>OX344796.1:18139998-19339998 GCA_947034925.1 Eudemis profundana | reverse complement strand
ATCATAATATAATATTCACATCATCATCAGATCAAACTGGATGTTATTATTACATTCAAATTTCGAACATCTTAGAGAGCTTATAATATGTATGCAGAGTACATAAAGCAGTGTTAGTAACTGTACATAAACATTCGTGTGATTTTATTTTGATATATCATAAACCCATTCCCACACACTCATATTTTAATACCTTTTACTATGTAATAGTCACATAAGCTTCTGTTTTATTTAAAACAAAATACACGTTTGATTAGAGACAAGACTGACCTTTCCGACAAATCCGGTTGCTCCAGTGATGAACACTGATCTTCCCTTATAGAAATCTACTTCGGACGTGACCTTATTACACGTTGAACTCATTATGTTTCTTCTGAACAGGACAAAATACCTAGAATGTACAAAAATAACAATGGCCACTGACTTCTCGCTCACTGATCGATGCTAGAGATTCTTTCTCAAAAATTCCTTTTTCATCACACTTGCTCGAAAATGGTGTCATTACACGTAGGTTTTGCGGGCCGTAAATGACCTATTACGCCCTAGGGCGTAATGGTTTTCTTTTTAAATTTGAAACGCCGGTTCTGTTTTACTCCTATTTGTCATCTTCAAAGGAAACGAAAACTTACTTTTTTATTTTGTTTCACTGAAATATTTATTTAAAGAGAACTGTTATTGCAAATACCTACATGTAAACACATATTTCGGTAACATTAATTAAATGTTTAAATAGTGTATTTCAGTATTTTGTAAATATAAAATCAACCGTCTTAGGTCTTTACCGCTATGGTTTCCGAACGTGACTTGACATTCGCATTGTCTATGGATATAATATGTCACTAATGTCACTGTCAGCTGTCTGTTTTACAATTTCATTTAGGTTAAGTAAGGTTATTTTAACTAATATTTCCTCACAAGTGTGATGAAAAACATTGTGTGTGCCACGGGCGGTAAAGGAATTGCAAACTCGTGTTATTAAAGCCCTCGGTTTCACCTCGGGCTTGTAACAAACACTCGTTTGTAATTCCTTACTTACCGCCCTAGATACACAATGTACTATTAAGATCTCTGCCCACTACATCGTATCATAACATTACCGTACTATTAACTTGTCAGGCAAAGTAAACATTATTTTTATTGAAAAGTATGGGAATCTGATAAATCGAAAATCTGGTATTTTGGGAATGAGCGGCGGATTTGATCATGGCAATTGAAGGATGACAAATATCTTAGTCGTACCCTACCTACTTTTATCGCAGTTACCATTTTATTAAATAAATTACAGGGAATTAAAACGCATTAGCGTATTTACTAGATCTTTACGGCGATGAGAATTTATCGAAAAAAATATACTACACTACTTTGTAAAAATGTTCCTATACATATAGTAAATTAAATTACTTAGTGCCTTATCACACTTGCGATTTGCGGGCGAGTTAGAAGCGAAGTACCATTCAATTTTTTCCTAGCCAATTAAATTACTTAGTGCCTTAACACACTTGCAATTTGCGGGCAAGTTAGAAGCGAAGTTCCATACACATTTCGCTCGCTGCGAGTTTGCCGCGACTCGTTTTGAATGGAAAGGAAACTCGCCCGCAGCTCGCCCGCAAATCGCAAGTGTGATAAGGCCCTTAGATATTGAGACGTTTCCTGCACTGTCCAAAAACTCGCCGTTTTGCGGCTTGAATTCTGACTATCTATTGTTACCTTTCCGAGCATTGCCGTGAATATATTATTTTTGCCTTGATTATTTATTAGTTTTCTCGCAAATGTGATGAAAAACTCTGTGTTTGTCACAGCGGTTAAGTTCACACATAATTTTATTACCACGAACCCCATGTAGGTGATTGAAATCGATTGTTTTTTTCTGTTTTGTAGAACACGATTCGAAAATATTTAATTTGCTTGCGATGCTTGTTTAAATAAAAAACAATACTAATTCAACTTTATTACAGAATTTCAGGGCAAAACAAGCATTGTTTAACAACAATACAATATGAATGTTTGATGCAATAGGGTGAAACTCAGCTCCAGGAAAATCATTTGCTTACAAACATTTTCGTAATGAACGTTTGGTATCCTGTTAAATAAAATAACAAATTAATATTTAGACAGAGAAATTTCTCTAAATTATTAGTTGTAAAATATAACAGTTTGTAAAACAACTTTTAAGAATTACCAACGCATTATTTAAAAAGTAAGTATACAAATGTTAAGGAATCCCGATTATTATTATTTTTATTTTTTTACCTAGCCTATTAGAGTGTCCCACTGCTGGGCAAAGGCCTCTCCATTAGATCCCCACAATTCCCTATTAGCTGCAGCCTCCGGCCAATCGGCTACGAAAGCGTCTAAGTCATCCCGCCATCTCCGTTTTGGCCTGCCCTGCCGTCACCGCCCAGCCTGTGGCACCCAATTTGTGACTATATGGGCCCATCTATCCGGATGCATGCGACTAACGTGCCCGGCCCAGTCCCATTTGAGCCTGGCAGTTTTCGCTCCAACCAACGTCAGCTATACGTGTTTTGGAGCGCAGCGTAGTGTTTCGGACGCGATCCGTCCTTTTAACACCTAGAATGCTACGCTCCATCGCACGTTGGCAAACCTTCAGTTTGGACTTTGGACTCTCGGTGAGTGACCATGTTTGAGCACCGTAGGTTAGGATAGGCAGAATGCACATGTCGACGAGTTTACGCTTGAGTGTCAGTGGAAGGGTTCCCTTCATTAGCGTTTTCATGGACCAGTAGCTCTTCCAGGCGTTGCCAATTCGTCTTTCGATTTCTTTGTCTTGCCTATTGCTGAAAGATCTATATAAGATATCTGGCCCAAGTAGATAGATAGTAGGCCCAATATTAATAATTAATGTTTATTTTTCACGAGGCCGACAAAACATGGTTGAAGCATTGTTCTAATGTACCTACATTATAGGGTTTTGAGCTCTTTACGACAAATACCAACAAATTCAGACTTAAACTAAAATACACTTAAACCTATTTATCTATCATCATTTTAATATGTTCTATTTGATTTTTAAAGTAATTTCCACTTCTGAGCGAGTTAACACATCAACACTAGCCGAAGGATTAAATACGATTGTATTGAACCATAGGTGTAAATATTATCTATTTCCATAGTACATATTATAACGTAATACAGTCAAGGTACCCATTATAATTTATACCTAGGCTTTCACACCACTACAGCCATATTAACTTCAGGTATCTGCTTCCTCGAGTTATTAAGTAACTAACTTATCATTTACGGTAGTTTTGTAGTAAAAGCACTTTTCTCAAACATGGCATGAAATGTTGATATTACGTGCCTAAAAATAGGCCGCAAAGTACCTCGTTTCCGATGCCGCTTGACACTTGGCACGGAATGGAATTTCATACTTACATTGCCCGCCTAGGCCGGCAATGTATTTTTTTTTAAATTTCTATTCCACATTTATTTGGGCCACAGCATCACGGCATTCAGCCATTAAAAAAACAAAAAACGATTTTTGCTACATTTTGCAGTTTTATTTATTTAAAATTGACATGAACATAACAAGTAACACATTATAAACAATTTCCAATTATTATAAATTGCAAACTACACCACAAGAATATACATTTAAAATATTTCATCTAAATATTCGCGGTAAAAATGTAAACTGAAACAGCTTTTGGTTTCCGAACGTGACATTTGCATTGTCTGTGGATATAATATGTCAGTGTCACTAACGTCACTTTCTGATAGAAAGTTTCTGATTAAAATAATATTTAGGGTAAGTAAGGATATTAGTAAGTTTATTTATTTCATTGCATATTTGAGAAAAGCACTATACATACCTCGGCGGGAAATGGGATTGCCCCTTATTTCCCGGCCTCTGCAGTAATGTACTACTATTAATTGGCCCGAATAGTCTTAGAGACACGGGTACGCTCCAACGACATTATATATTTTTAAATTTTTGACGTTAAATAAAAACACAATATATGATTATGCCAATAGCTTAATTTATGAAATTGATTTAGGAAATGAAATTTAACTCGACTATTCATTTAAAATATAAGAGTATGCATACATATTATCTGAAACTGGATTTAATCGTGCATACTGTGCACCCATGCGGCAGTATCGGACGAATGAAAAAGTGCATCGGATGAATGATGCAAATAAATCGGTTTACCCCTCGTGTCGGCATATCAGACTTATATTATTTATGTTTATACAAACAGCAATAGTAAGGTATAGCGATTTCAAAGGCATCTGAAGTGAAATTATTCGTAATATTTAAATTGTTTTTTCAATCAATATACTTTTTGTAACAATTCTTCTTTTTTTTCATAAATAAATAATAAATAAATATTGGGGGACAATCTTACACAAATCGAACTAGTCACATAGTAAGCTCAATAAGGCTTGTGTTATGGATACTAGACGACGATATATTTAATAAATACAAATACTTAAATACATAGAAAACATCCAAGACTCAGAAACAAATACCATCACATAAATAATATTTGCTCTTACCGGGATTCGAACCCAGGACCGTCAGCTTCGTAGGCAGAGTCACTAACCACTACGCTAAACCGGTCGTCATGTCGTCATTTGTTACTGCAAACTAACATTTACCCGCGGCTTCACCCGCGTTGTTCCCGTTGCTGTTCCGGGGGGGGGGGGGGGGGGGCTTACCGGGATATAAAGTATCCTATGTTTCAATCCAGGACTACTTGCATGCTGAACTTCAGCTCAAATCATTTAGTTGTTAGGTACCCCGTTATTTAGTAGATAACAAACATCTAAACATCTTCACAAACTTTCACATTTATAATATTAGTGTGATTAACCTCCTGTCAATTCCACGACCAACATTTCCAATTTTACTAATTCACTTTAATTACCAGAATTCATTCACAGTTATTTTTAATTTCCGGCATTATACGGTCTCATTTACTTGCTCTATTTTAATGAACAGTTTATACTGGTAATTAAGCTGTTTAAATTCACTGTTTACTAATTGGCAGGGTTCGTTCGAAATTAGCGCTTGCACTCTGGCAAATATTTAATGAACCAATTTAAGTTTATTTTTAATATTTCGACTTTTATGCCTCGCAAAGTCTATTGTTCTTGACACACTAAGCATTTAGTGCCTTATTATGAGGCATCGGAAATTCGGAGCCTTTTATACCTAAACTTTGCCGCCGCTGACGGTGTTGATTAGTGTGGAGGCGGACTCAATTTAATTTATTATTATTAAACTGTAATAAACGCATAGGTACTATTCTGCCGTCCTAGTCTAAAAGGCGACTTTTTACTATAAACTTCCATAGTAAAAGGTCGCCTTTTACACTAGGACGGCAGTATTTTAGTAGGTATTTTAATGAACTATTTATTAAAAGTTATTTTCCACGTACTTGTATACCGAAGTCGGGTTAAAATAGCCAAAACTTAAACATATTATGACGTGACGTGACGTTTTGTACATTCCCGGAATCCCAGAATCTACATTATTGAAATCAAACTTTTAATTAGCCGCTTCCATATTTGCTTAACTTTTTCCGAGATTTTGCCAACATCTAAATATATAAAAGAAGAAACTGACTGACTGACATATCAACGCTCAGCCCAAACCGCTGGTCCTAGGAGTTCCAAATTTAGCACGTAGGTTCCTTATAAGATCTAGGGGTGCACTAAGAAAGGATTTTTCAAAATTCACCCCCTAAGGGGTTAAAAATTTGTATGGAGAGTCTACGATTTTAAAAGTAAGAGGTTTGAGACTTCATGCTTAGGCTCTTTATATAGATTACAAGAAAAGTGATTTCACCGTTTTTTGAAATTCATCCTCTAAGGGGTTTAAATGGGGGTTGAAAGTTTATATATCAACGCACCGCCCAAACCGCTGGTTCTAGAAATTCCAAATATGGCACGTAGGTTTCTTATAAGGTCTAGAGGGTGCACTAAGACAGGGTTTTTCAAAATTTAGACCCTAAAGGGTTCAAAAGTTGTATTTGTAGAGTTTACGATTTTTGAAGCAAGAGGTTTGAAACTTCATGTTTAAAGTCTTCATTAGAAAAAAAGAAAAGTGATTTCACCGTTTTTCGAAATTCTAAGGGGTTTAAATGCGGGTTGAAAGTTTATATATCAACGCCCAGCCCAAACCGCTGGTTCTAGAAAATTCAAATCTGGCACGTAGGATCCTAATTAAGTCTAGGGGTGCACTAAGAGAGGATTTTTCAAAATTCACCCCCTAAAGGGGTTAAAAATTTGTATGGAGAGTCTACCATTTTTGAAGTAAGAGGTTTGAAACTTCATGACTCTTCATTAAAATAAATGAAAAGTAATTTCACCGTTTTTTCAAAATTAATCCCCTAAGTGGTTTAAATAGGGGTTGAAAGTTTGTATCGGGACTCTACGATCTTTTTAAGTAAGAGGTTTAAAATATCATGTTCAGACCCTCCATTAGAATACAAGAAAAGTGATTTCACAGTTTTTCGAAATTCATCCTCCAAGGGGTTTATTTTTTTTTTTTATTTATTTAGGATTACCAACAGATAATACATCGATTTTGTGCTTAAATCTAATTATTAAACTCTTTTTTTGATGCTTATCCAATTACAGGTAACCACATCTTACACAGGTGTCTTGCTATACCTACCCTATAACATGCAAATAGGGGTTAAAAGAAAAACCTATACATGTACGTATATGCACATGCATACACGGGTGTATATGCACGTAAACACATGCACTGCACACACACGCACACACATCTAGGTGAGACGTAAATCTAAAATATAAAGAAACAAAAAAGGAAAGAAGTAGTGTAGACTAGTTCGTATCATCTAACTAACTACCTCGTATAGTCCTTGAAGCTAAAGTAGGTTATTAAGCTCTTTTTAAATTTGCTAATGCTATTATGAAATATATCCGCTTTAATGGACTTCGGGAGATGGTTGTACAAATTAGTTACACGTGGAATAGCAGAGTTACGGCCCAGATTTGTTTTTCTAGATGAAACACTAAACAGCTTATACACACCAGGACGAGGCAATTTTGCCGGAACATTAATTTTTATTTTACCTAGTAATTAAGTTTAAATGGGGGTTGAAAGTTTGTATCGGGACTCTACGATCTTTTTAAGTAAGACGTTTGAAATATCATGTTTAGACTCTTCAAACAATGTATAGGTGCATTACTATTAGCCTGCGGTAAGATATGTGCATCTGTAACCACTAACCACTCACATTGGTCAAAATCATATGTTTTACCGTCGTTCCAGGTCACTTCAAATTCGGCACACGATATCCAAATTTAACACTGACGAAGTCGCGAGTAAAAGCTAGCTATAATTTAGGATTATACAGGGTGTCCCTAAAACCAACTTTTATACGATCAGGGCTGATAGACCAGCTCATAAGAACCTAGATTAAGCAAATTTGACCTCAGTAAAAATCTCTTAGTTTTCGAGATATTGACGTTTTTGTAAAACTCGTGCTAAGTGATACCCTGACTCGGTGTTTTGAGTGTCATTGCTAAAATATCAAGTATTTTACAAATCTGTTTTTTGCTATGTGTGGCCAAATAACTATGCTATTGAACGTATTTTCTATTTTTGCTAATTTATTCATGCTGTGGACACAGTACAATAACAAAAAAAATTATTCGATTTTTTTCAAATTTCACCTCTGACTTCGAACTAGCGTGGTGAAAAAAAAATGTACCAACATAACCAGGCACTCAACGTAAAAAAATTGCGCATTTATTGTAGTTTCTAAAATGGTATAAAATTTACTAAACACTGTAATAATTTTTGAAATAATGATATTTTGTTACAAAATTAACTGTCTGCCGCCTTCATCTCATACGATCCGGTTGAACTAAGTTTGCACCTGGCGTGCTTGACATCACATACAAATTAGGTGCAAACTTCACGTAATCGTCAATATCTCGAAAACTAAGAAATTTTTATGAGGTCGATTTTACTCAGTCTCGTTTTTTATGAGCTGGTTTATCAGCCCTGTTCGCCATTTTGTAAAAGTCGCGAATTTTGATAGCCTGGATCAGTCTTTCGAATGTCATGACTTCAAATTTCAGTATTTACTTAATCTGCTTTTTGTTAAACATTACTTAATAATTATGCTATCATACCTTTTCTGTTCGAAATTCAAATTCTGGTACGAAATTTAACCAATGGAATATTGTAGTATAACCTCCTTTTGAATTAAAATGCTATTATCTTAAAAACTACGGTGTCTAGTCTGTAAAATCTTACTATTTTAAACTACTTTTTTTTTTATTTTAGCATGGTAAATTTGTTTTAAGTGTTACGCGATTCAAATCCGAGGTCATATTTTGAATCACGTAAAATCTAATTTATTTTGATAAGGTATGATAGCATAATTATTGAGTAATGTTTAAAACAAAAAGCAGATTAAGAAAATACTGAAATTTGAAGTCATGACTTTCGAAAGACTGATCCAGGCTATCAAAATTCGCGACTTTTACAAAATGGCGAACAGGGCTGATAAACCAGCTCATAAAAAACGAGACTGAGTAAAATTGACGTCATAAAAATTTCTTAGTTTTCGAGATATTGACGATTACGTGAAGTTTGCACCTAATTTGTATGTGATGTCAAGCACGCCAGGTGCAAACTTACTTCAACCGGATCGTATGAGATGAAGGCGGCAGACAGTTAATTTTGTAACAAAATATCATTATTTCAAAAATTATTACAGTGTTTAGTAAATTTTATACCATTTTAGAAACTACAATAAATGCGCAATTTTTTTACGTTGAGTGCCTGGTTATGTTGGTACATTTTTTTTTCACCACGCTAGTTCGAAGTCAGAGGTGAAATTTGAAAAAAATCGAATAATTTTTTTTTGTTATTGTACTGTGTCTACAGCATGAATAAATTAGCAAAAATAGAAAATACGTTCAATAGCATAGTTATTTGGCCACACATAACAAAAAACAGATTTGTAAAATACTTGATATTTTAGCAATGACACTCAAAACACCGAGTCAGGGTATCACTTAGCACGAGTTTTACAAAAACGTCAATATCTCGAAAACTAAGAGATTTTTACTGAGGTCAAATTTGCTTAATCTAGGTTCTTATGAGCTGGTTTATCAGCCCTGATCGTATAAAAGTTGGTTTTAGGGACACCCTGTATATTGTGGCTTACTGCTATCGATCTTTTGATTTGCGAGCAACTGGACTATTCGAAAATGCACCGTGTCAACTACTGTCCTGGAGTGCGTGCTCCATGTATTAAAACCACGTGTTATATTAAATTGTATATTTAAACTTTTAACGTTCGAAAATCATCACACTAATATTATAAATGTGAAAGTTTGTGAAGATGTTTAGATGTTTGTTACTAAATAACGCGGTAACAACGGGATGTCGGGAGTCCTGGATCGAAACAAAGGATACTTTATCCCGGTAAAGAGTTCCTTTGGGACAATAACCGAAACAACGCGGGCGAAGCCGCGGGAAATTGCTAGTTAGGTATAAAAGCATCGGAATTTCCGATGCCTGCTTATTATACTCGTACTTGCGATTTGCGGGCGAGTTAGAAGCGAAGTTCCATACAAATGTCGCTCGCAGGAACTTCACTTCTAACTCGATCGCAAATCGCTAGTGTGATACTGATAAGGCCCTTACCCAAGGCTTTGCCTGCGTTATTATGCGAAGGGAACTTCTCACCAATATAAAGTATCCTATCTACTACCGGGAAACAATCTCGTTCTGCAGGCCGGCTGAGAACTTTCCCGCGTCGCATGGCACTCGCGACCAAAAACCCGCGCATCATAGGTCCGTCCTACTATGAACATTTACCCGCCGAACTTAAATCCGAGACATCCGGTGAAACATTCAAACGCAAACTCAAAATCCTTTTATTGAATAACCCCATGTATTCCGTCAGTGAATATATGGGGATGACACTTGTTTAATTATAAAATAATTGTCATTTATTTTTCCTGCACTGTTATTATTATTGCTCATTTTATTATAATTTTTAAATTTTAATCATATATGACATTTTGTATTTTTTTACTATCCCTGTTTTGACTTATTCTTTGAACTCAATTTATTTTGACTTTTAATGTGTGTGTGTTTTGACCTTACTAATAGATTTTTTATTTTGTTTTTATTTTCATTGTATAATTTGATTTGTGTAAATTGTAAAATTCAATATTTAATTTGTTTATTCCATTTAACTATCCCTGTTTTGACTTATTATTTGTGCTCAATTTATTTTGAATAATGTGTATTTTGACCTTGGTAATTGATTTTTTATTTTGTTTTCATTATATTTTATTTTTTCATGGTATAATTTGATGTGTGAAAATTGTGAAATTCAATATTTAATTTGTGTATTCCATTTAACTGACGATCTCGCTTTAAATTCTTATAACTTGACATGCAATGCAACTTAGAACATGCAATGTAATTTTAAAATGAGAAATAAATAATCTATTCTAATCTATGTTTCAGGGGTCCCAAACTTATTTAGCAAATGGTCACAGTGCATCTTTGGAAATCTCACGCGGGCCACACTACATGGTCGACCACGGATTTAAGTAATTTTTTTTCTGCGTTCTGTGGGGGATGTTTCATTAGAGAGCGTGCTCTCAAGGGCTCTTCCGCGGGCCGGATGTAGCTGTGGATGTGGGCCGTAGTTTGGAGACCCCTGCTATATTTCAATCCAGGACTTGGTCAACTACGAGAAAATTCCGCTAGTTTTCATTTATCAAATTATGACATAATTAGGAAAGTGACCGCTATCGATAGTTGAAATATCGACAAATTAAAATTTCAGTTTCTTTATCTGAATACACGAAATCTTGAAAAATAATTATAATTAACCGACGTAGATATAATGAAGAAGCTCGATTCTCCATAAAATAACAGCATTAGATTATTAATTTAAATAGAAATGTTTGCAATTTCTACTGAGGCAAATGAAGAGAGCAGCTATTTGGTGGGATCGTAATTCAGCGATACGAAGAATAAAAACAACATTTGTAATTAGAGTTTATTATTCGAAAATACCCAAAACCTATTGAAACTAAAGAGGTTAAAATCCAGAAGCTGATTACTGATAACCCTACGCTTCGAGGTACCTAAATGTTGCCATTGTAAATAAATAGAAGTGATATGTTATCGAAAACAATCAATAAATAAATATCAAAATGACATCGAAAATGGTAAAAAAGAACAATAAATTATTTCTATTTAAGTCACTATTTTAGATCTCATTTTGATTCTATCTTTTATTGGCAATAAGTTTGTGTTATACCTAAACTCTTTTTCTAAATTCAAATGAAACTCATGCATTTTTACTTTAATAAACCGAACCAAATATTACAAACATCTAAAGTATTTACACGAACGTTGCAGTTAAATAAAAGCCTGCAAAACTAAATGAAATAGTTAATTCCCATACAAAAAATACTTATTGCTTAACAGAGATGCGTACAGTCACCGGCAATAACATATGATGAAACAGGACACGCATAAATATCTGGCACGACATTGTTACAATAGGAATAGAGTTGTGTCAGATGTTTTTGCACATTCCTTTTCATCATAATTATACTATTGCCGGAAACTGTACAATATTTCTATTAAAAAATCCACATTCAATTTATAAGCAGAATATTCTATTGCGAGTAGATCTCGTTAATGGCTACCTTCATCTAATACATTTTGTTGAAAATATTGACCTACTTAGATAAAACAACTCATTAAGACGTCAGTGCCACATTATAGGTACTATACCCCTGTTGCGAGAAGTGACGTCATTTATAAACGTCGCTTTCGATAGGGTTGTCACAATTATTTCGTTACAGCAGGTTAGGTAATAATAGTAATGTTACCTTTGTTTTATAAAAATATGTGTACATGTAAGTAACGTAACGAGATTTCGGCTCCTTTCATAAAACCACTCTCGTGTTTTAAGGCATTTTATGTATAAATTGAATCAACTACTATTTAATTAGTACGTTTAAAAAATCTGTTGATTTTAATTATCACTGTCAAACACAATAAGTATCTATTCTATTTAATTGGTATAGTTTAAATTACACAAACACAAAACTATCAAACATTACATAAAGGACTTAAAATATAACATTTAAATAGGTACTAATAAATCCTTTCGGGATCCTTAGGAATGCTGAAATATGATAATTCTGGATTTGCGCACTATTCCTCAAACATCCGAACACACTGCAGTATGTACGATTTCGATACTTCGCTTTGTGCGCAGACATTTTGTACGTTGGACCGCTCACAGCGATGGCTCAGCCCTGACTAAAGCACACTGCGCGCAGTCGGCAATAGTTGCCTGTGGTGCGTCCGGACACGGCGCGCACACATTCGCGCTCCCGATGTACCTTTTGTCGGAACAAAAACTTCCGACCGTATACCGTGCCCACGGCTTGCTCTACTAGTGCGATAATGTCAGTGGCAATGATTGAACGCTAGTCTAAGTTACACACGGTTCAGGGCATTTAGTCGTGTCATTCAGATGATGTGAGAAAAAAAATGTGTAAAACTGTAATAAAACAACTGCAGGCATACGATGCTACGCTTTTTTACATTTATTCTATACGTATTATAAAAGTGTAACGAAAAGTAATAAAACGTAAATAAATGGTTTTTAAAATTTGACACGGTTTGTCTGTTCCTCGATTTGTCTATTTGTTCACGCATTACGCATAAAGTACGTCACCTATTTCCAAGAAAACTGTTATACAGGTCAATTATTACCCCGGTTAAAATATCTGATGTTTTTGACCCGACTACGGAGAAGCATACTATGTGGTCCAAACTAATATTTTATATTCGAAAGTATAAAGCTCTGTCTGTATTTCGGTGTAACGTAAACATTTTCAATGGAAAAGTAACAGGCAGCGAGAGAGTTTCACGCTTAAGTAACTGGACCAATTATGATGAAATGTAACTGGAGTGTGTAAGGAATATTCATTAAACATAAAAAAATGACAGTTACGTAGTAAAATAGTAATTACACAACTAGGGTGGTAAAATAAAGAAAGGCCGAGATCGCAGATGCTTGCGGCCCGAACTGCAAGCGAGGGACGTAAATATGCGATCGAGGGCTTTCTTTATTACCTCCCGTGTTGTGTACATCATTTTATTTATACACTTGGCCAGAAAGCGGCTTTTTCCGTACGCGTAGCGTGCGGTATAAGCCACTTTATGGCTAAGTGTGGCATAAAGTTTATTTGTGTGTTGGTTTGTTTGTTTGCGCGTGAATCACCCAAAAACTCCGTTAAAAATATGTAGGATACATTTACTTGACCACGGCGAAGCAAAAAAAATACTTTTAACTTTATTCGCCTCCGCATACGAATTACGAACTCACGGGCATCCTATTTCTCTTGTAAGTGGTAGGTATACACAGTGCCGGATTAGCCATATAGCAAATGCTACGGGCCCCGCGCATTGGGGGGCCCCGCGCCCTCTCGCAAAAGGGGACCCCCCCCCCCCTCCTCCTTGTTATGTAATTCATCACGTATAAAATTACCGGTCAATCAGTAGGTCAAGCATATCTAAGACCAACCAAGCGCCGTTTTCAAGAAATGCTACAGGCCCCGCGCAGGCTTAATCCGGCACTGTATACACTGTTACAGCATGTGTGTCCACAATATTCACATTGTATACCTACTGGCCGACAAATACGTACAGTAAGGAAAAACTACTTTATGGCGGTGGCAGCCCTATGGCGGACGGGAGCATGTTTCCCCGACAGGGATATTGGGTACGGTGTACTTGGACCCTTTATAATTATTGCTAAACGTCTGTCTGGCACAGATACAGCCTACTTCACTTTATGACCACACTATCAATGTAGGTATTTGTTAATATTAATCCTATTGGTGAAATATATGCAATATCCTTTTAAAACGTAATCATACTTCTGCAACAATGTAGTACATATTAGTATACACAAGCATTATTATATTTTTCATCACACTTGCTCGAAAATGGTGTCATTACACGTAGGTTCTGCGGGCCGTAAATGACCTATTACGCCCTAGGGCGTAATGGTTTTCTTTTTAAATTTGAAACGCTGGTTCTGTTTTACTCTTATTTGTCATGTTCCAAGGAAACGCCAACTTACTTTTTTAACTTTTATCACTGAAATATTTATTTAAAGATAACTGTAATTGCAAATACATATAAACACATATTTCGGTAACATTAATTAAATGTTTAAATAATGTATTTCTTTATTTTGCAAATATAAAATCAACTAAAATGGCCGTTACCGCTATGGTTTCCGAACGTGACTTGACGTTCGCATTATCTATGGACATATGTGACAAATGTCACTGTCTGTTTTAATATTTTCTTGTCATACTGGGTCGAAAAGTAAGGTTATTTTATTAAGATTTCCTCACAAGTGTGATGAAAAACATTGTGTGTGCCACGGGCGGTAAAGGAATTACAAACTCGTGTTATTAAAGCCCTCGGTTTCACCTCGGGCTTATAACAAACACTCGTTTGTAATTCCTTACTTAGCGCCCTAGATACATAATGTACTATTAGTAACGTCGAAATCCAGGACGGGTTTCTTCGACAACCATATTGCACGTAGGACGTAGGTACAGAACCGGGAAATTTTGGAATGGCAGTACTTACCGGATATCATCCTGATAATTAGACAGGTAGTAGAAATATGGAGTGCTCCTCGCACGACCTACTTAGCAAAATTTCGAAAATTAAAACTCCTAAAGACTTGACTACAAAAATCAAAACTTCTAACGTATGAAATTTCTAAAAACGTATGTTCTACGAAACCTTATTCACTCCTTTTGTTTAATGTTTCCCTTGCGTTTCGACTTATCGAGGTTCCACTGGTTAAAGATTCTAATAACTAGGTAGGTGCAAACTTAAAAGTTATATCAAACCGTTAGGGCCTTATCACGCTTGCGATTTGCGAGCGCGTTTTCATACTTACAAATATTGTCGCAGAGAGCTCGACTCGCGATCGAAATCTGTATGAAAACACGCTCGCAACGACTGTATAGATCAATTACCCAATATTTCTTTTCCCCAATATTTTTATTTCCAGTCGCGTTTTTCCCCATTCTACTTTTTTTCTACACATTATTATAACCAGTAGTTAATTTCCTCACACGATTTAATTTCTGCCCGTTTAATTCTCTATACGCGTCTTTGCCCATGCATACATTTAACCACTCCGGATCATTCACATACATATTATTTACCCGCAGAAAAAATCCCGATCGCTTAATTATTGATTTGTTTCAATTCCGCCCCTTTGCGTTAATTTTTTTGCTTGCGATTGGGGAAGATATTAAGTCTTCCAAATTTCAGGCGAATATATACTTTGGGACAAAATATGATTTATTATAATATATTTATTTATTAGTTATTTAGACTCTAAATCTACGAAATAGAATGATAATAAAAACTTAATGATCCCAATTTTTACCTCTTAGTATTTGCGTTTATGCATCGGAACAGAGATCATCAAAATAATGAGCATAAATTAAACGTGTGACTAAATTAAGCGATCGGGATTTTTTCTGCGGGTAAATAATATGTATGTGAATGATCCGGAGTGGTTAAATGTATGCATGGGCAAAGACGCGTATAGAGAATTAAACGGGCAGAAATTAAATCGTGTGAGGAAATTAACTACTGGTTATAATAATGTGTAGAAAAAAAGTAGAATGGGGAAAAACGCGACTGGAAATAAAAATATTGGGGAAAAGAAATATTGGGTAATTGATCTATACAGTCCGTCGTGTAGCATCAAATGAATATAGGAGTGCCGTTAATAACAGCGTAAGCGCCTACCCGCCATAAGGTACCTTTACGTGCGGAACGTCACATTTGCGTTATACTATGTACTGCGACAATGGAACGTTATATGTATGGTGTTTATCTTATTTGCTAACACGAGTAACGCCTCCGCAGTAACTTAATACATCTTAAATCGAATAACCCTTCAATAAATCCAATAAATACCCGTAATCACAGCGAGTGCTATCTTGAGTCAGATAATAGGTAGGTGGTGTTTTGTGAGAGGGATATGGAGTAATTTATCTAAATGTAGGAGTATGTCATTGATTTTGGCATAGCGGAACTTATAGGGTTGCAAAAATATGTAATAGGTAAGTGCCGGAGTGGAGATGGTGTCGATTATTTGGAATATTTTATAATATTGCACATACGTAAATAAACAAACATCCTATAACGTCCCCTGGTTGATTTATGCTTCCTGCATAGGTTTACTTTTTTAAAACTCTCACAAAATTTTTCTTCTCAAAAAATGGAAGGTTTTTATATAGGTAATCATATTATTTAAAGTCAATTTTATGTACCTACCAATTAGGTCACATGACTTTTCAGATTTTTAGACCCCTCCCCACATATCATACTTTTTCCTAACATATTCCATTTTTTTAACATTGTCTGTCACATTTGGCTAGACCTCCCTCCCCTTATGCGTGTGACATAATATATGGATGACCCCCAAGTGGTATATTAATAAAATGAGAATACCGTCGAGTAAAATTTTAAATGAATATAAGGTTTGAAAACATTAATAACATGCTTTCCCGCGGTTGAAGTGGGCGGCGTATCGGCTCAGTTTAATGAAAATCCGCCAAAACCTCAACATAATAATATTTCTACGGTAACAGGCACAATATGTAGCAGAGATAGTGTTGTGAATAACGCTTATTTCGAGGCTTAGAGACTCGAACCCCTAAAGAGTCTCAAATGACAAAAATACATTCTTGCATACATATGCGCAGACCCGTCTTTTCCAGTGGGCACTTTGGGCAAGTGAAGTGACCAAGGCCCCGCGATCGATAGGGGTAGGGATCTAACAAAATAGTGTTCTGTCAAAATCATAGGGGCCCCATTATCCTAATATGCCCAGGGCTGTCTTTAACCTATTGGAGAGATTAAAGACAGCCCTGCATATGCGTAAAATAAGACGAAACGCCTCGAAACGAGCGTTATTCACAACACTAAGCATGAGAGCTTAAATGAATGAGCGTTTTTCAAATCATGTTGGTTTTTTTTCTTAGAATATAGACTTTTTGGGATTTTCTCACTCAGAATCGTTTGTACCTACTTTCGAACCGAAAATTTAGTCCCAATTTTTTGTAAGGGGCAAAAAATATTCAAAAATTCAACATTCAAATTCAAAAAACGTTATTCGGGTTGTTACATAAATGTGGTAAAAATGAACAAGGTTGGAACTTTCCATTAAGCAAGTAGTATGCTTGTGTCGGGAAGTCCTGCTCTTCCTTAACTCGGAGGTGTTACAAAAACCAAATAAATGTAAATTATAGGTACAAGCTATAAAAAAATCTTAAATACAAAAACGTGACGATTTGGAATGGAAATTTTGGGACACAAATTTTCTTGTGAGGTTCGAAAGTACAAAGGATTCTGAGTAAGAAAAGGCCAAAAAGTCTATATTCTGAGAAAAAAAAACAGGATCATTTTTCTCAAATCTTTTACATAATTACGCATCGGATGTCCCGCTTTCAAAAAAGAAATGGTCACTTTCTGTACCTGACGGTTGCAATATCCTTTTTTTTCATCTTTTGTATTCAACTGCTACCAGAAACGCTAGAAATGTTTTCTGTGGCAGTACCGATGTGTCATTATTTAAACATCTCAAAATATCAGAATATAATTATATTATGCATTTATTACTAGCACTTACAATTCAGACAGGTAATGCCGCCAGCGTAATGGGGACCGTGCTGCAGGCTGAGTTGCTTTGGGGTATTCTTTTTATTAGCTGCGCTTTTATATCTTTACTTTAAAAAAAACACGTATCCGACACTGACTCAAGGTAAAACCGCTGCTCTTACTGCATTATTTATGACATTCGTATGTAACATTTGACGTTTTTCTGTACAACGATTTTAGATACGAGTTTTTTTCAAAGTAGTGACGATATTTAGTTTGACGTACCTACCCATTACACCGACGAAGTATAGGGAATATACATGAATTTTTTTTAACAGATTTCATAACAACATTTTAAAGTACCGTAAAAAAGATGACATACTGTCAAAATAACATTGAAATCGACCGAGAAATACGGAAGATATAAACATTTTAAAGCACTAATCAGACAGCGATTAGAGAGAGAGATCCGATATGGACTATGACGTCATAGTACACGGCCGCCATACGATCTCCACTCCATACTATATTCTGTTTTGCGAGAAAGAGATAGAGATAAATCTTTTTTGTGTTATATCTTTATATCTAGGTTATTTTTATAGTAATTCGAAAAAAAAAAACCTACTTTTTTTATATGAATGAGGTTTTATTTAAGTAAATAATAAATAACATGCATATTCCCTATTACGATGATGATTGATTACATACGACGGAGATGAAAAGCAATGAAGAAGTTTTAAATATGGTAAATGACAAAAGAATGAAGGTGATAGAAAATAGACGAGGAAAAATGTTAGGCGATCTCCATCTCTTACGCCACGACAACTGGATCAAAGTAATATTGGAAGGAAACATTGAAGGGAAAAAGAAAAGGGGAGGGCCTAAAAGAACATAGGTACTTGGAGCAAATAAATGTTTCATCGTAAAGAGAAGTGAATAAAAGCCGGTCAAGTGCGAGTCGGACTCGCCCACTGAGGGTTCCGTACAAACTTGTAGTACGTAATTAGCACATATTTCATATGCCTGTAATTATTAGTTTACCTACACTTTTTGGCTCTATATTGGAAATAATTTGTCGTATTTGTAAATTCCATAATAATTTTAGTCATCATAATGATCTTTTGCCATAATAACGTTTGCCCTAATGTAAATGCCATAATATTGTTTATGGTGTCAGACTGCGCCTTAGCTTCGGCGCTGCGAGGAGAGCAGCCCTTCCGCCCTTGCGTGAGAAAGCACGGTCGCCCGTACTCCGCTCCGCAGCTTCGCACAGCTCCCGAGCTTTGTTAGAAGAGGTGAGGGCTGCTTTCCCTCCGCGCTCTGTGTCGGCACGCGTCCTAACCAGCGAGAGCCCTAGATTCGGACTTTCACAGCCTAATATAAATGTTAAAATTTAAAAATATGTATAAGTACTATTTTAATATAAAACAAAATTAGTCAATTACACTTGTCGCCATTTACTTTTACCCCACCATCCTAATACACTCAAAGGTAGGGATGTAACGATACATAATTTTGCCGATACGATACCGATACCGATATTTGTAGTAAGTTATCGGCGATACCGATACCGATATATTAGCTAACTAATGAAGTATGAACTTCAGATTTATTATTTGTATGTCCTTATTATGCCTAAAACTTGGCTATATTTAACAGAGTCAACCTTGAAGGTGTAAGTAAAAATTTGCATTAGTATTGCCATACAGCGAGGAAATGCTGCCAGCATCTTTGGCACCATGCCACGGGGGCCCTTTTTAGATATAATTTAATAGGTAGTTTAGTTTTAGGTTTAGTATAATTATTTTAGTTTAGGATAATTTATTGTTTTTGTTATTTATTGTTTGTTAAATAAAGTAAAAATAAATATATTGTCAAAACACAATTATTTTTTTTATTATGAAACAAATATATAATTAACATAATAATTATTATTCCACAAGGTAATAGACCAATATATAAATTAAGTCAGTAATTGAAATTACTTTTCGCAGATATTTTTTCATACAACAAATTCTTTTCGCGCTTTTCAAATATCGGTTGTATATCATCGGCGATACCGACATATCGGCCATACCGATATATCGGTATCAGTATCGTTACATCCCTACTCAAGAGCAATAAAAACGGGTATTTTTTATGAACGATTCTATACAAAAGAGACGTTTTTATTACTGCTCCTAAGTGTAGCAAAAGTAGTAGGGCATTTGACTTTAGGACATAAGATTTATGACTTTCTATATACTCGTAAGTTTTATGTCTTATTATATTAGTACAAAACATATTAGGTATTTAGAATGTTATGCCATGTAATATTATGGCTTATGATCATTAGGGCGTAAGAAGATTAGGGCAAATAATAATTATGGCAAATTAATGATATTTCAAAAGTGTCTAGAGCAAAAGTGGTATGGCATTTGACTTTAGGACATACAATATTATGGATCGCGAACGCACTTTTTTACCTGGTCTAATAAAAAATAAATAAAACAAACAAACTTACACAAACTTAACAATGCTGTTGGAAAACTGTTATCCTCTCCTCATACATCGACATAAGTCGCGGTTAGTTTAGTAACTGACTAAGGTTGTAAGCGATTTTTGTAATTTTCTAAAAAATGATACAAAAATATAACGGTTTTCCTAACAACCGTTATACTTTTCCTGTAATATTCAGGACGATATTAATAATCTGTAATTATTTTACAATTTGTGACGTTCCGCAGGTAAAGGTACCTTATGGCGGGTAGGCGCTTACGCTGTTATTAACGGCACTCCTATATTAATTTGATGCTACACGACGTAAGTGCCGACCCTCCATAAGGTACCTTTTCCTGCGGAACGTCACATTTTAAGGTATGTTTTTGAACGTTTTTCGTCTTAAATCAAAAACTGTTACGTTTAAGAAAAAAAATAAAACCGTTTTAGAATGTACAAATTAAGATATTTTATTTGATACCCCACTTGTTATAATAGCCTTACTTTTAACTTTTGACACCCCATTTCGGCTCCCTTTAAAAAAATGTGCAAGATTTTTTTTTATGTTTAATAAGTTCGGTTATAAAAATCGGTATATTTTTATCACTATTCCAAATTTCGAATCGATAGCAGCAGTAGTTCCTGAGATATCTGGCTGTGACAGACGGACAGACAGGCAGGCAGAGTCACACCATAAGGATTCCCTTTTTAGCATTTTGGTACGGAACCTTAAAAAGGCAGAATGTAGATTTAGCTGGAAATTACTCAACGGACAAGAGCCCAGCCCAGCCCAGCTCTTTAATATTATGATATATATGACCTACCCATTATTTTATCATTATTCAAAATTTGAATAACTGTTTTAATCATTACAAAGTATAAGAATTTAACAATTGCGAATCTAACTCCGAACAAGATCCAATACGTACTGCCTATCAGCCAGTGACGTTGGGAAGCCGGAACTTGCCAATGCTTATTCCAAGTAGTATATTAGGTAAAGTCAAATATTATATCGTCGACCGTAGGCTGAATTAGCATAGGGGACATTGTTTTGCCTGTCCCTTACCGTAATTCAGCCTACGGTCGACGATATGCACATGTACAAAGAAAACTGTTTTTTTTATAAGTAAGTAGTATCTCGTGCATTTGCTTGTATCGTAGTGATTTGATGTTTCAATGCGGTTCGCCGATCTACTGGTACCAAGCTGCTTCGTTTTCCTTAAGAAAATAGCAAGTTATCAGACAATTCTGTTGTCCTGGGGTATGACTTCTCTCTTCAGATTTCTCTCTTTTGTTTGAAATTGGTGGAATAAACGATGACTCCTTATTTTTTTAGGAAGGGACAAATAATTAACCTATAATAGCCGCAACAGTTTCAGCGGACAAGCCTATGATTATATATTTTTATTGAAGCAGAAACGTCTGCTAACGAAATCTAAATGTTATCATAAGCAATGTTTTTAAAATAATCATAATCATAAGCCTTTTTTCTCCACAGAACTCCAGAAATCCACTTCAAACCGGATCGTGTCGATCCTGGGCCTATTTGAGTTATCCGTGGGCTCGTCTCCTCGGGCCGAGGGCGCGTCGGAGCTGGCGGCAGCGCACCTGGCCGTCCAGCACGTGAACATGCGCGGGCTACTGCCAGGGTACCGATTGCACCTCATCACCAACGATACTAAAGTAAATAATCGCTCTATGTACCTACATCTCCAAATACATTTCAGACTATGAGGTATCCACTGTGTTGTATAAGTAGCGTGACGTCCATAGAACCAGAATCCCCCTAATTTGCCTGTTTTAAAGCATTTCAGCACTTTGTCCTAAAGCTCTTGAAGGAAAAGTAACTCAACTTCACTCCACCTTTCTTATAGATAAAATTGATCCTACGCTACACTGGTGCATATTTTTACATCACGCTAAAGCGACTGAATGAATTTCTTCCATTTAACTAAATTTATAAATATTGTTTTACTAATGTAAAGCGATCGCTGAACATCTAAGCAAAGTTATTTCACTACGATGAATCAGAAGATATATTTTAGGGGTTCCGTACCTCAAAAGGAAAAAACGGAACCCTTATAGGATCACTTTGTTGTCCATCTGCCCGTCTGGCCGCACGTATTTCTGTCGTCTAGACCCTTTATCACGGGAACGCGTGAAAGTATCGAGTTAAAATTTAAACCATATACTCAGGTACTTAGTAATATATGAATTAGGTTAAGTTTGTGTAAACCAGAGCGCGTCTCGCCATCAAACGTGACAGTTTGGCGAGAAATAATATTTGTTATTTTGGTTAAGTAAAATTTGAAAAATAAACTAAAAAAAAAAAAAAAGGTCTACGGTCTTAACTTAGAAGTTGAAGAAGTTACGTTTTACTTAGAAGTTGATTTTTTCACAGCTTCAATGTCAAAAAATCAACTTCTAGGTTAAAACGTATATTTCGACACTCTCAAGGAATTCAAAATTAATAGGGTACTTTTCGTTGAGCTTAAACTATGAAATTTGGCTAGTAATACCGTCTTATACTACAAGTATACGGAAAAATCTGATTTTTTTTTGTTTTTTAATTAAACTAGATTAAAAATAGACTTTACTAAGGGAATTATAATTTATAGGGTACTTTAGTATTATGTACCTATAAATTTGTACGAAACCCTTGGTGGGCGAATCCGACTCGCACTTGTCCGATTTTTTTACGAAGTTGCGGACAATTTCTAGTACAGTAGGTTACAATCCAGTCGGTAAACTATGGCATAACTTACTAACAAAATACTTCTCAAAACCCCCCTCACAACACTGGGTAGGTATACATTTTCACTTTCGCGGTCAGCTGGCGGTTTGAAAAAACCACATACCACACATATCTTGACGGATACAGACAGAGCTTGCTGGCTGTGCGCGTTGTTTCATAAGTTTCATAACATAACATATTATTAAGAGTGGTACTCACAGTACTTAAATCTACAAGTTCTACAACCCATTTAACAAAGGACGTCTACTATTAAAGACAAAGTCAAAGTACTTCATTCTTCAATTTAGGCATATTAAAATGCACCTATGCATGTCAAGATTTACCACCGGTTCCAGTGTAAAACCTCTGCCCCGAGAAGAACCGGCTAAGAAACTCGGCGAGGTATAATTTTTTCAAAACAATTACAATATTAACTTATATATATCATAACTTAATGACTACTACACAGTTCTTTTTGCACATTGTGTATTAGTTAATTACCTTTAGTCATTTTTGTTAACAGTGCGACCCAGGCGTGGGCGTGGACCGGTTCTTCCATGCTTTGTACACGGAGCGGGAGTCCAGGATGGTGATGTTACTGGGCACCGCCTGCTCCGAAGTCACGGAGAGCATCGCTAAAATTGTGCCCTATTGGAACATTGTTCAGGTCAGCCATACTGACGGGTAAAACATGAATGTGGGTAGGTATTCTTATCCAGCACTGAAACTATACAGCGCGATGGCGATGCATTAGGTTGGAGCGATATTGAAATTTAAAAAGTAGCCAGGTTATAACATTTTAGAAACTACCTACGGAAGATTAAAAAAATTCTACTGACAAGAGTGAGCAGATACAGTACATACCGACACTGAGCCAGGTTTCCTACCTCATCCAAGAAGCTACGAGAAAATAGCGGATAAATTAAACAATCTCCAGGCTACTTTATTGAATGAAACGTTAGTCACCGCTCGCGCGACTAGATTATAGAGGTAATCTTGGACTAAATCGAATTTACCTACCTACCGTCTACAATACGAAGCAAACAGAGTGAATCCTGCGAATTTCAGCCTTGATGGAATTTACCTTAGAAACATCTGAGCCTGACACAAAGTTGAAGGAAATTGAGCATTACTGCTATGGAAATAAGGTACGATTTAGCGCAGAACACGTGTGGTATTCGGAGGAGTATAGTATCGTAGGTATTCGGTTTGTTTTCGGAATCAGGTTAGTGAGGACGTTTGTGGATGTAAGTACTGTACAGTGTACAGTCGGCAAGGCTTGATGTGTATAAATCTTCATTGAATTATTGTGAACAGTTATAATTTTGAGCATCATAAAATCTTTGAAAACAAACCACCTCTTAAGATCACTTCACTCATTTATGCAGATTAAAGAAAGTGAATTTAAGTATAAGGTCACCCGGAGCAAAAACAACTAACTATGAGGCAAAGGTAACTAATTGAAGTTTCTCTGGGTACTATCCTGATATATCAAATCAGTTACTTTGTGAAGAAAAATAAAAACTGGCCAAGAGCATGTCGGACCATGCTCAGTGTAGGGTTCCATAGCCGTAACTATAAGGTAAAAAGTACGATGTAAAAAAAGTACAAGAACAAAAGAGCGTATCTTCATAGCAATTACGTCCTTTTGTTGAGAAGCGCAGTTTATCAGCAATAACTCAAAAACGGTTAATCCGATCTTATTGAAAATAATTTTCGTTGAAAGTATTAATTAAGCCTTATCTTTGTAATTTTTTTTATATTTTTTGGACACACGGTTTAGAAGATAGAGGGGGGGGACACAATTTTCACAACTTTCGGAGCGATTATTTCAAAAGATATTCACTTAATCAAAAATATTACTTAAAAACCTTTAAATATTTTTAAAAGAGCTGTCGAACTATGTACCACACGTTGATATTTTCTGAAAAAAAAATTTTTTAGCTTCTGTTACATGTATGGAGTGCCCCCCCTAAAAATATTTATTTTAATTATTTAACTACTAAACTAAGTAGCGGCTCATACAAGACACCTATATTCCAATTTTTATCAATATCCATCATGTAGTTTTTGAGTAAAATGCCTGTGACATACGGACAGACGGACAGACGGACGGACGGACATGACGAAACTATAAGGGTTCCGTTTTGGCCATTTTGGCTACGGAACCCTAAAAAGAAGTGTCGAAACGTTCGGATAGTTCTAGTTTCTAAAGTAAAATGACGCAATTTTACTCAAACATCAAACAATCTCCTTATTTATAGTTTTTGGTCTTTTAAATAGTACATTACATAACTAGGGTGGTAATACAAAGAAAGGCCGAGATCGCAGAAGTTTGCGGCCCGAGCTGCAAGCGAGGGACGTAGACATGCGATCGAGGGCTTTCTTTATTACCTCCCGTGTTGTGTTGTGTACATCATTTTATGTTTTCCGTACGCGTAGCGTGCGGAAAAATCCACTTTATGGACAGGTGTGGCATAATAGTATTTTATGCAACGGTTGTATAAGTAAGCTCAAAAAATGCGAATTGCGTGAGTTGCGATACGAGCCGCCACAGCGGCGAGTATCGCAAATAGAGACGCAATGAGCGTTTTTTGAGCTTACTTATACAACCGTTGCATAAAATATGTATACATAAATGTATGTATGTTCGTCTGTTCCCTCATATCATAATTCAAAAATGACTGAACCGATACAAACGTGTCGGGTTTCGTTAGATTTGTCTTGTTAGTCTGTTGGAATTAAAATTAAGTTGATCCCCAAACAAGTAAAGGGCTAAAAATCATCAAAAAAAGTTATCAAGTATTGAATTGCTTGGCAATTTTTAAATATATTACAGATGTAGCTCCAGAACAGAGTATGTATTAGAACAATATCTAATTATCAATAGCAACAAACAAAACGTTCAAAAGCAAAATCCTGCCCTTCACCGATACGTTTAGAATAGCTCTATCATAAATATGTACAGTCACCATTGTTACGAAGTCAATTAAGACTAGAAACTTATAATAAGAAAAGCACGAGAAACTATAAAAAATATCAAAATCGTCATATCTATGCCTATAATATTTGAAGAGTACCCTCGATTTCACAAAGATTCCATTATCAGATCCTGATTCAGTTGCAATGGGACCACCTCTAAAATATTATCCTTTCAAACAAAAAAATAATTTTCAAAATCGGTTCCTCGATTACTCGAAGACCTCTGTCTTCGAGTAATCGGTGAACAAAAATAAATCAAAAACATACAGACGAATAGAGAACCGTACTTCTTTTGAAAGCCGGTTAAAAAGCATCATGAGGCCAAAGGTCTGCATAATTCACCTGTTGACTCGATTTTTTTTTTTCTGTCGTTAATCGATTCTACTATTTGTGAGGAACAAATATCTATATGACACCTAATTACATTTGTAAAAGTATAACACTTTTTGTAATCAAAAGTAGCAGATGGCACTGAGCATTGAAAACGCTCTACACAAAACGGTAGGAACTTATGACGTTATCAGTTCCATCGCTGTACTAAGTCTGTATAAAAAAATTGCATTTTGCCATTTTGAGCACGAAAAAGTGCGTTTAAGCACATAGTTGTCATACATTTATTTTTTCAGTGTTATTTTTAAGCATTGACATTAATTTTTCTTTAAGACGATAAAAAAATTATAACTTTATATTTTTTATACATTTTTTGTTTATTTCTTTTGTGTTATGATAATTTAGTATTTTCCAATCCATGTGACTATATTATGTTGTAAAATTCAACATTAAGTCAACATCCGAATTATATTGCATAAACAGAGAATATTGAGGCAATGTTCCAGTGTCCTCGCGTGGTCTCTTAAATATTAAAGCAATACTAAATCAATGTTCAAATCGTCCAGCGCAGGTTGTTTTCAACCGAATTAATTGGAAATCTATGAGGGAGGCCTATGTCCAGAAGTGGACGTCCTATGGCTGAAATGATGATGATGATGATGATGAAATCAATGTTGTCTTTTTTTCGGCTTGTGCAAATTTCCATTATCCTGTCATATGACTGCAGCATTGTGCTATTTTACAGAGATGGCTTCAAGGCTAAATTACCATGCAAATTATTTCATTCTTGAATTATTGAATTAATTATAGAAAACTCTTCAGGGTCATTCCACTGAATTCAGCAGGGTCATGCCACTGAATTCCATGTACATAAGAACTTTAAATTAGCCTCTCAGTTGAAACGTCGATAATTTAAAAATTTAAGAAGAAATCGTATTAAAACGTTGTTGTGATTGAATCTCAGTAGCCAAAATATTACCTAAAACGAATACGGATCTCTTGACTTTGAAACCGGATATTATTGTTACCCGAGTGCCCTTTGGGTGGGTGGGTTAGAGTGGGTAGACCCCCCACAAGGTAGACTGATGACCTAGTAAAGGTTGCTGGATTCCGATGGATGCGGGCGACACAGGACCGACTATAGTAGCGTTCTTTAGGGGATGCCTATGTCCAGCAGTGGACGGTTTTCGGCTGATGGGGCATTCCACGAAAACGTCAACTTTGTCGGACACGTGACGACTATGGCAGCTACCTTAAAAACAAATAAAAAGCCCTAAATGACATTATCAATTCAGAAACCAAGTTATAAAATATTGACATACCAAAAATGTACTTCCTAACTTTGTTAGAAGTATGAAAAAAATGGCGTCACGTGCCCGACATTCTGGTGGAATGCCCCTGATGGTGATGATAATTATGAGTGCTTTTTCGGTTTGCAACAGGTATCCTTTGGTTCCACGTCTCCCGCGCTGAGCGACCGCTCCGAGTTCCCGCTGTTCTGTCGCACGGTGGCCCCCGACTCTTCCCATAACCCTGCCCGGATCGCATTTATAAGGTAAACAAGGAACCAGAAGAGTTTCTCAGAAACTTGACCTTCTGAAGGGAGCATAATTATTTAACTTACGTCGCCGTTAGGATTGACTATTGAATATTGAACTCTCCTTTCTTAATGCGCCTCTTCTCTTCGATTCTCTGAATAACATGTTTAAAATGTGTTCCAAAATGTATCTCCTCGGTTAAAGCGTTGATCTATTTGTGGATTATTCTCAAACAGCTGTATTTTATGCCTACCACGTGACGTGACATATTTTTTTTATATAAATTACCTATATCCACAAAAGTTTATGCATCTTTCATCGTATATTTGGTTACGTCACGGGAAAACACGGTTATAACGCTCCGCGGCTTACCCAATGACTGCTTGCTACAGACAGTTCGGCTGGGACACGGTGACTGCGTTCTCCCAGAACGAGGAGGTGTACTCGCTAGCTGTGAACGAGCTGGTGACGCAGCTCGAAGCAGCCAACATCACCTGTGCGGCTTCCATCACCTTCGCAGAGTCCGACTTTAAAGAGCAGCTGCAACAGTTGAAGGTATTCATTCATGGTCTAAATTAGTGGACTAAAATCAGCCATACGACTGATTTTAATACACCGATTCAAAACGGTCCTGGCGTCTGTCTAGGTAGCGCCACACTTCGGCTGGTTTTAGCGTCGCGCTGACCGTCGGCACGGATTGCTCCGCACCGACCGCGACTCGCCATGGTTGTACTTTGCCGAAGCTTACGCTCCGCTCGATACTAAAACGCTCACTGTAATCTAAAGTAGAATAGCAGGTAGGGTAAGTAGAGATTTCTTGATATTTTTGTAATCTCGGGACCCGATCTTTTGTTAGTAATCTCGTGGCAGGTTCCGGCGTATTAGTACATTGTGTATCTAGGGCGGTAAGTAAGGATTTACAAACGAGTGTTTGTTATTACCACGAGTTTGTAACTCCTTTACCGCCCATGGCACACACAATGTTTTTCATCACACTTGTGAGGAAATCAAATTAAAATAACCTTACTTAACCTAAATAAAATTGTAAAACAGACAGTGACATTAGTGACATTATCCATAGACAATGCGAATGTCAAGTCAACACAAATCTGATAATTCTTACGGACAACATAGCTGTGCATCTTGATAGAGGTATTCAGGTCGATGTCCTCTATTTCGATTTCACGAAGGCTTTCGATCGCGTGGATAACGACGTTCTACTTAGGAAACTGGATGAAATTGGTTTCTCTCCCAAGTTGCTAACCTTTTTTGCCAGCTATCTGCGCGATCGACAGCAGTTCGTCCGACATGGTTGTTTTGTCTCGACTCCTTACCATACCCGGTCTGGCGTCAGTCAAGGCTCCATATTAGGGCCCTTGTTTTTCGGGATAATGATTAACGATCTCAAATCAGTTCTTCGGGCGGCTCAGTGTCTCTTGTATGCCGACGATCTGAAGTTGGTGTACGGGGTAGAGCAAAGAGCTGATTGTGAGACGTTACAAGGGGACATCGACCTTGTGTTTCGGTGGAGTATGGAGAATAAACTTCATTTTAATCCGGCCAAGTGTTGTGTGTGTACATTTACCCGCTCTCGTACCGCAATATATGCGCAGTACTTGCTAGGGTCAGAGCCGATAAATCGGGTCTCCTCTGTCAAGGATCTGGGCGTGGTGTTCGATACGCGGCTCACTTTTCACGAGCATATT
The DNA here is from genome assembly GCA_947034925.1 of Eudemis profundana. Lineage (NCBI taxonomy): Eukaryota > Metazoa > Arthropoda > Insecta > Lepidoptera > Tortricidae > Eudemis > Eudemis profundana. The sequence continues at coordinate 19,310,514 of OX344796.1, read as the reverse complement.
TCTTCTCTTGCCACGAACTGCTATCGAAAACTGGGTTTTGTTATCCGTAACCTCCGCCATTTTCATGACCCTGTAGCCATTAAAATGGTTTATAATGCCTTAGTAAGGAGTAAGCTGGAGACTTCGTCGATAATATGGAATCCCTACGAATCGACATACGCTTTACTTCTCGAGAAGGTTCAGAAGGCGTTTCTAAGGTTCCTTTATAAAAAAATATACGGATCCTACCCGTATTTGTACCCAACAAAATATCTTCTCGGCGCCCTTGGGTACAACTCTTTAGAAGTCAGGCGAAATTATTACCTGATGATCACGGTTTGTCGAGCCTTGCGTGGTGATTCGGATTGTCCTGAAATCGTAGAGCGTGTCGTGCGGTTATTTGTCCCAGATATCCCGAGGATTACCCTCAGACCCCGACGATGCGACCTGTTGGCCGTGCCGCCGGCGCGCACTGTGTCGTGCAGGAACTCGCCGCTGCCCCGTGCCCTTTCACACCTCAATGCGCTTCTGGCATCGACACCTGAGTGTGACCTGTTTGCGTGGCGCTGGGCAACAGTGTGTAGTGAATGTTTAAGATTCTGTGAGGTGATGGATGCTAGGTGCTCATCTGTTCCTATGTAATTTTTCTCTATTTGTTATTGTGATTATTGTTTGTGTGTAGACGTATCTTTAATTGTTAGTCTAAGTTTCGTAACGCATTGGGTTCACTGTAATGTTATGTAAACATTTTTATCAATAAAATAAAAAAAAATAAAAAAATAAAAGTCACGTTCGGAAACCATTGCGGTAAAGATCTAAAACGGCCATTTTAATTGATTTTATATTTGCAAAATACTAAAATACACTATTTAAACATTTAATTAATGCTACCGAAATATGTGTTTACCTACATGTATTTGCAATAACAGTTATCTTTAAATAAATATTTCAGTGATAAAAGTTATAAAAGTAAGTTGGCGTTTCCTTTGAACATGACAAATAAGAGTAAAACAAAACCAGCGTTTCAAATTTAAAAAGAAACCCATTACACATTAGGGCGTAATAGGTCATTCCCGCAGAACCTACGTGTAATGACACCATTTTCGAGCAAGTGTGATGAAAAATAATAAACTTTGCTCATATGATCAATTTCACCTCGTAAAGGTGATCAATGACACCCCAATCCATGGATTCCCCTGCAACGCGCGCATTTATAGGTTGTCGAATTGCTCTTATTTTTTTTTAACTTTCGAATAGACCCTGATTAACGTAAGAGAACAAAAAAATCACATATATATCACACACACATGTACCGTCAAAGTTTTTCAGCCATAATAATCAGGAAGAAAAGCGTCTAGGCGAAATAATAGTACGTACTACACGCGCACCCGATCACTATGCGGTGAAGCAACTATCAGTGTTGCCAAAAATGAAAAAATAACTGCTAAGCAGTTTTTCAACTTGTTAAAACAAGCACTCTAGTTGTGGATGGAAGTTGTTATCAAAGTCGACCCGCGAATCAAAGTAACCTCGGTTTACGGTAACACCTAAATACTATTGTAACATGTTTTAACCACAGTACAAAGTATATGTATTATGAATTTAGTCCCGGGCGGCGAAGTTTCGATCTATCAGTGTTTGGGGTGATTAGAAAACTTTAAATCGCCGGCTAAATTGTTTCCAGTTTATGCAAACACTGTACAACCGATACGTATTCTATTAAATTATATGGTAAAGTTGAGTTTTAGATATTTGCTGTGAATACTGATTTTCGAAAGTGGTTTGGAAGAATGAAATGGCGCATCAATCTCAGCTTGCAGGATATACTCAGAGCTCTCGCGTCCCCCATCTTAATAGTCTAGTCGTACGCAAGTTAAAATCAGTCGGGGAAAGTTCGCCGACGCCGTAAGCGCACCTTATTTGTATCATTGGTATGTGATGCCAAGGAAACCAGATGCAAACTTAGCTCAACCGGTTAGTATGAGAAAGTTAGGATGAAGTCGGCACGGGTTCCCGTTCACAGAATGAGCTGATTTTTGGTTTACGGGCATTTTAGCACATAACAAACATAATTAGAGGGTATCCTTTACTCAGTTTGGAGTTTCGCCATATAAAGGGCACCCTATTATAGTTATAGCAAATGTTTAAAAGAAGAAAAACCGGACAAGTGAATTTCGTTTCGATACCTCCACGCGTTCAAGAGGAAACAGGAGGGCAGTTTTTCCATACAAACGTAGTCCCCTGTTTCCTCCCTGGATAATGCCAGTAGAGCAATCATTTTTTGTCCAAAAATCTATAGCTACTATTGATATGTTCCTATGTTTTCCTTTTTACGATAATTTGATTCTCAAAAGAGATATTAACCTTCAAAAACCTAAAAAAAATGCCAGATTTTCCGCTGTGTTCACACATCCAGAAAACAAATTTGACTAGATTATTAAAAAAAAGGAAAACATAGGAACACGGCCAAAGCCTTTCTTTAATGTTTAATGAAAAAATTAGTTAAATAGGTTAAGTTTTGGGGAAGAAATCAGGGGACTATGAAACGTTGTTTTCATGAAATTTTAAAAGGTATTTTCGGTCCAAGCTGCAGTTGTCTCTATCGCGCTCTGCGCGGGAGAGGCGGGCAGTGCGGGACAGCGACACATTTTACAAATACCTAATTTTCAATTCTCTCCACCTTACTGTTTCCTCTTAACAGACGGAGAGGCAGACGGACAACAAAGTGATCTTATAATGGTTCCGTTTTTTTCCTTTTGAGGTACGGAACCCTAAAAACATGGGAAGACTGTTTTTTTTTGTATCATGTAAGTATAAGTTAAAGATGTATGCGAAACTTCACTAATACAAAATGTGCATTATCAAACTTAATCCATATTGTATACATTTCCATCACAGTCCCATAATCAAATTAACCGTATTACCTAATAGGTTGTTTTCTTTTCAGGAGCTGGACACCCGAATTATTATTGGCAGTTTTTCCCAGGAGATGATTCCCAAAATATTCTGTGAGGTACGTTAATAGTGGTAATCAGTATTCTCACACTAACACCAATACAAAGATTGGTACAACATACTACTTGTAACAACAGCAAGTTAGAACTCATTTTCCATTTAATTATGCAATATCATCTTAGAACAATAAATTTGGCTCGAAATTTCATTAACAAAAGATAACAATTTATTACAATCATGGAAAGTTGCCAACCCGAGCTCAGTTAAATTGAAACAAACGTTTAGAGCAATAAAACAATTCCCTTTATTCCGTATACTGAATTGTAATAATCCGCCTGAAAATTTATCTTACAAGGTTCGTCGGTTACTGCTTTGTTACGTTAATTTCTTAAGGAATAGTGTATTTTAGGACCAAAGCGCCATTGACTTTAAGGTGTCTTGTATTTTGTGAGAATATAACATAATTTGTATGCTAAAAGCATAGCTGATAACACGGCAGTTAATAACTTTGAAATTGCTGAATTCAATGTTAGTTCTGTAACAGTTGTACAGAGAGCCGCAGTTTATGAGATGGTGAGGGCTTAAAGTGATAGTTCAAATTGAGATAGTGACAATAGCTAATTTAATAATATTGTAGGTTTCGTTTGTTTTGTTAGGATGGTATGATCGGAATGCCAAGTCTAAACATTCCAATAAACATTAATCAAATTACCTATTCTCAATCCTGATCAACACGAAGTTGATATTACAATTTTACAAAATAAAAAGTTTTGTATATCGATCGATGTGGAATATATATATATCGATGGCAAAAAGCAGAAACGTAGTAACAGCCAAAATGCAAACTTTACACCAGAGCCAAAAACTTTTCGATTTCAGAAAAAAAAATCATTACTTCTTTATTTATTAACAGAAATACTTGAAACTTGGATCAAATGCACAACTTATAGATTACTTTTCACTTTAACAAAAGTGACTAGGTAGTTTACGTTTTAGTGGCGTTTACGCCCTGGCACTTTTATTTTCATTACGCATAAACGCTGTAAGTGAAAAAGGTAAATGTAGGTACTGAAATCGTACATTCAGTAAGAATTCCATAAAGCATAATGCTGTATCCACTTGCTTTTTTATTTTCATCGTTCAATTGTTATGACGTAAGTGGCATTAAATTCGCTAAAAAACTAACTTAAAAGTGTTAAGTGTTAAGAAATACTTGAAACTTGGATCAAATGCACAACTTATAGATTACCTACTTTTCACTTTAACAAAATTGACTAGGTAGTTTACGTTTTAGTGGCGTTTACGCCCTGGCACTTTTATTTTCGTTACGCATAAACGCTGTAAGTGAAAAAGGTAAATGTACTGAAATCGTACATTCAGTAAGAATTCCATAAAGCATAATGCTGTATCCACTTGCTTTTTTATTTTCATCGTTCAATTGTTATGACGTAAGTGTCATTAAATTCGCTAAAAAACTAACTTAAAAGTGTTAAGTGTTAAGAAATACTTGAAACTTGGATCAAATGCACAACTTATAGATTACCTACTTTTCACTTTAACAAAAGTGACTAGGTAGTTTACGTTTTAGTGGCGTTTACGCCCTGGCACTTTTATTTTCGTTACGCATAAACGCTGTAAGTGAAAAAGGTAAATGTACTGAAATCGTACATTCAGTAAGAATTCCATAAAGCATAATGCTGTATCCACTTGCTTTTTTATTTTCATCGTTCAATTGTTATGACGTAAGTGTCATTAAATTCGATAAAAAACTAACTTAAAAGTGTTAAGTGTCTACTGTCAAAAAGAAACAGTGAAATTAAAATGACTTAAGTATCATTTAACCTTTATTTATCCATTTTTTAAAAACGTCAAACAGTTTTCCGTACAAGTTTCATATGAATTAAGATCTCAATCGGAACAATTAGTGTCATAAAATCTTAACTACTCTCTAGTTACTTAACTAGGCTCATTGTCTCCCCATGTAAAAAATAACGATAAGTATAACATTAACACTGTATTATAAAATCATAATAGGGTTTTTATATATCTCTCAAAAAATGACACAATATTCTAAAGTGCTACAAATAAAAATGTTCTTAGGGCTAATCTCGTTATAACATTATAAGATGCTAAAACTAAACTTCCTCTTAGGTTTAATATTCCGAAAAAACTTGTTTTAAGAACTCAAATAACTACTCTTTCTTAGCCATAATCTCACTTTAAAATAAGAACTTGACAATTACACTCTGAAATACACAATAAAAACTAACACATCATTCACACACCGCACGCACAAAACTCGCACTACGAATAACCTGTCGCTCCAGCGATCACCAACCCACTGATTTGTAGGCGGTAAGCGACCAATCACAACGCCGCGAGCGCATATTTTATTAATGGCAGTAACGTGATGTTATACCCAATTCACTGTGTATTTTTAAATGACTAAAATGTGATTTGTGTTTTAAACCATGTTCGAATTAAATGTAGTTAACACTGTTCGAATTAAGTGTGTTGGTTTGTTTTTTACTACATGCATAAACGCTGCACCCGTCACAGAACAGAATTTCGGTTGCGCTGCAACCACTGTGCTCGTTGAATTATGCAAAACTGAATTTATTGTAACTATATTTGTTTATTATTTTACTGATCTTTAGGTGTTTACAACAATTAGATGAAGGCGCTGTTAAAAAAATACATTCATTTTGCGACGCTGTCCAGTTTTTTCTAAGCGTCGTACACAAACGTCGTGGACAAAGACCATTCGACGCAGAAAAATTCACTGATTTCGAATATGCAAAAAAATTTTTTGGCCAAGTAGCGGTTACTGCGTTTCTGCTTTTTGCCATCGATATATAGATATAGAAGACAGAGACTTTAATAACAAAACGGACATTTAGGTCCGACCACCGGACTGAACGAACCGCATCCGATCGTCTCTCTCTATAGCATAACGCGTGCTCTTTCTGGCTGGTCGCTGGCTAAGCCCCTCCGGGCCGCGCGACGAAATTGCGAAGTGAGCCACTCCTGATACAGGATGTACCTCGACGTCACTTGTCTGTCATCGGTACCTAAAGTACGCTCCCTGCTAATCACACAAATGTTGACAGTTCTTAGTAAGGAATACTAGTGGAATAAACAAATGCCTAAGGAAGCTGCAGTAAGTACATCCACGTAATTAATTGCAGCCAACACTGTTATTTAATTTGTCTAGTGCAGCTGCCTTGCAATGCATCTTCGCAAACTGTTTTCTCATTAGAGTTAGTGTTGAGATCGGTTCCTCAATACAAAAGTTACCTTACCTACCAGCTGAGCTGTTTAAGTTAGATAAATTTCTATCCAACCGACCATGTTTTGCGATTTTCTCTCTGAGTAGGTGTGTAGGTACTAGGTACCTTAAACGCCTTGGAAATTTTAAAATAATTCTCAATGCAGATTATGACAAAAGTATTGGTAATTTCAGCCAACTGATTGTAGTATATACTTGGCAAATTCGTTGGTGACACTCCCATAGTCCGCGCGGGGGCGATGGACGATGACATATTGAGCACCGCTACACACGATGCGCATTCTGCCGCCATAGCACATAAGGGCACGACTAACACTGATTTATATACATTTTCGGAATCAGTGAAATTTACTGATTCCGAATATGTATAGAACTCAGTGTCGAAAAAAAATGTTAGATGTGCCCTTTTGCGTTATGGCGGCAAAATTACGATACGGATATGTCTACCGATATACCTTAAGGCCGAAGCAATCTTTCGGTGCTTTCTGGCTGCAAGTGCAGTTTTAAGGCAGATTTTTTGCATTTAAAATAACTGCACGCCGGCTGCAAGCGGACTGCGCAGTTGGTTTACAATTTTGATGCAGTTATTTCACCTGGAAAAGAACTGCCTTCAAACTGCACTTTTGCAACCAGAAAGCAAATTTTTAAAATAGATGTGTAATTGTGTATATGTCGCAGCCAACTGGTTTAATCAGCCATTTGGTTAAAATGCCTAGCATTTTCACTAAATTATGACCCGCCAGCAGGTCGACGAACCCCGCCACGCGGGGCTTCTATTTCTGCTCTGAAGGACACAAGCTAACTAACAAACCTAACCTAAAACTTAAATGAAAAGGCTAGGCAGTTAACTAAATGACTAATTAACGTCTGGAACGTAGTTTTGCCTACATCGCAATATGACAATCGCGTAATACGTCTAAAACTAAAAGCGACTCGAACGCTATACACCCTAAACGCAAAATGGCAAACACGTATTTTGCCTACCTACTTTTGTGTTTTGTTTTTGCATGTACAATCGCAAAGAATCCATACTTGTACTTGACTCGTCATCACACCAATAGGAAGGTGTACTACTGTTGAATTTCACAACATAATAATGGTCATAGGTAGGTATAGATTGCAAAATACGACATTATCATAACACAGAAGAAAGAAACAAAAACCTTATAAACGTTATAAAGTTATGAGTTATGAGACCACATAGTTTTAAAAAAATCGAGTTTAAACACACTTTTTCTTGCTCAAAAGTGACAAATTACAATTTTTTTTCAACTGATTTATAGATATACTGAGTTATAGATATATATTAGAATGGATTTACATCAGAAACAAAATCCAGTCCAGATGCCCACTGGCTCGAAGACAGAATATAACCTGTATTAGGAACATAGAATAAAATATTGTATGAATTAGCGACACGATAGAAAAATATTATATGCCGATATATTGATCATAGATTAAATTAATTTAGATGGAATTGATAATTAGGTATGTAATGGTTTGAAGGGCTGAAGCTCGTAACGAAGCGCGATGTATAGAGAAAGAGAGTTTTGTAGTCAACTGTCCCGGCATTTTGCGTTTGTCGTTATACTATGTAGGAAGTATGCAAGCTAGTCATTTTGCGTTTTAGCCATTATAAGATTCAGACATATTATACGGTAGTCATGCTGAGATGTAGGCAAAACTCAAACTAGTCATATTGCGTTCTAGACTGTCCGAGACTAACCCTTTTAGGGTTGACGGTGCTTACGGAGCTTACTCGTATGTTTGATTTTATTACGTGTAGTAGAAGTTAGAACTTAGCGGAAATACGCTATTTCAAAATTCAACAACTTGGAGTGATGAATATTGTGACTAGTAATATTTCTCGATGAAAAATTAATAAAATACGTAGGTACCAGTATACTATAGCGTGGCGTCCAAAGAACTCGATTCCTACCGGCTTGCCCAATATCAGGCATTTGAGTACCTTATTTTATAGCTCTCAAGGAAATTGTACGCCAAATCTGCACCGGCTTGCCCAAGGATATCTTTTACACCACGCCACTGGTAGGTAATAGCATGCAGCTATTAGACCACAATATTCCAGAAGATAGTACTAACGACGGAAAAATAGTAGTAAAGTGTCCTATATGGACGAGCGTTTCAAACGCCCAAAGGCTGATTGAGTTGAGTGATTTAAATTTGTAATACGTATCTATAAAATGCTTACTTTGTAATAAACAAGACAAATCGAGACAACCACGAGTAAATTGGTGCAATGTATTTTAGGCTAGAAGATACAATATCCGCTAGAAACTTTACTTAAAATCCTCACTCATTTTCAATTATCCCGCGTCAATTTACTTTAAGTACTGTTCATTCATGTCGTCTAGATTGAAAAGCCATTTTATTATTTTCAAACAAAGTCTAAGTCAAATAATGGCTAGCTGCTAAGACATTGTGCTTAAGACTATGTCGCGACTATTGTTCGTTGTTTCTGAAAGAGCTTTAATAAACTCTAAGAAAGATTTCTTTACCTTAATTAACGGTTATGTTGAGGTATATTTCAATTCATTACGATGTTCTTGTATTGTTACCTTTGTTTGATAATGATAAATAGTGCGCACGTACACAATAGTCTCGCGTAATTTCTCTGTTGTTTCAAAGTTAATGAATGACCTTTTTAACCGACTTTCAAAGGAAGGATGGGTCTCAATACCTCTGTATATATATTTTTTTTTTCATCACAATTGCTCGAAAATGGTGTTGTTACACGTAGGCTTTGCGGGCCGTAAATGACCTATTACGCCCTAGGGCGTAATGGCTTTTTTTAAATACGCTGGTTCTGTTTTACTCTCATTTGTCATGTTCAAAGGAAACGCCAACTTACTCTTTTAACTTTATCACTGAAATATTTATTTATGCCACACCTGGCCATATTGTGGCTTTTTCCGCACGCTGCGCGTACGGATAAAGCCGCTTTCTGGCCAAGTGTAGACATAAAATGATGCAATGATGCTCGCTTGCAGCTCGGGCCGCAAACATCTGCGATCTCAGCCTTTCTTTGTTTTACCACCCTAGTTGTGTAATGTACTATTAAAGAGAACTGTTATTGCAAATACCTACATGTAAACACATATTTCGGTAACATTTATTAAATGTTTAAATAGTGTATTTCAGTATTATGCAAATATAAAATCAACTAAAATGGCCGTTTTAGATCTTTACCGCTATGGTTTCCGAACGTGACTTGACATTTGCATTATCTATGGATATATGTCACTTTCTATATTAAAATTTTCTTATCCTGCTGGGTGGATTAATAAGGTTATTATTTAGATTTCCTCACAAGTGTGATGAAGAACATTGTGTGTACCACGGGCGATAAATGAATTACAAACTCGTGTTATTAAAACCCTTGGCTTCGCCTCGGGCTTTTAACAAACACTCGTTTGTAATTCCTTCCTTACCGCCCTAGATACACAATGTACTAATTACAAGCCTTTATTTAGTTTTACCTGTCCCGGTATCTGTGTGTCTGCGTGTCTGTGTGTCTGTAACCAAATCTTGCAAGCAAAATTTCCACTTCCCAGTTTCCGATTGAGCTAAAATTTTGCAAGAATATGTAAATGAGATGACCATGCAATATTATTATTACATGAAGCTGATCTGATGATGGAGCCGGATGGTAGCCATAGGATCATCTAAATTACATAAGATAAATCCACCGTGTTTGGGCCTATTTGATTCGCTTTGACGTCCAGTTTGCGACTAAGTACATAAAAAAGTACAGTCGGCAATAAAAGCTTGTGCCAAAAAATATTTTTGTTCTCAGAAACACCCGAAAACCAGTACGTCTAGCATAACTGGCCGCGACTTCGTTTCGCGCGCGACAGAGCATTACCTGTCACTCTCACACTATATTGAGTGGAAAGAGATAGGTAGCTTTTGTCGCGCGACAAAGAGTCGCGTGTCACAGTTGTGCTAGAGGTACAGGGTAACTGACTTTGTTTAGAGTCCGGTAATACCCGGGTTTCATATTTGACCGGGTATTGCATTCCCTTAGGCTGGACCGATTTGGAAAATTATTTTATGTTCGTACACCTTCCAGTTGGCGAGGTCGAGGTTTGGTCGCTACGGGAGCACCTCCGAGGTGGTCCCGTACTCCCGTAGCGACTAAATCAGGATCTGATGAAATCGATTTGATCTTGGAGAAATCGGAACTCTTCAAATAATAGGCACACAAATAGCGATTTGGATATTTTTCATAGTGACTCGTTCATTTCTTAACGAATAGCTTCATTTGAAGTCCGTTATTAACCGACTTCCACAAAAGAAGGACGGTTTTCAATTTATACGTTTGTTACGCGATTACTTGAAGACGGCTGGACTGATTCGGAAAACTCTTTTTTGTTTGAAAGGTTACACCTCCGAGGCGGTATCAATATCTCGCGCCTTCTTATCGAATAGCTTCATTTGATATCCGTTATTAAACGACTTCCACAAAAGAAGGACGGTTCTTAATTGTATATGTGTGTTATGCTATTAGGTACTCGATGACGGCTGTGGATTCTTTTTTGCTTTGAAAGGGTTCACCTCTGGGTGGTCTTATTGTGTGTTTTATTGATGATTTTTATAAGTATCTAAGTATTTGGCTTCGATCTCACCTGTTGCTAAGCAACGATGAAGTCGATGATGCTTGCTTACCTAAATAGTGCCTATTCACTTTTAACCTGAAGATATCCAACTAATATTTTTCATAGGTTTGCTGAGAAGCAAAACGCTTTAAAAAGTTGTATTATGGTAATTTTTTACCCATGTTTTTTGGTTTGCCTACGATATCAGAGGGTAATCTCGTACCAATTTCAGTTATTTCAGTAACTTATAACATTTTAAAGATATCACGAGCTATATTTGCCCGATTGAAGATTGTTTTCCAAACCGCATGGTAGATAACGCACGATATTTTGTTATATACATAGAAATTACAAAGTGTAGCACAAGCTAAAGCACGTTTTATTTTTAAATGATTTCTAAAAGAAGGACGGTTCTCAATTCAAGACTGCTGGGCCGATATGGATATTTTTTGTTCGAAAGAGTAAGTACAACTTCCAGTTGGTCCCATTGCACCCAGGTCAAGTTTTGATGATGGGCTCTTGAAGAAACCGAGGGATCTTCTGTTGTTGTTCTAACTGGTCACTATGTAACGTTATAGGCACACATAATATTCGAAGGGAAGGGGAAAGGGGCGATTTGGGTATTTTTATAGTAACTCGTGCATTTATTGGTTAATATGTTCGTTTGATATCAGTCATGTTTTTTTTTTTAATTTGTATCATATTTTTCGTAGGCATTCAAGCTAGGCATGTGGGGTGCAGAGTACGCGTGGGTGGTAGCCGGCGCGCCGCCGCGGCTGCGCGCCACGTCACCCTGCGCACGCGCACAACTCGCCTCTGCGCTGGAAGGGCTAGTGTCCGTCACCGCGCACAAAGGCATCGTAGGGGATGCGGTGTCCTACTCCGGACTGGTAAGTTACCCGTTATAGTGACTGATACCTGATACCTCACCGCTGTTTGAGCCATGGCGCAACAAATTCAAGTTATGTTCTTTCTGAGATTGGACAACGCTACGTCTAGAGCCTAGAGCTTGCAATCCCGGGATTTTTGTATGGCCAATCCTGAGATCCCAGGTTGAGTCAAACATCACTCTAAATTGCGTTAATTCATTTTTTAAATCCCGACGTTTCGTAACCTTTTTCAGCGTTCGCGGTCGCGGGTAGACTGAGAAAATCATATTGTTAGCAAGCTTATTGTTAGTTAGCAGGCTCTTGTATTCCATAACACGCCATAAAACCAAATATTAGCCCCTCCATCGTATAAAAAACATTATAATAAATAATAATAATAAATATAATAAATATTAGGGGACAATCTTACACAAATCGAACTACCCCATAGTTAGCTCAATAAGGCTTGTGTTATGGATACTAGACGACGATATATTTAATAGATACAAATACTTAAATACATAGAAAACATCCATGACTCAGGAACAAATATTCGTGCTCATCACACAAATAAATGCCCTTGCCGGGATTCGAACCCAGGACCTCTTGCTTCGTAGGCAGGGTCACTACCAACCAACTAAGCTAAAGCGGTCGTCAATAATTCAATCATGCAAAGCCACAAAACAGTGTCTCGTACTCAATAGAAACAGTATATATATATATATAACAACTTAACAACGCCGATCCAAAACTTGAAACCTGTGTAAAGCCTTTTGTAACCGACTCCACGAAGTAATCTTGCTTAATACTGTGTATAATGTAGGTGTGTACGTTCGATCGCTTTTCTATACATAATGCATGTAAGCCACCTTGCGCTAAAAGGCTGAACAAAACATCGCCGCTCCCGCGAGTTTCTAACTTTGGATCTATTTGTTAGGGTTGCTACTTACTTAACTAATAACTTTTTTTTGACTCGGAGAAATGCATAAAACTGCATACCACTACGTAACCTAAGGCCATCGGGGGTGACAGCCAGATGTTACGCATTGGTTATTTGGGGCTCTCCGCTCCAGAAGGGATTCGCCTACCCACTAAAACTCTGGGATGCTTCCAACCTATGCCTTCATGGTGATGACATGGAATCTGCTAACACCACGCCATCACCGGCACCTCCGCCCTAGGGCGAACCCTCTCTGAAAAAGGCACACTGTAGCATGGCCAGTGTGCCTTCCCTCACCTGCTTCCCCCTGACCAACGGCCGTCCCCCGGGGAAGGTAGGAACCGGCACCAGACACACGGGGTCCAAACGTGTATCCGGCGCCAGTCCCACCCTCACTATCCTTACGGACCGGGTTGAGCCAGTCTTCTACGTCCCGCTTCCACAAGGGATTTTGAAAGATTTGATTATTCTTGTTCTTTGTCTTCTTCCTTCGTCTTTTGTTTTCTCTATCTTTATTTCTTATCTTGCTGTTTTTGCTTTAATTAAATTGTTATTTGTAAGTACGTAGTGTTACGACCAACCCCAGAGAAGGGGCTAGTCTGAAAACCAGCGCTGGGCTTCAGCCTAGCACATGCTGAGACTGGTACCCATTACCAAACATACTTAGTTTTCAAGATTTTTTTTTTGTATACGGATACCTATTAAATGTTAAATTATTTTAATAAGTTTCTACCGTTCTGTTAAGTACTTAATATTATGTTATTGGTAATAAATGTTTTTGAATTTGAATTTGAATTTGAAGGGTTTACGGGACACAGAGGACTAGTCCACCGCCACCACGCCAGCGGCACAGGTCACCCGTCTGGTCCCTGCCCGCAGTGCCCCCAAAAGGAGACGTCGGAGGGATGCTGCCCGTGCCCGACGCTCCACCCTCGCGTGCCGCACCTGGAGAGTCCTCTGCTAACAGAGGAAACCCGGTGCGGGACCCCCAACCCCCCCTGACAAGCTCATTCCAGCATCGGCAAATTAGGGGCCCATAAGAAATCACTTGCCGTTGCTCCCGGGGTCCACCGGCCAAGACACTTCCCTTTCCTGCGGATCAACTGGATCAAGAGGAATGAGAAAAATCCCGACACTTTGAGAGGTTTCCGGTCTAGCACCCCCTTAACTAATAACTTGGATTTTACTGACAAAACCATGTAAATTTCCTTAATGCGTACAATTACTCCATATAGGTACGCACTTTTATCCCAACAGCTTGCATAATTTTAATTAATACCCGCACGGGGCAGGAGTACGCGCGGAGTACATTCTACTTGCTGCTATAAATAATCAAAATATATTAAATTCTCTTTTTTATTGTTTCATCACTACGAAAATTTGATATGACCAAATCCATTTACCACTCGATGCGTTTAGTAGGACAAAAAAAACCTGCACAGGTGATAACCCTGCATTCAACCTCTGCACAGTATAATACAATAGCGATGGCGGGTAAATAACGCAACTAGAACAAGCCGCGTAACCTCCCCCTCCTGTTCATGTTTTATTCAGTCCTAATCCACGGTTGATCAATCCCGACGTGTCAACAACTGCCATTTGTTCCACTACTGATACGGCATTTAATATTTACACTGGTGGTTATGTTTTGTCCCAGTTATCCATAGCTGGGCATTTAAGGCTATTAATCCGTTAATCGTTAAATGGTGGTGTTGGAATTTTGAGTGGCGGATTAACTTGTAAGAGTTATTTAAGTCTTTTTAGAAATCGTTGTCATATAAACCGAATAGATAGATACTGTAAAGACCTGGCTGTCTCTACAGAAAAATTATAAGTATAAATCAAATATCTATCAGTCTCAACGTAATGTTTTAATATAAAATATGATTCAGTTCTCAGCTGTAGGCTTCTGACGCTACGCTTTGTCACGCGATAAATAAATGATAAACCATCCGTCACTCTCACACACTATTTGTCAGAACGTGACGGATGCTTTATCATTTATTTATCACGTGCCAAAGCGTAGCATCATAAGCCTACTGAGCGCCACCAAACGAACTTCTTGTATTCTTTCGGAAAATATAAAACTCCAAATTGACCAATGTATTTCCCTTGTACCTATCAACTCCCCTGAGTAGACCCCCTACAATACTAACATTACTTATGTTAGTATTGTAGGGGGTCTACTCTTTAAGTTCTTTTAAGCCAGTAGCTACAATCGGAAAAGTAAATAAGCAAAAAACGATTATATTGGGACTATACATATATACGCGTTGAAAACTATACTGTGGACAAAGTCACACCGGACCGTGCACACATTGAAACATGATTTCCTAACATGAGGCATGGGCATATTGGTTGTCCAATGTTACTAAGATGTTATCACCTAATCACTAGCTTGCCGCTTAGCAAGCGACAATCTGGAACTGCTGTAAATCTGGATTTAAAAATCGAGTTTTATGGGTAAGAGGGCGAGCATTCCAACTATGCCTGAAGGTGGACAGGCGCAAATGGCTTTGTTCGATCATTTTACGCAAGCTTGTTATTATTTCAGACTAACGAGATGTTCCACCGCGAGATGGCAGCGGCAGGAGTCTCCGTGTCTCCTTACGCCCGTCAGACCTACGACGCCGTGTGGGCTATCGCCCTGGCACTCTCTAAAGCGGAACAGCTCTGGAGAAGCCTGGACATGACGCATTACAACGGAACACTGCTAAAAGGCGGAGCTAAGCTCGGCCTGAGCCACTTTGATTACAATAGAAAGGACATGGCTGAAGAGTTTTTGAATCAGTTGGCGAATTTGAGTTTTCTTGGTGTTTCGGTAAGTGACAACGGTATTTAAATGAATCACTGTGATATCGAATTGGTGATTGCAGAAACGAGAACAGTGAAGTTAGATTTTAGAAGTATCCGTATCATGTTTTCAGGGACCAGTTTCATTTAACGGGGCAGACAGGATTGGAACATCTGCATTTTATCAAATACAAGGTAACCCTTTATTAGAGTTTTTATTGCCCAAAAAATAATAAAATCATATCAATCAGAGCATGACACGTTATACACGCCACAAATTAAAATAGTGTTCTAATAGTTCGCGGCGTTTGATGCCAAAAGTGTAATTTTGTGATGGAAAGCATACATTTTCCATTTCATTTGGTGGTATTTGAACAATTAATTAAACCATTATTATCAGATTTTCTAATCAGATAATAATATTGATGGCAACTAAAGTTAACGGCGTGCAAAGTAGGTCGCCGCCACTTCTTTTTAGCACGCGAGGTACATACACCTTTTCATTCTACCTCGATATATTTCTGTGGTGCGTATAGTCCGTAGAATTCTAAAAGGCACATAGGTATACCACTGGAGTTGATGAGTTCTCAGCGAGACTCAAAAGTAGGTGCCTACTGCTGGAGCGCAAGCTTAACTCATTAGAAACGTAACATGTTGACTTTCAGGGGGGCGACCAAAGACCGTAGCTCTATATACCTCCGGGCGACAGCTGGCTTGTGTGGGCTGCGCGCGCGCGTTGTGGGGCGGCGGCGTGCCGGCCGCGCGCCGCGTGCTCGTGCTGCGCGTCGACTCGGTGTGGGCGCCCGCGCGTCTAGCTGTGGCTGCACTGGCCGCCGCCGGGGTCGCGTTGGCCGTCGGTTTCCTGGCCTTCAATCTGCACTACAGCAAACGAAGGTAGGTTACCGTAGTCAAAGCTTACGTGTAGTTTCTAATTTACCTTCCATACCATAGAGCAGCGATTTCACGCCTTCTGGTGCCTAATCGCAAGCCCGATAAATCCCTTGCATACCCATCTTCTCAGCTCTCTATCAGTAGGTACTAACATTTCGTGATATCGGATATTATTTTATGACAAACTTATGAACACGACGCTTGTACCTATAGGTATTTATTGACAAGTTGCGATTCCACGAAGATGAAAGTTGAACCGTGTTCAACTTGTATTTCTTTATTAGGGTTCCGTAGCCAAAATGGCTAAAAAGGAACCCTTATAGTTTCGTCATAGTGCGCCGAGTTACGGACATGCTTCTATGGGAAAAGTTCACATTCGGATACCAGCACCAAATTTTAGTATGTTGTTAGGTATGGTCTCTGGACCCCAAAACTGCCGGGAAACAGTCTCTGAAAGGTCAAGGTCACCGAATATGACGTCATTCATCTAGCCCCTCCCGCGTTCTTAAGAATGTTTAATTGTGACAAAACTACACATCTCACGTCCACATAAGAGGTATTAAATGAAAGGTAATTAGATCTACTATAAATTACTTTTACATTTAAATTTAATAAATGTTATACTTTAGGAATTATTCACACAATAATTTCAATGTCAAAAAAAAATATACTGAAATTTAAGTTTTACAGCAAAACTGATAACACTAAGTTATGCAAATGTACTACAAAAACAGAAGCAATTTATTAAGCTTCATAACACAGTTTAAATCTTGGAAATTTGTTCATAAATATAGAAACTATAGCCCAAAAACCTTGAGCGCACGAAATACTCCCATAGTGCCCCGAGTTAAGGAAAAAAAATTTACTTCCGGATACCAGCACCAAATTTTAGTATAATATTAGGCATGCACTCAAGACTTCAAAACAGCCGGGAGACAGTCTCTGAAAGGTCAAGGTCACTGAATATGACGTCATTCATCTAGCCGCTCCCGTATCTTAAGAATGTGTAATTGTGACAAAACTACACATCTCACATCCAGATAAGAGGTATCAAATGAAAGGTAATTAGATGTAATATAAATGACTTTTACATTTGATTTTAATAAATGTTATACTTTAGGAATTATTCACACAATAATTTCAATATCAAAAAAAAATATACGGAAATTTAAGTTTTACAGCAAAACTAAAAACATTAAGTTATGCAAATGTACTACAAAAACAGAAACAATTTATTAAGCTTTAAAACGTAGTTTAAATCTAGAAAATCTGTCAATAAATATAGAAGCTATAGCTCAAAAACCTTGAGCTCGCGAAAGACTCCCATAGTACTCCGAGTTAAGGAAAAAAAAAATTTCTTCTGGATACCAGCACCAAATTTTATTATGATATTAGGCATGCACTCTGGACTACAAAACTGCTGGGAGACAGTCTCTGAAAGGTCAAGGTCACCGAGTATGTCGTCATTCATCTAGCCGCTCCCGTATCTTAAGAATGTTTAATTGTGACAAAACTACACATCTCACATCCACATAAGAGATATCAAATGAAAGGTAATTAGATGTACTATAAATGACTTTTACAGTTGATTTTAATAAATGTTATACTTTAGGAATTATTCACACAATAATTTCAATATCAAAAGACAAATACGGAAATTTAAGTTTTACATTAAAACTAAAAACATTAAGTTATGCAAATGTGTAATTGTAAATGTTTAATGGTGTCAAAACTACAAATCTCACATCCACATAAGAGATATCAAATGAAAGGTAATTAGATGTACTATAAATTACTCTTACATTTGATTTTAATAAATGTTATGCTTTAGGAATTATTCACACAATAATTTCAATATCAAAAGACAAATTCGGAAATTTAGGTTTTACATTAAAACTAAAAACATTAAGTGATGCAAATGTACTACAAAAATATTAAGAATTTACTAAGCTTCATAACGTAGTTTAAATCTTGAAAATCTGTTAATAAATATGGAATCTAGGTATAGCTCAAAAACCTTGAGCGCGCGAAATACTCCCGGTCGGAGCAGGCGCTTAGACATTGTTCAAAGATGGCTTAGGTCTAATGAAACTGGACTTTTGTACTATATGTCTTATTTACGACCATTTTAAATGACCCTCAATAATAGCCTGAGTTACAGTGGTCACTAATTTCAAGTTCAAACGACCAATAAACCCTAAAATATACCCTATGAAACACATATCGATTCACATAAATTTCAAGTTCATTGTCTGTCGTAAGTGTAGTTCGCAGCCAGCAGTGATTGAACTCGGCAGTGGCGTGGCGTTAAGTATATTATTTTCTTAGTAAAGCTGTAAATTTGATATCTCTTATGTGGATGTGAGATGTGTAGTTTTGTCACAATTAAACATTCTTAAGATACGGGAGCGGCTAGATGAATGACGATATACTCGGTGACCTTGACCTTTCAGAGACTGTCTCCCAGCAGTTTTGTAGTCCAGAGTGCATGCCTAATATCATAATAAAATTTGGTGCTGGTATCCAGAAGAAATTTTTTTTTCCTTAACTCGGGGTACTATGGGAGTCTTTCGCGCGCTCAAGGTTTTTGAGCTATAGCTTCTATATTAATTGACAGATTTTCTAGATTTAAACTACGTTATAAAGCCTAATAAATTGTTTCTGTTTTTGTAGTACATTTGCATAACTTAATGTTTTTAGTTTTGCTGTAAAACCTAAATTTCCGTATTTTTTTTTTTGATATTGAAAATATTGTGTGAATAATTCCTAAAGTATAACATTTATTAAAATCAAATGTAAGAGTAATTTATAGTACATCTAATTACCTTTCATTTGATACCTCTTATGTGGATGTGAGATGTGTAGTTTTGTCACAATTACACATTCTTAAGATACGGGAGCGGCTAGATGAATGACGTCATATTCAGTGACCTTGACCTTTCAGAGACTGTCTCCTGGCAGTTTTGGAGTCCAGAGTGCATGCCTAATATTATACTAAAATTTGGTGCTGGTATCCGGAAGTATTTTTTTTTTCCTTAACTCGGGGCACTATGGGAGTATTTCGCGCGCTCAAGGTTTTTGGGCTATAGTTTCTATATTTACTGTCAGATTTCCAAGATTTAAACTGTGTTATGAAGCTTAATAAATTGTTTCTGTTTTTGTAGTACATTTGCATAACTTAGTGTTTTTAGTTTTGCTGTAAAACCTAAATTTCCGTATATTTTTTTCTGACATTGAAATTATTGTGTGAATAATTCCTAAAGTATAACATTTATTAAATTTAAATGTAAAAGTAATTTATAGTAAATCTAATTACCTTTCATTTGATACCTCTTATGTGGATGTGAGATGTGTGGTTTTGTCACAATTAAACATTCTTAAGAACGCGGGAGGGGCTAGATGAATGACGTCATATTCGGTGACCTTGACCTTTCAGAGACTGTTTCCCGGCAGTTTTGGGGCCCAGAGAGCATACCTAACAACATACTAAAATTTGGTGCTGGTATCCGGATGTGAACTTTTTTCCCGTAACTCGGGGCACTATCATGTCCGTCCGTCCGTCCGTCCGTCCGTATGTCACAGGTATTTTACTCAATAACTACAAGACCTATACTGATGAAATTTGGAATATAGATGTCTTGTAGATGCCGCAACTAAGTTTGGTAGTTAAATAATAAAAATAAAAAAATCTAGGGGGGGCACTCCATGCATGTGACAGAAGCTAAAAAAAATTTTTTTCACAAAATGTCAACGTGTGGTACATAGTTCGACAGCTCTTTTGAAAACATTTTAAGGTTCTTAAGTAATGTTTTTGATTAAGTGAATACCTTTGGAAATAATCGCTCCGAAAGTTGTGAAAATTGTGTCCCCCCCCTCTATCTTCTAAACCGTGTGTCCGAAAAATATAAATAAAATTAAAAAGATAACGCTCAATTAATACTTTCAACGAAAATTATTTTCAACAAGATCGGATTAACCGTTTTTGAGTTATTGCCGATAAACTGCGCTTCTAAACAAAAGGACGTAATTGCTATGAAGATACGCTCTTTTGTAGTTGTACTTTTTTTTACATCGTATTTTTTACCTTATAGTTACGGCTATGGAACCCTACACTGAGCATGGTCCGACATGCTCTTGGCCAGTTATTTAACCTTATTTCATAACATAAACAAAAACCTCATGGTACAAAAGGCGAACTTAATGCCATAAGGCTTTTCCACCAGTAAACATACATAGCGTAAAGCACATAACTTGAAGGCGGCGCAAGTTACGTCCAAAAAAAAGCTTTTGCTATCTACAAAAAATATGGAAGTAATGAAAATATCTCATAATATATTCTATTTTTTCAGATCGATAAAGCTTTCGTCGCCACGATTGAACAACATGACGCTAATTGGCTGCGTGCTGGTGTACACTGCGGTCGCTCTGCTTGGCGTCGATAACGCCACCCTGCCTTCCTACGTGCCCTTCTCCGCTATGTGCACTGTAAGTTGCCTGACAGTATAATTCCTAATCGACTGAGAAAACAAACTTAAAACAGCTGAACGGCTTCTACGCTTCTATAAGGCGTCTTAAAGGACTTAGAAGACTATTGTCATATCTTGCAATACTTTTTCGATAGATTATTCTTGATTTATAAAATGGACGTCAAATACTTACTTAGATAGTATTGAAAAAATTACACGTAAATTATACTGAATCAAATAAAAAACACAAATGGAATATCAAATATTGTTTTTTTTTCAGGGCAGGGTATACATCTTATCAGCGGGTTTCTCCCTCGCTTTCGGATCTATGTTCGCAAAGACCTACAGGGTCCACAGAATATTCGTTAGGTAAGTCATATTATAGAGAAAGAGAAAGATGTCCAACGCCGAATCCAACTCGGGTGGGCAAAGTTCAAACACGGAAATATATTATGTCGTCCAAAAACATATATTCGTGTCGTCCAAAAACCCGAATGTGTCAAGACCAAGACCGTTGAATGTGTGCTGCCTACGGAATAGAAGCGTGGTCTTTCAGTATCGGCATTATTAGCCGGCCTCGAATCACTCAACGTGCTATAAAAAGAGCTATGCTCGGAGTTTCTTCACATGATCGAATCAGAAGAAGAATTGTGGAAGTTATTGGGGGAGACCATGTTAAGCGGTGGATGGCTCCAGGTGGAAATGATGATGATTATATAGACATATTATTATGACACACTATCTATCTTCCGAGCGAAATACCCGACATAGAGGTGGAAGCAGCGACAGCGTTGCTTACTTTCAATTTCGCTCTAAACTTCACTTTGACTTGGGATACCCCACACATTATGTAGTCTAGGGTGTCTAACGGCTAATTTTTCATCAATCAAATCAAGCCGATTTCGATTGAATTATGAAATTAGATCTTCAAAACAACTTTACACATTCCAGCAACAGAAGCGGCGTGTGCAAAACGAAGCTCCTTCAGGATACCCCGCTAATATCACTGGTGTGCGCGCTGCTGGTGCTAGACGGGCTTCTAGTGACGCTGTGGGCGGCGATGGACCCCATGCAGCGCCAGCTCAAGAATCTGACACAGGAGATCAGCGCCAATGACCGCAGCGTTGTCTACCAGCCACAGGTGAGTTCCACGTTGTCAATGATACTCGCACTGCTAATGTGCTGCTTGTGATATTGTAGGCGGTGTTAGACGTCATACAGCGGCAGCTCAAGAACTTCTCACAACAGATCAGTGGCTATGTATGACCCAAACTTCGTCACAAATGGCACATGGTTATGTTCAATGAGTCCACGAAGAAAGTGGTTTTCATAGAATGAGTGAAAACCACTTTCTTGACAAGTATCGGTTTTTTATACCCTATTGAAAAGAAACTCCACTCAAGAAATCTTGTTTTCGATAGAAACTGAATGCTAAAAATTTGATTTTACTTTTCAGATAGAAGTATGCAAATCCCAAAACACAACTGGCTGGTTATGCGCACTCTACGCGTACAAAGGTCTCTTGCTATTAGTAGGAGTATACATGGCTTGGGAGACCAGAAATGTGAAGATATCTGCTCTGAACGATTCCAAGTACATCGGCATAAGCGTCTACTCCGTCGTCATTACTAGTACCAGTGTAGTCGTTATTGGGACCATCATTTCTGAGCGAACCACTTTGGCTTATATAACGATTACAAGTCTCATTCTTATAACGACGACATCGACCCTCTGTCTACTGTTTTTGCCGAAAATTGTCGCCATAAGGAGTAAAAGTAAGTATTAATATACTAAATAAGTAGTAAGTTTATCCTCTACAACCCTTTTTGATTTGGCCTTCACATCGATCGTCTTCTATTATTATACTCTATCTCTCGGCCTATCCTATGTACCCCTGCCTTGGCCTCAATCCTCCTGAGGACGTCCCACAACTTACAGGATTCTCTTCATAGTTATTTTTCTTGAGAATGTTGCGATGGTGCAATCCTGTACCTCTTGACTTGCTTACCAGGTTAATTTGCCAGGTTAATGTCTTGACCACTAAAGGTTTGAAGAATGGATGACAACCAGGATGTCACAACTATATCCATATAAATCCCCACTCCAATCTGGATCGCTATCGACCACATGTTTTTGTTCGTTTCGGTTTTCATTTAGGTATAACTAAATTTAATTATCCTATCTAAATCTCCAATTTCCTTCATTCTAGCTGAGGATGATCCCGTAATCCAGAGTCTGGGACTCAGGCTGGAGTGTAAAACGCGACGCTTCGTAACGGACGAGACACAGGAGCTGCATTTCCGCATCGAGATACAGAACAAGGTTTCATATTTATTTCACTATTCATAGTATTCATATAGGTACAGTATACAGACACCGATACGCGCAAAAAGCACAATCTCGGATGCCTAGTCGTAATTTTTTACCTCTTTACAACTCATATGCAAATTTCTGTTTTATAGTACTTCGAGAACCGTGGTTACAGAAAAATAGAACAGAACAGAATGCAGTGATCAAACCGCGTGCCCACATCCACTTCTATGGTTTTACAATTCACGCTTAGTATTTCTTTCATTTTGTACGTCCAATAAAGAACATTCGTATTGTATTTCAAGGTGTACAAACGCGAGGTGGCTGCGCTAGACAAGGAGATCGGCCGCCTGGAGAGGCTGCTTGCTGAGCCACTCGAGTCTGCGAGCTCTTCCACCGCATCCATTGCACTTCATAAACGTGTGAGTTAAGTCAAATGTACTTTACACACCCTACAACACCATCGCCAACAAATCGTCGTTACATGTACAGACAACCGCAAGTTACAATACCATACAAATAGTTATACTTTATTGCTCACCAAAAAACACATTACAAAGGTCCATTAACATGATTACAATCAAAAAGTTACCTACACATCTTGCAGTCAGTCAGCTTACGACCTAACGTACACATTAACGTGCGCTGCGTAGCAACGCACCCGTTAAGCATAACGGCTAGCGGTTCGATAAGCGACACATTTTGCTAAGATTATCACAAGTTAGTTCATGTGGATACATGAAAGCAATCAGTGATGTTGTGGCCTTAGCGTTATTATTAAACTAACTACGAGAAGACATATTGCAAACTTGACTTGGCAATTGACATACTTCAAAGGGTCTAGCTAGATGAGAAAGCTATTGTAAGCTATTGTATTGAGTATTATGCTAAATCACTAACTAGTAATTGCTTTAATGTTTCAGACCGAACTGAACACTGTGGAAGAAGAAGGCAGATGTCGTTCAGATCCTGACAGGAGGACTCCCAGCATCACTGGCGGCTTACCTATGTTGTTACTATCCGTCTTGCCTCCCGTCATTCCACGGGCGAGCTGGCCTTCCGCTGAGCACTGCCGAGGTAGAAACTCTGTCAGTTTCAGCTCACAACCGAAATTAAATTATCGTAAATCTCAACCGGCAATAGACCTTTACAGCCTATGCCTAAACAAGCGAGAAGAGAACCAAGGCCTACTTAGCAGACTGAAAAGCTTCTTCGGTGGTAGCAGACCGTCCAGCAGAAAAGCGTCTACTATGTCCATAGCGGACCCTACGGGACAGGGCATAGCCGCTGCTCTAAAAATGCACGTAGGCATGATTGCCGGACTGGTTCCAGGTAATAGGAAACACTCTATGGTCTTATCCTGTAATACTTTAAATGTCCCGTACCCTGAATTGAAACTGAGGCGGGAATCTTATGCCAAGAGTGGACCGATTATTCGGATAACAGACGATGAGCCGTCTTGTTCTAAATATGAAAGGACGCCTCAGAAATATGTAGCGGAACCAGAGACGAAAGTTAACTTTGTGTTGCCTACGATTCACAAAAGACCGATGTCCCACGAGAACTCCTGTGAAAAAATAAAGGGGTCTCCCAGATTTCCCCATAGAATATCGCCTGCTGCTACCAGCTTAACGACTTTGAGCGGGAGAAAAACCAGCGCTGACAGCGTTTTTAGTATAACGGGGAGGACCTTCGACGAGCAAAGAAGGTATAGCCACCAAAATGTAACCAACCAGGAACCTAAAGGCAAAGCTGTGCTGGAGAGCAGATGGAAGTCCACGGAAGACGCGAGACCCGGCCCGTCTTCCAGGAACTAGATGTAATGTGTGCCAATGGTGTGCCAAAATAAAGTAATTACTCATGTTTTATTACTCAGGAGTCGTGTGATAGTGTTTTAGGTCAGTAAGAAATGACAATATATCAATATTTTTCTGAAACTACGTCATAGAGACAAAACGTGTAAAATAAACTAGTCACAAGTTCGAAAGTACCTACCTATATTTAAGTATTTTTTAATCTGCTCAAATATCGATTTGATTATCCGATAACTCTATAAATAAAACGGTAATATAAATAAATTGTAGATATAATTCATTGACAAAGGAATATTGACACCAAATAGTAGAATAGAATTGTAGTTGGAGTAGGTTTCAGTTACTATAGCTAATGAAGGTTTATATCAGTACCTATTTCATTAGGCTAGATTTGCCAATTTTTTAATTACGGGTGTTAAGTCCATTTTATCAATAAAATGATATGCATACAGAATATTTTCAAAATATCGGACTTTATCTAGTAGTTTCATAATCAATAGTATTGTACTATTCTTTTACTTTCACAGTTTAGGTAATTGAAAAACTAAATATTTTAATATTGTCAATCATAAAATTAATATATATGTTAACAAACTGTGTTACTAATATAGTTTAGATTTTTAATAATACTGTAAAAACGATTTTGTGAATTGATGTATAAGTAGAATATTTGTGTAAAATAATATTTTGTAATTTACCTATTGATACATGAAATAATAAGCAATATAGGAATAAGATATCGTAGGGGTGAGAACATACAGGTTTTAGGTCACTAATAATAAAAGTAAGAAGCATTTTACCTACTTTGAAGGCCTAAAGTAGTACCTTAGTCAACTAGAAAACTATAGTTTACACTAAAAACCTGATGTATTAACTGGAAACTATTTTGAGTCTTCTTAATGGTAGGTACTCACCCCTATATTAAAGCGTGGTCCTAGACATCGTGTTCAAACCTGTAGTTATAAGCTCTGAATACCGACTTATATTCATTAGGCTCTACTCATGTGTGACAAATGTAATACAATTTTAAATACAATTGTGTTTTTTGGAGTTCCTTATTTACCTTTACAATAAATAAATTATGTTCGACCTAATGTTCTCGTAACTACTTTAAACAAAATGTTTAAAAAAACATACTAAAAGCCTTGATGCGCACTTTACGTGATTTCGTAGAGTACTTATTATAATCCTAAGGAATTAATAGATAGGCATCGGGAAAACAGGTATGTCAGTAAGAATGGCTCTTTTTACATTAACTAAATTTATTACGATAATATATATCTTCTAGACTAGACGAACAACGGTTTTCTTTGCAGGGGCAAAAACAAAATTACCAACCTTCGCAATAAAACGATATATAAATATACACAAGATATTGACGTCAATATATAACAGCTCATTTACTTCCCTGACGTAGGCCCCCCAAAACCAGCCGGATCTGTGACTATACTTCCAAGGTTGATAGGAGGTGCATACATGGATCTTAATCACATTAGGCCAAACCTCTTAACGCAATATCAGCACTCTTAGCAATCCTGTCTTCGATAATCCTTCTTATATTGGCGTTAACATTAGGCAACTCCTTCTCTTTCCGCACGGAGACCTCTATTTTCTGCACCAATCTGATCTCTCGAGGCCAGGCCACGAAGTTGGTGATGGAACATTGGCCAGGGGACCCGATACGGCCGGTGCGGCCGCAGCGATGAATGTAGTCTGCCGTGTATAGCGGAAAGTCGTAGTTGATAATGTGTTGGACCTGTAAGTTAATATACATTTAATATTAACGAGGTATAATTATGTGCATATCGTTCGAGACCCAATCTTAGCCCTAGGCGTTGACAGGAAGACTATAAAATTTATAGTAGATGGGGGATAGTACAAGGGAGAAAACTGGTGTATTTACAGCAAGAACGTACATTAAATCCTGAGGTAACGATTCACTTGGCTCACGGAGACGAACACGTATGTACCACAATCGACTGGGAATGTGCCTGGTAGACAGACTAACTCGTTATTCAAAACTAAATTAGTAAAATCTAGCATAATCAACTCACTCTGTTCGTGTCCAATCCACGCGATGCAATATCAGTGCAGCTGAGTACATCAACTTTCCCTGATTTAAACATTTCAAACTTCCCTGCCTTCAATGGAATGGCCATCTTCCCGTTGATATTTATGCATTCTACACCATTCTCGTTAAGGAACATGGAGACGAAGTCACAGGTGGGCGTCTGATTGGAGAAAATCATGACTGGTCGCTTGAGATTGAGGTCTGCTCGGACCAGCTTCAAGAGTTCCACTGGTTTTTGCGCTTTGCCTAGGCGAAGGAACCTGTTTGAATAAGATTCTACTATACCAGCAGGCTTATGATGCTAAGCTTTGTCGAGCGATAAATAAATTATAAAGCATCCGTCACCACTTAAGTACATACTTGTCAGAATGTGACGGATGCTTTATCATTTATTTATTGCACAACATCATACGCCTACAGATCGTGTGACCAAAGAAAATATGCGTTTTTGCTATTGTTGCTACAGATCTTTAAAAATACAGGGTGGCCCATTTAGATCGGTCAGTATGGGAAAGTCTGTTCATATGTCTTATAGTTTCAGACTTTCCCTGATCGAACTAAATGGGCCACCCTGTATATAAATGTAGGTAAGATTCCTAATATTTTAAAAAAGCAATTATTATACCTACTCATGTCCATTTACATAAGCACATGTGTAAGTAACAATTGTGGTTGAAGGTTGTGGGCTCTAATCCTGACTCGTACCAATGAACTTATATAGGAAATATTATTTGATATTTACCATTAGCTTTTTGGTGAAGAAATAACATTGTAATTCAAAAATACGTAAAGTCCCTACTGGGCCAGCATGGAGAAAGCCTTTCATCTATTAAGGGTAGGCCTCTGTCCAGCAATGGGACTTATGTAGGCTGAGGATCACAGCCGAGCTCTGATCATCAGCCTACACAAGTCCCACAGCATAAGGGATGAGCCATTATTACGTCATTAATATCAAGTGTAGATATTAATATCATATTAATATAGATACACCTTAAAAAGAAATATTAAAAGAAAATAAAACTTTATTAATCTGACAAGGTATGTTCATGTTATGCAAACTCTGAAAACTGCTCACCCCTACCGAGCTCCGCTGATGATCAAGTGAAATGTTACTTACTTATGAGGAACATGCGGCAGTATCCTATGTATCCTCGAAGTGGTGACTGTCTTTAACGATTGAGGATCTACAAACGCGGTAACAGACTCTGGCAGTTCATGCGGCATTGTTGCACTCACTAGTGTCAACTGACAACCAACCGGGGGTATCTGATGTTGAACTTTGAACTGGATCTGAAAAATAATAACAATTTATATGAGGCATTTTGCTATTGTAAGATATCAAAACTGTTATTAATAAAAGCAAAAGAAAAGCCTTTCCTTTCCACTTATCCCAACTTTATGGCAATCAACATTACACATGAATTGCCAGTTCTGAAGCAGAATAAAAGTTAACAATCCTCACTTTCTATTCAAATATTGGCTACAATTTAGGCTTATAATAAGAGTTATATTTTTATTTTACTCAATAAAAACTTATGATTTAAAAATAGCTTAGCAAGCTATTTTTACTGAAGCCTTACCCTAGTAGAATTACTATGGAATAATTTAGAACTTTCCTACAGAACTTCCTCCTTAATTACTCCAACTAGGGATTGATTAAATAAAAATAAAGTAGCCTAGGTACAAGTTTTCTTGGTGTTAAATTTCATTGAAATTGGTTCAGTGAATTAGCTGCAAAGGCCAAACAGAATTGTTGCAATTTACAGTAAAAAATCTGGTTTGTTGAGAGATGCAAATTTTTTATGTGTGAGTAAACCATTTACTCATTTAAACTAGAAAGTATAGGAGGCTTAATGTGGTTTATTATGCATTGCTGGATAACAGAATTGAAGTAAATGCAAGCAGCAAAGAGATATAATGTTTAACAAAAATTATTGTACCTGATATTTTTTTAATAAATAAGAGAGTTTTCCACTGAAGCTGTCATCAAGTAGTGTATCTGCCTCGTCCAAAACTATGTGATGCACATTGTGTATTTTATAAATACCAGTTGTGACCAGCTTACTGTATGCTCCGAGAGTGGTCACAAGAATATCACAATACTCTATTGGTGGGTTTAGCATCTTCTGCTTGGTACGCCCCCCCACTAGGGTTGTAACATTCAAGTTTAAGTTTTGAGCCATATTCTGTGCAACTTCACCAATCTGTGTTGCTGTAAAAATGAGGCAAACAGTTTTAAACAAGAATACAAATTAAAAATTACCACTTAATATGGAGCTAGGATAAATTACTTTAATTTTTATTTTCAGTTACCATAACCCTAAGGCAGCGGTCGGCAACCTTGTCGCAGCCAAGGGCCACATCGTAGCAAAATGAGGTAAATATGGGCCACACCAGTTTATAATTTTGATAATAGCTGGCCGCATGTGGCCCGTGGCCCGCACATTGCCGACCACTTCCCTAAGGGATAACAGAAAAAAATACTTGGTATTTGAAACAACAAGATCATAGATTACTTATTTTAACTTTATACAATCTTCTACATAATTGTAGAATATTAGTGAGTTTATATTTAAGCTTCAAATAGACTTATATACAGATAATGTTATATTCAATACTACTAATCCAAGTCTCAATCATTTACCATATAAAATGCTTGACATGTTTATGTCCATTAATTTGAATCTTTATGCTACACCTGGCCATAAAGTGACTTTTTCCGCACGCTGCGCGTACGTAAAAAGCCGCTTTCTGGCCAAGTGTAGACATAAAATGATGTACACAACACTGGAGGTAACAAAGAAAGCCCTCGATCGCATATTTACGTCCCTTGCTTGCAGCTCGGGCCACAAACTTCTTCGATCACAGCCTTTCTTTGTATTACCACCCTAGTTGTGTAATGTACTATTATTATTCAGTATCAAAATTAAAATGTAAAATGCAAGTGAATGAGCAAGATAAAAACGAACTTTTCCAACAAAAGACAGTGGCAAAACATTTTTCACTATGTCATGATCTAAATAATAATTTAAGTTTTACATACCCAATTCTCTACTCGGCGTAATAATAACGGCTAAAGGGCTATTGAATTCGTTTTTAACACATTCCTTCCAATCCAAAATATGCTGAAAAATAGGCAAAAGATACGCCAATGTTTTGCCACAACCAGTTTCCGCAGTCACAACTGTATTATATCCTTCGAGAATGAAAGGGATAGCCTTCCCTTGAATCGCAGTAGGCAAGTCATACCCTTGGGCCACTAGAACCTCTATAAGCTCCGGCCTGATGCCTATATCACTGAAACTTTTCTTGAATACCTCTTTATCTTTTTCCTTATTTGCATCGCCATATATAGTGAAGTAATCACCCCTAGATTTTGCGTGCAACCAACCCGAGGAAGCAAACTTAACGCCTTCGAATTTGCTATAGGATTGCCCTTCAAAGTGGTTGTATTCTGGTCGCTTACACGACACTATGGGCAATTTCTTTTTTGCCTGTTGGCAGTAATAACGACAATATGAACTCTTGATTATATCCCGAAGTTTAGACATCATTAAATGATGAAGCTTGATTAATAGTTAAAAACTGATGCAACTTTAAAGCACTTCATAACCTCGAAATTTCGTATTATGTTATGATATGACAGACAAGACAAGTGTCAATGATTTTTTTTTTTTTATATATGTTTGTCCATTCGGACAGGCTAAGACTATGGGCCATACTGCCTTGTCTTCAGTAATTATATTTTCATTGAGTCAAATCCAGTTATAAAGTCTTCAGTATTATAAACAAAGGTGTCTAATCCAAAAAATAAGTCTTCAGTTGTTCCAATCCAATTCATGTAGTCATATCCAATAAAAGCGTCCAATCCAATATTTAACTCTTCAGTGAGCTTTACGTCTCATCCAGGCATTCCAATATAAATAAAGTCATTTGACTAACAAAATGAACAATAAAATATACAATTTTTAAGCAAGAGTTTTAAAATTAGCATCATATTTACAACATATACACAGTATTATGTACAAATTTAAACAAAGGTAAATAAGTATACGACTCCTTTAACAAGTGTCAATGAAATTGTCAATGTCAAAGTACCGTTTCGTCATACGCAGCAACACTAACACTGGACAAGTGGACACTCGGACGCCTACCGTCGTTTTTAGAGCCTGTGCGGAAAGAGAATAGGATTTAGATGGGGGGCGCGGTAATGCTTTTCTACCGTATTTGCAAAAAAAATGCCATACTGGTTGGTTAGGTTAGTTCCGTTTTTCGCCACGCCTGGGCGATTCTCCGAGCGTTTTGACCGCGCGGTTTGACAATCATTATTGTCCGACGATTATTTACTATGACGAAAGGACAAATCGTGACAATTTTGATAAAACTAGACTAAACCTCGGGACTGTTTTTAGGTTTCATAAAAAGTTAACTCTAGGCATCGTTTTTTTTAACAATATTTACCGAGACAATAATGACGAAAATAAAACGCCATAAAAACGCTGAATATTGGCTCGCCTATTTTCTTTCCGCACAGACTCTACCTTCGTGGAGATCAAGATCTTGATAATTAATTATCTATGACCTTGAAAAGACAAAAAACATGTCACTGTAAGTCTAATTTGTAAACCTATTTGTATATTTTTTGTAATCTCAGTCTCGTTATTCTCTTTTAAATATATTTTAACAATTATTTATGGGAGTTACAAGTGTCGACAGCCAACATGTCGTGGGTTGAGGTGGGTATGATGCTGGTGGAGTTGTTAGCAGCAGTGTGCGCCGTGGCGATGTGCGGACCGTGTTTCCTGGCCTGTGCACGGAGACTGGCGCTTGGAGACGAGTTGCTGGCACGTGGCGGCCCTGTAGTGCGTGAAGCTGAGGTGTACGGATGCGACGAGCCACTCTGCCCCTACTATAAGAAAAACCTACGTCTTCTTATGATACCAGCTCGCCGGCGGACTTACATCTCTACCACGCGATAATCATATCAAATCCAATGATGGGAACTAGGTCCGCATAATAAAATTTTATTTCCCATTACAAGTAGGTATTGAAAAACAAAACAAAAAACAAGACTCCAGTAAAGTACAGACTGTTCGTGACCACAAGTTGAGAACTCTGTCTACAGCCCAGCGATTAACACCGTGACCTTTAGTTTAGAAAACCTACATTGTTAGTTTTGTAAAAATATATTTAACTTTATCTATTAAGAAAGACTGACCTTTTAATTGTTAGATAGCGCCTTTTTATATTTGGCTCCCTATTATGGATTAGTAAAATTCCCAGTTTTTGTGTGGGTAGGTAGCGAGCCACGTAAAATCTAGGGTTATGGAGGATAGATGTAAGGGGAAAATAATCTTATACCTATGAGGGATCAGTTGAAAAAGTGTCCAACTAAAAGCACTCAAGAATAGTTCAAAATCTTCCCAGAGTGGCGCTAGCATTCCAGGAGAGTATGAAATGATTTATATGCTACACCTGGCCATAAAGTGGCTTTTACCGCACGCTACGCGTAC
Organism: Eudemis profundana; assembly: GCA_947034925.1. Lineage (NCBI taxonomy): Eukaryota > Metazoa > Arthropoda > Insecta > Lepidoptera > Tortricidae > Eudemis > Eudemis profundana. Next base: position 19,278,005 of record OX344796.1, on the reverse strand, counting down.
GGAAAAAGCCGCTTTCTGGCCAAGTGTAGACATTAAAATATGTGCACAACACGGGAGGTAATAAAGAAAGCCCTCGATCGCATATTTGGGCTTTTTTATTTAAAGTGCGTTCTTAACTGACAGTTAGCAGGTCGTCACAGAACTGACGATTAGTGGCAAACTCCATACATTTCGTCACGGACTGACAGGTTAGATGGTATTTGAACATAGCTTAAGTTTCACCTAGCCGTAGATTTTAAAATAAAAATGCCCATTTACGTCCCTCGCTTGCAGCTCGGGCCGCAAACATCTGCGACTTCGGTCTTTCTTTGTTTTACCACCCTAGTTGTGTAATGTACTATTGCACTTTTAGCAATTGTTGACGGAGCTCACTGTGAAATATTCCTGTAAGTGCGGTCACCTATATTTTACCCCTTCATCGTATAATGTAGATCTAAGGAAAAACTAAAACTTCTGGGAAGAAACAATTTTTTTTAATGTTTATTTTTGAAGTTATTTGAAAACTTGAGAAAAAATCATAAAAACCATAGAAATGCATTATTTCGTTTTAAATGCATTGTGATTATCTATTAACGGGGTATTAAAAAGGCGGTTATATCTACTAATTCAGTTAAAAAGAGAAGGCTACTAGACTCTTATCAAATTTAGTGCAATAAATTATTATTTTCTGTAGTATTTAGGTATTTAAGAAAGCAACATTTTTAGATTACGGTTTATTAAAAGTGCTACATATTTTTAATTGAAAATTTGACTTATTTTTTTTAGGTATTTTGAACTCCGAAAACGGTGTCGGCCATGATGTGATGTCATAGGATCGTAACGTAATCTAACTTCATGTCGAATCTTATACGAGTGAAAGTCGCCATGTAGCTTTGCTTTGCTGTGACATTGACAGTGACTTGGTGGTTTTTAGGGTTCCGTAGCCAACATGGCTAAAAAGGAACCCTTATAGTTTCGTCATGTCCGTCCGTCCGTGCGTCCGTCCGTCCGTCCGTCCGTCCGTATGTCACAGGCATTTTACTCAAAAACTACAAGACGTATACTGATGAAATTTGGAATATAGGTGTCTTGTAGATGCCGCTACTAAGTTTGCTAGTTAGATAATAAAAATAAAAAAATCTAGGGGGGGCACTCCATACATGTAACAGAAGCTAAAAAATTTTTTTTCAGCAAACGTCAACGTGAGTTACATAATTCGATAGTTCTTTTAAAAACATTATAAGGCTTTTATGTACTTTTTTTCGATTAAGTGAATACTTTCGGGAATAATCGCTCCGAAAGTTGCATAAATTGTGTCCCCCCCCTTTAACTTTTGAACCGTAAATTCAAAAAATATAAAAAAAAACAGGAAGGTAACGCGTAATAAATACATTCAACGAAAATTATTTTGAATAGTAACGAATAAACCGTTTTGAAGTTATTGCCGAAAAACTTCTCAACCAAAAAGTCTTAAGTGCCATTGATTTACACGGCATTTAAGACCTTTTGCCAGTTATTTATTAAGAGAGAGTTTTTTTGTACGGTGGTACGGAACCCTTCGTATGCGAGTCCGACTCGCATTTGGCCGGTTTTTTTGAGGTTGTGATCGTAATCGTTTCGTTTTGATTGATTACTATTAGCATTCCCCTTAAACATCAAATGTTGCTTTTCGGTTTAAATGACGTCACACCACAGATAATCTAAAGATTAACATAGCTAGAGTCTGTGCGGAACGGGAATAGGATTTAGATCTGTAAAAAAAATAAAAAATTGCCATACTGGTTAGGTTAGTTCCGTTTTTGCCACACCTATTTCTTTCCGCACAGACTCTAGCATCGTTTTCACCCGGTTACGAAAGTTCAAATTTTAAATTATCATTTTGCGGTTTTCTAAGTCGTAAAAAATAGGGTAATATTTTTTTCCGTTAATCACATACTAATTAATAATATAAGACAAGCTTTAAGGGGTCAGGTAGCCTATTCTCTATCTCTACCCTCCATACTTAGGGTTTTCACCCGTCCTTTTGTGCGCTCATGCCCAAAATACCGTATTCCCAAATAACCAGATTTTTCAAAATACCAGATTCTCGATTTATCAGATTCCTGTCTTACCACAATCCCGTAACACTAGGGTATAAAATCGTAGGTTACCTAAATGATGTTGATTTGCTTGGATGTATTATTTTGGGAATCTTTGTTTTGTACCTATACGGAGAACCTGAAATATCGAGAATCTGGTATTGTGGGAATGCGGTATTTTGTTATTGAGCGTTTTTGTGCATAAGTAGTTTACAAAAATTGTAGCAGGTTTTAGAAAAAAAAAAGATTTTAGGAATATTATATTGAAAATAATATAGTAATCGAAACAAGTCTTAAAATTTTGAAGCACTTTACTTTTACTATAGTATACGTAAGGGAAACATTGTAGTCAAGGAAACGTTACATAATCGTGCCATCAGTGGAGTAGGGTAGAATTATACCAACGGCTCCTGTCCTATCTCGTCGTTGTCGACAAAGATGCGCGGGTCGGTCTTATGCTTGGGGAACGAGCTACTAAAGTCTCGATACTCGATCGCAGTACGATGGCTAGGACGGCTTGGCGGTGCTTGGTGGAACTAAAAATAAATAAATGTACATATATTTATGAAATGATTATCGTTTAACTAAAGACATGCTAATTTCGATTATAATTTTACCTACTTCTGAAAAGCGTGTATACCTAGGCACAGAATAAGTATCTAGACACGCGGCAGCGTGTCAAGCCAAGTTCAAGCAAAACTGGCTAGCCAGCGCCGAGTGTAATATTACACGAACCACTTGGTGCCACTTTTGGGTAAAAATTTGGGTTTTTATCAGAATCAGAATTAAAATATATAATATGTTGAATAACTTTATAAAATGACTGATGTAATGAAAACTGGCCAAGTCAAATCTGACCTACTTTAAGATCTCACATTTTTAAATAACAGCAATTGTTATATGTATCCAATAAAGCAAAGAAATAGAGTTTAATAGGTACTTGTTCATAATGTTACATTGTTCCTATAAATACATATTTGGATTTTGTATAGGACTTGGCACTCATTCAGATCTCCATTCTTTTTGCGGCGAAGCATAATTTTTGTATTGAACTTGGCTCTTCTTTTTTACATTTATGTTTTTGGTGGGATTAGTACTACGTAACGTAACTAGGTAAAAAACTTAACTAAAGCACCTGTTGCATGTAGTAGTGTACGGATTTTAAATGGAACATACCTACGTCCTTTTTCTAAAATGGAACGTCAAACTGTCTATACGGACCGGTTACTACTACATGCAACAGGTGCTTTAGTTAAGTTTTTTACCTTATGTGCAAGTATAGGTACGTCAAGGGCTTGTAACACATGTAGATGCAAATTTGATCAAGATCTGATGACAGGCAGAAATTAGTGGAATTCTTTAAATATTATAGGCACACGCAATAGTACATTACACAACTAGGGTGGTAAAACAAAGAAAGGCCGAGATCGCAGATGTTTGCGGCCCGAGCTGCAAGTGAGAGACGTAAATATGCGATCGAGAGCTTTCTTTATTACCTCCCGTGTTGTGTACATAATTTTATGTCCACACTTGGCCAGAGTGCGACTTTTTGCTTACGCGTAGCGTGCGGAAAAAGCCACTTTATTGCCAGGTGTGGCATAAATAGCATTTTACGTATTTTACAACTCGTAAATCTGCTTCTATCGTCGCATAGTACTTCAGTGTTTGAAATTAGTAAGGCTGTTTGATATAAGTGCGGAAGAATGCCATTTTTCACGTGTCCCCCCGAGGTGTATCGATCGGCCCGAGCCGCTAGGCGAGGGTAAATACTCGTGACGAGTGGAAATGACACTTCCGCACGTGTATCAAACGACGTTTTCTAATACATTTGCGAAAAAATGTCGATGAAACAAAAACATAGCACCGACTGTCACCATTGAGCCTAATTAAATGAAATTATTTTGAAAAGAAACATACAGAATTTAACTAAATTTAAACATGAAAAAGCAAGACATATATTTATTATTACTTTGCACTTTACTTATTTGCAAATAAATGTGTTATTTAGTGCTCAAAAATTAGCTGGAAAGTAAAAAGCACTAGTGCGCAAAATACAACTTCGCGCACGATTTACAGCTACGAAAAATACCACTTTTTGAGCAAGTGTTTTAAAATAGTACATTACAGTCATAACTAAATAGGGTGGTAATACAAAGAAAGGCCGAAATCGCAGAAGTTTGCGGCCCGAGCTGCAAGCGAGGGACGTAAATATGCGATCGAGGGCTTTCTTTATTACCTCCCGTGTTGTGTACATCATTTTATGTCTACACTTGGCCAGAAAGCGGCTTTATCCGTACGCGCAGCGTGCGGAAAAAGTCACTTTATGGCCAGGTGTGGCATAAAGGTTATTTTTTTGTAAACAGGTGACCGTACCGACTTTCGTCCCCATTTAAAACCATCTTGGGGCCGAATGATCAGAGATCCATAATCGTATTTTTTCGCATCCGTTTTTGACATCCGCTTACATGCCTATAAGGAAACATGCAGTAAGTAAGAAACACTGTTTTCTTTTCATGTTCCATATACGTGATAATTCAGTGCGATTCTCCTTACCTATCCTAAGTCCATAGTCAACAAGTTCTACCCACAAGAACCACATTTTTTGTCAAAATCTTTTTCTCGTGAATAAAATAGAATAATGACAGATGTGCAAACTGATTCCACAAGTTGCCTTAGTTATGAAAAAATAGCAGTTTTCAACAAAAAGTACGTCTTTAAGGTAGAAACGTGTTTACTACTTAGGATACCTAAGGAAGATCGGGCTGTATACATATACACAATGATTGTTTACCGGTGCAAGTAGGCGTCCTCGGCAAAGTATGTACATCAGGATGGTCAGGACAGTAACGATCAAATGCAGCAGCAGCATGATGGAACCTCACAGAGCAGACACTGTCGATTGGAGACCTGTGGGGATACCACAGCTGGGTGCGACTCCGCTGGTCACGGGACACGCTATCTTCGGTCTCTTGCAAATTGCAATGCATTGAATGGAAAGTATGCTAGAGGTGCTGCTCTACTGCCCTGTAAATAGTAACACCTGCTTTTTACATTATTTGGTGATGATGTTATGGTATCTTTTTGTATTTTGTGATGTGTTTGATGTGACAGTCTTCTTAATGATGTCAACTTTATTTTTTAGGGTGACTAATTTAGAATGTTAATTTGTCTTTTTTTATGGGTTAGTTATACAAACTACTTATATTAAGTCGAGTACCTAATCGGACTTTTCAGAATAGCTCAGAAGCGAAATTATAGGCAAATATATGAACTTCTTGTGTAATTGACAATTTGATTGTTAGATGCAGATGATAGTGTGATACTAAATCAATAAATTTATACATGTTATGAGACAGTTATGAGGAAGTTACACCGTAGAAAAAGCTGCCCTATCTACCTCTTGTTTAAGGCAGACAGATGTATAATAAAGAAAATAGAGAATATTATATAAATGTGAAGTTATATCACAGGTTATATATTGCTTGCATTTCTGGAGGATAGTGTGTGTGTGCCAAGGAAAGTTCATAATCATACGATAATGGAAAAATCCATTAGAGAATACTTCGTCAGTGTAAGCATATTATACAATGTTTATATTTCTTATGCCATGGAGTCGTGATAAAACTGAAAGTACTCTGTGTGATGGACATTGTACGTGATGCTACGACGACGTAGCGGTACTACGAGGTACGGTGAAGGAACGCACGCTACGAGCTATTCAAATGTTATTAATTCTTTTGGTATTTTATTTTATCTCTACGTTGATACTCGTACATAATTATGAATGTAAAACAATACAATAGTAAACTAATGGCTCTGTGAGCTATAGACCTCGCGAGTCTGCAACCCCCACGGCTCCGCTATTATGAAAAAAGTCTAAAAACTAAGTCGACAAAAAAACTATCGAACCTGCTCACAAAATTTCACTAGGATCAGTTGAGAAATGCGACCTGTAAAGGAGAACTGACAGACATCCGCCGGACAAACGAAAGCAGTTTTGTCTAAGCTGAAACGGAAACGCTTCGCTCACTCAGTCAATTGATGTCTATAGAGTCGTTTCTAAAATATATATTTCAACACAACTCATTTGTCTCAGCTAGGTTACAAATAAATTAGAATTTTATTGCAAAATATAAAAGGCTGGCATTTTTTTTATATGTTTCTTAACATAGACCACTGACAATATTGTTTGCACCGCTCAGCCAAAGCCGGTTGGCCATCTGGAAACACGATATTTTCAACAGAATTACAACGTAGGTGAAAGGATTCTTGTAAAATTCTCATCTCTCATCAATGGGGTAGTTCATGTTTAACGCTGTGTGTAAAACGTGTTGGGCACTAGGTAAGCAATAAATAACACTCAATAAATCGTTATCTAGTTTTATTTAATACTTAGCCGAGTATACACTTCACCGGGATTAGAGTAATAGTGATTTATCAACGTTCAGGCGCTGTCTCATAGGTACCTACTCCTATATACCCATCATCTACGCAATTAATGCATAAAATTGGAATTTATACCTTATATCATTTCATTCAATCATGAATCATACACAAAGCTTGATTCACATAGACTGGCGGCTTGAGCTACATCAGATATTACGTACAGAAATGAATATTTTAGATAAATCCAATGTAAGTTCCTTTTTCCAATCTAGTTCTTAGTCAAATTTCTTATTATTTTGTTTCTATATTGTACGCCCGAAATGGGTAAACTGTTGGACTTTATTATTTTATGACATGCGAACTCAATGTACACAGTTTTTAACAATAAATGCTATCTTATCTTAAAAAAAAAAAAAAAAAAAAAAAAGAATACACAACTATAGTCACGTCACCGCTGCGCGGACGCTGATAGGACGACGACGATCGAAAAATCGTTGCGGCAACGTTGCGTCGACGTTGTGCGGGCGCAAAGAAAACTAAGCTCTAAATATACCCTCATAAGTGTCAAAAAGCTGTAAGATTACTGGATTTAATTAGAAATAAGACCATACTGTTATATAATTATAGATCACCACAATAATAGCGCCAGGTATATTTTTTGAAACACCTGACAAAACTCCTGATTTGCGAATAAAATTCCTGACGCTCAGGTCGAGGGGGGAAAAAATCCTGACATTTTCGTATTCCATACAAATGGTCAAAATTCTTGACGAATGATAACCCTAGCCTATCCCACTGCTGGGCATAGGCCACCCTCGTATTTTTTACATGTATCCCGGTCTTGAGTATGTTTTTTTTTGTGTGTGTTTGTCAGTGATTACTCGAAGACGGCTGAACCGATTTTGAAAATTATTTTTTGTTTGAAAGGGTATATTTCAGAGATGGTTCCATTACAACGAAATCAGGATCTGATGATGGAATCTTATAGAAATCGAGGGAAATCTTCAAATATTATAGCACACATATAGCGATTTTGGTATTTTTCATAGTTTCTCGAGCATTTCTTATTAGAAATGAGTTTCTAGTGTTAACCGACTTCAAAACAAAGAGAAAATTGTATGTACCTACATACAATTTCCTCGCGTTCCCCGATTATTTCAAGACGGCTAAACCGATTTGGAAAATATTTTTTTTATTTGAAAGGGTATGCCTCCGAGGTATTCTTTTTGCAACCAAATCAGGATCTGATGATGGAATTAGAGAAATCGAGGGAACTCTTCAAATATTATAGGCACACATTTATCGATTTGGGTATTTTTTATATACGCCTTTTACACGGGTAAGGGGGACATGTTGGTGGATGGAACCACGGGTAGAAGGCGTTTTTATAGGGTCTCATGCATTATCGAATAGCTTCATGTGACGTGACTGACGTGTTAACCGACTTCCGCAAAAGAAAAACTGTATTCAATTTATACGTTTGTTACGCGATTACTCGAAGACAGCTGAAAATTATTTTTTGTTTGGAAGGGTACACCTCTGAGGTTGTCCCATTGCAACCAAATCACGATCTCATGATGGGATCTTATATTTATTGAGCGAACTTTTCAAATATTATAGGCACACATACGGCGATTTGGTTATTTTTTCTAATCCTGTACTGTTATCTGTCTTTTACTTGGTCACGAACACTAACATAAGAACATACATAATATGAGTTCAGAGAAGTCTATACTCTATTCCCCATAACAGCACTAGTGTCGTTATAGTCACTTTACGTTATTTCTAGAAGCCACAGACTTCTAAATCTAGGTTAAACTTAGGTCAAGGATTAAGCGCTCAATTTTAACTTTACGGTAAAAATGTACAACTACCAACTTAACAAACAACTAAATTCCTACGGATTTTAAGAAAAACAAAACTTTCTGAACTAAATTCATTGATGCCAACATAAAAAAAGTATTTTTAATTTAGGTATATTTTAAATTAAAAAAAAAGTTTACCATAGACTCATACTGTCAGTCAAACGTCATATTTGCCTTGTTTCCAGGTTATGATTAATTTTGTATTTTATAATTTAAAACCTCGTCGTAGAAAAAGTATTGTATGCAACGTTGTATAATTAAGTCAAAAAACGCTCATTGCGTCTCTATTTGCGATACTCGCCGCATTCGCGGCTCGTATCGCAACTCACGCAATTCGCATTTTTTGAACCCACTTATACAACTGTTGCATAAAATATTTGGTTATTTTACATAGAGTCTCGGCATTTATTATCGAAATTAGTTTATTGAAAGTCGGTTGTTTTAAAATTTTTAATTTTGTGATTATATTATTACACATCTCATCATGGCGAAAATACGTGGTCCTAGCGAAAAGACATATAAAAAATAGTATGGTTATAATCAAAAAACATCACATTCCATTCTCGGTCCACAAGTAACAGGTCCCGTCCAGGTACAGGTTCCAAGTCGCGCAGCGAGCTATAGAGAGGGCTATGCTCGGGGTTTCACAGAAGGGCAAAATCCGGAACCCTCCGAGGGAGAACCAAGGTCACCGACAAAGAGCTGAGGATAAGCAAGCTGAAGTGGCAGTCGCAGAGCCGATGACCAATGGGGCAGATGAGTTTTGGAGCGAAGACTGCGAACGACTCGCCCTGTGGGACGACCCCCAGTGAATGAAAAAAGTGAGCGACCTGAAGAGAGTGGTGGGAAGCGGTTGGATGCGGAACGCTGAGAGCCGGATATGGTGGCGCGAACTGGGGAAGGCCTATGTCCAGTAGTGCGTGACTACGGGCTGATGATGATGCATAACCGTTGTTGTATTAGACACTAAAACATTGTGCCTAAAAAGTATGGTTTGGCGCTTGATATATAGAAACACAAGTCGAGATGCCATTGCAAGTTGACTGTTAGACAATTTGGTAGATCGTACCGCTGTTAACTATTAAAGGTAGATGACCACCATAGATAGAGTCGTAGATAGAGGGCTAAGTGATTGTAACGAGGTGAACTCACGCACCACTTCCGGTAGGCTAGTAACTCCTTTGATAATATCGTATATTTATTAAGTTATTTACTAGCTAGAGTGAGTTACATTGTGCTCAACTTTGCTCTTAATTGTTTAATACGTAGACTAAAATTTAGTCCAAGTCTTCTTACTAAGAGGATAAAAATCAGTCGACAGTGTAGCTTTGAAAGCAGTTGTTATGCTACGTAGCTGGCGGATAGCGAACCTAAGTAGGTAAACAAAGCTCCTATCAAAATAATGGTCTTAATTTCATGAAACAATCCAGACGCCTCGCAATTCGCACACAAAATGTCTTGATGTCACCACAAAGGGTCGTTGGACAGCCTGACAAGTTCATGTTCATTGTCGTCAGTAATTATTTTATGAACGGAAAGTTTTCCTTGGCGTAAGGTTGATCGTGTCACTTTGCTGTCCGTGTCACACTGAAATTCTTACCAGCGTATTTATATTTTTAAATATTTTTGTATCTATCTATCTATCAGCCACGGATGTCCACTGCTGGATATAGGCCTCCAACATAGATCGCCACAGACTGCGGTCCTGTCCAAATCGCTACCACCGACTCCCCAGCTACTCTCGCGAGGTCGTCTGTCCACCGGGTGCTACTGCACTGCCATTTCAACCATGCAATGCTGCGAGCTATGACTGTTATTTTGGTTCTTCTACGGATACCATCATTTCTAACCTTCCTTACTCTTCTTCTTTCTTTCTGAAATATTTGTATATCTACTGACAAAACAGTTAATCCAGAGAGTATGGAATTAATAGTGTTAACGTCTATTTAATTACATTAAATAGTACTCGCTGGAAGAGCAACTCCAAAATGTAGCTACCTAAATTGTGTACATTCATCAACATTCATACTAATTACATGCATACAAAATATTCAACCGCATAATAATGTGGTAACATTGTAAGCATCCCTAATTAATTACTTAGTAGACTTCCAATTGACGGCCTAATAATAGTACATTGTATTAGTCATGGGCGCCGGTCGTGGTGCCATACACGCTGCATGCCATACCAGCCACACACGAGTAGCCATAGACGTTATCTGCCCATTGTTCAGCAAGTTCATTTACATACTGATATTGGTGCCACGGAGGTTTTGCATGAGGCGTCACTTCCTACCAAATTCCTTACACTTTGTTAAATATTTTTTTTACAAATTGTGAGCCGAATGTCTATAGCGACGTTGAGTTTGTATGGAAGTAGCCTTAGCTAAAGGTTCCCGAGCGTTTTTTTTTTTCAAAAAAAGCGCACGTTTCGAGCAATTAAGGTCCGTGACGAAACTGAAACTTAGTGTCCAATCAATGCACTTTCGTGACGCAACCGAAAGTTAGACGGTATTAGAGTAATATTATAAGTACCGTTGAACTGCGCACTATTTTGAAAAACACTCCCCCTCACGCCGAAGAAACGTTAAACGAAATTGCTGTTGTTTCGGTCGTATACTAACACATAAGTATCGTAGTGACATTTTTCATGAAAACATGGGTAATTAAGTGTACGTTACTTGAGTGCGGCACGTAAGAACAAAGCAACCGGCTCACTAAAAAAGCTTCAGTTATCTGTTGCCGAGGCTCCATCCGGCTATTAATTTTAAGGTCCTTGATGCTGACCTTTTCTGTCAACCCTGTACTGCAAACTCTCCTGGTTTTCGAGGAGATTACATGTTTTTTAGGACAGTCTCCTTCTCTACTGGTTTTTTTTAAATATTCTACGAAATCTCCTGGATTACCAAAAAATCATAAATTATGTTAAAGTTGCGTAAAATGGAACATCATTTCCTCCTAACTTGTATTTTGGTACTAGGTATTGACTACTGTTGTGAAAGTTTTGACAAAATAAATGAATCTAAAATAGTATTTTATACAATCGTAACATAATGAAGGCTCTTAAAGTCGAGTACCGTGTTTAGGCCACGAGGCTTGCCGAGTGGCCTATGTAAGGTACGAGAACTTTAAGAGCTAATTATGTAACTATTGTATACAATACTTTTTCTATGAGTCAACTAAAACAAAACAACATACCACACTTAAGGTGGTGTTCCAGTACCCGGCCAGTGCAATGTGGAAACACTGGAACTCCATACACATGGGGAAATAATGTACATGATATTTTTTAATAATGTAATATTTTATCAAGTACTAACATAGGATGCAAGATTATTGTATTTTAATAATATTATTTGTATTGTAAGTCAAATAAACTATCACAATCACCGTACTTCCACTAAAACTATTCATTCAAAGTTTTATTTAAAGGCCGAAAACAATTGAGCGGCAGCATTGGTTGTAAAGCGGTTTGTGATTGGCTTATTACAGGACTAATTGCACCAATCGCGTGGCAGGAGCGTGTTTAAGTAGAGGCAAATTTGACAGGTGTTACGTTCTGAAACGCATTTAATCATCGAATTTGCATTAAAAGGAGGTTTTTACACAAGGATACACTTTTTTAAATTTGAAAGTTCTATTTTCAAAATGATTATAGTTGTCTATAGTGAGATCTTTGAGTAATTATGTATACTAGAGGAGCCATAGCAAACAATGAACGTGTCGCAACCTGTAGGCGAGGGCGGGGCGTGAACCACGCGACCAAAACGTCTTAAGCGCCGTGAATATCACGGCGCTTACACGTTTAGGTCGCGAGATTAAATGCCCCGCTTCCGTAACGTCGTAAGCGCTATGATTTACTCGGCGCTTATGACGTTTTGTCGCGATGTTGATCCCTTTATAGATAGAGAGAGAGAAAACATGGCCGCCACCACATGGCGCGTCTGCACGAGTTTAAATTGATACAAAAATTATTAAATTAAGCGTGATTAAACGAAAATGCAGTAAACTTAAGTGTGAAAAGTCACTCCTTGACTTTTATTTGATTTTCCTGAGTGGTTTATACAGTACCTCACTACACATGACGGCATATTTAGACGTAATTATTTTTTACTCCAACGCGTCCAGCTACCGCAGCCGTCCGGCACAGACTAAGCGCGTTTGTGCCAAGTGGCCCAAACAGGCTTTACAAGAAATCAAGTTGAGGTGCCCACTCTAGTATACATAATAACTCAATGAGTGAGATTCGATAGAACTGAACAAAAACAATAACAAATATGTTGACTGACAATTTGGATCTATTGTCTATGGATTTACTGTGAAATAGTGATGGGAAAGGTATAACATTAATTAATCAATCCATTTGACATTCATGAAATTATTATTAACTACCCTAACGAATTCTTGTTTTTATTTTATTATCTTTTGTTAACAACAGAAATACACATTCTGTGAAAATTTTAAGTCTTTTTCTTTTACGGTTCAAAAGCTAGAGCCCTATGACGGACGGACAGCGGAGGCTTGATGATAGGGTTCCGTTGGCACCCTTTGGGTACGGAACCCTAATAACGCAATTTTTAAAGTTACGTGCTATTTTACCTTTACCTTTACCGGTACCTTTTCAACAATATTTTTAAGGGAAAGCACAGTCCGTAAATTACAGAGCCAAATTGTTGCTATCCAGTAGTAAAAGTCCAGCCAAAAAACAATGTTTTTTTAAGTCAAGAAATGGGAAAGCAAAGTCGTATTTCTAACAAAATCGGAAGACCAGAATAATGCGAATAAACGTTTCTTTAATCTTTGTCACTTCTTGTCAGTTATGGTTATTTTTTAATTAAGGCCATAGATAGCTATGGCCTTATACCAGACGACGACGAAGCAGAAAGGAGGATTATAGCGCCGTATGTAAAATCAAGGCCAAGTGCGGGTAGTTCGGAAAACACGCGCGGCTAGAAGATGTTGACACCCGCCTCGCCAGTCTTTTCACAACCATGGACGTCACGGCTTGTCCGAAATGTCAAGATGATGGTCAAGAGTTGATGTGATGGATGAGTATGATTTCACCAGGCCATTGCTGCCCTTGGCTGCCCGCCTTTGTGCGAAACCTATGCAGCAGTTCCTCTTTATTGTCGTCGTGTTTCGACTTCCGGCGCCCCTATCACCTTGGCGCCTGTGTGCGCTGCACACTTCGCACACAGGGGCGGCGCAGCCCTGTACCAGGCTCACATAATTTGTCACTTCTTTTGGCGGTTGTAATCAGACGAGTAAAAACGCAAGGATCTTGTTTTAGCCTTTTTCGTAGTTGGGTTTTCCTATATACATTTATTGGATATGGCATTCATTGCCAAAATCTATAATTAAAAAATAATCTTTCCGAAATACTAATCGATATCAAAATGTCATTGTTAATAAAAAGTAATACATTTTTAAAGAACGGACATTCCCATCACTACGAATCCAAAGACATTATAGATTTTTACATTTTAGATGAGTAAAAAAAATTTGAGTAACATTTGACATATAGAAAAATGGTATTGACTAAGTTTGTTTTTACTGAAATATGAATAATTAATGGATATTTTAATTAAAAATGAATGAAAATACAAGGTTTATGTATATAAATTGTTGATAAGGCTATGTTCGTTCTTAAAAAGTGCGTGATTGCGAAGTAATGAAGGTAAATCCGTTTGTTTACTTGTTTGTCCTTTTCTATTGAATCTCACTATAAAGCATATTATAATAAATATTATAGTTGAGTAGAGAGTGTCATAGACTAAATAACATTGAAAAGTTAGCATTTATAGTTTAGTCTATGGGATCCTAATGGAAAGATTAATTAAAGTCGACGAGTAGAAAAAAATAATATAGTGACTATCTTGCATGTCTTGTTTTGTTTATCTATGTTGTGTTCTTAGTCTGTGTAAGTTATAGACTTGAAATAGGTACAAGGCTGCCAGTATATAATTAGCTACAAAAATTGTACAATCCGGAGGCTCATTGTGTCCTCGTCGTATCTTGAACATCCATGTATAATAAATAAAATTGGGTTTAAAATACCACTAATAAGTTTCGGATAGTGCTACCTAGAAAAACATATATATTTCTGGGATAGACACGATGGAGTACAAAATTTGTATTTGATTATTTTCTACTGTTTGTATCTTAATCTCGGGTTTTCGAAAATTGTGCCGCCTTAGCGGGTGGAATAATCGTAAAAAATTACTGTTGAAATACATATCTAGGTACTCATTAATAATGTTAAATAAATACAAATATCAAATATAAATAGGACGCGCATTTGTGCAGCTTTACTAACATACATGCATACTTCTTTTTCTTTGCACAAAAAAGGCAAATTGGCTTTCACCTGATTATTTTTTTTTGCAGTCTCCAGTTTTTTTACTTGGCAACAGTGATGCCGTTTGGTAACATTTGTAACATTTTGCGTTACTTTTGACCTTCTCACGTTACATGTTAGTAATTTTTGATTCCTAAGCAAATTTCGTTACTTTTCTAGCTCGTAACTTTTTTCTTAATAATATTGTTTAATAGACAAAAAAAATTATTCTTAATTTCTGAACGCACCCAAAAAAGGTTTCAATACTACGAGTACTAAGTATAGTCGTATCTGTTCGAAATTCGTAGTTCGTGTTTTTCCGTTCTTCTCGCTCTTATGTCAACTTATGTTTGAGTAAGCGATGTCAGCTTACGAACTTTAAATTTCGCAAAATTTCCGGCCGCGCTCGCCCGCTATAATGGCCATATTAGTTTTTGTTTACTTACTGTGATCAGTGAAGACAGTGTGTAGATGATTCAAAATTTAAATGAGCAGGAATAAAGTACCTGTGTATCCAATCATATTCGGTGGGTATCAATTTGCCAATTTTTATGTACTTATTATCGGTATGCCATAGTATATTGGTTTATTCAATTTAAAAATTGACCAGTGAATCATGTTTTTAGAAAAAAAGCGTAAAATTAGTAAATGATTTCGTAAACAATTTTATTTTGTTTTTATGGAAACTCTCAAAACGATGAAGATGTAAATACTGAATATTCTAATGTTTCGATACTTGTCTTGTACATATGCTTTGTTGTATAAAAGGTATGTAGAAGTCTTTGTTCTTACCTTACCCTTAATCTTGACAGCTGTCAAAGCTGAAATGTTTTTTTTATTTTTGTTCACCAGAATGTTACATTCGCAGCAAAAATGTTACTTTTCGATAATCAAAACGTTACTTATGACTCAATGGCCCTGGCAACACTGCTTGGCAATCTCCTTTTTTTCTTAGAGGTAGGAGTTTGCAGCACGGTGTCAACCAAGTAAAAATGTGTCATAATTTAACTACTTAAATTATCGAAGAGTTATTTAGTTGGTATTATTATTAATTAATCATTAGCACAGGTCAAGTAAGGTAGCGCACGCGCCGTGTCGATACTGGTTGCGGTTTACCTCAAATCATTCATCATTACACTTGTCATCATTCACTAGCGTATTTGCGTGATATTATATCACACGTTAGTAGATCATGTAAATACCCAGTCTGACTAACCATTCTGATCACCGCGATCATAAAAACCATACATTAATCATTAAGAATATATGTGGTCGCTACTTCCTAAAGTTCCTGGCCAAGGCTTTGTTATTACAGAGAATTCCATTACTTTTCCGCTCTGAGAGATATGACCTCGATGAGAAATTTGATCTCTACACCCAAGATAATGCTTTCGCAGTTGAGAGCTACGGTTGCACATTACAGTACAAGCAGGGCAGTTAGTGAAAATAATCATAGGGACTGAATCGATTTAAAAAATAAATATATTAAGAAATTATGATGAAAAAGTAAATAAATAAATAAATATATTAAGAAAATCGTACCCTTGGTCAAATAACGACGCATCTGCAAAATGACAACTTTTCAGGATCTGTGTGTATCATGTAGTTCGTATGATTTGTATGACTTTTGAGCAATAAAAAAACTTTGGACGTATAGTCACATGCGTCGTTATTTGACCAAGGGTACGAAATAAGATCCTCTGTCAATCAGCCTTCCTTTTTGGTCAGAAGGTCAAATATAAGGAAGGGTAATAATCAGAGCTGTACGTAATATCAATATTAAAAACGATGCCAACAAACTGTTGTACATTTCCTGTGGACAATAGCGAAATAACAATAACAATTGTCGGAAGACAATTCGCAATACACATAAACGCGTACTATAGCGCGATGTACATACAGTAGAACTGTGTGGATCCATATTTAGGCGGTAGATGGCGCGCGCCACATTTGGCATAATTAGCTATTGTCTCAAGGCTCGTTATGCTCAGTACCTACTGATTCCTAAATAGTATTTGTTGGAGTAGCTCACATTAAAAATGATACGAGTGTCTTGAGAATACAATTTACAACTTTGTTTACGAATGAGGAGTAATTGTATGTGCCCTAGCACAGAAATTATGTGTATTTGCCAAGAACAAGGCACAACTATTGGGTTCCGTACCAAAATAGTAAAAAAGGAACCTGTATGGTGCGACCCAGTTTGTCTGTCCGTCTGTCCCAGCCAGATATCTCAGGAACTACTGCAGCTATCGATTTGAAATTTGGAATAGTTTTAAAAGTCGCTAACCCCAGCCTACTAAGTATAAAAAAATCTTATACCTTTTTTAATTTTTTTTAACGGGGCCAAAATGGGAGGTCGAAAATATTAAGTTGCGCTATTATATCAATGGGGTATCAAATGAAAGGCCCTAATTTGTAGATTCCAAAATCATTTTTATTTTGTTTCTTAATTATGTACTTTTTGATTTACGATGAAAAACTTGAAAAAATACCATTCCCCATATTATCTTCGAATTTACTGAACAGAAAAATGTGTAGTAATGACCAATTATTAATACGGTCCTAAATATTACAGAAAAATATTACGGATTTCCTAAGTTGCATCGTTTTTTTAGAAATTGGCAAAAATGGTAACACAAATTTATATGCTCATACTAAACTAACCGCCACACAGTATTTCTTGAACTATTTACGTATCTACTTACGAGTTAGTACGGAACCTTCGATGCGCAAATCCGACTCGCACTTGACCGGGATTTTCTTTTGTTTTAAGAACTCAAGAACACGGTTAGGAGTTCGAGTAGGAGTACGAGTATAAAGTGCTACGCCGTAGCATAAGTTTCTTTTTTTTTTAATTTATTTAAAAAACAAACAGTCTTAAATAACATTACAAAATATCTTGCTTACAAAGCTACAATTACTAAAATCGTAGACCTATAGTTTCCTATATGTAATTTTTTTGTTGGAAATTAACAAGTTCTGTGACCATAATAATGTGCATTAAAAACCTTATACATTATATTTAAATACCCATTAAACTTCTATTTTCAAAAAGGTATTATAGTATTTTATGCAACAGTTGTATAAGAAGGTTCAAAAAATGCGAATTGCGTGAGTTGCGATACGAGCCGCGAATGCGGCGAGTATCGCAAATAGAGACGCAATGAGCGTTTTTTGACTTAATTATACAACGTTGCATACAATACTTTTTCTACGACTAGGTTAAAATATAAAATACATGGACGTCACGCGTGTCTCGTCCGGTCTCTCCGAGTGTGTACAGCCGGCATGACAGTTGTGTCTATGGTAAACTTTTTTTTGATATGGCTGGTGACACGATGTGACGATAATTAAAATACTTTTTTTTATGTTGGCATCAATTAAATTAATTCGGAAAGTTTTGTTTTTCTTATGAATCGTAGGAATTTAATTGTTTGTTAAGTTGGTAGTTGTGAATTTTTATCGTGAAGTTAGAGTTGAGCGCTTAATCCTTGACCTAAGTTTAACCTAGATTTAGAAGTCTGTGGATGCTAGCAATAACGTAAAGTGACTATAACGACACTAGTGCTGTTATGGGGAATAGAGTATAGACTTCTCTGAACTCATATTATGTATGTTCTTATATTAGTGTTCGTGACCAAGTAAAAGACAGATAACAGTACAGGAGTAGAAAAAATAATTTAACCACTACAAATATAAGTTTCAAATTATAAAATAAAATATATGCTGCTAGTATATGTCCCTCAGCCGTAGAAGCTATGAACTTAGACGTAGATCCTTACTGGTTTATAGCCTCGATAGTATTGATATAATCTCAGTCTGGGTACTTGTTTCAGTCTCAGCTTGGTCTGACAATGCTTACTTGGTGCTTACATGATTACTTTGTATCCGGAGTTTATTATACTCAATCACTATGCGCAGCGCAATAACGCATTTATTAACATTTATAGGTTATTCGTAGAGTTCTAGGCAAGAGACTAAAATAGTACCTATATTTTACGGCACGCTGGTATAATTGAATGGGGATGTTATATGAACATAATATAGTCACATGGATTGGAAAATACTAAATTATCATAACACAGAAGAAATAAACAAAAAATATAAAGTTATACCAGCACAAAATTTAAAAAAAATCGCTATTTTTTTTTATCTCCTTAAAGAAAAGTTAAAGTCAATTTCGGAATGCTAAAATAACATTGAAAAAAATAATGTATGACATCTATGTAGATGTCATACATTAATTTTTTCAGTGTTAAGAAGCACATGCTTAAACGCACTTTTTCGTTTCGCGCTCAAAATGGCAAAATGCAATTTTTTTCATACAGACTTAGTACAGTGAGGACAAGAGATGACGTCACAGGGTGCGTCCGTTTTGTATGGGCCATTTTCAACGCTCGGTGCGGTCGGCTACTTTTGATTGCAATTTGTGGCTGTTATAGTAATCCAAGTGTAGTAGTTATATGTATATATTTGTTCCTGATAAATAGTAAAATCCATTTACATCAGAAACAAAATTTAGGACACAAGCCTATTAAAAGGCCTTTCTTTTATTTTAGTCCATGACGATTCATGATGAGGAACGGTCTAGTCTCCTAACATAATAATTATAGTAGCTGTTTGGAGGTGTAAAGCTAAGTACAAGTGATAAAGCAGCCATACCACATACAGGTTTACAGGTAATGCTGTAGGGATTTGCTATTTTTCTCACCTCCTATTCAGAAAAAAGTATTTTGCTCCCTCATAAGAGGAATCAAAGTGGTACTTTTCTGTTCACGGACAACAGGATATTTTTAGTTTGAACCCACATAGAATATGCAACACCATAGACAGCTTTATTATTATATTACACGCAGAGGGCGGTATAATAAGGAATGGCTCAGGTCACAGGTGTTTGCAGTCCGAGCCGCAGGCGAGGACTATAAATATAATAAGGAATTCGTACTTTCGTCCCGTCCGTAAAAAAATAATAATCGTTTTATAAAATAATAATAGTTTATAAATTTAACAATTTAACATTTCATTTTAATAATAATTCATTTTAATAATAATGGGTGATGCTCTTTTATCTATATATTGCGTTATTTTTCCTCATAGTCGGTGTGAAAAGCAGTACCTATGTGTCACAAGATAGCAAAATTATTTTCACCACGGGCGTTAACACTTAAATCCCTCACTACGCTCCGGATTATACTTTAGAATCGTTCGCTTTGTAGGTACAATCCTTCGCTTCGTTCAGGATTCAATATACGCCCTCGCCGTAAATACATGATTTTGCTCCCTTGTGACACAATCTACTATTGAAAGCGCGATATCACTAGTCTCATAGGGATTTCGGCGGTGTATGAACGACGGAGCTATAATCGAGGCTGGCGTTCAGTTATTATTGTCCTGCCGTCCGCGCCGGTTGCCGAGGACCGAGGAGTGCGCTCGTCGTAGCCCGGTTTCCCGCCAAATAGTGAACTCTAAATAAGAACTTCCGAGCGTTACGGACTTAATATAAAAGTTACGAAGTTAATATTGAACTCACGAATTTATGTAGCTGTTATAAAATACTCGTATTTTGAGTGATGTTCAGCGATTTTCTTGTGACCGGTGGAGTAAATTAGATTTATTATTTGGTAAGTGTTATATTAAATAAACTCTTATGTTAATTAGGATTAAGTATAGTCTTTTGACGTACAATAGAGAGAGAGAGAGGAGAGGTTTAAGTTCGGCAATCAACTAAAAATTATGTAGAGCAATGGTTTGCGTGCAAATGCCACAACATTTTAACAACATATTTAATTCTTCAAAAACCCAAATACATAAAAAAAATTGTATAATATTTTTTTTACATCAAAAGTAACTAAAAATACTTAAAAAAAGTTTAGATAAATTTCAAATTAGTCAAATTTATCAAACACAGCTAAGAACCGCCACAAGGAAACCAACTATCTTTTCATATAAAACAATTCACTATAGGTTCACCTTGTTTTGGCATAATTTTATTTGTCCGAATGTTCTATTTGCCCGAATACTATTTACGCATAATTGTTATTTTACAGATAATATTGACTTTTCAGAATAATTATAAAAGAAACTGACTGTGATGACTGTGATGACTGTGATGTTTATAAGTAGGTACTTATAAACATCATAACTACAGTATAAACCACCGGTATAATAAGGGAACATAGAGATGAATTTTCGAAATCGAACCCCTGAAGGGTAAATACGTATAATTTAATTTCGATATTCAGAATCAAGACTATCAAAATACTGAGTTTTAAAAACGGCCAAGCCACATATTTTGACTAAGGGACTTAGCACACTGGCGATTTGCGAGCGAGTTGCGAGCGTGTTTTCATACAAAACTTCGCCAAAGTCGCAATGAACTCGCGGCGAGTTCGCCACGATTAGGGCATGCAATACGGGTTTTACTTGTATGGGCCAATACCGAAATACCAGTTTTCGGTATTGGCCCATACAAGTAAAACTGGTATTGCATGCCCTAGCCACGATCGAAATCTCTATGAAAACATGCTCGCAAATCGGAGTGTGATAAGGCCCTAAGGTGTAGAGTTTGTGAAGTTAGGGCTTGTAGAGTTAAGACATACACACATTGAGAAATTAAGATATCGACTACGAGCACGTATAGTTCGACTACGCTAAGTTTGCAGAGGTCAAAAAAGAGGTTTTATTAAAAATAATGCATATGCATTCTCAGCAGCGGCAACATCACATAAAAGAGGCAATCCTCTTTTATGTGATGTTGTTAGTCTTGATACTTGGCAAATATCTTTCTGTTTCATAAGTATGTAATGTGTCTACAAACCTACTGAAATAAATATTCAGGACAGTCTTGCACAAATCGATCTAGCTCCAACCAAACTAAGCAATGCTTTATACATGTACATATTTAAATACGAGTATAATACTTAAATACATAGAAATAATCCAAGACCCTGGAACAAATCGCTTAGTTTGGTTGGAACTAGATGGATGTGTGCAAGACTGACCCAGATATATATTTCAGTAGGTACGTTGACACATTTTGTAATAAAGGAAAAAAATATTACCAAGTTTCTTCATGTTGCCATATGTATGTTTTTTAATAAAATCTTTTTTTGACCTCTGCAAACTTAGCGTAGTCCGACTCTATGTATGTATGTATACAGGACCTCGACTTGCAAATAGTCCCAAAATAAGCCCGCTTCTGAATTGCTGAATAAAGATCAACATCCGTTGATCTAGTATTATACCTACGACACAATTATACTTCTTATGGTTCTGTGCGTCTGTGCTAATAGATCGATCCAAGCGCCGTGCAGTGCTCGTCGACATCACCATCCCCCATGACGAGAACCTCGTGAAGGCCGAGAAGGACAAACACAGCAAGTACCTAGTCTTGGCTCATGAGGTTAGCGCCAGGGATGTTGATTCGACGATCATTGTTCCGATATAGTCGTTTTAGCGAACGGGCTTATAGCGAAGCGTCTCGATCACCATCTCAAGAGACTCTCGCTAGATGGTTGGGTCGAGGGTCAGATACAGAAGACGGTACTTCTACGGACACGGCGCGCATTGTCAGGAGGTTCCTCTCTCTGCAGCCCTAACTACCGGTAGCTTGGGCCCGGCCCCGCTGCCGGCGGCACCCTAGGTTAGGTTTTTAAAATGTGATGCTGTATTTTACTTTATATATAATTATATGTATATTGTAAAAAACCTAGCCTAAGACAATAAAGATATACGAAAATAGTAATAGTCTTTATTTGCAACCATGGTTTACATACAGTTCTAAACTATTCACATATCTACTTATGAGTTTGTACGGAACCCTCGGTGCGCGAGTTCGACTCGCACTTGACCGGTTTTATTTTTTATCGCTTTACCAAATGCTAGATTTCATTATTCTCGTACTGCACTTGCAAGTCATTGTTACTGTTAAAACAGATTATTCTATGGTGATATTTATCAGTAATAATAGCGATTCAACAGCTCATTGGGCGATGCAGCTGTGATAACTGAGATAAGTTGAAGATAAATAGATACGTAAGCGGGAAAATTCGCGAGCTTTATACTGACAACATCCATGATCTGCGATGATTCACCAACTAAGTGAACGTTATTTTTAAATCAAACTTCGTCAGATCCGGGAACCATTTTTTTTAATTCTCTGTAGGCAAGGAAAGACCTCTATCTCACCTGTCGATAGCATGCTTACTTATTTACTCTCTAGCATTTGCTCTGGACTTGACGGGATCCAAGTTATATTTATAGATAGTTTAAGATACGGCCTAACATCACACATTGTATACACATGGTATTCTCACCCCGTTGATCCAAGTGAATGTTTTTGAAAAAAATGTATGTTATTGAATATTAGTTTATACATACAATATCCAAAATTGGTGGGTGTCTCTATCAAGGAACAATTAAAATTAAATTAAAAAAAAAAAAGGAAAAATTTCACTATTTACAAATGCATTTGGGACTTCATTTATTTTATATACATCAAAATTACTTGTAAACTATATTTAAGTTACAAAAAAATCGGTTCAATAGTTAAGATAAAAATTAAAAAAAAAAAACAGATTTAAATTTTTTTTTTATTTTCTCGGAAACCTATGGCACTTTAGGCTCGTTATTTGGTGAAATAGAATTTTATGCTTGGGAAAATAAATCAGCAAAACGTCAATCAATTTGGCGTCTGGGGCCAATCCCCCATACAAACACGGTTATACCCTTTCAAGTCGATAGCATCAGTAGATCCTGAGATATCTTGCTGTGACAGACGGACAGACAGACAGAGTCGCACCATAAGGGTTCCTTTTTTACCATTTTGGGACGGAACCCTAAATAACACGGTAAAAAACACCAATAAAACTATGTTCTTCTAGTCGGCATGCCGTACCTATATCAAGGTTTAAAAATTTAACATCTAAATCCTATAAAATAAATCCTAAATCTATCAACTTTTGCATAAGCAACCCAATGCCATCATGGTTACTATAAAATTAGCGACCTTTTCATTATGTATATGCTGGGTTAGGAAAAACTGTAGAAAAAAATAGACACATTACATTTTCTGATGGGATGTGTCAGTTTACCCACGTTTGCCAGGATAAGGAGTAGCAGCCTTAGCGCATTGTGTATATTTTTACGTCTTATTTATTATACGTAAAATTTGTTTTATCAAGAAAAAAGTTCAGGGAAGGTGATCATTAGACGCCCTCTTCTACTATAAGGAAAGTAGAAGCAAGGACCATGAAAACAAGAAGACTGTCATTCTCCATACAAAAACCTGTCCCCCGATATTACAACGCCATCTATGTATTAGCTTGGTATAAGAATGATATTATTTACAATTATTCAACTTTGCAAGCGTGACACAGAATTTAAATGTTAAATTTATTTATTATTAGCTGTTTACGAACTAATTGTTACTGTACTATGTTTCTTTGTCAACTATAACATCGTTAAATGTTTAGTTTTTTAGCGCCATCTAGTTTTTGCCTGGATATCCCCTTGCGGTTGGGGTACAATCCAAAGACTACAATATTATACTAGGTTATAGACAGGCAACTCGGCCAAATATCTAATCATCGTACTTGTGCTGCCATCTATCCTTCATTACACGTCAACAAATCTACACACACATATACACCCACACCCACACACATACATACACGCATACACACATATATATAGCTACGTATATATAGGTAATTATAGTTTGGCATGGTATGACACATCTTAGAAGTTACGTTGAAATAAGTTTCTAATTACAATCACCAAGTTTAAATAAAATGCGCCCAATAAAGCAAATTAATTTAAATTTAGTGACCTCAACTAAAAACTTATTTCTACGTAACTTCTAAAACGTGCCACACTGCATAGTTTGAAAGAGGATTACTAAAGAGCAGTGTAAATAAAAACACCAGTTTCCGTTTTTTAGTTTTACTTATACCTACTTATTTCAAAGGTGAATTTATCTTCGCATTCGTTTTTAAATTGACAAGAAAATGTACTTATCATCTTTCCCTTAAAAGTCAGATCCACAACTGTGCTTCGATATTTTAATTTTTTCTGGATTGCTAGCAGGATTCCGAAATCTATGCAATTGGATCCCTGAAAAAGAAAAAGTATTAAAGATGATATCAACGCCGAAATACGCAAACCTATTTAGTACCACGAAACATTTATTATAGAATTGGTAAAAGGTTCACTTTGTTGGATATTCATAGGCGATTTCAATTCCGTGATTACCGTGTCTAAATTATAGTAGACCAGTAAGCTTATGATGCTACGTTTTGTCACGCGATAAATAAATGATAAAGCATCCGTCACGTTCTAACTAATAGTGTGCGAGAGTGACGGATGTTTTATCAGTGATAAACTATCACTTATTTATCGCGTGACAAAACGTAGCATCATAAGCTTACAGCTTTGATAAAAACCCATAACATTATAATTACCTTCTCCGTCACGAACTTTGCGGCCGGGTAGTCAGAAAATTCTGACCGACATTTTGTTTAAAACAAAACTTAACACAGCAAAAGGGTAACAGCACATACAACGGGGGAATTAATGCTCAACTCGACGTTGAAATGAAATAAATAATGGAAAATACTGCACTCGATAAAATTCCCGACATTTTTTATTTGATTGATGTCAAGCAGCACCGATTTCTTTTTTTTGGGAATGTTATGGCCAACCAGCACCGCCTTGACAGACTATTGTTGCCATGTAACAAACAATAAATAATATCATGAGTGGTTAATTTTAATCAATTGAAATTTAAATTAAAATATATTTTTAGATTCACACGATTTTTATATGTATTATCTGGTATATATCATGTTTATTTAATTACATTCACATCATTACGTATGTTAAAAGAAGGCCAAGTGGTACGTGTAATGTAAGGTAGATGGCAATCAAAGCAAAGCGGTTCACTTTTTTTCTATTGAGTTACCGGGGCATGGTACAATCTAAAGTATGGAGAATAACAGTCCTCTTGTTTTAATGGTCCTTGGTAGAAGCAAAGTGCCTCAAGCAATTTGTTTATTTATGTTTTCACCGCTATTGGATAAAAGGTGTTATGTATCCAACCTTGGATGTCCACCTAGCTTTGAATATGTTCAATTAATACGTATTTAAAGTTTTAACATGATGATATCACAAGTATTAAAAAGAAATCATCATACGTAAATTGGACGTGTCAGTCCCAATCATTTCTTCCAATACATTAAGATACCAGTCCAATTAGTTGTTGATTTTAGAAGATACAACTGTGTATTTAGTTCGACTACGTGCTACTCGTTACTGGCTGCGACATATTTTTAATCACTTATTAATTAGCAAACTAACAATTTAAATCAGTATATGTGAAGGCATTCAGCAATCGTCTGTATACTTATACTTATCTAAAATTTCTACTCGGCATACATATAACTTAGAGCTCTTCAAGAAAAAAGTGAATAGGCTGTTACTGAACCAGAGAGCTATATCTTCGGCCTGGTAGTCTTTTACTATCTGGCACTTCTGAAGTCAATAACAGGTCAGTAAATTAAAAAAGAAACTATTATTTATTAATTAAAACTCTGAATGAATGGTTCACGTCTGTGTATCCGAAAAGTGAAATTAAAATATGCCATATAATACGGAAACAAAATCAGTAACATGGCCTTTCTAGGTAGAATGATCTGCACACTTAATTTACTTAAATGGATTTAGGTGATGCATTAGGGTGGATTTCACAGCGTTTCAAACGCCGTCATCACCAATCACTATATTATGGCGACATATTTCTAAAAAATATTAAATTTTTGATCAAATCATGAAAAAAGTAAGTACCATTTGCGGATTTTATCAAAATAATGGGACACAGCCTTAAATCGTCGAAATTTCGGGATTGGTGATGACGGCGGTTGAAACGCTCTGAAATCCACCCATTATATTATGGTGTAAGAATCGTACCTACCGCTATATTAGGCAATACTCGTAAATACCTGATAGTGAGTTCTACGTCACAGGTTTTCCTTTGGTTGTTATAACCAGTGGTCGGCACTATCGGTGCAAAACTTCAACAAAACTTGCCAAGCGGACATAATAGAGTGCTTACAGCCATGTAAATACTAATATCTTTATACTCGAGTATAGGAAATCCGAGATTTCGATATAGAGTTAAATTTAACACTGATCTGCCAATAATATTCTTATTTCCTTGGTTGTAATTTCTCCTTTATGTCAGCTTTACAAGTTTTGTTAAAGTTTTGCACCGATAGTGCCGATCACTGGACCACACACAAATTTCCTCGAATAATTAAAGTGTTTGTCTGAAAGTGCATACAAAATATAGCTAAAATATTGTAAGAAATAACCAAGTGTACCGATATCACCATCAACAAGACGGTGATTAAGATAGCATAACTGTGTTGAGGATGCTTAAAATGAAACACGATTTATATCCCACTAATATTATAAATGCGAAAGTTTGTGAAGATGTTTGGATGTTTGTTACCTTATAACGGGGTAACAACTGGATGGATCAAGCTGAAATTTGGCATGCAAGTAGACCAAGTCCCGGATTGAAACATAGGATACATTATATCCCGGTAAAGAGTTCCTTTGGGACAATAACGGGAACAACGCGGGCGAAGCCGCGGGAAAATGCTAGTTGATAATAAATGCGCAGGCTCTCCACATTGAACCATTATGGTACCATTATTGATACCTAGGTACCAATTTATTGACTGTAGTCTGAAAATTATAATACATAACGTGAATTTTCTTTAAGGTGATTCGAGTCGGTCGGTTTTCCATACATACAAACATAAAGAGTCATCGTTCGTTTTCCACATCATCAATTATGTCTAAATTGTGTTTTGTTTTATAGTTTGATACATTTTGTTTGCACGAAATGACATGAGAACTCGCAAAAAGCCAAAAAAATATCAATTTTTAGCAAAAAACATTCGGTTTCTAATGATGATAATAGATGGCGCTGATCTTAAAACCGCGAGACACATTTGAACCACGATTGATGTCGTGGAAACAAATGATGACCCTCTTTTTGTATGTGTGCAGTGCCGACCGACTCAAGTCACCTTAACTTAGCATTAACATCTAACTTTACTTTCAGTGTGCACGAGAACAACGTAGCCGAAAACGACTAAGACAACACGATTAAAAAAAAATACAAGAAAAAAGAAAGAAAAACGTTGCATAATACATAAATGTACATGTACATTATGAACATGCAACAACCGACCAAGTTAATGCAAAGATAAATCAAAAGCCACAGAAAGCTGTTACCATGGATATAGGAAAAATGTTGTCAGACAATCTCACGTCTCTCAACGAGACAGTACATTTCGTGAACGGAACATGTCCGGGTGGGTCTGGCGGGAGAATGTTCAGCGTCATCCTCAAAGTGGTATACGTGATTGGCATCCTCGGGAATGCTGTGGCTATCGTATGCCTCCGGAAAGGGGAGAAGAGAGTGCGCAACAGGAAGCATCTGCTGCTACTCACTTCTTTGGCCTCTAACGACGTCATTGCTTTGGTAAGATTTCTTGAGAATTTTATAACTAACCTTTCATTTAAAGAAGTGTCTAAAGAAGATACAAATTGTCTCCACTAGGCCACCCTACTGAGCTAGGCTAAGACGCTCAAGCCCGACTGAACTTATAAATTTAATCTTTATTTTGTTTAACAAGCAGGATATTAAACAACGCAAACTATATTTGTTTGGTTTGGTTTTGTAGTAGCAAATTGACACGAATTAGTATAACACACTGTATGTTTAACAAATGTCTGTAAAAACTTTATTTTATCAAATAATTACAAAGAAAGTGACTAAAGCGGTCTCTAGAACCCTCTTTGGGCGACATCGACAAAAATTGTAGATTATATTTATGGTTTCTCTTGTCAATACATATTTTATTTCAACAAAGAAAACATGACAATATCATACAATATTGTTTGCATCACACCATGCATGATAATTAGGTCACGGCTGAATTAATATCTATCCTCAATACATTTGCAAACATTCAGCTGTGAAACCTGAAACCCGCGAGTAATTGAATGAATTATTATATGTATACTCATACGTCAATCAATATGCATAGATCCACCTACTGACAGCTATGGGATTGTAACACAGAAATACATGGTGATTTCTGGGTCGTGGAGCAAGATAACGCATAATACAATATTCAAAGATGAACCTAATGATGTTAATTATTAATTTCTTACCACCAATATTTGTAATTATTTTTCAGATTATAAGTAGATAAAAACATTTTTGCATAAAATTTGGTCACCCTACTCAATATGACGTCTTGTCGCTTCCCATACTGCATATGTCAGAAGTCATGGGGTGACCGTGATTTACTTAGTTTGAGATTCATTTTACTAGAAAATAGGAAAATTTTAATTAATGCTGTTTTGATCAAATAGTTCTATCATAAGATAATATTGACCAGTTATAGAGTCAGAAAAACTGGTCTGTGTTCACGACCCAGAAATCCTGTATATCGTCGACCGTAGGCTGAATTACGGTAAAGGACAGGCAAAACAATGTCCCTTACCGTAATTCAGCCTACGGTCGACGATATCGAGATAGAAGGAAAAAGTGTATGTACCTCGCGTGCTTAAAAGAAGGGGCAGAGGGATTTGAAAAATGTGACAATAACATTATAATTAATAGTTCAAATACCACCAAATGAAAAGATAAAATTATGTTTTCCACCACTAAACACTCTTGACGTCAAACGTCTCTACCGCAATAAAATATTCCGCGCTTGATTCCCATACAAATCAACGAACTATTTCCTTCATAAATAAATAAATTATTGGAAAATCCCTTTTTTTCTCCAGACAGAAATCAACTTTCAGAGTCATAAATCGTAACAGTCCTAAAGCCAAAATAAACACTTCTTACGCTTTCGCGTTTCGGGTTTTCCTAAAGACTTTCAGCGTAGGTTTCAGAATTATTTATAGCTATCTACATACCAACTTATAGTTTTCACGGACGTCAGAAAATGACGATATACGAAACAATTGAAGAGGAAGTGGTGGTCGTTCTTTAATTAAGCTTAGTTCCGATAAATCACATTATTTTAGTGTGTAGAAAAAAAAATAATAAATTATACCAGTCATATCCATAATTAATATTGAGATCGCTACTTCAAATCCGGTCTCTATTAATTATGCGATGTGATTTTTTGATGTGCAATAAAGTATTTTATGTGTTATTGTACCTATATCGAAGTGTATTCTAATGACGTTTTTATCAGGTGGGCATGATGGCAACGATGGTGGTGGGGGAGACAATCCCGTGGGTGCAGCAGACGCGCGCCTTCTGCGTGACTCGCGTCGTGCTGCGCGTGTTCGGCATCGGCAGCGTGTGCATCGCCGTCACCATGGCGTTGGAGCGATATTTGGCGCTCACTAGACCGTTCCTCTACCAGAAGGTGAGTGGGGTAGCCACAGACTACCTCCACTAGACGGAGCATCTAAAGCGAGTCACGCTCACCACCGATATGTGTTTTTGCGCATATTAAATACTACGCGGCCGACCGCTCGTTGAGTAGCGACCATGTTTCTGACCTGTGTGCGCACCGCCGTGAAATAAATATTTTTATTCAATCCGACGGAAATTTGCTAATGAAAATGATATTTTGCTATGTGAAATGGTTTAGGAAGAAATCTCAAACGTAGAACTATAAAAAATATGTCGTAATTTTCCATAGATAAGTCAAATTCACTGTATGAAATGTAGATAAAATTTTAGCGGGAGTCCATTTTATACTGGCTACTGGGCAGAAGCGAAGGTTGTCCGTCTCTTTTTGACAAATGAAGAAACCGATTACGCTATTTCGTTCTAACGAAAACACGTGTTGTACTAGTGATGTGCAACACTTAGTACCGGCGTTTTTTGAATAGTAGGTACCGAATTTAATAATGATCGTCCCGTGAGCGACTGCTATATACAAAAATAAAAGATTATTGCGGTGTAAGGAAGTATTGTTATTATTTTCGTCGTTTCAATTTTATTTTAGAGTAGTAATTTCGTAGTTTTATTTAGCCTGTAGTTACTTTTAGTTTGTTGAGTACATTTATAATTGCTAATTAATAATATCAATAACGATATAAATGAATATATTTTCTTAGAGCAGTTAGGGTCATTATCAATATGGACCTGATGATGCCCTTGGTGGAAGTACGAGGGATCTCCAAGCTGGTTTTAGATACAGTTATGATGTTCGGGCTCTTTCAAATTCTCTTGGTAGGTAAGCAGTTAGAACTAGTGTGACAAGATTGACCCAACAATGAAACGAAAGGTATCTATTTTCATACAAAAAAAAATCAAAATTGGTCAAGCCGTTTTTGAACAATCGGGAAACGTATAAAAAAAGAAGATATTGAAGACAGGAAACTTTAATAATAAAACTTGTAATTATTAGCTACACATAATATGTTATTCAATAGTGTAGGTACATTAAGTACAATATTATACCAGCAATAATTTGCTGTACCGGGTCAGCTACTTGTATAAACATGTCCCATCACTACAGATCCCCACGCGTTTTCAATCGGCCAATCGCAGCGCTGTTGACGCTCGCCCCGGACTTCGAGCGTCGGTGAAATAGGATTCGTACCTCAGAGCATAGAATACTAGAGAGAGGACAAGCCGCCGGCGACCGTGTCGCAGCTGTAAGCTCATTGTGCATACTCTGCCGCCAGTATTATCAAACCGCGTTGAGAAAGGGATTCGAGTGTACCGTTAGCACAAGTGTACTTAATAAATGATTAAATATAATCATAAACCAATCTTTGATATCTTCATAAGTGCAGACCCTTATAGATAATAGAATTAATAGCTAAATATGATTTGCATATTTAAACTCTATTCTCGGTAAATATTGTCATTTGTTTAATAAAAAATAGTATTATCATATTTGACAAATCTGTCACCAGTCACATTATTTCGCTTTATCAAATTGCCGTAGCTTTTCAAAAATACGTTTGTATACAATATGAATCGAGGTAAAGTATTAAACGGTCGATGCTGAGAAATTGTCTACAATGTACTAACATATTTTAATAAAGAAAACGATAATACGAAGGTTCTTTTGAAAACTTTGATGGCCATCTTAAGCGTAAATGCAATCGTCTCTGACATCAATGACAACACTTACCAATTGTACATAAATTATAAAATCATACTTAAAATACTTTAAAAACGGTGTTTAAGAAAGTAACTCTATTTGATCTGAAGAACTATCTCTTAATGCTATCGGAAATCAATAATAACACGCTGTATAATTTGATATTTTTTCCATGCTTTAGAACTTCATTGTACCAAAATAACAATTTAATTTATCTGCATACTCTACCACTGACAATGTCATATCATGCATTAGTTCAAAAATGACATATGAGCTCAATCCCTTTCTAAACGCGGTTTGATAATACACCGTCCGTTGTTAGCGAGTGGGATAAAATTTCCATTGTGGACCATCGATTTCGAGGTTCATATTTTTTATGTAGATAGTACTCATGAAAATAAAGCGATTTGTGAATTCTCAGGTTGCGCAAACGAACGGTTCTTGAGATGTAATTTTTTAAAGTTTACGTACCAAAAATGGGAAAATCACACGCATTTACAAATTTTGCGTCATTTTTAGGTTGGACAAACTGTCCTGTCAGATGCCAAACTGATAATTCGCGTTCCGTTGACCGGCTTGGTGTGTTTTCTTAAATTTTATGTCGTTTATTTTATTTTATTTTTTTCATATATTCATTTCGTTGTAATATGTTATATAAAATACATAAAATTGACTGGTTTGCGCTTCAATTGTAGCTATAAAAGTCACATAAATTAACTGTTTGTGCAAAAAAAAAAAAATTTTGCATTGTTTGGAACGGAACGCAAAGTGACGTCATTTTGTTTATAGCGTGTTTTCTTATGTTATATGTATGTCAGTCGCTAGCGTCAGTCAAAGTGATTGTTTGTAGCCTTTTCAGTTGAGATCGTTTTACGTACTCCTGTAAGCCTAACAATGTGTGACTACCATGCCGTCGCCGTCTTTCTTTGTATTATGTACCACCCTAGTTGTGTAATGTACCATGAAAAGTTAGAGGTTCAACAAAACAGGGGGGCACGGGGGGGCGTAGCCCCCCCGACAGGGGGGCTCGGGGGGCGCAGCCCCCCGCATTGAAAAAAAGAATCTAAAACCACGACCACTTTAACATGGTTAGGTTAGTTAGGTGCCTTTCGTCCCTTAGACCAGAAATAGAAGGCCCGCTCCGCGGGCCTTCGTCGACATGCTTACAGGCCTCTTGATAGGAAAAGTACCGACTGAGGCCAAACCTCCCCCCCCCCGCTCCCCCTTCCCCCCAAAAAATCGGTTTTCTGCATTTTTGGCACAAAAATAACCTAAAACTTCAACCATGAATATCTTGGAAACCAAGCAGTTGCGCGGGGGGGGGATGGTTCAGGGGGGTTCCTCTCCACCCCCCCTCCCCGACCCCCCCCCTCCACTACCCCAAAATCGATGGTCCATAATGGAAATTTTTACCAGCGAGTGTGCCCGCGTGCTGATCACAGTGAAAGTTTTGTTTTCTGCCAAAATGCCGAGTTGTGCAATAATTACTTGCAAACATCGCAGTGATTTAATTAATTTCCACACCAATGGGATCACTTTTCACAGGTAAATACTATTTATTTCTAATAAAACCATGAATTTAACTAATAATCTGACTTGTATCCATATAAGTTTATACATGTTTATCATTTAATATATTGTATTACATTGCTGCTGTACAAGTTACATTATTGCGAAGCACAGTGTTTACGCCGCAATGAACGGGGTACAAAACGATACATTCAATGACAAAGTTTCTCATAGTGCAGCAGCGATGTCCGCCATATTGTGCGCTGCGGATAGTGCTGCGCGGCACTTATACCACGTATCGATAAAACCAGCCCAGGATTAGTGGATGCTAAAAATAATTTAAAAATGAAAAGATGGATACTGTCTTTAATATAATATTAGGTATGAAGTATAAATGTTGTGTAATTGTTTAGCTAATGATTTGTACGTATGCAATGCGTTGATAAAAAAACTCTATGAGTGAATTTCGACATTTTCAAATATTTTTTTGTGCAAAATAAGCAATTCCTTTTCTTTAGCTACAGACTTTTTTTATAATACTAGTAATACCTTTAGATACCTATTTTAACTGGCGATTAAACGTATAGAAAATACAATACAATTGTGGAATTATTATTTTTTTTTAATATTTTATGTGGTAAAAATCAAATATTATATACCTAAGTTTACAAAGGATTTGAATTGTATGGCATACTAGATTTTGCCCCCCCAGGCCCGCGCCGACCCCCGTCAGCGCCTGTGTGCAAACCTATGAAGCAACCTGTAACGAAACTAACTCAATCCTTAATGGAATAGTAAGATTCTTATAACTAAACAGTAATATATTACTGTACTTTTAACTAAACTAAAGAAAATCAAACAAAGTTGTAACTTGTTCTGTCTTTTATTTGGCCAAACGTGATCGATTTAGTGGTAGACTTTTATATTGTTAAGTTGTAGTGACCCGTAGTTCTTTTTGACAAGTAAGTTGCTGATTAAATTTTGTATTATAATTATTTTTAATTTTTAGTTTAATTTAGATTTGAATGAATTTAAAGTAAGATGAAAAATTCAAGTTTATTGTAGCCAGACGGGCCTAATGTGTAAGAAACGTTCACACACATGCCAGAAGGGCTTACTTTCCTAACCTTAGAAACTAGCGGCGCTTCCAAAAGGCTTACTGAATAAGAAAGAAGACGCCAAGAAAACTTATCAGCCACGCCTTAAGCAAAAAGATCATATTTTAATCAAAAGACTCTAGGTATGCTATTTTTAGAAATTCAAACGTCGCGAAAGAATTTGCAGAGCTGCTTCACGCCCGTCCCTTGAAGAGATGAATTACAGGAACCCAGGTAGGCGGAAAGTCAAGTCAACATGAAAAAGACAAAATGTTCTTAAATAACCTTAATACAATCTATTTGATTCGAGCCTAAACTTATTAGCTCTCATGCTAAATTCTTTCCTTGAATGACAAGCGTTGCCCCTAGCAACGCTGGCTAACAAATCCGTCAAACGAAACTCAAAACTCCCTTTCAGCTCATTTAACCCAATTTTATTATATTTTCAATAATTAATAATCATTCTGAGACCTAATGTTGAACATTTAACTAAGCTATGCGTATTGTCTCGCTGTGGAATACTCGGCATTTACCATAGTGACCAATGAATACGCAAAAACTCTAAGTCTCTAACTAAAGAATTTTGCATTTACAGCTAATAAACCCTAGTCTTCGTTACTTATTAAATAAAAACACTGAATTTATCTAGAAAATGAAATATTAAACTCTTATTTCAGGTCTACAAAGAGATATAACGCTATTCACAGCTAAATAGCAATTTTACTACTCAAATCTTTGATTGTATTCAAAGTAGCGACATCGCCTAACAAATCATGAGAAATCAAATCTTTTATAAATGATATATTTTCCGTAATTACTTATCTACGATATTCATTGAACATCGTTAAAAATTATTTATGTAAATTCTCTAAAATATGGGATTACGCTCCCATAATTCCTCTTGGCTCACATATCTTCAATCATCTTTCGTTGTCATAGCAACGCCTACTACCGAATCTTGTTAAATCAATATCCGTAACAAATCCTCCTAAATACGTGAATTTTCTCACGATGTCCTACCTATTCCAGTTTTATACACAGTAACTGAGCTAGAGCATAAAAACACTCAATTCCCTATGTCCCTGCCTATAAATGCTCCATTTTGCTTTATGCTTTCTCAGCCTTCATCAAGAACAAAATAACCGTTTTCCTACCTAAAATTCATATAACTTCAAGATATTATTGCAAGCTTCACTCGCATTAAAACGCAATCTGTTTTACGCCCCATCCTACCTATTCTTAGATAGAGACGGAGTTTAACTCAAACCTACCTAAATTCAGCGTATAAACGTCCTATCATACGCTTTATAAAACAACCTTATCTAGGTCCTGCCTACCAAGACTTTAATTTAAAGCCTATGAATCCGCACCTACCTATCTAACGTTTCAAAACAATCCTACCTACTAAAATTCTAGAACTCGAAAACCAGATGAACCATTCTTTCCATTTTAATGCATAAAATGAACGTTAAAAATCTTAGGCTAAAGCGCTTTTCTAATAATCTAAAACCACTACTCGTCTACAACTAACTACTACGATAATGTTTTCTTCACTCACCAGACCTTGGGAAGAATAATAGTTAGATAATAATCTAGTTTCTACATACTAGTAAATTACTGAACTCACCAAAGTCATTGCTTTTAAAATAAATAAAATACCCATCCTTTTACTTAAGGTAAACCGTTAATACAACGCGCTGATCCTCCTCTTATTTTTACGTTGAATCGTTGAAGTCTCGTCGAACTTAAACTCCCGGTAGAGTATTTTCTGAAGACTGAATCGCAAATCCTCGTCGTATAGATTCTCTCTTAAGAGAGATTTCGATGATCAAACGCGCAGAGCTTCGCTGTAAAAAAAACCAGAACCCTCCCTACTGCCCTAATTCCTGCAGAGTTTCGTCCTCTTCAACGGTCCAGAATTGAATGCCATGAGCTCTCAAAAGCTCTGCTTTTATATCGCTCAAAATTGCTCGTATTTTGTCTTTACTGCAGTCATATTTTCATCTTCTTGTGTTTTCCGGATTCCTTTTTCAATCTCATTTTCATGCGATTTGCTTTTCTGTTCCGAAGCTAAACCTCTATCGTCTCAGAACTTTTAATATCAACCAACTACATTTCCATATATTCGACTGCCCCCTCCCTGATCCGTTACCATAGAAATAACAACTCATAATTACCCCCGTCGTGGCGAACATAAAAATCTGGGTGAGGTCGCAAATAATCGCACAACGCTGAATATGTTGGGATGTTGTTAGGATACATATAAGTAGTGTAAACTCGATTTTGCAGTTTCGAGAAAGTTGTGCTAAATGTATGGTGCTCGAAAAACACCGAAATTTTCGGTCATTTTTCAGATTTTGGTCTGTACCTTCTAAAAGCCGGATTTTTGGATAAAATTGTCTATGACATTATTAAAGAAGATAAAATTCCCTACAATATGAGTGTAACAATTACTCTGTATGTCTAGAAAATGTTGAGATATAGCACTTCAAAAAGTTGCAAATTTTCCTAAAAAGTTCGAAATTCCACTTTAAGCTAACTCTCAAGCTGAATAGCAGCTGAAATACTGATCTTACAATGACAATTATATTTATGAAATTATAGAGCAATTATTGAGCTTTTTTTTAAGTATAATTTGAACCCTGTACTAGCGATAATTCTCTTGTTATCGAAAAAAAACCAAATCATTACATAACTCAGATTTCTCAGGAAAGAGTGCTCCTAAAGCAAATTGTTAGTATATTGCGCAGTTATTCATAGGAAGTTTTAAAAATGACTTTATATTTTTAAACATCATTCATTTAAAAAGTCACGAGGGGCCATGATGATCGCGTACATCGCACATTATGTAAATTACAAAAGCATCGTCACATTTACATACGTGCGTAAATTCGACAGTGTTGAATACTTTATTATTTATGTATACTGTGATATGCGCAACCATCATATGCCCGCTAAATTAGTCTTAGATACACATCGTAAGATCTTAGTCATAAAAATAAATGTGAAAATTAACGTAAAGTGATGGCGAGTCCTCAGCTAACTCCAGTGATAGAATTGCAG
The DNA here is from genome assembly GCA_947034925.1 of Eudemis profundana. Classification (NCBI taxonomy): domain Eukaryota; kingdom Metazoa; phylum Arthropoda; class Insecta; order Lepidoptera; family Tortricidae; genus Eudemis; species Eudemis profundana. The sequence goes on along the minus strand of OX344796.1, from coordinate 19,240,523 downwards.
GACGCAATGTAAATTGGTATATATCGCAATAACTTACACTAAAGAGTAGCTATGTAGTTACCCTTTAATTGCTGAAATTTTACGGAATCAGGCAAAAAGTTATCTTCGATGACATAAAATATTAGATTTAACGTTTGTCAACGAAACGCCACGCAACCGGTAGGTATACCTACCATATATGTGTAGTTATACGTTTACACCTACCAGTTTTCCGCGTCTAATAATGCTCCTATTTTGTGTAAGTACTTATAATATTAGACTTGCCTTTACGCAATTGGCTAAATGATCGTATTTTTCTGAATTACACCTAGAAAAGTGTCGTCAAAATCATGTTCATGGCTAAGAAGTCAAGCAGTTTGTATGGATTTTTACTAATAATATTAGCTTGTATTCTACTATGTACTCGTAATTAGCCTCAGGTCTTCCCCTAACAAACTCTGCAGAGAACAAGGTTAAGCCTAGCTGTCCGGCATGAGCTTTTTCTTCTCCATAGCCTTTCAGTAATTGTAACAAATACTATGCTACAATCCATCCTGATGTTTTAATTTCAATAGTTAAGATGACCTCTATCAAGCAGTTGCGATAGAGAGACTGAATAGCCAGCAGTTGTGTGAAATACGTAAATTATTTTCTAGATAAGATAACAATATGCGTAACGTAGGCAAGATGACCAACCTAATGTTACGAAATACGTGTACGATCTTCTAACAGTGCCAAAGTCCATCGCCCTGGTTTAACCCCAATGGAAGATATTGCTGCCCGATATTCCTACATAACCTACCACTGGGTGCATAATAAGTCGTAGGAGATAGGGAAAAATAGAAATTTGGGTGGACGCATGAGATCCTTATGAGTGGGGTAATAGTTAAGAAACGGGAAGCGGAGTCAAAGTTTTCCTCGGCTCAAAAAGGGCAGAGGTGTTATCTCAAACACAGTAGGAGCTTTCCACGAAAACATTACGTCAGGGACACTACCTTTTTAATACTTTTTACAAGTAAAATTAAAATCTGAATATCGGTATGGTAATATTTTAAAACTTGGCTTTAAGATTGGTAGTGTTTCTTAGTAACTAAAAAAATATTAGGGTTTGCTATCATAGCATTACGTAAGCGACAAAAAAAAATGTTTTCATGGTATGTTCCAGTAGGAACTAGATACTCACTTATAAGTTGTAACTTATTGCAATAAATACGATTTTACATGGTGTCCTGTTCACGTTAATTTTCACATTTTATGACCAAGATCATACAATGTGTATTTAAGACTAATTTAGCGGGCATATGATGGTTGCACATATCACAGTATAAATAAATAATAAAGTATTCAACACTCTCGAATTTACGCACGTATGTAAATGTGACAATGCTTTTGTCATTTACATAATGTGCGATGTACGCGATCATCATGGCCCCTCAGGACTTTTTAAATGAATGATGTTTAAAAATATAAAGTCATTTTAAAAACTTCCTATGTATAACTGCGCAATATACTAACAATTTGCTTTAGGAGCACTCTTTCCTAAGAAATCTGAGTTATCTAATGATTTGGTTTTTTCCGATAACAAGAGAATTATCGCTAGTACAGGGTTCAAATTATACTTAAAAAAAAGCTCAATAATTGCTCTATAATTTCATAAATTTAACTGTCATTGTGAGATCAGTATTTTAGCTGCTATTCAGCTTGAGAGGCAGCTGAAAGTGCAATTTCGAACTTTTTAGGAAATTTTGCAATGTTTTGAAGTGCTATATCTCAACATTTTCTAAACATGTTGAGTTGATGTTACACTCATATTGTAGGGAATTTCATCTTCTTTAATAGTGTCATAGACAATTTTATCCAAAAATCCGGTTTTTAGAAGGTACAGACCAAAATTTGAAAAATGACCGAAAATTTCGGTGTTTTTTGAGCACCATACATTTAGCACAACTTTCTCGAAACTGCAAAATCGAGTTTACACTACTTATATGTATCCTAACAACATCCCAACACATTCAGCGTTGTGCGATTTTTTGCGACCTCGAATGTTCGAAATGACTGGGTCAAATCTAGTTTGCGGAGTTGAATCAACATCGCTCCTGTGAAACGATCTGTCTCGGATGCCTTTCCTCAGAGCCGTTGCTATGGTGATAACAACTCATAATTCAGTTTGACGCGTTGTGACAACAACTACTCTTAATTCCATACATTACCTATGAAACATGCACTTATCGAATGCTCTACGCCGTTGCTATAGTGATAACAACTCATAGTTTTAAGACAATATCTGAGATTTCCTAAGAAGAAAAGTAACAGAATAAATTATTTACTACTGTGTAAATACCCAGATGCAGTTTCTTAACAAGGCAACTAAAAATATTTTCCTTTGCTTGGTAAGTTTAAGATTTAGATCCTATTAAAGTTGATTCAAATATGTCTAAACGCTCTATCAAATATTAGGCTAGGCTGGTTCGTTACAAACCTCTTTATTGTCGTCGTGTTTCGAATTCCGGCGCCCCTATTGCCTTGGCGCCTGTGTGCGTTGCACACTTCGCACACAGGGGGGCGGCGCGGCCCTGTGCCCCCCGCGTTGCCCGCGTAGAAATCGTATTTCGCATAATCCTCAGAAACCGTATTTTTTTCCGGAATAAAAAGTATCCTATGTGTTCCCATTTAAAACTTGAACATCAGATCGATAAGGTTAAGTTGGTTAGTCAATAGTCTACTCGGTCCACGATATCGAGTTAGTATAGCGTTGCCTTTACCTCCACAGTAAAAATGCAAAATGAGATAAGAGAGTAGTAAATAATAAAGGCAATAAATGCATTATTTGGGTTCGACCAGGTGTAAAATATAACATGCAACAATAATGTCCATTGCTGTTGGCGCACGTGTAATTACAAAATAACTGGCCAAGAGCATGTCGGACCATGCTCAGTGTAGGGTTCCATAGCCGTAACTATAAGGTAAAAAATACGATGTAAAAAAAGTACAACAACAAAAGAACGTATCTTCATAGCAATTACGTCCTTTTGTTGAGAAGCGCAGTTTATCGGCAATAACTCAAAAACGGTACATACGATCTTGTTGAGAATAATTTTCATTGAAAGTATTAATTAAGCGTTACCTTCGTGATTTTTTTCATATTTTTCTGACGCACATATTATTTATTTTAATTATTTATGTACCAAACTAAGTAGCGGCTCATAAAAGACACCTATATTCCAAATTTCTTCAATATCCATCATGTAGTTTTTGAGTAAAATGCCTGTGACATACGGACAGACAGACGGACGGACATGACGAAACTATAAGGGTTCCGTTTTTGCCATTTTGGCTACGGAACCCTAAAAAAACTGTACAAGGACTTTAGTTAGTGTCCTTATCATATTTTGAGTTCTTTGTATTACCGACTACAACACAGCCTATTTTACTGACTTAACAAATTACTAGCGTAACAGAGACAGATGAAATATGAATCATAATAATTAGTAAGTAAACATTTGAAAACCCAAGGTGATAAATATTACGAATTATTAGTCATTAACTAAATTAAATATTTAATTATTAGACATCTACTTAATAAATCAAATGTCTTTAACATTTTGATTGCCATAAATATAATTATTTTAAGCAATTATTAACAATGATTCCGAATATTTCAATAGGCACATTAAATTATCGACAGATACTCTTTTTTCGACAATTGTTAAATATCGATATCACGGTATCGCTGGCCTAGTACCCGCAATTATCGTTGTGTGCGTGCGTACTGACACGACTCGCTGCTCATCCGCATGTACACAGACATGGAAATGATGCGCGTGTATTCTGCAATAGGAGCGCCGATATACAAGTGTGTGTGATTTAGGTGTGTGCGTGCTTTGTCTTTACAATTACTGGTTCTTTGTGTTGGTTAAAGAACTTGCGACAGGCGGATTCAATACTAAATCGACCGCATGTCCGATCTCCTTATATTCTTACATCTGTGATTCGTACAAAAATATCAAGATTAGCTATCTAGTGGGGGTGATCTGTGGGGGTAGCCCTGAGCTCGTAATTTTGCATACATGCAAAATTAACATTTATGCCACACCTGACCATAAAGTGGCTTTTTCCGCACGCGTGTGCGGAAAAAGCCGCTTTCTGGCCAAGTGTATACATAAAATGATGTACACAACACGGTAGGTAATAAAGAAATCGCTCGATCGCATATTTACGTCCCTCGCTTGCAGCTCGGGCCGCAAACTTCTGCGATCTCGACCCTTCTTTGTATTACCACCCTAGTTGTGTAATGTACTATTCTGTATTTGATTCGAAAGTTTTATCTTCTTCTATTCTGAATTTGGGTCATTATTCTTGAGCGTTGCACCCGCCTCAGTTTCGTGGAGGCATTTTTAACGAAATATCTGCAGCTTTCAAAATAATTTAGATTTTTTTTTAATACCGGAATAATGACCGTTTCTGAACAAAACATATATTATAATAAAAGCTTGTAAGTAAGCTTTTATTTAACTTGCAATGTACGTATGTATGTAGGTAACTATGTTTGTTCGGGTGGAATCTGGCAACTCAATTTTGAAGCAAATATCTTCAACCGATTAAGCTGAAATTTTGCAAAAATATGTAAATCAGATGACAATGCAATATTATTATGACATGAAGCTGATCTGATGATGGAGCCGGATGGTAGCCATAGAATCATCTAAATTATATAAGATATTCACCGTGTTTGGGTTCATTTGATTAGTTGTGACGTGCAGTTTGCAATTATACAAAAAAGTACAGTCGGCAATAAAAGCTCGTCTCAAAAAAACATTTTTCAACAAGAACATTTTTACAAGAACCATTTCTATGTATGAAGATGAACACGTTACAATATGCCACCAGAAAAGGACGAAAAAGGTGTTTTAGCTAAATCTTAATCTAATAAAACAATACAGCATTGAAAACAATCAAAATTCAATATTATCTTATTTCCAAATCTTGAGTTTAATTTTACTAAAATTGATTAGATATAAGTACTTTGAGTTCCTCAAAACGGGGTGAGCTCATGTAACACCCAAAAATTCCAGCTCATATTAGGTATGCATTGTTTTGCCCGAGAATCGCCTATTAGGCCTGCCCTTAACAAGACACAAGGGTTCTCGGATAGGCGCGTGTGGAATACGAATGAACCGGCGTGGCTACCGTTCGGGAAATCTGAGCAAATAGTCAACTTAAGACCCCTTAGTCTTAAACGTTTGTGGATTTAGGCTATTTTCTCTATGATTGAGCTTGTGTCGTGACATTTTTTTCATGGTTAAGACACTACAGGGATCTTGCGTTCTGAGCGTGCAGTCGACATTTGTGTCTTACTAATTTTTCATAGAGATTGTGTGAAAAATTTGCTTGAACTTACCAAAATTCTATCTGAAATCACCTTTTTCCACTACACGCAATTTATGTACCTACGGATATTTTTTGAATTAGTCCCTTTAGCAGCTTTTACTCAAACAAAACTATTATATAGAAGTTGGCTGAAATAATCAATACTTTTGTCATGATCCGGATTGAAAACATTCAATTTTTTTACGCATTCTCGATTCCAACAAATTATTTATTCAAGCGTCATAAATAAATGTGTTAAAATATTTCAACTCACTTCTTCTTCTTTGTCGGTATCACTCTTCAGGTGTTGGTCGTGGTCATCACTTCAGGTGTTGGTGGCAAGCTTTACAACACACCGCCACTCTTCTCTGATGGCCGCCTTCCTCCTGCATTCATGTAGTGATGATGAGCAATTTACTGCCGCTTTTATCTGGTCAGTCATAGGCGATCTTCCTCGTGGCCTGGTACCCTCAACCTTTCCCTGGACCACAAGTCGCTACAGCCACCTCCCCAAAAAAGGTGAGGATACGAGACTGTAACAAAGATGATAAACTCTGCTTAATGCCGAATTCTCGAAGTATAGACTCGTTGGTACGGATTTCAGTCCATGATACTTCGCGAGCATTCTCCTCCAGCACAACATCTCTAGGGCGTCTATCTTCTTCTTCATCTCTACTTCACGCAGGGTCCACGTTTCTGCGGCGTACAAGAATATGAGGAATACAAGTGCCCGAACTAGCCGTATTTTTATGGATCTATATATGTTGCGATTCCTCCATATTTTCCTCAACTTGTCCATCGCAGACCTAGAAATTGCCATACACCTCTTCACTTCGTCGATACATCCACCATTGTGCGTAATTAAGGCTCCCAGATAAATGTATGATTGCACCACATCACAATTAGCAATTTGTGTAGTTTCTGGATAATTGGTATTCATGCGGCCGACAATCATCATTTTTGTTTTATTCCAGTTTATCTTAAGTCCGAACTCAAGACTAACGCGTTCCATCTTGCTGAGAAGTTCTTCCATGTGCCGGGTACTGGTGGCGAACAAAGTGGTGTCGTCTGCATATCGCAGGTTGGACATCTTCAAGCCACCGATTGAGATGCCATCTCTGTCCAGTCTTCAAGTATAATCCTCATTATGAGCTCTGTGTACATATTGAACAGTAGTTCATTTCCAACTCTACAACTAACTAAAATTCTAAAAAATTACTATCTTTTGACATAAATAGATGACCGGTAAATAATCAGGATGATACTTCCTGGGACGCAATTTGCAATATGTAAGTCACAGATCATTTTAAAGAAAAGGTGCGAATGTTTTCGGATATCTCCAAGAACTTTTACGAATGTACCTCTATACAAGTTTAGTCTGTTCTTTTAAGTAGGTATTCAAAACAAAAGATAAACAAAAACCGATCGGTCGTTCAGCCAATCAAAGTAAGTAATGTTTTGTATCTGTGGTGCAATACCATTGGCCAATCTAATGGTTTTATGTTTACCTTTTTTAAATGCCTAAAAGAACAAACTATAGTCCAGTCAACCAGTAAGAGGGAAATTTCAGATAATTATCAGAATTGAACTAGTATCTTGGCGGTATGGTACAGTAGAACGGAATGGAACTGTATAAAGAGGGCAGGAATAAATCTATTCCTATTCCTTTTACCCGAGTGTCGCCCTTCACCTTGCCGGAAACATCCGGCAATGTCAGTGGCGAGCAGGGCATGGATACACGATGTGACAGTCATTGCTCTGACGTTATCGCCCGCCTTACTTGTTCAGCCTTCTTATAGCTGATCTTCCTTATTAGGATTTATTCGGGCGCAAAAAGTAGAAGGATTTCTACGACGTAAAACAAGTGTTTTATTCGTTTGACCTTGTATAATGTTGATATTAAACCTTGGACCTAGGTGTGTAATATGAAAACAACATGAACAGATTAGTTAAAGCTTCTCTGTCGCCAAGTATTTAAGTAGGTACGTACTTTTATAATGTGCTTAGTTAGGTAACTAAGCACATTATAAAACGATATTTAACTGCGTTAATTTGGTTATAAATGCGATCAACAAAAAAGCAAATACTAATCATAATCATTTCCTAGGTCATGAAATAAGATGAAGAACAAAAATTTAATATATACAGGTATACGAACTGGTCAAAAAATAATTAATTTTTGTACGTTTTCACGAATGTATCTCATATTATGAATCTTTCCGTTCATTCTTTAAATCCAAGGACAAAAACGCTCGTTAGGTTGCATACGATACGAGTTGCCATTCCAGAGGACTAACAGAGCAAGTCACGTAGATATGCTAGATATTTCACTGAGAACGTGCGTTGACAGCTGATTTTACAATTGTTACAGGGTACCTAGATCCTATCAAGAACTACCTTTGCTCAAATATGGAAAAAAACACAGCAAGACTTCTTTAGTCGCATAGGTATTTAAGTTGAATACAAAACTGTTCTCCGTACTTATTTTGATACTTCTAGGGCGGGTGGATTTGATTTTATTTTATCGAGTTTAATTAAAATTACAGGGGATCCGTCTCAAAAATAGCAGTTGACATTGTTTTCTACACTATTTTATCTAAATATGACAGAGCTTATCATGATGGTAGCACTATACAATACAGCGCAAATAGCGCATTGTCTCAGCGCCACACCGTCACGTTACGCAGTGAAATTATGAGAATCAGTATTCTGATTCTGACTTATAGCAAGCTCGTAAATACTTTAAACAATAAATACTTCCCTATTTTATTACGACGCCGTTGTTACTGGCATTAAGGGCCAAAAGTGGCATCACTTGTGTTATACGGAAAAAGGACAAAATTAGCTTCTCTTCATCTATTCTTTGGTTATTTTGGCAGAGTAATCGTGTTCAGGTAGGTACGTCGATTTAAAACTAGTTGTGCCTGGTTGCTACTTTTCTGAGGTATATTTTATCTATGTGGTCAGTTATACTAATGTAAGATACACACCTTTCAACTTATCAGCCAACATGTTGTTGTGATCGGTTGGATTCGTCGTTAAATATATGTATGGGGCAAACAACTGTCGTTACTACACACCTTGCTGCTCGCGGCCTATCGTATAATATGTTGGTGGTAAAATTGCATTTCAAGGTGGGTTCATAGAAGTCACAACGCACAACTTTACTATACGTCTATTTTTCTGTCATTGGCTTTTCTCTAGACTTTTTGTAACCAATGTTTTTTTAATGCTTTCGAAATTATTATACTGGTGATATTACTCCTGTGCACCCTGGGTCAGTCTGACGCGCGTCCTTGTGCGACTTAGTAAAGTCTTAATTAAACAATTACTGTAACACTGCCATCTTGGACATAACAGTATAGCGCAATTTATTGTTTTTCCGCACGAAGCTTTCAAGACGGCAGGTTTTTGACCTCCTAGGTTAGGATAGTAGAGAACATTTTGTTGTTCATTTTTACCAACTTCGACAAGGGTCCTCATCTATATTAATAATTTAGCCGGGCCCTACGGTAGACCTGAACCAAAAGCGCCTCAAAAATTAAAGTGTTAAAAATAACACTTTCGAATCGACAACTTATATTCGCAAAATTCGTATAACGGAGAAATAAGCGTATAAAGATGTAAAATAATTCGAATAATACCAAAAACAGTCGGCCATGTTTCTTTGCTGCGTTCGGAAACTGCCATAGCTTAGCGAAGCGCGCGTGATGTGTGCTTTTAATTGAATTTGTACACACTCGGCGAGAACGGAGTAAACTAAACTGACGAGGTGACGACATGAGTAAGAAAACCGTTTTTTACATTAGAAAATCGTGCGTATAATATTATTTCAACAAAAAAAAACAATATTTACATGCATCGTGCTATTTTTAAAACGTAATAAATTACTAAACAAGTGAAAACTGCACAATATTATTGTCTCATTGCTCAATGAAAATGACAGTTGAAGGGCCAATATTCAGCGTTTTTACGGCGTTTTATATTCGTCATTATTGTCTCAGTAAATATTGTTCAAGAAAACGATGCCTAGAGTTAACTTTTTATGAAACCGAAAAACAGTCCCGAGGTTAAATCTAGTTTTATCAAAATTGTCACGATTTGTCCTTTCGTTATAGTAAATAATCGTCGGACAATAATGATTGTCAAACCGCGCGGTTCAAACGCTCGGAGAATCGCCCTGAAATTGTAAGCTAAAAAAAGCAAAAAAAGGAATAGGCACTTTTGTAAGTCCTTCTGAAGGTATGGGGGCTTTTTAAGTTTATTCTGACTTAGGAAACAAAATTATACCAATTTTCGAACATTTTTAATCTGTTCACGATAATTTTCGACATAGAATTGAGAATGCAAGCCTGAATGATTTTTTTTTTTTCATTTTGGAGGTGGGAATGTTCAAATATACAAATACTTTCGTAAATTTCTTTTGTACGGGGGGGGGGGGGGGGGAGAAATAGTGGATGGCAGGTAATTTTATCCCCTTAATATGGAGGGATAACTGTCTTATTCGGGGAATCTGTTGAAAAAGTGTCCTGTCGAATGCAGTAAATAACAGTTTTGAATCTCCCTGCAGTAACGTTACGTTAACGCAACAGGAGGGTAGGTACGAAGTGGATTTAGCATGCTGCATGCTACGGCCACATTATCGGCGATTCGGCGAAAATTTGTACTGCCATCTCTTTCCCTGACATACAAAAAGAACAAGACGTCAACAAGAATATTCGCCAAATCCCGATAATATGGCTGCAGAATTGATTACTAAATTGAAAAGGGAGTGACACGAACTGATCAGGTCTGGAACACCACATTGCGCATAAAAAACCACGTTGCTGATGCAGGTGCCAAAACTGCATTGCCGATGCAGGTGCTTAAACCGCGTGAAGTTGGACTGGACCGGGGCCGGCCACATTTGCCATATGCATCCACATAGGTCGGCTAAACTAACTATGGGGTCATCCATAAAGTACGTCACACGATTTTTCAGACTTTTATCTTTTTAATATAGGCTGTCACATTTGGCATATGTATCATATCATCATAGCCTTGCAACAAAGTTGTGTTTAGGCAGATTTACATAGTAAAAACATAAACCAGCTTGTTTTGAACTATGGCAATAAATAAACCCAACAATTTCCGGAATAATAACCTATTAGTCTTCCTTGTCTATCTTTGGATGAATCCCGAGCCGTGTTTACAAGGTCCTCCCCTCGACCCTGAAACATTTCCAATCGAGACTTTTATCACTTTCCTACATTTCTGATATCAACCAAGTTTAGTTTACCCTTGTTTTTCGCCAGTTATAGCCAATTTCACTAAGTTTTGTTGCCTAACTCGTTTACAATGCGAACTAAAACAATAACTTTTCTAATTAGGGTAGAAAGCTTTTAATGTCATTGTTGATAATGTAAATTATCATACTGTGTTTATTTACTAGGAAAATAACAGCGTCGTTTAGTCGAGTATTATTAGCCTTTATCATTGTCTAACTGGATGACTGTCAAATTAAAAGTTATTTTTTAATAATTAGAATGGTTTGATTCATTTCTGGTGAAAAATAAGAAAATCCTACAATCAGACGTTGAAACAACAGATAAAATATTACCAATAGATTAAAATAGCTTTACAACTTTGTAATCGTAACCCTTTGCTTGCTCGTCACGCACCGCATCTTATTTACAACACTGCCGCTGTCCAGTGTCCGACGACTGCAAATCAATTAAACCAGATCACGTTGTTATACACAGACATCTATAATTTTATATAATACACTTCACATTTTTATGTTAACGAAAATTCATTATTGATATGAAGACCATGAAAAATTTCGATCTAGTTAGGCCGGTCTTCAGACAAAGAGCATTGAAAATTACTCCGCAGAATTAGATTTCACTGAAGTAGGTATAGGTGTAATAGTACATTACTTACCTAGAGCGGTAAAACAAAGAATGTCTCAGATCGCAGGTATTTGACACCCGAGCCGAAGGCAAGGGCGATAAATATGCGATCTGAGGCTTTCTTTATTACCGCCCGTTACCCGTTAAATTAAATTAATTTCTTTCTCATATTCTCGAAACCGATTTACGAGTAAGTATTATCAGCTACACCGAATCTTAAAACACGCTGATTGTGCCTTGAAGCGCTATGCTACGTTACTTTACCGGAAAAAGTAGATTTTTACTAGACATGCGCAAAATGTGTCACTAAAATGAACAGATTGATATAAATCTTTAGCTCTCAAAGATATGTATCACTCATTTAGCTTTTAGCTCCGCGGTATGCTAACGGCTCACTAGCTCTTATAAGCTCAGTATATAGTTCCGTGGTGTTTCAACAGCTCACTAGCTCATAAGAGCTAGTGAGCTCAGGGCCGTGCCGCCCCTGTGTGCGAAGCGAGCAACGCACACAGGCGCCAAGGCGATAGAGGCGCCGGAAGTCGAAACACGACAACAATAAAGAGGTGCTTCATAGGTTTCGCACACAGGCGCTGCCGGGGATCGGCGCGGCCCTGAGTGAGCTATAATTTGCTATAAAGCTCAGTAGCTCCAAATCCGAATACAGAGAGCAGTAATAGGTAGGTGATAAAACAGGGACGAAAAGTTCATGTTGATCGTGCCTTTTCTCGCGGCTCATGGCTCAAAGTCAATCAAAGCTACTTGAGAGCGAGTGAACGAGTGATTTGAAAGATATACTGAGTTGTTTGAATCGGAACTGAATGAGTGAGCCGGTGAGCGAGACCAACTGATATAGCTCTTTTGAATCACTCACTCGCGAGCTGCACATGTCTAATTTTTGCGCATAGATTTCGATCAAATAAGAAAGCTTTTCATATTGAGTGAAGTGAAAACCTTATTTAATGTTCTTCCCTTGTGGTCCATAACAAAACATCGTCAATCCATACCCCAAGACGTAAAACTGAAAGAGCACATTTAGTTTTTATACGGCTCGTAAAACATGCAGCTCTAATACTCGTACATAGGAAACAAGATATTCGCTACCTACACACTACACCTTACTCAAGCTTTAGTGTGATTGATTTGTCTGTTTTTATATTACATTACATAGTTATTTTTAGAAATTTTGTTTTTTCCTGCATTCTCTTTTGAGCGATGGTTTAATACGATTTACGATATTGAGTTGAGAATGTGCCGTGAAAATGTAATAGATTATTTGCCAAAAAAATAGGCACATTACTTCTCCACCTTAAATTAGTAATATAAATAGCACATTTCAGCAAGCAACTGGCCACCAGTGATATTTTATAAAATATAATTGCTGGCCACTCTAATCAATTTAAACTTATATTCGCGCTGTAGTTAATCAATCTACTGAGTTCGTCGCTCTTTCGACTCAAATGACGATCATCATGACTGCATTGCCAATTTAATATATAACTCAAACTATAAGTAAAACAAAATTTTCAACAAAGTTGATTATACATATTGACATGCTTTCAACAAACATACCAAAAACAAATACACGCCACTGTCTATGGCTGTTTATAATATTTTCAACTACATTCACAACGTTTTTAGGGTTCCGTACCAAAATGGTAAAAAAGGAACCCTTATGCTGCGACTCTGTCTGTCTGTCCGTCGTCTGTCCGTCTGTCACAGCAAGATATCTCAGGTTCTACTGATGCTATCGACTTGAAATTTGCAATAGTGTTAAAAACTGTTAACCCGAGCCTATTGGACAGAAAAGAAATCTTATAACTTTTTTACTTTTTTTTAAAGGGGACCGAAATGGGATGTCAAAAATCAAAAGTAGAGCTATTATGTCGAGAGGGGTATCAAATGAAAGGGCTTAATTTGTAGATTAAAAGAATGTTTTTATTTTTTTCTTCAATAAATAGTTTTTAATTTATGATAAAAAAAAAACATTTAAAAAAATACCACTCCCCCCTATTATCTTCGAAGTTACTGAACAGAAAAATCTGTAATAATTACCAATTATTAATGTCATTCTAAATATTACAGGAAAAATATAACTGTTTTCCTAACTTACACCGTTTTTTAGAAATTTGCAAAAATCGTAACACATACTTATTTGCTCCTACTAAACTAATCGCCATACAGTTTTTCTTGAACTATGAATATATCTACTTATGAGTTTGTACGGAACCCTCGGTGCGCGAGTCCGACTAGGGTTTCTGCTCGAGACTTCTCGAACTCGAGACAACTCGAGAGTTTCACCTCCATTCGAGACGAGAAATAAATAGCTGACTCTCGAGACTCTCGAGTTCCGGCAAAAACGAAATAAGGGCTAAAGTCAGGCTCGCCATTTTTTGGCTTTTAACAATGATAAACATTTGAAACGTTACACCCTGTATATAACACAGTGACACCGTGTATATATCACAGTGACACCCAGTATATAATCACAGTGACACCTGCTACTTGACAGCTAACAATTACCGAATGACAAAATACGCACACGATTGGCGGCAGAATAGTTGCGCCCATTTTGTGAATGACCAGTTAGGTTTTATTTTTGATGGATAAAATGAAATATTTTGCTTACCTACTGATTGCTTACCAAAATTTGATTAATTGTAGATCGCTTAATGCAGCTCAAATACTCAATTTGCTGACCAAAATAATTTAGAGCAGTTCAGTATATCATTAATTGCAGACAGATTTATAAATGTTTGCTAAGCATAAGTTGCTTACCAACTAGCTATTTTGGCTGACCAAATACATATTTCTGCTCACGCTCATATGAATATTTTGGTGATCGATTAAATGATACCTTTTTATTTGTTTTTTATTTTATTTTCAACAATAATTTACAATTTCTTACTAAAGACTCGAGAGTCGAGACAACTCGAGAAATTGGAGTCGAGATTTCTCGAAACTCGAGAAAAAAAATGAGGCGAGAAACCAGAAACCCTAAGTCCGACTCGCACTTGACCGGTCTTATTTATACTACTAGGATGGCAAACCAGCGTACGGCCTACCTGATTGTAAGTAGTCACAGTATCTTATGAATGCTTGCAACGCCAGGGGCACTACGTGCTAGATATGAGTGCCGGTGGCGAATTTCACGGCGGCGGCGCGGACCGAAAATTTTGTCGGCGGCTTCAATAAAAATATTAAGATCCAAATATTTTTATTGAAGCCTTGATTGAAGATTTATAAGATAAAATGAGGAAAATCATATTTTGATACCAAAGTAAGCTGTAGGTACTATTAACGAATGGAGAATATAAACAACCGTTATTTTTAAGTTTTAAATTTCACTCCTCAAATTGTGCGTGTGTCGTGGAAGATGTTTTATAGTTGTTAGAGTCAGACTACGCTAAGTCTGCAGAGGTCGATAAAAGGTTTTATTGCAAAAAACACACATGGCAACATCACAAATAAGATGATTAATTACTCTTGATACTTGGCAAATATCTTTCCGTTTAATAAGTATATAATGTGTACATACCTACTGAAATAAATATTCGGGATAGTCTTGCACAAATTGATCTAATTCCAACCAAACTAAGCAATGCTTATATACCTACATGTACATATTTAAATATAATATTTAAATACATTGAAATTATCTAATACCCTGGAACAAATCGCTTAGTTTGGTTGAAACTAGATAAATGTGTGTAAGATTTACCCAGATATTTATTTTAGTAGATATGTAGACACATTTCGTAATAATCGAAAGAATTATTGCCAAGGACCATGATTAAATAATCCTCTTGCTGTAGTTTCCGCATATTGCCATATATAGGTATATTTTTTAATAAAACCTTTTTTCGACCTCTGCAAACTTAGCGTAGTCCGACTATATGTAAATGTTTTTTATTTGCGTTGTAAGCATCAATAGTATGTAGTCGAGTCGATATAAACGAACATACGTTCACTCGACTAAATACTCGACGCGACTGAGCGAGCAAACGCGAGTGGACTACGGGTGCGAGCGAGAAAGCAAGCCACATTTTATGCCTACAGTTCTTCAGCATTAGTCGGTTTCTGCATATCTATGGTCTAATTTGTTGCGGCGCCGCACCGCGAGTTTAGCTCGGCGACGACACGCCGTACGAACTCGCGGCGGCGGCGGCGGCGCGCCGGCGCGGCGCCCATATCTACTACGTGCGTGCTGCCGACCGTTTAAAATCGTATTCACTCCTCTATTGAAGAACTCCATACTGTAACCACCTGAGGAAACCGTGACAGGTAGTTCATTGCACATTTCTCTATGCAATAAACTATTGAAGACTCCGAGAGCCTTTTACAAGAAACAAAAATAACTGTTTATCTACCTTAATCCTAAATCGTAAGCCGACGGAAAACCAACACAATTATTCCCGTACGGTATTACTCGTTTGACAGCCTCTTTCACCCTCCTCAGTTCCTTATCTCATTACTTCGCCGGAACATGCCGAAAGTTCAGCATCCGTACAAGTACAACCCACATTGTAGGAAACGTTTCTTGATGTATACACTTCTCTTACACTCCGTCCCAAGAGCAAAAAATTACGAGCAGTCAAAGGGTAGGGTAGGTGCCACATTGCCACGAGTCAATAAGATGAATGCTATGTACAGCTATGTAGATGCAATTAAAACGCGTCCTTATTCAGTAGCTGTAAAACGTTTTGCGTGAAAAGTCACAACTAATGATTAAGGACTATTTCATACCATTAAGTGGACTAACGAGTTCACAGTGTGATAATGATAAATGAGTTTTGTGGCCCATGAATATTTTAAGAAAAGCCTGAGGACTAAAAGCTATGTGAACAATTTCACCAATTTGGTATTTTCTTGCTTGGTACGGAAACAAAATGAACCTACTTATTACCAACAGCAGATATATAACTATAAATTGACTATGAGCTTTGCAATCTCTATTTATATTTATCTCGCTTTAGCTTTCTTGAGAATAGGTATGGAGGCCTTTTTTTGAGCATTTCGTCAGTACAGAAAAGATACATAGTATCTATATTCAGTGCCGTAACTAGGGTGGCACCAGCGGTGCCCTAGCACAGGGCACAGACCCTGGAGGGGCGCAGAAATGTCCAGACCAGGACCTCTTTCAAGGGCGCAGATAAAGCTCGCAACGGGCGCATAGAAGGCTTGCTATAACACTGCTTATATTCATCATCCATCATTTCAGCCATAGTGGACGTCCCACTGCTGAAAACAGGCCTCCTCAATATAGACTTCCACATGTGTACCGGATAGAAGCGACCCACATCCAGCGAGTCCCCGCAACCCTAACTAGGTCATCCGACCACCTTGCGGGTGGCCGTCCTACGCTGCGCTTGCCAGTACGTGGTCTCCACTCTCCACTCGAGAACCTTTCTGCCCCAACTGCCTACTGCCTATATTATACGCTGCTAACTGTACACACACTTTTAAATAAACCGACGAATATCCTAATCAGTCGTCAAAAACTCCAAGAACATTAACAATTGGCTCAGCAACGATGTTATTGATCCCGCAGAAAATGCGAGTGATGAATAATTGCACGCGCCGCATATAAATATCATTTGTATGTATTTGTGGTGTATATTGTACCGCGGATCGTGTTTGCCGGCATCCGCTACGCACATAATTAGACACGATTCAGTGTTATTGTTATTACATGATGTGATTAGGGTTTAAACTTTTAATACATTGTGTTCAATGGACAATTTAACTAACAATTAAGCTTAGGGATAGGTTTATTGTAACGCAAATTCGGATGAGATGTGATAATATTTCGGTACTCTAAGGTGATTCGAGTCGGTCGGTTTTCAATACTAACAAAAAGAGAATCATCAACATCATTCGCGTCCACGGCATCAATTGTGCTTCAAATGCATTTTATTTTATACATACATTTTGTCTGCGGGAAACCACAAAAGAATTCTCAAATGATGTCGATAGATGGCTCTGACCTTAAATAGCCGATTGATCGGTAATTCTGGTTTTTTGAGACATCTCACTTTGTTTCGTGCAGACAAAATGTATGTATAAAATAACTGATTCATTTTCGTCAACTTATATAGCATTTAATATGTACAGGCATTTACCCGCGGTACCTCCCACGTTATTCCCGTTAATGTCCCAAGGGAACTCTTTACCGGGATATAAAGTATTCTCTGTTTTAATCCAGGACCAGGTCTGCTTGTATGCCAAATTTTATCTCAACCCATTCAGTTGTTACCCTGTTATTTGGTAACAAATATTCAAACATCTAAACGCCCAAACCTCCAAACATCTAAACATCCAAACTTCCACATTTATAATATTAGTAGGAAGTAGGATTATCTGATGGAAGCCGGAAGTGGTAATCTAGATCGGATGGTAGTTTGTTAGACAAAGTCTTTATTGTATTGTATTATTACGTAGGTGATGATCCCGTAATCTTTGCGCAAGCCAAACGGTCGCTCTATTTGGGTGCTTTTACAAAAACACATTAGGGATTCGCGGGCCAGTCGTCAACCTGGTTGCATGCGTAAGTGATGCGCACACGCATCTCTTTTGAATCACAAATTCCCATCCCGTTGAGCAAGTAGAAATAGGTCGTCAGAGTATGCTAAATGATAAAACATTGTGACGTAAACCGGGGTTACTTAAAGATGCAGGGGCAACTTTGCAAAAGCAGTTTTACTTTTATATAATCAGTTTTTCCTTTGCTAAACTTAATATACGAAATACTTTGGTTGATTTTGCAGCTGATTATCAAATTACAACCAGCTAATGAAGTATAACGACCATGTTGTAACCATATTGAATCTATCAAAGTAGCCCCATTTTTCCTAAAGTCGTTTTTCGGTGCTTATTATATTATTGACGTTCGTAGCGTACAATTCTGATCGGGCTGCCTATTGTAAGGAATTTAAGAATCGACATACGAATAACGTTATGTGTTATGTAATATAGGTATTAGATGCCGCCCCGTGACAAAGACCGCGTGAATTTATTTTCTATACAAATTTTCATCTCCCATTTCAACCATTTAGGGGTAGAATTTCTAAAAATTATTTCTTAGTGGATCTCTACCTCCCTTAAACAAGATATGTTTCAATTTTCATCCCGATAGGTATCTGCAGAGGTTTCGTCTGTACCTACTTTGCCACTCAGTACTACCCTAGTCGTGAAACTGTTTTAAACGTATAGATAGGTTGGTGTATGTTTATAAACACATTGTATAATATATGTAATGTAGTGTAATACACGTTCCCGTCCTTGTTCACAAGTCGCCCAATATCTACGCTGTGACCCCTTGCATTTTATTGCCGAACAAACTTCTTACAATCGCTACCTTCGTCTGTACAGTGTATACAATATTGTGTACGTAATGTCGTCTGGACAACGCAAAGGGGGGAGTTAAAATAAATGGAGAAAACATATACTTTATAAGATTTGCAGATGACATAGCAGCGTTGGCACCAAATTGTAAAGAATTAGAAGAACTCTTAGTACAAATGGATTTAGTCTTCTCAGAATTTGGACTCAAAATTAACACAAATAAAACAAAAACGCTAATTACTTCAAAATCTAGGCCGAAAAATTGTAGTATAGATATTGGAAATGTTTCTATTGAACAGGTAAAGCGATTCCGGTATTTAGGCAGCTTGATTACGGATGACTCCAGATGCACAGACGACATAATTACAAGAATTGCTATGGCCAAAACAGCTTTTAACGCCAAAAAACAACTATTGAGAGCTAAAATTTCTAAAAAAGCTAAAAAACGTCTTATTAAAATCTACATCTGGAGCATCGCATTATATGGGTGTGAAACTTGGACGATGACACAACGAGACAGAGAAAGACTAGAGGCGTTCGAGATGTGGTGCTGGAGGAGGATGGAGCGTATAAGCTGGACAGAGCGAAGAACAAATGAAGAAGTGCTGCAAATTGTGGGAGAGAAGAGAACCATAATGACAACCATAGAGAATAGACGTGGCAAAATGATAGGCCACCTGGTTCGACACGATATGTTCTTTAAGACAATCCTAGAAGGAAAAATTGAAGGAAAGAGAGGGAGAGGCAGACCTCGGAGAAACTTTGTGCAACAACTCAAAGAAAAGGTCAATGTCGTGTCGTACCAGGACCTAAAATGCATGGCCGAGGACCGCACAAAATGGCGTCTACTCCACCGACAAGAGCAACGCTCTTAAATTATGATGATGAATGTCGTCTGGCTGGACAGTGATACCACATAAGTTTAGTTCCATAACGTTGTTACCATATCATTGTATGTTCTAAATTAAATGCGTAGTAAAGTCTGGAAAATATAATATCGCTAACTTTTACACAGCGATACCAAAACTGTCGCTTAATATTATATTACTTACCTAGGGCGGTAAAACAAAGAATGTCTCATATCGCAGGTATTTGACGGCTGAGCCGAAGGTAAGGGCGATAAATATGCGATCTGAGGCTTTTTTTATTACCGCCCGTGGTAAGTAAAGACTGTATCGATAACTATAGAGTAAACAACCCGAATGTATTGTCCATGAATGTATATATTTCGTTATTTTGGTAGGTACGTTTGTATTTGAATTTTCCTCAAAAGCAGTATGTGTCACAAGGTAGCAAAATTATTTTCACCACGGGCGTTAACACTTGAATCCCTCATTACGCTCTGGATTATACTTTAGAATACCTCGCTATGCTCGGGATTCTATTATACAATCTTTCGCTTCGTTCAGGATTCAATATACTTCATCGCCGTAAATACATCATTTTGCTCCCTTGTGACACACTCTACTTTTTTCTAAACTACTATGAAAAAAATAATCAAATAATTAATTAATATAAGAATTGCACTTGCAATCCAGAGAGGTAATGCCGCCAGCGTAATGGGGACCATGCCGCAGACCGAATTGCTTGAAGGGGTATTCTTTTTGTAATTTTCCTTTTTTGTATATAGCTTAACTCGTTTGTAGGTATATTTAGGTTTTAGTTTATAGTTTATTCTTTACTTTTGTTTGTTTTATTACCGTTGAAATAAAGAATTAATATAGTATGTCTAGAATTTCAAATACACAAATACACAAAATTACAATACACAATCAAAACTAATCAAATTACCAAATCAATCTACTTATTATTAAACACTACTATGACTACCAATTTTCATTCTCTGTTTTAGTCGCCTTTTTTCTGAAAATAGTCCTTCACATCTTGCTGCATTATATAAGAATCTTCAATGGAAAATGTTCATAGAATTATGTGCTATAATTGTAAATTGAGTTCAATAGGGTATTTGACAACAATCAAAATAAATTCATTAACTCTAACCAGCAAATTAGGTACGCTTCCAAAACATCCCGGATAAAATCATTCAAACTTATTTTCGTGCCATCAACGATTTTACAATGACGAAAACTAAAAATAAGGCACCATGTTGAGCATGACGTCACAAGATAGTATTTCATACGAAACTGCATACTTTCGGAGCGTTTTGACACTTCATAAAAAGAAGCTGATTTGAACTGTCATCAAGTAGCCTATTAATTAATTTTACATGTAGACCAAAGCTTTAGTAAGTACGATCTCTAGTGAGAAGAAACGCCACAAGCAACTCACCTGTGTACAGTATCTTATAAAATACGACGCATGTATTAGTCTTAAAAAAAATTATCAATCGTGTTATCCTCACAGCAAGTGACGTACTACGTGATACGCACGGCCCTGCTCGCTGTGTGGTGCTGGGCGGCTGCGCTGACGTGCGCCCCAGTGCTGGGGCTCGGCCTGTACTACAACAAGAGCACCGGCTGCTGCACTCGCTACCGTAACGCTGTCGAGACCTCTGACGTCATCTACGCCTGGGTCTATGTCATATTCGGTGAGTTCCCCATAGGAATGTGTTGCCATTGCAAAAAAACGCAATACGTGATGCGCACTGTTTGCTCTGTGCCAGACTTGACCTTTCACCGTTCCACTCCACGTGGTACTACAATGCTGTCAAACGAATGAATCTACATCGTGTTCAGTGAAATCTGAACCTGAATGAGAATTATAAGTTTAGAAAAATATAACTAAAGGTCTTATCCTGTACTACTCAACATACAAAAAAAACCTATCAAGTGTGCCTTTATTCTACGAGTGTCTGTTTCTTAATTTACAATATCAGTAGGTACTCTCCATTGCTCTCGGTTTTGAGCTTCATCTTGCCAGTCCTTCAGAAATGAGTCCGAGAAGACCCAAAGAAGGTCCAAGAAGGCCTTTTCCCAGCTCCCACTGCTGGGAAAAGGCCTGGCCACAGCATGCTCATAACGGACGATTTATAATGTAATTCTTAACGTGACTATGGTAGATCTACTTAATTACGCAATAAAAACCTTATCTATCTTGGCTACGACCCAAGTCTTAGTTCTATTTACATAATTGGAATTGAAGAATCTCCTATTTCGAATTTTAATAAGTGCTATTGATGAGTTCAGTAAAGTAAACCCGCCTCCACTTTGACAACGCGGCACTCCCTATAAAACTCGTTATTCTGATGTGTTAGTTAGAGAGTAGATACTCTAACCCCCAAGAAAAACAGACTAACTCCGTCCGTCTCCAAAGAATCTCGCAACTAATCCTTTGCGACTTCCAGGTACAATGCTGTGCGTGATCCTCGTGTACTGCAACCTGGCGGTAATCCGCGCTCTATACGAGATCAGTGCCCCTCGCGGAGGTCCCGTCATGCGACGCGTATCTAAAAGCAGCTGTCGACAAAGGGCCGCCGTCCCTGCCGCTGAAGCCGGCCACCACAACCCGGCTACGGCCGAGGAAGTGGCCTTCAGTAGACTTATGGCAACGCTGTCCGTGTTGTTCATGATCTGCTGGCTACCACAGATGGTAAGGATTTAGCAATATGCTACGGGTATATGAACTTCGCAGAGTTCACTAATCTCTCTGGGTCAGAATCGGGAATCCGTAAGGATTCAGTTTAGGCTTGCGTGCGTTGTGTAAACGCGGGATCCTTTAGGACTAGAACGCGGCTATTAGTTAAGTGCTGTACTCTGTTTCGTCGTTTGCGCAGACGTCTAATCTGACGTACACCGATGCTAAGTAACAGAGTAAAAGTTAATGTAATCAATAAATTAATACGAAATAAAATAATCACTCTATCCGTGATCATGCATTTCCATTAAATTATTTAGTCAAATACAGCGTTGAAGCATAAGAAGTGGCCTTAACTGCGTAATAACCGTGTCCGAAGTCAAAAGAAAAAGATGGTGGAAACATCGAGTGACCCTGTTAAATCAACCAGTAGTTTAAGGTCAGGGTGGTGAACTTGTTCAGTATTTTAATTAAATGTCTCCAAGCTATCTTGTCTCAGCATACTCGCGAATTGATAATAGAAAAGGAAAGGAAAAAGTAATTCGGTAATCAACGAAAATATCACCGATTTATTGGTTCTATTCTATTTTGGTACTCGTAATAAAGGTGAATCAATTCCCATGCTAAGGCGCGTCTAAACGGGCAATATTTTTCTGCAATTTGTGGCCCGGCAACTATGTGCACCTTGCTTTAGCATACGAAGTTAAAGAAACATAGCAAGACTGGCCGGCCACAAATTGCAGAAAAATATTTCCCGTTATTTATTTACAGCAATTGATGAAAGAGATATAAAAATATTTTATTTCGCCAAATCTGAATTTTAACTTAATTCTCATACCTGCAAAGGGCATTATGCAAATAATCAAATTTCCCCAACATCTGAATGGAGGAGGATCAAAGCAATCGAATTACAGCTTACGTGCTTCGAATTTGACTGTAATACAGTCGAAGTCAACATATGTATAATTAAAGATCGTATATGCTTAAATAGAATTCACTCATTTTATGTAAAGATCCTATAAGGCGTTCAAGTCAAAGTTCAATATTAACTCGAAAAAGATAATTTTGTAATAACTGCTACTTACATATTCTAACTATCGACGAACGAGATGAATACCTATTTCATACAGCGATTTTATTTTAAAGTCCATATCGTCACTACTTTGAAAAAAAACTCGTAGGTATCTAAAAACGTCCTAGAGAAAAACGTCAAAAGTTACATGCGAACGTCATATACACTTACTGCGTTTTTACCTGGAGTTAGTGTCAGACAGGTTTTTTTTTAAAGTAATGACGATATGTTATGTTATACTTACATCTATTGAGTAGGTGGGCGATTCTCCGAGCGTTTTAACCGCGCGGTTTGACAATCATTATTGTCCGACGATTATTTACTATAAGGAAAGGACAAATCGTGACAATTTTGATAAAACTAGACTTAAGCTCGGGACTGTTTTTTGGTTTCATAAAAAGTTAACTCTAGGCATCGTTTTATTGGACAATATTTACTGAGACAATAATGACGAAAATAAAACGCCGTAAAAACGCTGAATATTCGCCCATGTATTAGTGTAGGTACAGATATAGTCAATAATGTTTTGCCATCGTATTTAATCGAAAAGTTCCTATTTATTGAAGGCTTTTATTTAGTTATATTAGACCCACTTACCGGTTTCTTTTAAATTTTACTCGGATATGTGCCTAAATCAGATGAAAATGCAATATTATCAAGACATGAAGCTAATCTGATGATGGAGCCGAAAGGTGGCCATAGGATTATCTAAATTACACGAGATAAATTCACCGTGTTTGGGCTCATTTGATTGGTTTTGTCGTGTAGTTTGCCATTATACAAAAAGTACAGTCTGTAATAAAAGTTTTTCTCAAAAAATCATTCATCTCCATTTTTTTACAGATAAGTACTTATTTTACTCTCTATTTGCTTCAGTTTTCGTTTTAATATTTTGATAGTTGGCACTAGCTAATAACATTTTACATTTAATGATGTAAACATGTCAATCATTTAATACAGTAACTAATTGACGCTTCGGTTCCAGTAATATTCCGAGCTTTTCCGATGGCAAAACATTATTAGATCTGTACCTACATAACGTTGTCTTCCAATTATACGTAGTCTGACTGTTTTTAATTACAAGTGAACACGACTGTACTGAACCGCAGAACTCCAGCCCTCTTCGAAAGTAATTCGAGGGCTGAAGTTCAAATAGGCCCTGGGGGCGCGTCTCAACACGTCGTACTTCCGGAGTTTCATGGACGAAAGTACTAAACCCATTGCGACAGAGAAGGAACTATTATCATTTCACTTTGCAAGTAGGTACTGAGCTGTAGGCTGACCACGCTGTTAAGCCTGATAATCTTTCCGCATTGTAAAAGGTATTAGTTCAAATCAAAAACTACATGTTTGAGAAAAAAATAAAAACGGTTTTGGAATCTACACATTAAGCCCTTTCATTTGATATCCCACTCGATATAATAGGTCTAGTTTTGATTTTCGACATTCCATTTCGGGGCCCCCCTTTAAAAAAAAAGTAAAAAAGGTATAAGGTTTTTTTTCTGTCCAATAGGCTCGGGTTAACGATTTTTAACAGTATTCCAAATTTCGTCGATAGCATGAGTAGATCCTGAGATATCTTGCTGCGACAGACGGACAGACAGACAGAGTCGCACCATAAGGGTTCCTTTTTCACCATTTTGGTACGGAACCCTAAAAACGTTACTTTGCCTTGTCAGGTGGGCAAATCATAATGAAGGACTTTTTATAGTCTGAATTTTGGCTCTTCTGGAAATATTACCTACTTACAAGGAAAGGTACCCAACTGTCCGGCTTCGATCTGATTTATTTTGATATATGTTAGAGAGTAGTCTAAAATAATAGACACGTCTTTTTTTTAGCTGCCCAATCTCAACTTATTGGGACAAACTGACCTCCAAAGTACTGAAAAGTGACTAAAAAAAATTCAAGCAAGTTGCTAGTTAATTACTGGTTTGATATTAGGTTTGAGAACATGAAAAAATAATAAGCACGTGTTTCGTTATATCGGCTCAAACTCATATTTCCTAAAAAAAACACCCTCAAAGGGCTCAAACTTTGAAGGGTGTCCCAATAGGTTGAGATTGGGCAGCTAAAAAAAATACGTGCTATTATTTTAGACTACTCTCTAACATATATCAAAATAAATCAGATCCGAGCCGGACAGTCGGGTAGCTTTCCTTGTTAGTATCTGCAGAAAAAGTGTTGTCGCAAGTAAGTCTAATTTTAAAGATTAGGTACCTCTAATCGGGCTTTTATTTTAGTAAAAGCCAACTCATTCACTTTGATTGCATTAATTTAGATTGCACACCATTACTGAATTGCAACTTATTCCAGTCACGAAAATAAAGCATGCACTTGATAATTATCGTGATTTATGTACGACCTGGTGAATTCGGATAACAAGCACTCCATTACGCTTACTTGGCATACCTATATGTATATTAATACCTCTTCTTACGGGTTTTCCCAAACGCTACAAACGAGGTCTTGTTCTTTATAGTCTAAAGAGTCCTGCTGGCCAAAGGTCTCCCCCTAGGCTTCCAGTCTACCGGATTCAATGTGACCTCTGGCCAGTTATCCTTTATTATCCTATATTATTCTCTGGTCATCCCGCTGACTGAGCCTTTTAAGAGATACTGTCGTCCGTCTTGTGGAATCCAATCTATGGCTTTCTTACCCCACCTCTGTGGATGTTTACATTATATATAAAAAAACTCTAAGCAGATTTACTATAGCATGACTGGCAATGCCTGACTGAACAAAGTACGCAATTCATGTCATCCAAAACATTGTACGCCGTACAATGGCCAATCAATAAACATTAAAATAAGATTGTTATTCTGGACGCGCATTACGACTCTTGTGAAGATGCAAACGAGTTCCCTCGCAGCCGCGGCCTTGACGATTCGCATGCGATTTCGTTTCCACGTATTAGTAGTGTGATTCCTGTGAAATAAGTCTAGACGTAAAATATTTAGGCCCTGAATAGTGTTGTAACCATCAACAGAATTTGTCACTTTCATACTCCGGTTTGATGGCTACGCCATGGTGTAACTTGCTATTAACATAGCATAGTTTTTACTAAGTATAATTAATATTAGTAATACGTATTACTCAGCACTATGGGCGGTGTGTGTGGAGTAGTATGCTTCCACAATTTAAAGCGTGTCTCAAAGGTTTATTACAATCTGTTTCGTAGTTTAGTCGGACAGAACTATCAGACAAACAAATTATTAGTGCCTCAAATAAATATAGGTACCCATTAAAATCAGTTGGATAGTTGAAATACAGGTTCAAAAAGCACTTTTTTTATCGCCAAAGCTCTAAGTACCTACCATACCTATGTAGGTAGGTCTAGGTAGGTATATTTGTAAATTCTGCACCCTCTTAAATTAAATAAGTCGCATAATTAATAAGACAGTTGTAATTGTAACCACTCAAGCAAGCTTTATGTAATTAAAATAGAACAGAACAAATAAATTACGTTCATGATAATAATATCCTTCATATGATTTATAGGCAGAATTGATTCTTAAAATACAACGGTGGTCTGTTCCGAAAATATCAGCTTCAACGAGAGCGCAAGTGGGGCAATACGATAGTGATAGCAAGGACCATCTTGGTGATAGTGACCATTTCTGTAACTTATGTGAATGGAATACAGTTGACCAACGGTTACCTGCTTGGATCTTTGTGCTAACTGCTAACGATAACATAAAACAATTTAGCTTGTTTCTTGATAATCGAACAGTCAGTATCAGTAGTCTTATGTGTCGTACATTTTAAGAATAAGTCGATGCCGCAACATTGCATCAAAGTGATTCATTTATACAAATAGACATGGAATCATTGTAATCATTTGTATGTAATCGATTGCATAATCATAATGTTGTTGTTCGAACAACAACAAAAATAAAAAGCGCATAAAGATAGGTTAATCGGTCGGAAAATGCCCGCATTTTCAATTTACCGCACCAACAAGCCTGTTCGCGTTCAATCAAACATTTCATCAAATCCCCACATTTTTACAAGACAAGACGTGTTTTAATGCTTAATTTTTAAATATATAACAGCTATTATTGTACATACTAGTATATGTAGTGGAGAATTTGAGTAATGGAAGTCTCCATTACTTCCGGTCTAATGTCTAATTAAGGGTTTTGTGTACTCGAGGTTTTAGTTTTTTGTATTTTATTCAGAAGTATCGTTAGGTATTCTAACGTCAAGCATTCTAATGGATAAATTCTGAAACATTTCATTTTATTTTAGAATGTATTTATTTCAAACTGGAAAGAGCAAAATTAAAAGATCACATTATGTTGTTTATAGGGTTCCGTACCACAATAGGAAAAAACGGAACCCGTATCAAACAAATTGATTTTATAAGGGTTTTTTTCATTTTTTTCCTTTCGAAGCCAAGTGCGAGTTTGATTCGCACACGAAGGGTTCCGCAGCACTGTCGAGCCAAAATCGCCAAAAACACGTTTTTTGTATGCCCCTTTGACATATAGGGACCGCTTTAATTTTTATTATTTATTGTTATAGCAGCAATAGAAATAGGTGCACAATCTGTGAAAATTATAAGTATGTACTTATTAGGGTTCGAAAAATACAGCTCTATAACAGACGGACGGACGGACAGACAGACAGCGGAGCCTTAGCATAATTTGGGTACGAAACCCTAAAAGGCATGACTTTGGCGAAATCTGAAAATCTCAAAAATCGTGTGAAATAATGTATTATGGCCCCTGAGTACCTAGTCATGTATGTATCGCTAGGTACTTACACGACAGCTACTAAGATAAAAATATTTTTATGCCACACCTGGCCATAAAGTGGCTTTTTCCGCACGCTACGCGTACGGAAAAAGTCGCTTTCTGGCCAAGTGTAGACATAAAATGATGTACACAACACGGGAGATAATAAAGAAAGCCCTCGATCGCATAATTACGTCCCTCGCTTGCAGCTCGGGCCGCAAACATCTGCGATCTCGGCCTTTCTTTGTTTTATCACCCTAGTTGTGTAATGTACTATTTTTGCATCAGCTTAATATCGCGCTGCAAAGCAAGCGTTTTATTTAGTACCCTTCAATAGTTAATAAACTTAAAGTAATAAAGATCCCGCCAAAAACATTCTGTAAAAAACTAGCCAAGTCTCGATGGAGATGCTTGTTTATCTATAAAAAGTAATGAAATCTAGATAAAGTCGTGCCAAGTCTAAGGTTCCTTACTGCGATTTCTTAATAGGGCGTTTCTCCAGAAATATGTCTGCGGTCACCTCATTTATCTGGCCCTTTTTCATACTAAATGTATGGAGACAGATAAATGAGTCGCAGACATATATATTTCTGGAGAAATGCCCAGTAAAGAAATCGTTTTTTACTGAATGTTTTTGGTGGGATTTCACTTCTTTTTGTAGAAACGTGCGCATATTGATTTATTTTATTAGATTTTCTTATTTGACACAGTTTTTTTCTTTTTATTTTTGGTTGGGCTCTTGTGTTTTCTAATCAGGGTCAGGGTCAGGGACTCCAGATCTTCGATTATCCTAGTTTTTATAGTTTTCCGTTTATGTGGCCATTAAACCCTAACTCTGTACCAAATTTCGGCTCTCAGAGTTTATGGGAAGTACTAGTTCCATTCTGATGATCATGAGTGAGTGAGTGAGTGTCATAAATGCGAAACTTTGCTTTCGCTTAACTTCGGAACTAAATGACCTACAGACTTGAAATTTTGGATTTTAAGTATGTGATTATAGCTTCCTGGATGACGAAAATTTCTGCGTTCTGGTCTTATCCAGAGGTTCTCAAATAGGGGCCTGAAATGCGGTGAAATGGTTCCAGTAAAGGATGGTACGGCAGTGTTTGCTTCGCGCTCGACTTGGCGGGGGCACTGCCGTGCCCCCAGATTAATTTTGTTACTCGCCATTCCGAATTAACTGCCTAAATTGCAAATAATCGCTCGTTTAAATTCCGTCTGGTTCACATTTGCGAGTTTAACGTTTCAATCCATAGCTTGTCCATCTATTGAGACAATGAAATATTTTCGCTGGCCGCTTGGCGCGCATATCAAGTAGGTAGAGTGTTTTACCTATTAATTTGGCAGGAAATACCGTGCTACTAGATGTGCGGTTTCGAGTTGGTGAGAATAACATTGCATCATTATGGGATAATAACTAAATTAAATGTATATAAATATACATATTTTTTCCTGGAATGACTTCATGTAATTAGATCGTAAAATAATCTGCAAGTATATTTTATACACCAATAGTACATTACACAACTAGGGTGATAAAACAAAGAAAGGCCGAGATCGCAGATGTTTGCGGCCCGAGCTGCAAGCGAGGGACGTAATTATGCGATCGAGGACTTTCTTTATTATCTCCCGTGTTGTGTACATCATTTTATGTCTACACTTGGCCAGAAAGCGACTTTTTCCGAACGCGTAGCGTGCGGAAAAAGCCACTCTATGGCCAAGTGTGGCATAAAGATCTTTATGGGGAACGTGCAAGAACTATAAAGCCACCAAGTCGAGCGCGAAGCAAACACTGCCGTACCATCCTTTACTGGAACCATTTCACCGCATTTCAGGCCCCTATTTGAGAACCTCTGGATAAGACCAGAACGCAGAAATTTTCGTCATCCAGGAAGCTATAATCACATACTTAAAATCCAAAATTTCAAGTCTGTAGGTCATTTAGTTCCGAAGTTAAGCGAAAGCAAAGTTTCGCATTTATGACACTCACTCACTCACTCATGATCATCAGAATGGAACTAGTACTTCCCATAAACTCTGAGAGCCGAAATTTGGTACAGAGTTAGGGTTTAATGGCCACATAAACGGAAAACTATAAAAACTAGGATAATCGAAGATCTGGAGTACCTGGTGACCCTGATTAGAAAACACAAGAGCCCAACCAAAAATAAAAAGAAAAAAACTGTGTCAAATAAGAAAATCTAATAAAATAAATCAATATGCGCACGTTTCTACAAAAAGAAGTGAAATCCCACCAAAAACATTCAGTAAAAAACGATTTCTTTACTGGGCATTTCTCCAGAAATATATATGTCTGCGACTCATTTATCTGTCTCCATACATTTAGTATGAAAAAGGGCCAGATAAATGAGGTGACCGCAGACATATTTCTGGAGAAACGCCCTATTAAGAAATCGCAGTAAGGAACCTTAGACTTGGCACGACTTTATCTAGATTTCATTACTTTTTATAGATAAACAAGCATCTCCATCGAGACTTGGCTAGTTTTTTACAGAATGTTTTTGGCGGGATCTTTATTACTTTAAGTTTATTAACTATTGAAGGGTACTAAATAAAACGCTTGCTTTGCAGCGCGATATTAAGCTGATGCAAAAATAGTACATTACACAACTAGGGTGATAAAACAAAGAAAGGCCGAGATCGCAGATGTTTGCGGCCCGAGCTGCAAGCGAGGGACGTAATTATGCGATCGAGGGCTTTCTTTATTATCTCCCGTGTTGTGTACATCATTTTATGTCTACACTTGGCCAGAAAGCGACTTTTTCCGTACGCGTAGCGTGCGGAAAAAGCCACTTTATGGCCAGGTGTGGCATAAAAATATTTTTATCTTAGTAGCTGTCGTGTAAGTACCTAGCGATACATACATGACTAGGTACTCAGGGGCCATAATACATTATTTCACACGATTTTTGAGATTTTCAGATTTCGCCAAAGTCATGCCTTTTAGGGTTTCGTACCCAAATTATGCTAAGGCTCCGCTGTCTGTCTGTCCGTCCGTCCGTCTGTTATAGAGCTGTATTTTTCGAACCCTAATAAGTACATACTTATAATTTTCACAGATTGTGCACCTAGCACCGAGCTGCAAGCGAGGGACGTAAATATGCGATCGAGGGCTTTCTTTATTACCTCCCGTGTTGTGTACAGCATTTTATGTCTACACTTGGCCAGAAAGCGGCTTTTTCCGTACGCGCAGCGTGCGGAAAAAGCCACTCTATGGCCAAGTGTGGCATAAAGATCTTTATGGGGAACGTGCAAGAACTATAAGTGGCAGCACTAGATCGACAAAAGATACACTAAGTATGCGGACGGTAGGAAACTTATCAGGCCTGAAAAAATGGCATAACTGCTGGTTATAAATGTCTACACTGGGGACCTTATCACACTAGCGATTTGCGAGCGAGTAGCGAGCATGTTTTCATACAGATTTCGATCGCGGCGAAATCGTCACGAGGTCGCTGCTTGAGAAAAGCTGTAAAATGATTTATTTTTAACACACGTATTCTTCCATGTTGAGATAGTAAATTAGTAATATAATTGTCATATTATATTTTCTTAATTACTGAAAATTACTCCTATTTTCATTCTTTAACTGCTTGTAGAGGGCTAAAAGTATAAATCTAGATTTTTTTAATTATTTTTTCCTAATTACGCATAAAATTAGGCCCAGTTTCGATGTTCAGAAAATCGCAAAAATCGACCCGCCCTAGTGCACGTTCACTATGTTTATAACTATGTTTATTATTATGTAGGTACTCGAATTTCTTTTGCAGCAATGAGCGACAGTGAATTTTCCACTTTTTCATTCCTTCAGGGTACACTTATTGACCATAATCCTATATTTGACAGGACAGTCAGCTTTATGTAAAGTTACATGTACAATAGGGTGGCTATTACCTACCATATACTTGTGACTGAGGAATCAGATAGCACTCACCGATAATAACATTGTAACATGTAGATTAATCTAACATTTGCGTGGTAAAAGCCTCGCGAAAATACCTATTGTTGGTAGCTTCTGTCCCCTCTATTATTAAATTACGGCCCAAATTACAAGCAGTACCTTTTCTGTAAGCGTGTACCTAATCCCTTCAGGAATTCAATGCTAAGTTTGTCCGTATTATAATTTCATCACTTGACTGGTTACTGTTAAATCGGTTGTAACTTGATTGTTTATCGTCTTCTAACTGTACTTTATGTTATGTGAGGAAATAAATATTTACTCAACGGGCTGTTTTACGGCCTAGCACTTGTAGTAATGGTTTCAGTTTTCCCTTAGATCAATTAAGGTGAGTGGGCGTGTTATTATTATTATTGGCACCCTGCGTCGCCTGATAATAAACATATCAGGCTATAAACTGAAAGCCTGAGTGTTCATTCATTTAGGTATAGATTATACCTATTTGTATAGCTGTCTGGTAACCTCACTTACTTAACCTACTCGTAGATTTAGATTTAGGTAATTTATTGATAAAATAATTATGGTATTTTACAAGTAATATTACATTAGGTATTATCATTAGATACAATAACTATTAAATTATTATAATTACCTATTGCTGTCAAAACTCATATACCATCTCTGGCTATAAAAATAAACCGGTCAAGTGCGAGTCGGACTCGCGCACCGAGGGTTCCGTACGAACTCGTCAGTAGATACGTGAATAATTCAAGAAAAACTGTATGGTGGGACCAACTTAACTTTGCTCTTGAAAAACTGTTGTCCCCATACATCAACATATGCCGCCGTTAGTAGTAGGTAGGTAGTTCGTAAAACAACCTTATTTGCTCCTAAGCAAATAAGGTTGTTTTACGAATTTTACAAATTTCTTAAAAACGCTGCAAGTTAGGAAAACCGTTTTATTTTGCCTGTAATATTTAAGATAATATTGATAATCGGTAATTATTACAGATATTTCTGTTCAGTAACTTCGGAGATAATAAGGGGAATGGTATTTTTTTAACATTTTTGTCCTAAATCAAAAATTAAATGTCTAAGAAAAAAAATAAAAAGTTTTGGAATCGACACATTAAGCCCTTTCATTTGATATCCCACTCGATATAATAGCTCTACTTTTGATTTTCGACATCCCATTTCGGTCCCCTTTTAAAAAAAAGTAAAAAGGATACCCTTTTTATATTACAGATGGATAGATTTTTTTTCTGTCCAATAGGCTCGGGTTAGCGGTTTTTAACAATATTCCAAATTCCAAGTCGATAGCATCAGTAGATCCTGAGATATCTTGCCGTGACAGACAGACAGACAGACAGAGTCGCACCATAAGGGTTCCTTTTTTACCATTTTGGTACGGAACCCTAAAAACCAATTAAGTAAGACAAGTAAGTAGGTACTCGTAAGATATTATTGTCCGCTAAATAGATATAGTATTACTTGGAGACTTGTATAAAGAAGGTTTTATACTTATTAAGTAGATCCTACATGACTGGCGCTTAGTGATTATAAATAAACAAATAGATATATTGATGCACTCATGTGTAGACGTGGATATTGCAACTCACAGTGGAGTGGCCCTTGCCTGAAGATTCTTGAGTTGGCGCGCAACAGATGTGGAGACACGTTTCATTTCACATGCAAATGAAGCCAATATAATGGCCGAGAACAGAGGCTCACTTATCAATTTGAACATGCACCACATAAACCAACGAATTGAAATTTTGTTCCCCTACTCTGTAAACAAGTGTATTTTTAGTATATTCTCAGATATAGTCACAACAGACATTAAGTAAGGACCTTTCTAACAAACTTTACTAGACACAAAAAATGGGCAGTTCAAGTACCGTCGTGAAGTCGTGATACTCTTTCAAAAAAAAGTATAAGATTTTATTTTCTGTCCAATAGGCTCGGGTTAGCGATTTTTAACACTATTCCAAATTTCAAGTCGATAACATCGGTTGATCCTGAGATATCTTGCTGTGACAGACGGACAGACAGACAGAGTCGCACCATAAGGGTTCCTTTTTTACCTATTTGGTACGGAACCCTAAAAATATCTATTGTTATTTTCAGATTACATCATCCCTGTACCTGTCCCTTAACCAGAGCTACTGGCCGCGCCTGGTGCCACTGGGAGCAGCGTCGGACCTGCTCATGTTGCTGAACTATGTGCTCGACCCCGTGCTCTACGTGCTGATGCGCCGCTCGCGCCCGCGCTGCCTGCGCGCACTGAGCCACGCGCTCGCGCACTGCTTCAAACGGGTTAGTGTGTCAGATAACATCGTCCCTGTTACATATCTTTAAAACAGGTGCTCACGACATAGGCCGGGCCTGGTACCACTGGAAGCAACGTCGGACTTGCTCATGTTGCTGAACTATGTGCTCGACCCCGTGCTCCACGTGCTGATGCGCCGCTCGCGCCCGCGCTGCCTGCGCGCGCTGAGCCACGCGCTCGCGCACTGCTTCAAACGGGTTAGTGTGTCAGATAACATCGTCCCTGTTACATATCTTTAAAACAGGTGCTTACGACATAGGCCGCGCCTGGTACCACTGGAAGCAGCGTCGGACTTGCTCATGTTGCTGAACTATGTGCTCGACCCCGTGCTCTACGTGCTGATGCGTCGCTCGCGCCCGCGCTGCCTGCGCGCGATGAGCCACGCGCTCGCGCACTGCTTCAAACGGGTTAGTGTGTCAGATAACATCGTCCCTGTGTTACATATCCTTAAAACAGGTGCTTACGACATAGGCCGCGCCTGGTACCACTGGAAGCAGCCTGGAAGACTTGCTCATGTTGCTGAACTATGTGCTCGACCCCGTGCTCTACGCGCTCGCACACTGCTTCAAACGAGTCAGTGTGTTCAAAATATCCTTAGCATACGAACTCACGATAGTAAACCCATTTGACGCCACTGGGTCACAGTATAATAGCAGTAATTTTTCATCCTACAAAAGGTGCATCGCGCGGCTTGTATGTGCGCGGCGTGAACGAACGAACTACAAGAAAAGTTTTAATAATGCGTAAGAATGCCCCAGTACGGATCGCACTACCTGCGCCTCGACCTTGAATACGTATCGCGCTCGCGCGTACGGCGGAAGTTTGACCTCTTGTTGGTCTTAATACTCTGGCTGGGTGCAGCGTGAGATTTGCTCATGCTGCTAATTTCTGTCCTTACTTTTTTTTGCTTGACCCCATGTTCTACTTACTATTGACCAGTTACGTTATCAGTAGAAAAACAAGGCAACTAAAACATATAATTCCTATTATGCCCTCAGAATCACAAAACGTCGACGGAGTCGATGAAGACATCGTGCTGCGCGCAAGAGACGGTGCTGGTGAGCGACAGCTCCGGCGCAGAGATGCGGCCGCTGCGCGCGCTGCCGGCCCCGGCGCCCGCGCATCTGCTCGACTGACCGTGGAGTGACCGCCCTATCTAGGCAAGGGCTTGCCAGAGGGCGAAACGGTTCTAAAGCTGCGGCGTCGTAAACGCGCGTGCGTGTTGATAAAACGAACTTACAGCAAATGATGAGCGTGGTTGGACTAATTAAATCTATGTGAACGAAGACAAGGTTTATCTCATCTCATCGATTCCTAAAAGAAATATTTTGTAATATTAAAATTCAACGAGACAAAGCTAAGGCAATGAATCTAGAAGAAATATAAAAGGAAGAAATAAGTATCATTGTATCTCTTTTTTGTTATAATCCGTTGGTAAAACAGCCTGATCTTTGAGTAACTCTTACTTAGTACAATATATTTAGTTTTAAAATTATGGATTGTTTCAACAACGGATTTTAAACAGACGAAAAATTCTACGCTAGTTATTCTACGGTAAAATCTCTAGAATAAACCATAATTCTGGAAAATGTACATAAATTTGTGTATAGTGAAATAATGCACTTTATCTGTTGTAAGTTTATGTCAAATTAATTATGAATAAGAAAACTATAGTCTCGAGTTTTAAACACAAGTAGTAGTTATACAGTTTAGGCGGGGGCACTACGTACTGAAACCGAACCTGGGAGTAATTTTCTTCAGGGGGAGAAAACGGCTACTTTGGGGGGAATGGGTAAGTACTTGTCATGTAAGGAAGTTCGCTATACGCACGTTGAAGTGGAAGGTAAGGGCTAAAAGCACGTCTACTCTAGGTACAATACCCTACTCTGCCAACTAAACTATAAAAATAGATTTTAAATAAACTTGTCCAATTGTAGTTATACCTATACACAGCACGCCCAAGCACACACCTCCCGATACCCCAATTTAATGTAAAGTTTAAAAGGTAGGTTATGTTATGAGACTTATGAGCACCAAGGGATTCACATTACCTTAGGGCAGATGCACACGGCGTATTTTAGTGCCTTATCACATTTGCGATATGCGAGCGAGCTGCGGGCGAGCTTCCATACTAAACTAGTCGCGGCGAACTCGCAGCGAGTTCGCCGCGAGCGCCATTTGTATGGAACTTCGTTTCTAACTCATCCTCATCTCGCTCGCAAATCACAAATGTGATAATAAGGCTCTTAAACGCGCCGTCAAAAGCGTTCCGTGGCGCTGTCACTTTTACACCCTCCTTTTTTTTTGTATAAAAAATGCTTGTTTTTTTTACTTATAATGGAATAGGTTGGGTTGGGAGCTACAACATAAGCCTATTATTGGGGTCAGCCATATTACAGTATTTATTCAAATGTATTGTCAATGTACCTAACTGGGTAGGTAAGGCCGCAATGGTTTCAGCCACCCTTTCCTGTGTGTAGCTAAACATCCATAACCATACGATGAAAAATGCATACAATTTTGAGGAATATAGATAAAATCTTAGTGGATATTCTTATTAAGTTAAATTAAAATCATTTGTTATTTGAATTAATGAAATGTATGAATATTTGGCTAAGCAACAGGAAAGAGTGGTTGAAGTGCTACGTGGCCTTACCCAACTATCAATAGCGCAGGTATCGTTTTCTATCATTCAGAGGTCGAACCTCTTAATTTGCTATATTTTTCTTTATCAGCAGGAAGGGTACGGTGTTTGAATAACTTATAATAGGTATCTGGTACCATGGACGTCACGCCTCTGTTCACTATAGGTACCTCATATGTTCGTGGCTAAGGCATGCAACACCGGCTTTACTTGTCTGGGCCAGTACCGAAAAACCGGTTTTTCGGTGTTGGCCCATATAAATAAAACCGGTATTGCATGCCCTATCGTGGCATTAGCAGGTACACTACTCTACTGCACTCTATGGTACCTACCTGTACGTGTACAGTACTAGTATACCTAAATGAAATCTATTTTTTTTATATAAATTATGCGTTCTAAGAGTTACCACTGAATTCATGTGTCATGT
The DNA here is from genome assembly GCA_947034925.1 of Eudemis profundana. NCBI lineage: Eukaryota > Metazoa > Arthropoda > Insecta > Lepidoptera > Tortricidae > Eudemis > Eudemis profundana. The sequence continues at coordinate 19,203,281 of OX344796.1, read as the reverse complement.
GCATTATGTAAAAGTAGTTATAAATAAATAGTATACGATGTACCTATGTATAAACAGGTAAGTACTTATATGTGTCGGTACCTGCCTTCACAAAGAATCTCACTACACTAATTCTATCAACGATCACACTAAGTTTTTGTACCTATATTTTTATGATCTAGATTTAATTATAAGTACCTAGGTATTCAAGGATAAAAAATAAAGCACATATCGCAAGAAATGTTGTTAGTTTTACTTTACTCTTCGATTTCCGTAGTCCCTCATTTAAGAATAGGTATTATTAAAATGTTTACCCCGGCGTAAGAAACGCTCTTGGGCTGAATGCTGTAAAGAACTCGAAACTCGAATATTCGGCACCGAAATTAACATTAATAATAGAGTGATCTTTGTTTAGGTACTTATTTATATTATAGTACATTACATAACTAGGGTGGTAATACAAAGAAAGGCCGAGATCGCAGAAGTTTGCGGCCCGAGCTGCAAGCGAGGGACATAAATATGCGATCAAGGGCTTTCTTATTACCTCCCGTGTTGTGTACATAATTTTATGTCTACACTTGGACAGAAAGCGGCTTTTTCCGTACGCGCAGCACGCGGAAAAAGCCACTTTATGGCCAGGTGTGGCATAAAAATTATAACATGGTTTTTTTTATTCGCCATAGCAGCGATTTAAAAACAGTTTGCTGCTCAAAATATGAATATCTAAGTTTGTTTTATGCCACACCTGGCCATAAAGTGGCTTTTTCCGCGTGCTGCGCGTACGGAAGAAGCCGCTTTCTGTCCAAGTGTAGACATAAAATTATGTACACAACACGGGAGGTAATAAGAAAGCCCTCGATCGCATATTTATGTCCCTCGCTTGCAGCTCGGGCCGCCAACTTCTGCGATCTCGGCCTTTCTTTGTATTTCGACCCTAGTTGTGTAGTGTACTATTGTGGATTTTTCATTTTTATTTATAATAATTATGTATATTTTTAGTGCAAAATTTTACTTTCGAGTTATAACTGATATTATTGAAAACCAACAAAAAAACGCCTTAGTTACACATTCAATAAAATGAAAACAATAACTACGGTGGTAATACAAAGAAAGGCCGAGATCGCTGAAGTTTGCGGCCCGAGCTGCAAGCGAGGGTCGTGGCCATCGAGGGCTTTCTTTATTACCTCCCGTGTTGTGTACATCATTTTATGTCTACACTTGGCCAGGAAGCGGCACTTTATGGCCAGGTGTGGCATAAAACGCTTTTTTTTATTTACTGGAATAAGTACGAGTACCTAGTATTAAAACATTGAAAGCAAGTGAAGGACGTGACGTGAATATCATAATAAAAATAAATATAAGGCAACATAAATATTATAAAAAAAAAAATTTTGCTTCTTGTGACAACCCTAGCGCCTGTAATTTTATTTACCCTTAGTTGACCCGATTCGACTCTTATAATGTTGCTATCCGTACAGTGCCATCACCCACGTCACGCCGTTCGAAGATTCCATTACTCCCCAGCCAGCACTCTATTATGGGTTTAAATTAAATTAAAATACATTTGATTTGACAGAAGCATACTTTGGTGCGGACATACATAAGTTTAAGTCGTAATTGAAAAACGTCTTATCCTTATCCACTGTCAAACAACACAACTGTCAAGTTTTCGTAAGTCGTAAGCTTTCAAGTCAAGAGTAAAGTATTGCTTGTATTTCAGTAAAAATGGTGTGTTTGCTGCGGCTGTAAACATTTTCAAACATATTTAACTGATTCTGGAGGTTCTCCGCAGAACTCATACATTTATCTCCTAAGATGTCGAAGTGGTGAGTCATAATAGTCGTTTAAAGAATTTAGAACATTACAAACAAACATTATGGTTGTAATCTAAGATCGTTTAGTTTAATAGAGAAGCGAACTCAATTATATTAGCTGCTGAAGAGGCTACGTCATCCCGTTTCAACTTATGTCTTAAGTGTCTCGTTCTAACGAGCTATATGATATTTAAACAGCATATTGGTAATTCAGTCACAAATATCGGTAACCGGCAAAAGCTTTCTAGTGATTTACATTGTGTAATTAATGCTGCTTGATCGTCAAATAGTACCTATAAAGTGAAAATACCTTTTGAAACTAAAACATTGATGCACTATGTAAGCATTCATTTCATTTATCCTGTTTAAGCACTTTTTAATGGGGATTAATACAATTGATAGCTATCATATTTTATTAACTCCTTTATTATGTACAGAATGTTCATGAGTTTTATTGTGGATTGATATAGTTTAATAAAACTATGATGGTTTAGTAGATTTAGGTTTATTATTAGAAATTTACAATAACAATTATAACAAAAGGAAGCATAATTGAAATAAAAAATATGGGTAGTTGTTTAACTATTGATAAGTATGTTGAGTAAGAATGCCTTAAGGCATTATGTTCGCCGTTGGTATGATAAGTTTTCTTTTGTGCAATAAAGTTTAAATAAATAAAACAGTAAATCCAGACAGGACTTGAAATTTGAGAATGGAACAATCAACAATGCTCTAGTTTGGCGGTCGGCAACCTGCGGCCCGTGAACCACTCACTTGCGGCCCGCGACACTCTCTGGCTATTTTGTATGCAAAGGTCGCTATATTCAGAATATACCATTCAAAATCATAAATTATTAACAAAGTGCAGGCCGCGACAATTTCGTTAGCTACTATGTGGCCCTTGGCTGCTAAAAGGTTGCCAACTGCTGCTCTACTTAACTAGATATGCACACATATTACAGACATTTCTGAGCTTATTTACCAAATAAGTATCATTATTTGACTGGCTTTTTGCATTAGGGCCGACAGAAAGTTTAATTAACTTTTTTCAGGCAGTCAGAACGCAGCATTCATGAGATGCTTAAGGACACTCCACCACTGAGGGAGTCCAGTGACTCCATCACCTCGGGCACCGAGCCAAGCTTTCCTGCTTCACGATCAATGACCTTTCCACCTGCATATGGTAATACTTTACTCATTCATTCCATCTCATTATATACTTCCATTTAGATGTTTTATTAACCAAATTGAAACAGCAAAGACAAGAGTACAATTGCACTAAAATTCACTTTATTTCACACCTCAAAAGAATAAAACACAAACACCACAGTAATATTAACAGTAGACTTAAACAACAGGTGATCTACTGCCTGTACTGACATAGATGTATTTTACTATGACAAGGCTTTCTCAATGCATGCGTGATGTCATGGACAGCTAAACATGCATATGCTATATTTATGAGATGAGAGGACAAACTCAAACTCCCTGCTAGACCAAAGTGGCAAAGGTCAAGAGAACTAACGTCTATGTATGCAGTTTTTCTTGTCCCTAAAATCGATGGCATGGTTCCTAAGAACAGATCTTCGTATGTCTTATAGTTTCAGACTTTTCCATACTGACCGATCGATAAGGATATACCAAAAATAATAATGTTGTTTGTGTAGCACCGCCAGACGTGTCCGCGGGCGCCGGCGCGGGCTCGCTGCTCCGCGCTGGCAGCTCGCGCCTCGACTCGCTGCGCTCCTGGTCCCTCTCCACCTACAAGTGCACTAAGCAGTTACTCTACGAGAAGCTCGGCAAGACCTCCCGCACCGTGGATACCGGTCAGTACTATAAGTTTGGTCAAACATTAGAACACGTTAAGCCTAGTGGCAGTGACTGCTAGAGGTCATGGGTAAAAACCCTGGTAGGGTCAATATTAGTGGGTTGGATGATTTTTGTCTCAATATTTAACACTTTCAACACCGGGAACCCACTCTGTGTAAATTTTAGCTACATACGCATTTCCCCATGTTATCGACTACGAAGTTTTGTTTAGTTTGGGACTAGGATTTGTGTATTGTTCCCCAATATCTATTTAATAATCTTTTACCTCAAAAGGAAAAACCGGAACCCTAATAAGATGACTTTGTTGGCCGTCTGTCCGTCTGTCAAGACCCTTTATCTCGGGAACGCGTGAAGGTATCGAGTCGGAAATAAAACCATATACTCAGGTCTATGGTCTCTTCAAGCTGTAAAAAAATCAAACTTCTAAGTTAATGTGAATAATGATAAGGCCGTTTATGCCGCAAAAAAACGTAAATTTCGACACTCTCAAGGAAACCAAAATTCAAAGGGTACTTTCCGTTGACCTAGAACTATGCAATTTGGCAAGTAATACCGTCTTATACTACGAGTATAGGTAAAAATCTGAATTTTATACATTTTAATTAGTTAAATCAGCGGCCGGCAACCTGCAGCCCGCGGGCCGCATGCGGCCCGCTCACTTGCGGCGCGCGAGCCTCCCTGGCTATTTTGTATGTAATAGTCGTTATATTCAGAATCGTATAAAGTCACAAATTATGAACACAGTGCGGCCCGCGTCAATTTCGTTAGCTACTATCTTTAAATCATTAAAAAAATAGACTTTACTAAGGGAATCAAAATTTATCGGGTACTTTAATATATGTACCTACAAATTTGTACGGACCTTACTACTACGGTGGGCGAGTCCGACTCGCACCAGACCGGTTTTTTTTAACACTTCATTACTTTTTTTATCCATTGACTTTGCAGAGTTGGAAGCCCAGATCGAGGCCCTGCGGGAAACGCAGCGTAAATACGCTGGCGTGCTGCGGCTGAGCTGCGCGCTAACCGCCCAGCTCGCCGCCGCAGCGGCCACGCAGCGGCAGCTCGGCGACGCGTTCGCGGAGCTCGCGCAGCGCTCGCCCGAGCTACAAACACAGTCAGTACCGATTAACTGAGTCGTTCTTCTTTACGATATTGATACAAAGATCAAGTACATAGAAAAATTAAACGTGATCTCATTCCATGAAAACATCTACTTTTTGTCGCTTACGTAACGCTATGGTAGCTACTCTAATAAAACTTATAGCTGCTGTAGCCTTAGCTACAGTATATTACGTTTAATTTTTCTAAGGCTACAGTAAGTCACTGGATTTGAATCAACGTCTCTGTCTTGCCGGGATACCGTGCTAACCACTACACCAACCTGAAATTTTCGTGTCTTTTTTACCGGCAGTAAATCTGCCCCCTCTACATCTTAATTACGGTACAAATAATACAGTTCTTGATATATTTTCAATGTTAAATTAATTATCATTACAATATTTAAGCGTTTTTCAAAAAATATATATGACAGTAGTACTTAAATATAGAGCCTCTGCACATTGGGCCACTGGTAGCGGCCACAGCCCGGCCACTGGTGGCCGCCACAAGTTACAGGGGAGGTTTTTCATACATTTTCTTTGGCACCAGCGCACACCGGGTGTTCGAGTGGCCGCGTTCGGGCCACAGGCTGCGGGAGCGGCGCGCGCTGGCTACTTGTGGCCGCTCTTATGCTTCATCTTGATTGCCAGATTAGCCAGTGCCGGATTAACCCATAAGCAAATTAAGCAATTGCTTAGGGCATCACATCTTGGGGACACCAGAAGCAGCGCCAAAAGAACCAAAAGAATCAGACATGTGAAAGAGCCATTGAGGCCTACTTGCAGAAATAAATTATTTCATTTCAGTACCAAAAAAATATTTGGATAGGATGGGAGGACCCGCAGGCGTGGATTGCTTAGGGCATCAAGTAGGTAGTCTATCCGGCACTGATCTCACGTCATTATTGTGTAAGGTTCCTATACAACGCGGACACGCAGCGCGCGCTGACGCGGCACGGCGACACGCTGCTGGCGGCGCTGCACTTCTTCAACAACTCGCTCAACACGCTCACCAACAAGACCATGGAGGACACGCTGCTAACCATCCGCCAGTACGAGGCCGCCAGGTCAGATCCGAGTCCCTGAATGGGCTAGATGACTAAAAAAACTGTTTAGTCTGTCAGTTACATTATTAATAAATATTGTACATGTATTTTTTCTTTTGTTTGCCAAAAAAAAAATGACGAGGATAAAGTGCTTAGAAGTTTCGAGTGACGTCACGTCTTGGTACAATTTTCACCTAGGAGTGATGTCACAAGCCCCCACTCCAGATGTTTGATGATCTGTAACTTTGTCGATTTTTAATATTTTGATAGACCAAAAAATACGTGTCCCATGTTTTTCCATAATCTAACTAACGGGCTAAATAGAATTATATAGTTTTAACCCAGTCGTTATCCCTATTCCTATAGCAGCCAGACTAGAGGACCCTTCATATGAGCCTTATCACTTATCAATACCGAGCTCCTAGTGGGCCTTGGATCTCTATATATAGTTCATACCGGTTAACAATAGACTCTAGAGGGACACAGAAGCAGGGATTTTAAACATTTTCTGTAAAGTTGTAATAATATTTATATGATGTAAAATTGTAAGACAGTCAAAACATAGAATAAACTTTCACTTCGTCTTCTTGGCGATGGTCGAGTGACAACGGACGTTAGAGCAAACGCCTCTTCCACTGCCCCACAGAATCACTCATATTGAATGTTAAAAATAACTATTCACCAATTACTTAGGAATGACAAATAATAATAGAAACAGTATACAATTAAAAAAAATACAAATTAGATATAACTATTTGATAGTACAAACAGCAACACAGTTAACTATACACTTCAAAAATGGTAAATACTGCAAGAAAGAGAATCACACTTGAAGGCGTCGTGTTATGCATGTGTGCGTGTGTTTATGAGTATAAATTGGCTATTATTCAAAAGAGTTTTGAAACAATAATTTTTCTTTTATGGCTGGTCCAACGTCATTATTGACATTAATGCCATATTATTGAATTCGTGGAAAAGAATGAATGAATAATAAATATAAATTACATTATATTGGTGCATCATATCAAAAATATGAAGCACCAATAAAAGCATTAGCAATATAATTCGTTTATTTCATCCCAACGTTCGTCTGAAAGCTAAATCATAATTTTGACAAATTCACCTGTCTTGTTGAAATGAAACCTTTATTTACAGTATGGAAAAAAAAACTTTGCCCAAACAACTACAATGACAAAGCTCAAAGGCACATTACACATACGCAAACGTTATTTGATTTGAAGTTGACATAATACAAATATATATATATCTCTTTCAATCGTTATCATTTTCTCTCTGCTCTGTCTTTAATGGGCAGTTAAGTGTGTTGCTGTTTGTACAATATAATAATGACAGCTCTGAGCTGTCTCATATATTGAGTGTTGCTTATCTCTGGCTCTTTAGGTATTTTATAAAGGCACTTTTTTATTTTCAGCCAACCAAAAAGTATGGACATCACCAATATTTTATTTTTGAGCATCTACTTTAGAAATGTCATATATTGAATGTCAACCTAAAACCAGCACTATAAAGTACCTATTTTTTCTTCTGTCTATTCCTATACGAAACAGACTGTAGTTTTATTTTTCAAAACGACCGGGTCCGATTCCCGGTTAAAATACAAGTTTTTTTTTTTTTCAAATCTATGTATGCAGTTTTTCTTGTCCCTAAAATCGGTGCCATCGTTCCTAAGAAGAGATCTTCGTATGTCTTATAGTTTCAGACTTTCCCATACTGACCGATCGAAATGGGCCACCTGTATACGGGTCTGCTTGTAAGACATTTCATTTCACGATTTTTCAATGTGTTGTTCGAAAATTCGACGTCTCTCTCAAGGTTTAACTTGCGATTGCATACAGGGTGGAATATGACGCGTACCGCAGCGAGCTGGAAGCTCGCGGCGGTAACCCGCCGTCGCTGCTGCTGGCCAGCATCGAGCGCCAGCGCCGCGCGTACGAGCGCCTGCGCGACGACTCGGCCGTCAAACTGGCGTTACTGCACGAGAACAGGGTAACGTGTTTACAACTCACAATAGAGGGCTTGTCCAAAAATCATGTGATCGTCTATGGGGGGGGGGGGGGTCTCAGCGCTTTCATCACCAAATATCACCAAGGGGAGGGAGGTAGTGGTAGGGAGGGGGGTCAAAAATAGGCCAAATTTGATCACATGATTTCTGGACTAGCCCCAAGAGCATCACATACGGCGAAGATACTATAATATTTTATATTCAGGTATCTTCGCCGTGTGTAACGCCCTTAAAAAAAGTTTCAATCGATCCCTCTGGTCCGTGCGCATATTCTAAGCGGTCGACGAAGTCAGTAGCGACTGCGGCTGGCAAACCTGCCTACAACATTGTAAGCGCCCCACTAGATTAGGACAACTAGAGATAATACAAGTCAAGCTAAAAGAAGCTATTACCTCTGTCAGTATTTGGATGGCGTACAGATGGATCCTCCTGATAGATGTTGGCGAAAAATGGCTTAGTGTACACTGGTATGCAGAATGTTACTTGACCAGGCTAACACCCACCTTTTATGTTAAACCTCGCATAACCTATGAGTCTTACTGACTTTTGGGTAGGAATCGAACAAAGTGGCGGCTGAGGCGATCCCTGGGATCGAACCAGGTCGCTAGCACGGTAGCACCAGACCACCAAGAAGTTTCGCTGACTGCTCAAAATGATCAACGGACCAGCGGGAGAAGTTGAAGCGGTCCAACCTGACTTTATGTAGAGTGTGTGTATCGATCTACTGGGAGTTTTCGCTACCCCAGGCCCAGCTAAGAAGACTCCGGAAGACCCACCCTGTATAGCCTACACGTTATTACATACCTCAGTTGAAAAAAAAACCTGACTCATACTACATGCTACTCATAATATATATTTACTACCATCAAAGAATAGGGTGTTTCCGACCATTAGCAATCAGTAACAACTCGTTCACAACTCTAACAGGTGAAAGTGATGAACAAGCAGCTGCTCCTCTTCCACAACGCGGTGTCAGCGTATTTCAGCGGCAACGGCGCAGCGCTCGAAGCGGCCGTAAAACACTTCAGCATCCACTCCACCACGCCGCCGGCGCCGCCACCGCTTCCCGCGCTCCCCACTCTCCCCCCAGCGCTCCCGCTCCCCACCACGCTCCCGCTCCCCACTACCCCCACCACCCCCGCGACCGCCGCGCCGCCTGCGCCGCGGACCACGTAAAATGGACCACCGCTGTAAGACCTGATTAGCAGTCATCTCAGAATAAATTGGGTATGTGACTATGTAATAAGTCGATGATCCATTTAAGTCGTTACACTGTAAAACGTGATGTGTAAAGACTTTTCAAAAGGATTTTTGATTGCAATATTACTTATTATAATTAACTAATCATCCCGATAGATCTCAGCGTAAAATTCTCATTGAATTACCAGGATCCAATTCAAATCTGCCCGACAGTGCCCCCGCCAAGTCGAGCAAAAAACAAAGGCACGGCCGTAACATCCTTTTCTCGAAGCCATTCAGGCCATTTTCAGCCTCCCATAATTTTGTGCTGGCTTAAGCTAGAACTCTGAATTTTCAGGGATATATAGGGCATAATAAGACTTAAATATATTCTCAATAACATTCAATTGGAACGTGTAGTTTAAGGGCTATTGCACGTCAAAATTCCTTAATTTTGACACTGACTGACTGACTCACTGACTGGCTGATGATCGTCATAATTCTGAGGTACTTCTAGCAGACCCACAAGCTCCAAATTTTAAACATAACTAGCTGTTAGACTATCATTGACATGATATGCTAAACCTAAAAATATTGCGATTTCAATACAAACTGCATAAGTAAGTTTGTAATCCTATACAAATACATGCGATTACAAAGTTAGTTTTTTAGTTCAAATTGGAATTGGAATATTTATTATTATTATTTAATATAAAGGAAAAACACTTACAAAAATAAACGAGATCCCATCAAAAACATTACATGTAAAAAGATGCAAGTCTCGCAACGCAGTTCTCCAACAACAAAAAAGTTTTGAGATGTAAGTTAAACTAAGTCAGTACCGGGGGGGTGTCACCAGAACTCGATTGCCACCGAGTTGCCTATTATTTAACCGTGGAGGAACACATTTTATAGTTTTCAAATAAAGAATCTCCCACCCTTCCACTGGTTGTAGGAGAACTGCGTTGCGAGACTTGCATATTTTTACATGTACCTAATGTTTTTGATGGGATACTATTTACATAAAAACATGTATCTCAATATAAATGTGATCCTTTCTCTAGAGATACGAGAAAATATCCAAAGAATTAAAAGTATTGAAAGAACAGAAGAACTGGGTAAATTGGCAGCGGTACCTACTTTAGCGATGCATAAAGTATTTTAGGTCTTCTTTTTTGAGTAAGATATGTTACAGACAGCCACCAGTTAATCTAGATCTTCAGAGGTCAAAAAAGATCAAAAATGTTAGTAACATTACATAAATCTCGTTTATAAATGAAACCCCAGCACTGCAGTCATTTTCTTTGCACTGATATTATAAAAGCTAATGAATATTATGCCACACCTGGCCATAAAGTGGCTTTTTCCGCACGCTGCGCGTACGGAAAAAGCCGCTTTCTGGCCAAGTGTAGACATAAAATGATGTACACAACACGGGAGGTAATAAAGAAAGCCCTCGATCGCATATTTACGTCCCTCGCTTGCAGCTCGGGCCGCAAACTTCTGCGATCTCGGCCTTTTTTTGTATTACCACCCTAGTTGTGTAATGTACTATTGTAAGTCTTGCCAGTGTGATTGCGAGAATGCTTGAGGGGTTGCCAGCGTGAGAAATCAAAGTATCAAATTTCTCCTTTTTTGCTTAGAATATAGTTAGTAAGCGCACTTGTGCAGCTTGCATAAGTTGCCTGTTTCTTTAGTTGCAGAGCATAGTCGCTAGACTGTAAATAAAGACATTCGTTCTTTCTTGGCCCACTAAATCTAAATGCTAGACCTGACATAGGTCTACACATTCTGCTAGCTATGCTGGCAACATCTGTTACTACTAAAATAATGTTCGCATGCAATTTAATTAATATTGAAATGATTATTCAATCATTTAATTAATATACATTTATGTACCTATCGGCCTTGCTAATTCTGACGTTTGTTGCTTTACGCTTGCTTAAATTTTTGTACCTAAATTGGAAGATTTTTTCATTACATTTCCAATATTTTTATATAATGGAGTTAATAAAAATCGTTATAGCATTATTTTATGATTGTTGCTATTAATAAGCTCAAGCTTGTCCCTCCAAAAAAATTTTTATAGACAAGCTTTAAGTCAAGTTAATAGGTATGCTGATATGCATGTACATAATATAAATGATTATCGAGATTGTCATATCCAAAGATGAAATTGTGTAATCTAGCATCTCTACAATTATATCCGTATTTGATATTGTACCTATTCTGTAATAAGTTAGTTGGAGTTGCTAGTGGGAGCCAGCCATATAAATGTTTTTATTGCTGATATCATAATTCATATTATTGAGCCGTATATTCTTGGCAATGAAAACATTCCAGTCCATCTTTAAGAGCCTTATCACACTAGCGATTTGCGAGCGAGCTGCGGGCGAGTTTCCATGCAAATGTCGCTCGCGGCGAACTCGCTGCGAGTTTGCCCTGGTTTTGTATGGAAACTCGCTCGCGGCTCGCCCGCATATCGCTAGTGTGACAAGACCCTAACGGTCTTATTTAGTAAACGATTTTCAAACCTCTACTCTACACACAACTTTTTGCCTAGGACCAGTGTTTTCTTATGAACCGAAATAATTATAGATAAATATTGATTCAGTAATTTTGATAGTTATGGCTAGTTCACATTATTCCAGTAGCATTCCAGTCCAGCAATCCAATCCAGTGCTGGAATGCTATTGGAATAATGTGAACCGACACTGGAATGTACCCATTCCAGTGAGCATTCCAGTCAGTGACTGGAGAGACCGTCAACTTTTCATTCCAGCTCACCCAATCCAACGCCACTGGAATAGTGTAAAGCGTCAATCCAGTGCTGGATTGAACGTGATATAGTGAATACGCGTGGTTGTTTTTGGAAACAGTCTTTAACAACTCTTAAAAGATTGGAATAATGTAAACGATATGCTCCAGTCCACAACTGGACTGGAATGGCCCGCTGGATCGCTGGACTGGAATAATGTGAACTGGCCATTATCTCAGGATTCTTGATTTATGAGGAAATAGCTGTTTCCAAAATAGTGCAGCTAGAGGGTAGAAAATTGTTTATTTAAATTTTACAAAAAAGAATGAATGCACTGTCTGTAAGCATATACATTATGATGTTGTGATCTGTGAGCAGAATTGACAATACAAGTGAATGTAACTTGAATACCTACCTAAGTGTGAAAGTATTTTTAATAGCTAGTCAACTTCTGTTTAAAATTATTTATTTAATTATGTTAGAAAAATATACTTTAGTATTAAGTTTATTGCATTTATTATTTAAGGAGTGTACAATAGACTTATTGAATGATAAACAGCACTTTTTATTTATCACTAGTTGCTTTAACTTAATACATTCAGTGCCAAGCTCAAAAATTTCCGTACAAAATGAACCCTTGTTAGAAGAGAGTCACTGAAGCTTGCTCAATGGTGCACCCTCGAAGAGACCTGTCCTGTTGCAGTGGACGGCCATACTGCCATCATAGTGTAAAAGGCGAGGCGATCTTTTCCTATGGAAGTTCATAGTAAAAAGTCGCCTTTTAGACTAGGACGGCAGAATAGGCAGCGCCGGATTTTCGCCTAGGCCTACAAGGTTCTAGCCTAGGGGCCCGGCCAGCTTAAATGGGCCCCAGCGGTGGACCCTTCATATAAGTTCAAAAGCATGGCTTGCCTTCTCAATGCAAAGTGCCTAGGAGCCCTTGGATCTCTAAATATGGGCTTGGCAACAGGTTTATGATGATGAACCTATGACTATAATCCTCTAAATTTTGAGACTGCATATGAAGGGTTAATAAACTAAAATATGACTGTTGGTAATCAAACTTGATCTAGTAACATCATACATAACACCTACTCCGCCTGCACTGGACAAAAAGTTAAAAAAAGTGTATGAGTACAAAAATATGGTGAAATCAAAGCCTAGCAGACATGCAGGAAAAGGGTAATCAAACACAAAGGTATTCACAATGCATAATCATTTAATGCAAGTATCACAAAATAATCACAGAACACTATCCATCAAGGAGTGCATCGCTCGGCACCCTAGAGCCCATCTTGGGGCCAGCAAGGGCTAGAATCTCATACTCATGACAACTATTCAGTTATGTTAAGCTTTCACGGCTTCCTTATCTCCGTCTTCTTTGTGTAGCTCTTCTGCCTCGGCTTTAAATTTCTCCTAAAATAAATTGTAAATATTAAAGGTGTGGAACAGTATTTTAACCTGCCTTTCCCCATAGTCTTCTTCCTGCTCATTAACAGCAAAAATGATAACAACACTCAGAATAAGTCTGGGCATATAAACAAGACATGTTAAGGCTTCCTTGATGATTCAATATGACAATAGACACAAATGGAGTTTCTGGATGCTAAATTCAAAAGACAATGTTTCTATATAATAAAAGAAAAATAAACAATAAGAGAAAAGCTGAGAGTACAATTCTAACGGTAAATCGTTACTTACCAAGTCGTATATAACTTTAACAACAAGGGAACAGCTGGGACATGTAGCTACTTCCTCTCCCGCCCATAATTCTTCCTGAAAACAACCATTGAAAAATATCAGATAATACAAAAACACACTAACTGCTGACTAAAGCGGATATTTTAGTTAGCTCATGATGTAAATGAATTCTTATTAGAAAACAATATGATCCTAACCTTACTGATTTGAAATCTGTCTCCACATGGACAGGGATAGTAGTACATTTCATCGTCTTCGTCATACTCAAAGTCCTCGATTTCTATTTCGTCGTGAAATATAGTCATGGTTTCTTTAGCAAGTAATTGTCTTTAAAAGAATAGCAGTAAATTGAATCACATCACAACACAGCTCTCGCCAATATTTACTTTACGAGCACCGCACTTTGCACGCTTGGCCGCACGATTTTTTATTTGACGTCTGTCATTCTTAATGTTGCCAGCTCTGAAATTAACTTAGAGCTAGAATTATGTAGAAAAACTAGAAACAATTTCATTTATAAGTAGGTGCCAAAATAGACACTATAATACCTAAAGGAGGACCGGACAAAACGGTCCCAAGAACCAATAGCGACGTGACATATATCATTAGAAAGGTGTTTCAATATACTACAATGGTTACTATCGAAGCTCATTTCAAATCACTGTGTGAAAAAAGTTATGGCGATATAAAAAACTTATTTTCATAGACGATTTTAAGCAATTAAAATGAATTTTTTCGTATTCCTTGACGTTACAGTCCACCTGTCAGGCCTCCCCGGCCCCTCAGGCTCCCCCGGCCCCTCTGGCTCCCCAGGCTGCCGCTAGCAGGGCACAGAAGGCTCCTAAGGCACTGCAGGCCAGCCAGGCGAAAGCCCGAAAGGCCCGAAGCAAACACGCCACTAAGGCAACCAACGCCCACTCCGCCATTCCGGCCGCGGATTCATTTAAGGAGCCGCCAGTCCCCGTTAAAGGCGGCCGCCTCCGTCTCAGCCACCCCGGCCTCTACTGAGGCCCGCTCTCGCTGCCGTTCGGGTCTCCGTAAGTCTCGTCCACGCTATGCGTGCAGCGACGCTGACGAGGACAGGAAAAGGAGTCGGTCCCCGGTACGCGTAAAAACGCTGGTGCCCACCTTGCGATCGCGTCCTGCAGCCATCTGCGTAAGAGTGTGGTAGCTGGGGGCAAATATACTGACGCGATCGTTACCGGGTCGTGACCCGATCACAGTGGAAGCTACGGCGGAAGAAAATCGCAGTTTCTCCCGCGGGCCTATCTACCCTATCGTTACTAACCATTTCGTAGCCCGGGATTCGGAAAATTCTGGGTGAAGGTTTGTAAAAGGTCTCTTGTTTGGAATATCGACCGCGTCTTCCCTAATGAACTCGACTAACTCTTCCTTTTCACCTCGTGGGCCATTGGCGTTCCAAAAGCCTAAGACAAGCGAGCGTGGTTTGAACTTTAGACTAGTACTTACTATCCATATTATTTCGCGCATGATAAGCAGGGCGGAAATGTTGCACGCGGTAGCAAGAGGTCCGGTAAGAGCAGCAAGGCGTTCACTATACGAACGCACTTGCCTGTCAAAACTTTGCCTGTTTACCGGGGCAACGAGAAGCGGGAGGGGGGCGGCCCGGGCCGCGGAGGAGATAGAGGCGTTTGATGCTGCTGCCTGGAGACTGGGCGTTGAGGACGCCGGGCGCGCAGATTGCATACGGGAGCAGGGGAAGTGCCCGCCGCAGACAGTGGCAGGTATTTCCCCTTTTGCGGGGCTGATGCAATGGCCGGGAAATTGCGCGAATTGCGCTCGGGAGCCAGTCGGCCTTTGTTGCGGTTGTCAAGAGCTCCAGGCTGTGCCTCCTTAGTCTTAGCAATCTGCTTTGGGGCCTTAAGGCAACCCTGCCAGTTGGCAGTGTGGCCAGTAAGACCGCAAACCACGCAAGATGGCGGCACATCTTTCGGCTTTTTGCAATCGCGGGTCAAGTGGTCGCCCGTGCATTTCACGCAACGAGGGCGCAGGAAACAGCCCGTTTGGCTGTGAATCAAGATCATCTCATCGTTGAACTGGTTCCGCTAATAGCCTTAGTGGCGTGTTTGCTTCGGGCTGGCCTCCAGCTCAAGTCCCGTCAACGGTGCGGAGGGTGCCTTCGGTGCCCTGCTAGCAGCAGCCTGGGGGGCCGTAGGGGCCGGGGGAGCCTGAGGGGCCGGGGAGGCCCGACATGTGGACTGTAACGTCATGGAATACGAAATAATTCATTTTTATTGCTTAAAATCGTCTATAAAAATATTTTTTTTTTATATTGCCATAACTTCTTTCACACAGTGATTTGAAATGAGCTTCCATAGTAACTATTGTAGTATATTGAAACACCTTTCTAATGATATATGTCACGTCGCTATTGGTTCTTGGACCAGCCTCCATACATTTTTGCCGGTCCTCCTTTAAATATTAAATTTCTGAATGCAGAATAGTAGTTATAAAAGCATTTCTATAGGTAGCTTTAACATCATAACGAACAATATTAAAATAATCCGAATAATACTCAAAATCTATTTATGAATAAACATTTTTATGTAAGATTTATATTCTTTTGTTCTGAAACATAATTTAGACCAAAAGAATTGAATACATAATGTAATTTATCTTTTAATGCCACATCAGCAAAAATGTGCTAAATATAGGTACTGACACATTTGCTTAAAAATAAGCATGTTTTTAAGCAAGTTTAAAATCAGCACGTTCTGTAGCTGCAATGTGTCAGTAATTCACACTATTTAAGTCTTATATAAAAACGTTTAAACATATGTAAGTATATTCGTTAATTATCTAACATCTTAACAGTAACCAATAAATTCTGATTTAATATAGTGTTTTAACTTGTGTTATGGTTTTGTTTTGATGTTTTTTTTTACTATAATCCTAAATAATTAAATATTTGGAACGAAATGTTTTATAAAAGGCTCAAACAGCATATTTTCAAATATTAAAATAATTTAAAAATAACTATGGTTTTCTTTGCATTCGAAAGAAATCGAAGTAGTTTATTATATATTTAATAACACATTATAAAAAGGCATAGAAGCAAACATTTGTGTCAACAATAACTTGAAATAAATCAAATGAATAAAAAAGTTGCTAAATATAGTAAATCTGTGCGTTGGCAACATCGATATAGTCACGTCACACACGTCATTCAATTTCATTTCATTTCATTGACCATTGTCGTATAGGAGGATGATCGTGGTGGTCCTGTCGGTATCGCCGTAAAATAGTCGTATAAAGTGGTGCAGTGAGTGAACAAGTGCTTGAGTGTTTTATCTCAGCTGAACTGCAACCGCCACCATGTTTAGCTGGTTAAAAAAGGAGGGTGAAAAAACGGAGAGCATCGACAATGTCGTCGAGGGACTCAAGAAGATCTACAAACAGAAGTTGCTGCCGCTCGAGCAGCACTACCAGTTCCACGACTTCCATTCGCCACAGCTGGAGGAGCCGGACTTCGATGCCAAACCGATGATCCTTCTCGTGGGCCAATACTCAACCGGCAAGACGACGTTCATCAAGTACCTGCTGGAGCGAGAGTTCCCCGGCATCCGGATCGGGCCGGAGCCCACCACGGACCGTTTCATCGCCGTCATGTACGACGAGAAGGAAGGCGTGATCCCCGGTAACGCGCTCGTAGTCGATCCCAAAAAACAGTTCCGGCCGCTCAGCAAGTTCGGTAACGCGTTCCTCAACCGCTTCCAGTGCTCGACGGTGGCATCGCCGGTGCTCCGCGGTATCTCCATCGTGGACACGCCCGGAATCCTGTCCGGCGAGAAGCAAAGAGTAGACCGGGGTTACGATTTCACTGGTGTGCTGGAATGGTTCGCGGAACGCGTGGACCGCATTATCCTCCTGTTTGACGCGCACAAGTTAGACATCTCTGATGAGTTCCGACGCAGCATTGAGGCTCTACGAGGGCACGACGACAAAATTCGCATTGTGCTAAACAAGGCCGACATGATCGACCACCAGCAGCTGATGCGTGTGTACGGCGCGCTCATGTGGTCGCTCGGCAAAGTCCTCCAGACGCCCGAGGTGGCTCGCGTATACATCGGCTCCTTCTGGGACCAGCCGCTACGCTACGACGTCAACCGCCGCCTCTTCGAAGACGAGGAGCAAGACCTGTTCAAAGACATGCAGTCCCTCCCCAGAAACGCCGCGTTACGGAAACTTAATGATTTAATCAAAAGAGCGCGGCTCGCGAAAGTACACGCCTACATTGTGAGTGAATTAAGGAAAGAAATGCCTTCAATGTTTGGCAAAGATGGTAAAAAGAAGGAACTGATCAAAAACTTAGGCCAAGTATATGACAGGATTCAGCGTGAGCAGCAGATATCACCTGGCGACTTCCCTGACATCAAAAAAATGCAGGAAACATTGGCCAACCATGACTTTACGAAGTTCCATCCCCTCAAGCCCAAGCTTCTTGAAGTGGTTGATCATATGCTAGCCAATGACATTGCCCGCCTCATGGACATGATCCCACAAGAGGATATCAATGTTGTCTCCGAACCGCTCATCAAAGGTAAGTGCTTTTCTAGTAAACTCTATTTTTTTCTCCACTGGCTTTACAACTTTTATAATACTTCAAATAACCAAGTTCATTGCGTGCGTTAATAATAAACATTGAGCATTTCAGTAGGGTAGTAATTGTCACAAAGATTATCCAAAAAATTTAAAGTTAAAGATCTGATAAAAAAATATTATGATGTAAACTTCACAATTATGAAGTTTTGCAAAGAAATTGAATTCAAAGAAAATTTTGGAGGATCCCTGAAAAATATAGCTTTATTTATCAGTTTCATTTCACATGAATTACTCAATGATTTTTTTCTTTGTGGTAAACAATGTCTCACATGTTTATATCAGTTTCCTTATCATTTACCTGAATGATTATATAATTCACAATGAGTTCTAAGTATAACTGGTGTTGATGAATTTAACCCTTGTCCAGTTAGAAGTGTTCAATCAACAGGCCCGTATTTATTCGCTGGTCCATTGCTCACTTCGAGCAATCAGCAAAACTTCAAGGTGGTCCGGGCCAAGCAACCTGGTATGATTCCAGGCTATGCCACGGCCCCCACCTGGTCCGATTTTTATAACAGCCAGTAAGACTTGTAAGTTTGTCTGTTTAAAAAAAACAGGCATGTGTTTAGAGATCCAAAGCTTTTGGTATTCAGAAGGCAAGCCATGCTTTTGGGATTATAGGAAAGGTCCACCACTGGGGGCCTCTGTAGACTGGCCGGGCCCCTAGGCATGGGCCTTTTGTAGGCCTAGGAAAAAATCCGGCACTGTCAATCAACCCATGACTTGATGTTAAAAAAGTTTAACCTTAACAACTTCAGTTAAGGTTCAATTTCTATTGAATTATGCAAATCCATACATGGAAGGAAATAATTTTGTATACATGTTCTTGTAAAATCCTTTAAATTTGTTCATAGTGTTTAAGGGGGACTATGGTGAACATATAAAAAACGGTTTTTTAACAATACACAATTTTACATAGAGCTACATTATCAATTGCATAAAATTTTCCATACATACACTATTATTAAACAGAACCTAGTAGTGGAACAAAAACTAATAGTGGTTTGACAAGGAAAACAGATGGATGAATGTTAATTGCAGCGGTCAAATTAATATACACATTTTGACGCTGACTCCTTACTGTAGAATGTAGATATTAGTAGGAACATTATGAAGGTTGAAGATCATGAATCATTACCAAATTCATCACTAGGGATAAAGCATTTGTCTCTATTGCACCTCATACTTATCAGAAAGAGACAGTGCTTCAGTGTTGGGATGTTAAACATATCCATTAATAAAATATATTTACAAAATATTTTATTCATGGTTTAACCCTGAGCCAGGGCTCTAGGGAACAAAAGTCACACGTGTTAATTCAAATAAAACCATTAGCGCTCAATTACTTAACGCCATTGAGCAATCCATATTTCAAACAATAGATAACATGTGCAATGCTGATGTTTCCATGCAAGGAGTGGCAGTTATCGTCACGTTCTCAAGGCTACGTGCCACAAGTGTGCACTCCTATCTACACCTCTCTTACACACACCGTGATAGACTACGAAGGGATAGCGATGGCATAACCACATAGCATAGATGCTGCTATCTCAGATATTGACCTGGATTCGCTATCTGATAAGGATGTAGCTTATTAGCTGACACAATAACTATTATTAGTGCTGTTTACCTAAGTGCCGATGGTAATGCCTCCACGTAGTTAGTATTGACCAGTGGTGGGCAAAGTACGGCCCGCGGTCCAACTCCGGCCCGCGAAACCATTTAATCCGGCCCGCCGCGGATACATCGTAATAGTTTGTATATGGCCCGCGACGATTATATTTTGAGGATTCACCCGTTATAAAGTAAAATATTTGAATACATAGAATGACATAGATAGATGAATAAGTAAAAGAATCAGTTTGTCTAGTCGCGTAGTTCATTCATGCATTGTGTCGAGGGTGGGTCTGGCACTCCTCCGAAATTTCTCAAGCTTTCTGGCCCCCCATGAAAAAAGTTTGCCCACCACTGGTATTGACCCTAGGGCGGCGATTAAACTGTACTGTTTTCGCATGAATTGGCTATGTGGAAGTTAGTTCCATATGATACAGAATATATTTTCATTTACGAAAAAAAACATATAAGGAAGGAATAAGTGATACTTGGTATTTTGCCGGTCCGATGCAAATTAGATAAGTAAGGTTTTTTCCACTGATGACGTTCATGACCACACGCTGAAGAATATACAGCACGTTGACCCAATAAATGACAGTTCACAGCATGATGATAATTCCTTACAGTATTTTTATTTTAAACTGAAGAGCTCATTGGAGGGACAGGACTACCTGTATTTTTACTTTGAAATTTCGTATCTTCAACTTGCAGATAGTTGCATATTATGAAATAGCTTTGGGAATAATTCATAATTTGATGTATTCGCCTATTCATGCCCAACAATAGTGCTATAAATTGTATTATAATGAGTAGGTACGTCAGATTACAGTGGAAAAAAGGCCGATGAGAGAATGAAGCTTCTCATTTCATGAAAATAAATTAAAAACGAGTTTATGAATGTCGTGATGTTGTATGTTGCGTAACGTGTAAAATGTACTTATACATAATTGTTAGCAACTTTACACTGTAGGTACGAGGGTCACAAGGGGCTGTGGGTACATGGATTAGAAAACTAGTACCCATACGTCGTTTATCATCGCAGAATAGGCAGCAAATTTGGCCGATAAACACTAATCCCAACCTCCGACAGTGCCACATTGCCTTCGAACACCAGTTTCAACTCTGTTTAGGCTTAGGTGGCTTTAAAAATACAATGATATGAACAGCTGTTAAAATTTCAAACTCTGGCTTTAAGAGTACAATAATATACGATAAGTAGAGTAGCTCGCGACTGGCGGGGAAAGTGGCGCCGACGAGCGCCACAGACACGTCCTGATTGTGATTGCATCGGATTAGCTTACACGTCGGCCAGTTCACCGGCCCGCCGATAAAGCGACCCAATAATTAAAGTGTTGCCGCTTACCGACGGTTGTGACACTACTTGCACGCGACGCATTCTACTTAACCACTCTGCTGGCTCCGCCAGTGGAAGTGCCCTTCGCCGGAATATGGGCCAATGCACCCGTGAGAGATAAATGACTAGAAGAACAGCGTTGATCTTGAATCTATGCTTTAAAAAAACGATAGAAGAAGTTAAACGTTTCACTTTTGAATGCGTAGGTACAATAGTTACACATTTTTTAAATTTGATATTAATGAAGACTGTAGTTTACCAATTTAATGTTCAAAATTGGTGGTTTGGGGACCGTCGGTTCGATCGCTTCTCTAGGATATTTATTTGTTTGAAACCATGCTCAACGTGGACAGGGTAGTTCTCTGCGACGAAACAGTCGCACCAATCACATCATTACCATCGCCACAAACACGAAACTATGGAGTCGTTTTCGGTTATCTTGTAGAAGTCGCATGCCTCTGCTACTTTTATTATAATGATCCTGATTTCATCCTGATTGCTTTTATAAAACGGCCAATAATAGTGGCGATGGTAATGAAGCAAGCAAACCGGTATAAAATCGCAGAGAACTACCCGACAACGTGTGTGTCTACTTTGCGGACAATTAACGTTTATATTTTGATTAATAAACCAACACGGGCAGTATGTTATCTACTACACAAAGATGTCAAATATGTGTGGCTTTCTTTTTCAGACATAGGGTTTTATTATTGAGGGCGAATCCCACAATTAATTAACTATACACGTGACAAAAAACTAGTTATTATAGGTTCGGTTAAGCAATATTGTACTTCCGAAAGTGACGTAGATAAATCGTTTCGCTAATAATGGTAGAACCGTATTGTAACCCCCAACACATTGAATAATAAAAGGCATTATCGACACATTACTACCACCTCCACATTATGCCAGTCAACATGTAGTCGTAAACTTTAATGCTCTCTCTGTTGTGTAGGTACTGTATGTTTAATTAAACTTTGCCTTTACTTTGTTTTCCTCGTATTTGTATCTGTTTACAGATACCCCGAAAGCATAATGAATTAGTCTCGTAAATTTCATAGTTAGTTCGGACAATAATGATTATATTGTCCGAACTAACTACATGTTGACTTTCTAAGATGGTAATCAGGTGCATTAAATGCTGTATGCTTTACTTATGCGGTAGTGTTCGCCAAATTACTATTTCTTGTTAGTATACATACCTGGATATATGAGTATGGTCTTGGTCAATTAATTTTATCGCATGCAGAGAAAATCTTTGCAGAAATACCTATTAAGGCTCAAATTTAAAAATCAATTTTTATAGACTTGCATTATCGGCATTTAGTATAACTGCATAATTCCATGTTACTATTATTGTGGCTAATCAAATCAGTAATAAGTTTTCATAGCAATTAGGATAATATCGTATAGGCACCTACATTTCGCTGCCTCAATATTACAGGGTTCTATGTTACCTTTTCAGGGAAGTTAAAATTAGACTTTGCGTCACTATGACAATGTTCAAAACCCAATTCGTTAAAATGAAACATAGAACCCTTTAATATTGAGCCAGCGATATCTCGTCCGAATTTCTGGGCTTAAACCATGACGTCATGCTGTGCGTAAGTTTGTATAGGTAAACCTGTTAATTAGTTTATAAATATCAGCAGGGAGTGTGTCTTATCTACGAGGCATATAAAGGAGAGATAATTTGCACGTTCATATTGCCACGAACCCGCATGTGAATGATAGTGTTAACTTTATTTATTATGCTCCTTGTTGATGGTAGGTATTTTGTCTTTTTTTCCTTTTTAGGGTAAATTTTAGACCAGGCTGGTCGGATCAAATATCAATTATCCCTGAAGAATATTTATAAAGTAGTGAGTGACTAGAGATGTGTCGTTCCCGGGAATATTCCCCGTTTGTATGGGGTATTTTTGCTAGAACTGTTGCAACTCTGATCAAACAAAACAACACAATAATGATTGCACACTTAAAAGAAAATTTACAATAGAAAGTTAAGTAAACATAATGATTAACAATAAGCGCTCTTATCGCTAAAGATCGAACTCATCCAGAGAACCTTTTGGTAGCGGGTCACCATATCTTGCAACATTATTTCCTTGTGCTCTTAGTCATCATAGGTTGTTCTGAAAGGACTAGGTACCTATAAGCGTTTCAGCGCTCGATTTCCTAATTTGGTGGAACTTTCTACCGCTGTTCGTTCATTAGCAGGCACAGGCCGTTTCGCCTCGCGTGTGGCTTTCCTCGAAATCTCGCCTGCGCCGCTCTTTCCGGGTTCAAACCGCTGGGGGATCGCCCGAGATTTAGCAACCATCCATAGTTAGTCGGTCGGTTAATTGAAACGTGCAATTAACGCAAAGCTAATTAATCTTTTACAATTAACAGCAATAAAATCCACAGTAATAATCTAATTAGGAAACAAAATGTGATAACGACGTGCTTGTTAAACACACCTTATTAAATGTAGGTATAATGCAAGGTTCCCCTGGGTTTTCTTCATTAGTGGCAGATTTCCCCCAAAACCATTAATAATTAGCTTATACTCGTAATATATACGGTTTCATCAATAATTCGTTGTTCTTTGACTCGTGTGATGCCGTTCACCTGTTGCATTTTCAACGCCCTAACTGTTGTGCAGTCATCTCCACGCTGAATAGTGTCGGAATTAACGGCATTTTGTTTGTACCAAAAATGTCTTTGTCGCATGGTCCATGTCAAAATTCGACCTTCTTTTGTTCTCGGTGCCCCCTCAACTCGCTCGGCTCTCGTTGCGTCACGTAATTAACGTTACCAACTGTTCCAGCAAGATCTTTCCAAAACTGCTATCTATAGAAGAAATGAAAAGGTTCATTGACTTCACAGTTTTTTGGCCTTTGTTTTAGCAATTGTTTATATCCTAATTCCCATTTAATGATATATTGATGTCGCTTTTACGATTACGTGTCAAAAGCTATTATGAATATAATATGCATTTTTATTTTAGCAAATATTTGGTTTCGCAATCAGCGAATCCGATTTCCTGTTGAAGAAGTTATAACAGTGATGGCCTATTGCTCTGATGTTCTCATATGCAAATGCGGCCGTTATACCAATTGATTCAATGACCTAATGAAGATACCTCAATATTTTGGCTTCCTAGCGAATTAATAATCTTACGTAAAGCATAATGTTCGCAAATTACGTAAGTGCTACGTAGTGATAGCAATATATCGCATAGACGTATCTTAATCTCCGGTTCTATACCTATGTATCGCAGGATTACCACTATCACCGTCTTACTCATTTACTCGAAACTGAGCTCGTTCTTGTATATTCGTAACCTGGCGATTCTGATCGCTTCAAATGCAGAATTGTATTATTAGCCCGAACAGACACGGAACCATAGCGAGCGATCACATCGCAATGCAGACCCCACATCAATAGTCTAGTGTTAATTATAACCTGTTAAGGCATCCTCGAATGTTCGCGTCACGAAATCACGTGAACATAGAATTCGCTGTAGGTACTTGATAGTGATAAAGGTGTTTGTGTAAATTGTTCGGGTTATGCCGAGCCGGTACGATACGGCGCGGGCGCACCTATAGGTACTGACTGTGCCTGTACCCGCGACCTTGCCCATTGTGCGGTGATCCTCCATTATATCACAACACAACCTTCGGATTACTGAGCCAACAATTGTTTACCGATGTCCGGTTTTTAGAGCACTAAACACAGCTTTTTATCGGGACCATCACGGTCAAGGCCGTCAACTTTATTCACCTTCATTATACCTATTACTAGTACAGCAATTATATATCCTGTTAATTCGCTTGGCAATAAATGAAAACTCGCAAGCACTATGATAGAATTGTGATACTGTACTGATAAGGGACTATCTGCTTTGGTAGCTATCTCTCCACTATAAGTCTATAATTGTTCTATTTCTCAACGAGCGCGCTATCTCTGAGCGGCCCACTTGTCTTCCAATGTGCCGTGGAACTGTTATTAGCACTTTTATACCTATGCATTTTCTTAGTATATTTTCTTGGTTACGTTACGTCATCATTCGTCACCACTGACGCAGCGCTGAATCAGCGTCACAAGTCCAATCGAATGTTTCCGTCAAGTTCCATTGTCGATATCGCTTACAATTACTTTGCATACGGAGAAATTCGGCTTTCGAGTGCCTTAATTTTATCACTTTTTCACAGAGACAATTTGTAGTAATGGCCACCACCGTTTTTATCGCCGTCGATATAATTCGCTTGTTGCGTTGGTATTAAATGAGTACCTATAAGCAGTAACGAGGAGAATGTATTCAATTGGCAGCGGTTTCACCGTGTGATTCAATAGGTATTTTATCATTCCGGTCATATTCGTATGTTTTGTTGGTGTAATTTTATTTAGATTTATCATGGTCGTTAAATTAAATATTGTTAATTATGCGAATTGACAATATTGCAAAAGAAAATTGATCGAGTCGATGGATCCTTTGAGTGATTCTCTATCTGAGAATATATTATGATTATTTTATATAATCAAAAAATCTCTACGCGTAGTGCCGATACCTACTACAGTGGAATAATAGACTCAATGTCTACCGCCGCCACCATAACGCAAAAGGGCACAACTAACATTTTTTTTTCGACACTGAGTTGTATACATATTCGGAATCAGTAAATCTCACAGATTCCGAATATGTATACAACTCAGTGTCGAAAAAAAAATGTTAGTTGTGCGCTTTTGCGTTATGGCGGCAGATGTACAATCATATAGTTTTAGTGACATAGTTTTTTTTTTCGACTGCTAGATTACTTGAATGTCATCTCTTCATTAAGTATTCTCATAATAAAGTTCAGGGCGCACATTCACCAAACATTTGAATTAGGTGTGCCTTGCATAAGTACAGTTCTTAAATAGGTACAGTCCTGCAAACATGCTATGCTATGTCAGATATTATGCGCACGCGACTAGCGCTAATCCGGAAACGCAATTCGGGCCACTGGCGACTCGTTAGCTCGGACACTTGCTGATGCAGCCTCTTAACAGATCATTTACTCCTACACAATGCAATCATACTTTATTGTAACAAAAAAAAAATTACAATGCAAACTTATATAAAAACAGTGGTAAATAATAGGCGGTCTTATCGCTAAAGATCGATCTCTTCCAGACAACCGTTGGCTACACATGCTATGCGTTGATAATAAATATTGCGAACTCTATTTTGATCACGTCCTTGTACCAATAATGCTGAATCGTTCATGGCGATGTTCACCTACATCTTGGTCGGGTCATTGGTCCCTACACCGGGGAACTTGTCAGAGTTCGGGGTATTTATTGAATTTCATTCGTTTTTCTGAAAATCTTGTTTATTATTTGTATTGTAATTGTATCACCTTCTGATTCAGTGTTTGACGATCCGGGTCAAATCGACACAGTTCCTGTTTACCTACCATCATTCAGCAACAATAGTAAATTGTGTATCTAGGGCGGTAAGGAAGGAATTACAAACGAGTGTTTGTTAGAAGTCCGAGGCGAAGACGAGGGCTTTAATAACACGAGTTGGTAATTCCTTTACCGCCCGTGGCACACACAATGTTTTTCATCACACTTGTGAGGAAATCTTAATAAATAACCTTACTAATCCCCAGTATGATAAGATTTTTTTTTAAACGAAAGTGACATTATATCCATAGATAATGCGAATGTCAAGTCACGTTCGGAAACCATAGCGGTAGAGACCTAAAACGGCCATTTTTGATTTTATTTTTGCGAAATACTGAAATTCACTATTTAAACATTTAATTAATATTACCGAAATGTGTGTTTACATGTATTTGCAATAACAGTTCTCTTTAATTAAATCTTTCAGTGATAAAATTAAGTTGGCGTTTCCTTTGAACATGACAAATAAGAGTAAAACAGAACAGCATATTCAAATAAATAAAAAAATTACACCCTAGGGCGTAATAGATCACTTACGGCCCACAGAATCTATGTGTAACAACACCATTTTCGAGTAAGTGTGATGAAATAGTACATTGTGTATCAAGGGCGGTAAGTAAGGAATTACAAACGAGTGTTTGTTACAAGGCCGAGGAGAAGCCGAGGGCTTTAATAACACGAGTTTGTAATTCCTTTACCGCCCGTGGCACACACTAGTACATTGTGTATCAAGGGCGGTAAGTAAGGAATTACAAACGAGTGTTTGTTACAAGCCCGAGGCGAAGCCAAGGGCTTTAACAACACGAGTTTGTAATTCCTTTACCGCCCGTGGCACACACAATGTTTTTCATCACACTTGTGAGGAAATCTGATTAAAATAACCTTACTTAACCTAAATAAAATTGTAAAACTGACAGTGACATTAGTGACATTATCCATAGACAATGCGACTTCACGTCACGTTCGGAAACCATAGCGGTAAAGACTTAAAATGGTTGATTTTATTTTTGCAAAATACTGAAATGCACTATTTAAACATTCAATTAATGTTACAGAAATATGTGTTTACATGTATTTGCAATAACAGTTCTCTTTAAATAAATATTTCAGTAATAAAAGTTAAAAAAGTACGATGGCGTTTCCTTTGAACATGACAAATAAGAGTAAAACAGAACCAGCGTTTCAAATTTAAAAAGAAAACCATTACGCCCTAGGGCGTAATAGGTCATTTACGGCCCGCAAAACCTACGTGTAATGACACCATTTTCGAGCAAGTGTGATGAAAAATGTTTTTCATCACACTTGTGAGGAAATCTGATTAAAATAACCTTACTTAACCTAAATAAAATTGTAAAACTGACAGTGACTTTAGTGACATATATCAAGACGACAAGTCACGTTCGGAAACCATAGCGGTAAAGACTTAAAATGGTTGATTTTATATTTGCAAAATACTGAAATACACTATTTAAACATTTAATTAATGTTACAGAAATATGTGTTTACATGTATTCTCTTTAAATAAATATTTCAGTAATAAAAGTTAAAAAAGTAAGTTGGCGTTTTCTTTGAACATGACAAATAGGAGTAAAACAGAACCACCGTTTCAAATTTAAAAAGAAAACCATTACGCCCTAGGGCGTAATAGGTCATTTACGGCCCGCAAAACCTACGTGTAATGACACCATTTTCGAGCAAGTGTGATGAAAAGATATTTATAAAACTTTCAAGCTTTAAATCTAATCGGGTGGGCGCTTTAAAACTGTAGGTAGGTTTTCATTGTATCCACATTTTATTCAAGTGGACATGTTCGTCGTCAGTACTCTGAAATGTACTTAGTGATTAATTCAACCAAAATGATAAAGCAATTAAAACTCCAGTTACTATTGGTTAACTGCCTTCGAGTGCATGCACTTACTTGCAATGCAAACACTCGATCGATAGCACAGTCCTCTGTGTGACCCGATAACACCTGTACTCGTACAAGTATATCACTGACGAGTCGAAAGGCACTTAAAAGCATTCTTGGCCTTGCACTTTTGCTGTAGGAATTAAAAGTTACAGGTATTATCAATATTATCATTAACAGCTAAACAATCAACTTTCCTTTTGCTACATATTACTTTTTTAATTATGGTGGTCTTCCTAAGCTAAATTATAATTTTTCAGCCTGACTAGATATCCCACTGCTGGGCAAAGGCCGCCAAATTATAAATATATTTCATTTTTATTAGGGTTTTAATTACATTCGGGTGATGATGTTTCAGCAATTTTTAAATCATAACTTCGTAGGTACGTAATTTTAAATCAAAACCATGTTATCTGTTGCATAACTAAAAAAGTTGTGCAGTCGCTATTAGATTAGGTACAGCACTTACAAATGTTTCGCGCTATATAGCGGTACCTATATATGTATACTGTAGCTAGTTGTAATGACTGTTAGCTTAATAGTCTATTTCTCGACGTGAAACATACGTTTCCCATTTTGTAGTTCGACGTTTGGAGGTCCTTTACACCTCCAAAACATAATGTTTTGACAACGGAGACTCCTTACATCTCCATTAATTTTAGTCTATGTTTGCCTATTTTCTATATTTTTTATCATGTTTTGACGCCTAGAGACCCTTTACATCTCTAAAAATGTAGTTTTAAGTTTTGTAATGTAATGGATCCGGAGATTATATACGTCTCTCGGTAAAATGTAAAAAAAAAACTGTGCCCAGTTATTTGCTTGTTGCATTTTATAAATGTCATCTTATGTAATAAAGTCACAATTGTTGTAATGTTGTTTTTAAAAGAGAAACTGGTGAGTTTCTTCAGGCGCTTCTTTTCACCAGAAGGTCATCTACCGAAGCGCCAAAAGAAAAGAATCAGACATGTAAAAGAGCCCTTGAGGCCTACTTACAGAAATAAATGAGTTTGAGTTTTTATACGATACGGATATGTATATAACTATGGCGCTTAATCGCTACATTACGACATTCTAAGAATGTAATCGTGAATCAGATCCATATGGGTGTGAAAAGTCCAAGAATCAATTACACTAATCGTGTCAATTCGTGTCATCCGCTTCATTGAGTGGCAATAGCGCCTCTTTTAAAAGTGTCAATCTTATCGGCGTCGGCGGTTATCGTTGTAGGGTGGCTTATCTATGCGTGTATGTTGTATTTCGCGAGGCATCGAACCTGTTAAGTGAATGTCAAGGCAAATTCGGTGTAACGCGCCGAATCTATGGGATATTAGAACCTGTACATACGTTATCACAATAACACATATTCTGTTTTGGTGGTGTAATGCCCTTGCTCGTTAACATCACTTCGTCGACAATATTTAGAATAAATGAGTGTTGATTAAAAGATCGCTCGTTAGGTTAATAAATCGCTAATATTGCATCAAAAACAAAAGGCAGCAAATCATCACATAAACGTAGGTATATCTAATATACGCCGTTTGCCGAAGTCTGCGTGAATGTCAAGGCTTCATATAGGGTTGCTGCCGGTTGTTCCGTCCTGCCAATGGGAGCGCGACGGGCACTTTCGCCGCGCTGCGTTGTGCGCGCACGCCGATGCGTCTGATTCTGATAGTCCATTGTACAAGTGTATTAACATGGCGGAACAATATGTTTTTGTTGCTATTGAATGGGATAATTCTGAACAGTACCGAGAATTGGATGTGTCATCAAACGTACAATTTTGTCATGTTGGTCAACCTAGTTAGATGTCAGTCAGATAGAGATACCTTTGTGTCTAATTTTTAGCGCCATTCGTTTCTACTATTATGCTATTGACATTAGTATTGTTTGCATTGAATGCGAAGTTCTACAGTTATCCCTTTGTTCTTGTCTTAAGAATTTTGAAGTCCTTTGTACTATAAAGTACTCGGTGTGACAATAAAAGTGGTATCGTGGCTGGAACGTTAATTATCACATGTTTAATACATGCGGCATTGTGGGCGGAGCGGGGTGACTAATGTCCCTGGAGTCCTTTGACTGCTCTAGTAATGTCCCCAGTGCATCAATTCACTGTAGCATATGGTAGGATATGCCTATACTAAACCTGTAATTTTATGTTAGAAGAGGTCTTTGACCCTCTGCAGGTAATACTTCGCGTGCACGGCCTAATTCTGACGTTGTATCTCTGTCATAAGTATGTGGACAATGCAGAATTGTAAAATATAGTTTATTTGAACACTACATTTTATTAGAAAACTGTTTTTCTTCGTCCAAGACGAGTCGTAAACCGCACGAAGTTATAAAGTGAAATTGGATTAGGTATATGAGCTGCTTTATTTGTTCAAAATTATAGCCTCGAGTGAAACTCGTGAAACTCGTTACGCCACGCGATGTTATAACAATGAAATCCATTCTAGATCCTCTGATATAAAAACTATTCTGGTATCGGATCGATCGGTGCAGTGTCGCAAAGCGTTGCAGCGCGCTTCCTCGCTCCGTCGCCCGTGACGGTGGCCCTACCACGCCACTCTGACTTGCATTCGTTTACCGAATTCCGCGATGCATACCGACAATGTAAAATCGTTGCTGCGGTTTTTAAAAATAGGCCAAATAACACGGTAGAATGACTGTTATGATAAAGTAACAACTGAGATACATATTGATTAGACCGAAGTAACTTGAACCTCAGATCTGATTTTTAGTAACGTTTTAAGGTTTTGACCAAATATAAGCAAAAATAGCCTTCTCTTGTATTATTCAAGATCTCTCAGAGGTAGACTGCAATGCAAAACAACTTCCGTGTGTTAGCTTGCACCTTATGTACATCCGTAGTGGCGACCCTCTTCCTGTCTAATGTACGCGATCTTCTATCGGACGTGCCGCTAACTGAAGATACGGATGACAGAGTCAATATATAAAGACGCTCGCTAATGAGGAACTATCTATTACTACGGCTTGCTCAATGGACGCTGCAGTTCCGACGTTGGATGTGATGTGAACGCTCGATTTCGGTCGATAGACGGGCACAGTTAATTGTGCCGGCATTGTTCCCGCGTCCGCTGTGACATCATGCTCGTGCGCTGCCATTGTGCGTGCCCCACTTGCCCCCAGCGCCGCTTTGTGCCGACCACCCTCTGAACTGGATCTCGATTGTTCTTTCCCTTTGTCGCGAGAAGAAATTGATGCTATTGAGTCTCAATTGGCTTGGTAACCTAGATGTGCACGCTGTCGCTCGTCGAGGCAATCGTATGTTTATTTTGCAGTAAGGCATTATCACTGAACTTATTTCAAGTTTAGCCATTTTTGCAACTTTGCCTTTCACACAGGCAACACAACAAACAATCAGCAAACAAGATTTTTTTGAATGAAGAAGTTATGTCGTTACGTTACGTAGGTGTAATTACCTGGTCATTTGTGCTGCTGAGATTGAAAACAAATGTGGAGGATAGTATCATGACACAGATCACACGGTTTATAGGCGAGGCGGGGTCAACCAGGTATTGCTGTTGAACAATTACATATGCGCCCGTGAGAGATAGCGGCTCAAAAGCTACGCGGGGGCAGGGTGGCTACTTATCAGCAATGTTTCTAGGTAGTTTTGCTTTTTGTTTGTTCGCATGATGTCATCCTCATCCCTGATGCTTCGGCAAACAATAGTAGCTCGTGGGTTCGGTTGGAATGATCCTGCACATAACATAACGGTTCCATTGTGCGATCGATGGCGTATGATAATGGCGTGCGCAACGTGCGGCCACGCGCACGTGATTGTATGCACAAGGTGATACCGCTCCCATTTATTTTCACATTTCTGCAAATAAACAATCAGTTGTTGCGCATTAATAGCAAACAACGCATTTCCAGCATAACTAATATCTCCTCGTATGTTGTTTAGTTTTTTACCTTGTCGTTTGTAATACAAATTTTACCTTGATCCGACCATTTCCACCGAAGGTTTATAGAAAGCAAGTCGAAGTTCCCAACTCTGTTTAATTATTTCCCATTGACCTTTAAAGCTTGCCCTACTTTTACAGCTAAAAGAACTAGTACTTAAATTGACTTAGAAAACAATAATTTCCCGACATTAAATTAAAATGGTTATCTTTCGAAACTGCGAGCGTGTTGCCGGCTGGCGAATGATAACACCTTATCACGGCGGCGTATTGTTGACACTTTATTGGTCAGAAGAATGTTTTTGGGAGTTTGCTATGGCACATACCAAAAACTGAAATAATCTATATTTTTGTTCACAATTTGCCAGTTTGAAGCGGGTGGATAAATATTTAATTGGAAGGGAGGTGTTACGTCGTTATGAATGCATGTGTCACTTCTCAGAGTATGAGGAAGCAGTCGACAGGAGCGGCTACTACGGGGCGCCATTGCGCGGCCGGTGGGCGGCGGACGCGCATCCTCTTTACGCCGAGGATACAGGTATCCTGTCCGTCGCCTGACCTTCCCTGTGCCGTCCGACACGACGCTAACTGCTTCTGCGCGTCAGCTATCCTCTTCTCTCCTTACCCCTCGCGGTGCAGGCTTCCCACGAGCTCGCTCGATCTCTCCATTGTTGTTCAATAAACTACATATTGTTGATTCAGCTTCGCGTGCCGTGTTGTCGTGTGCGAGTCTGTAATCATAAATCGATTTGTCCGTCGTCCGTCGCTAAATGTTCTGCTTCCTCCACTTTCTCCGTTGGCTCCGCCATGTAATAACTAGATTACCTGATCATTATGTCACCGCCTGAGGCCTTAACATTGTAGGCGGCTAACGCTTTTGTCATTGCGTTGACCATAAACCCGAGATAACGAGCTTGTATTTATGTATCTCACTTACGATTGTTGCGATTTTTTGTATAACTCGTCCAATGTTGATATTGGCTTTACGAATCTTGAATCTGCGTTGACTTTGATCTTTGTTTACCGTGCATTATCATGTGATAATCATCTGCTTCATAGAACTATGTCAGTGGAAACTAATTAACCTTTATCGGCGTATGGACTATTTACATGACATCGTTTGCGTAACCTAGATCCCGTTCACGCAACCCTTAGCCTATTATGTCAGCTTTAGATCATCGTTTTGCTAATTCCGCATCTTCTTCTGTATTATATGATGTTATTGTCGTCTCTCGCAAATGGTTTTCTTGTCCATAATAAGCTGGAATGCAGTGTCATTTCCGCGATTGAGGTGCGTAAATTGCAACTTTATATATCGACGACAAAGGCTCTGGCCGGCAGTCTGATGACGTATCTATCTATTCATTCAGTATATTACACCGGCTGTTCTAGTCGCGTACCAGACACCGGCCCCGGTTACACCATGTATAGGAACCACCTGATGTATTGTATATCTCAGGCTCAGCTTAGGAGAACACGCCTAAAACGAGAAGTAGTCTGTTTTTAATCACATGGCACGTCGTACAAAGTAAAGTAAATTTATTTGCGCATAATAATGAAATTCCTAACGTAAAGACTTTGCATTGCGACACGTAATACGCATATATTTTTTCCTGGGAACCTGTTTCACATAATCGCAATGTGTCCACACTTATTAGTAAATCGTGTGACTAATCTTGGTAGTTGTCTCGACCACGTGTCAACCGTCTATATCTGTGGGTGCCTGTCTGGTTGCGTGTGTGTTTGTTTGTCGCCCGTGGGCGATGCGATCCGCAATAACACCAATTTGCTCAATTCCCTGCCGCATGATTTATTATACCAGTACGAAGGTTAACTATTAAACAGTGATATTTATTGAGTGAATGTCACGGGCCATTTGATGCATTTGTTAGCTATGCAGCTACAATGGTAAGTTCCGAGTAGTCACCAATTGACTCGTTTTTATCGCAGTTCAAGTTTGACCTACATTGCTGCGAATATCCTTGACTGGGCAATTTGCTTCACCTTTGAATACTATGCGTAAGAAAATAGATTAAAAAACTATTACTCATAGCCACATAGAACAATAGTTCGTGAAATAAAAAGCATCGATAAAACCGATACCGTATAAGCTTGGGGAGAGGGGGGGTGGAGATGAATGGGCGGCCTTGCGCTCGAGTCGAGATAATGGCCAACGCGACTGCTCGGACTCTGCTGGCCAGGGTTGCTGCTGTCTATCTCTCAATTGATCGTGGCCACAACGTTACTTAATTACCTATTTACAAACTGTTGCCGACTATTTGCAAAGAGTTTTTGCCCCGTTCAAAAGTCATTAAATTTGTTTTTAAGCTTCTCCAAAAACAAAAGTAATAACGTTGGAAGTTTCCAACAATGGATTGCTCAAATACGTTAAAATTAATAGTCTAGAAACCAATTTAACGCGTCTAAACGTGGCAATCCTGCGGTGCAGTGTAGCCACTTGCTGCTGCGCCCAGTTCCGCGGCAATTTGCGACTGTGAATGGCTCTGGTTTTCTGCCACAGCACGCGTTTAGTTGTCAATGGAACACCCGCCCTTTGTGGATCACTTGAAACTGGTACAGATAGTATCATTAAATATATAGTTATACCTTAGCTATTCGTTATAGACGAATGCTTCCTTGACACAAATTAACGTCGATACGTTTATGACTCCCGCATATGGTTCACGGTAACGACGACACCCGCCGAATCGGGGTCCTTTAGCCTTTCGCCGCCTGAGTCATGGCCCACTTCTGCCGGACATGTTTGCGGACCTCAATTTCTAGACTATATGCGTGATTACTTAGTACTTGATGCTCGGGTAGTGCTACTGGCTCGTTAGCGCCGGTTCAATAATTTTCGCACGACGATGCGGTCACGTTTGTGGGCGAGCTGTCGCTTCCGTTGTATTATTTGCAGCTTGTTATAATAACAATATGTGTTGATCTGGCATTG
The DNA here is from genome assembly GCA_947034925.1 of Eudemis profundana. Taxonomy (NCBI): domain Eukaryota; kingdom Metazoa; phylum Arthropoda; class Insecta; order Lepidoptera; family Tortricidae; genus Eudemis; species Eudemis profundana. The sequence continues at coordinate 19,168,033 of OX344796.1, read as the reverse complement.
CCGCTGAAACGTGCCTGCAGGTGCACGAGGAAGTAAAGCGGACTTTGTTAACTTTCATGGTCCTCCACTTGTTTTATTAACAACCGGTTCCTTTGAAAACATTCAGAATTCTGTGCTCGAGTACAAAAGTTTAATAATAATCAATCAAAACGGAATAAAAAATAAACAAGGTATTGTCCACTCGTTGAAATTTAATAAAATGTCAAGGTATATTTCATATATCCTGGTGCATTGGAATCTGGCAATAAAACACGTAGTTTCTCAAAAACAATTAACTTTCCTTAACCACCATATATGTCTGTTGTAAGACTTGTAAGTAGCATCATTGACCTTTTCATTATTTTACATTTCAGGCGGCGCCTTCGAGGGCGTAGAAGACCAGGTGTCACCGTTCGGATATGGCCGCGGAGAGGGCGTAGACGCGGGCCATGGCGACCCTGAATGGATCTGCAGCCGCGAGAAGCCCCGCTACGACGAAATGTTCCGTGGGCTCAACCCCATCGACGGCAAGGTCACCGGCGCTGGTAGGTCCCTCACGCCCACGGGCGTCAAAGCGCACGACGCCTTGCAGGCGCTGCTCTCCTCCACGCACAGCTGCTCTCTGCTCACAGAACTCTGCATGACGCTTTCCAATAATAACCCCCCTGATCAGGAGTTCCATAGACTAGCCGGCGCGTTGACGGTCGCGACACACAACTGTAACTTGATTGCACATTATTTAGTCAGCAACGAGCGGTCGAACGACGATAGACTCTCTTCGGCCGTTTCCATTCACAGTCTACAGTCCCCTCGCATTAGTGAAGATAGGGCGTCTACGTACATTCCCAGTAGACCGGAGTCCCCCGTCACTGATAAAGTCGTAACTAGCGATAGTTCTGAAGACGAATCGAGCGTAGAAGACGAACCAAGATACAATCTAGATCTACCGCAAGAAAACTTCAACTTCTTTCAGCCAATAATTAACTCTTTCAAGTTTATATTTTTGTTACTTTTAAATATTGTAACAATAACTATCACGGCGGAGATAATGTTTTTGACTTTAGCTTACGTGATGACTGGGGAGCCATATATAGAATTTATGGTGGAAAGAACCCCGGAGTCATGGTTGGACAAGTCTAAGGCTCTGGCATTCGGCCCTGAGGAAGAACTAGTGCGAATACAGTCACTACACCAGTTGTTTAATCGAGCCAATTTCGTAAAAGTTATAAAACGTCTTGCAAGTACCCCAGTCACACCACCTTAGTCGGAAAGGGCTCGATGTAGATAAAAAATATCCTAGTGACTTATTATAATTGTTTGTTCCTTTTTTAGTATAGTACTAGTACTTTTTGTTGAAATTTTTACGGTTGATAGGTTTGTAAGTGTTAATTTTAACGACGGATTTGTTAATTTTATTCCAGGAGATTGAATTTTGATTAGGATCTAATACCGATTACGCTGCATGCGTGAATTCGTATTAATTTTCAATTAATATTTCAATTATTTCTGCATGTTAGCTATTTCATCACATATACCATATACATACATACTTATACATATTTTGTTATTGTCGATTTTCTAACATAATATACTTATCGAGTTAAATCAAATTCGATTTAAAAGAGCTACCTAATCTATTATAATGAAGGCAATTGTTTAGAAGTTCGACATAATTAAATATTTTCAAGTGCATGCATTACATTCACTGATAATAATACTGACATTGTACAAATAATATATTTTTAAAACAGTTATTTTCATTGGCGAGGAGTCCCTAGAAAGTTTTAAAGCAATTTATCAACACTTGAAAAAAAGTGAACCAACAGCCTCGACGCCTCGCCTTTCGAAACCAAAAACTGTACAGTGTCAGTTCGATAGCAACAGTTGCTAAGCTGTATGGCGATTTGTCTCCAGCGGCGAAAACGGAGATGGTCAAGTCCAAGCTGCCCAACTCGGTGCTGGGCAAGATCTGGAAGCTGGCCGACATCGACAAGGACGGTTTCCTAGACGACGAGGAGTTTGCGCTCGCCATGCACCTCATTCAAGTGAAGATCGACGGGCACGACCTGCCCGCGGACCTGCCGCCGCATCTCGTGCCGCCGTCGAAGCGGAACTGAGTAAAGCGGGGACTGGTAAGATTAGACTCTTCAGCTGGCAGCGAAGGCGATCAACTCTTCCCATTTGTCCTATAGTGGTTGATTAAGGGATCGATACCGAAATTTAAAGTACGCTGGCGGTACCTTTACATAGCGACGCATCGACAGCGTTTTTTATAATTCGTTGTGGTCGGTCCTTAAGCGTTTTGATGGAATGATCAAGAATTCTCTCTATGGAACAAGTAAGATTTACTGAAAATACATCCGCGCGGATGTTGTTCTACAAATCGTCCTTCGTTTCTGTCAGCTGAAGACATTAGGTGCAAATCGAATTTATCTGTTGACGCATCGAAACCGATCCTTGACGGAGGGAGAGGCTAATATATTTTAAGATAATTTCAGTAAAGGAATGCTCATTAAGCTTTAAAATTTATATTCCTCCGTTAAATAGTGATCCGGTTACATATGTCAACCGATATATTCGATTTACGAATAGCGGCTGTCGTGCATAATAAAAACCTAATTAAACGCCGCGAATGTTTGTTGATCCGATTGTGAATTGTTATAAAACGAATGATATTTTTAGTAAGTTACAATACCATAAAATATCATTTGTTTAGTGTTATCGACGTGACGAGCGAACGCTCATGTGTGATCGTTGCTATGAGGGACTCGTTTGTATAATCCGCACACTGCATCACGCACTCACACCTACTCGATGTTTCCTCCCACTCGCTTCACTTGTGTGACTGTCCTGCAGCCTTCCTTAACCGCGTGCTGTGGCGGAGAGCGGCGTGGCTCGTCCACCACACCGAAGTTTAAAATACGCTGCGAGCGACACGTCATATAACACGACTCGTCACTGCGTAAACTCACAGTCAGAGTATTTTAAGCTTCAGTGTAGTCGAACTCTTCTCGGTGACCCGTAACAATATCTGACACGACAATGAAAAAAAATCTGACACGCTAACGCATTGTCCTGTCAGATATGCAGGTGACTGAACTAAAATGCAAACTGCATTATACAATCAACGTATGGGTCTCATGAGATGAATGGTTTTTTAAATTATATCAGAATGTTGAAATTATTTAATGTCATTATTTACCTATTTTATTTATCAATTTTTTTAAAGTGTTTAATTTTCCTAAACGAGTATTTGAATTATTTGTAGGAGCTGCCCCCATTGTTTAGGTTAACTACTTAATTTATTTCGCGCGGTGAAGTCGGTGCTCTAAGATTTACATTTAGTTACTTTGTCATCGGTATTAGTTCATAATATACTCGTCATTCATTTGTTTTGTATCGCTTACTTTAAGTCTGGTTTCATTGAGTTTCCTCATTTATATTTTAATTGAAACAGTTAAAGTAATTAAGTGGTTCCTATTAGGTTCTGAGCCAGAACAGAAACAACTCTAGTTATGTTATTTTATTTATTTTCTACATTTCATTGATCGAAGATTCTAGGGTATCTGTTGTAGTCTCCATGTATTTTGTACAAATCCACTCACTCATACAGCATTTTCATGATCAAAGTACTGCATTTATACGGAACCTTCAGATTGTTCAGTGCCTTTGCTACAATAAGTAACGAGGGGTCAATGACCGCTCACTGGCTAACCTACCTGGTAGCAGCTTGACTACTCAAATTTTTCTAGCTGACGGTAGTCCCCTGCCGCGCGGGGAGCTCTATGTAAATAGATAGGTACAGATTTTTATATGCGTTAGATATTTGGAATGTATTTTGTGTTTCGTTCCGTGTGAACAAACGGTTTTGAGATGTGATCTCGAAAAATGTTTGCTACCACTGGATGGGGCACGCAACGAACGTTTTTACATTTGCTATTGTGTGTACATAATTATATGTAAATTTATTAAAAATATCGTAAATTATACATAGAGTGTAATAAATAGTTAAGAAGTCGATGGATTAACTTATTTAATTTGCCTACCCGTCCTTTCCTTATCCTAGTTAAATCAGTCCCTTCTTGTTAGAGTGCGACTACGCTAAGTTTGCAGAGGTCAGAAAAAGGTTTCATTAAAAAAAATACATATGGCAACATCACAAGAAAGAGGATTAATTAGGCTTGATACTTGGGAAATATCTTAACGTTTTATAAGTATATAATGTGTTTAAATACCTACTGAAATAAATATTCAGGACAGTCTTGCACAAATCGGTCTAGTCCCAACCAAACTAAGCAATGCATATACATGTACATATTTAAATATATTACTTAAATACATAGAATTTATCCAAAAGCCTGCAACAAAACGCTTAGTTTGGTTGGAACCAGATCGATGTGTGCAAGACTGACCCAGATATTTATTTCAGTAGGTATGTAAGTAAACATTTTGCAAGAAAGGAAAGAATTATTATGCCACACCTGGCCATAAAGTGGCTTTTTCCGCACGCTGCGCGTACGGAAAAAACCGCTTTCTGGCCAAGTGTACACATAAAATGATGTACCTACACAACACGGGAGGTAATACAAAGAAAGCCCTCGATCGCATATTTACGTCCCTCGCTTGCAGCTCGGGCCGCAAACTTCTGCGATCTCGGCCTTTCTTTGTATTACCACCCTAGTTGTGTAATATACTATTGCCAAGTACCAAGATTAAATAATACTCTTGCTGTAGTTTCTCCATGTTGCCATATATATATTTTTTAATAAAACCTTTTTTCGACCTCTCCAAACTTAGCGTAGTCCGACTATATCGCCCTTTGTTTTGTCAATTATTAACTAATTCAAAATAATCGCGTACTAGCCCACACCTTCACAGTCCGTTCGGAAAACCTACTTGTCATCCCGCCAGTGATGAGTGAATACAGTGGTTCCTAACCTTTTATTGCCACATCACCCGCAGGCCCTATCGAGATTTGTATTTATACTCCTCCAAAAAACAGGTAATACAGGCAAATATGTATATGAGAGTATATATTCAAAGAAAAACGAATTGAGATCTGTATTACCCCCAGTGGCGGATTAAGCCAGCGCGGGGCCTGTAGCATTTCTTCAAAGAGGCGCTTGTTTGGTCTCAGATATGCTTAACCCTTTCAGTGCGTAATGACCCACCAACCTTCATGACACGCCTGTCGTGCCATACCGGTAATTTTATACGTCACAAAATGACATAACAATGTGCGCGGGGGGGGGGGGGGGGTGCCCTTTTGCGAGTGGGCGCGAGGCCCCTCAATGCGCGCGGCCCGTGGCATTTGCTACGTGGCTAATCCGGCACTGATTACCCCTGAGAAAACTTAAACTTACCCATCAAGGGGTAATTATTCCCAGGTTCGGAACCACTGCCTTAAGAGGACGCAACACGCACGCCTCCATATGTTCGACTCCAGGCGGCCCCCAGCCCCCCCAAGGTGGCCCGGCCAGCGATCTGGTTCGACCCCAGGGAAAACGCCACGGCCTCCACATGGTTCGACTTTTGCCACGCCCGATAAGGGTGGCAAGTTTGTCAGGCTTCAAAAATAAACAGTTTGGTTGGTTCTTATTTTAAAAGACCGAATATGAATCTGAGGTACAATGGGACGAGGCATATGAAACTTTATGTATAAAGTACTTATTTGCATTCTCTCAAGCATAAATAGAAACTTCTTATAGACATAAATATAGGTAGGGAAAACCATGGTATTATTGGCCACTAGTATTTTCCGCTCATTCCCAAAATACCGCATACCTAAAATACCATCTGGTATTTTAGGTATGCTCTCGATATATCAGATTCCCCGTATACCAGATTTCCAAAATAATACATCCAACAAAATCATGTAGATCCTTGAGTAACTTACCTATGATTTTATAATCTATTGTAGTGGGAATGTGGTAAGACAGGAATCTGATAAATCGAGAATCTGGTATTTTGGGCATGAGCGGTATTTTCAATTGCTACAGATAGAATGCCATTGTATAAGTTAAACCAGTTTTGTTAGTTCAGGAAGTAATCGTGATCTCCTACCGTCGACGGAAGAGTTGCAGCGACCTTTCTCCATCCTCTTAAATAACAATTTTTTTATTGAAAATAAGGTCAATTTAGTCAAATTGCCTGAATTCATTTTAAGCAACAAAATTTCGATTGTCAAAATTGTCGATGAAATCTGTTCGGCAAAGTAAGTTGGCGTTACCAACTTTTAATGAAACTTAAAAAAACTCTGGAATCATGTCCTAACCCAACAAAATTTTCGGATTAGGTAGATGAAATCTGTTCGGCAAATTAAGTTTGCATACGTCGAGAGCGTGAGTGATCAGACACTATCTAGGTAAACATGCTTCACCTTCGACTTCAAAGCCACTTTCAGGTAAGATCGATTTTTACCTAGGTATTATGCATAAAAAAAGGACCTAAATCCTAAATAGGTAATCATAGTCTTTCATTGATTTAGGCAACGAAAATCGAAGGAGTTGCTTATAAATTGCCGACCTTTTGAGTGCCTTGTTTACTGTTGCCCGATGTCAAATACTTATTAGCTATCAATATCGTGGTCAAAAAACAAAAGGTTTTTTCGAATAAATTTATTAACAAAACCAATTTCATATATCTTAGCTAGATATCGCGTGGAATTACCTGCAACGGCTGTCAATATTATTGTGCAGTTGTACAGTTAGCATCCGAAATATCCAAGCAAACAAAATGTTAAAAGATATCTGAATGTGACAGGCTCGAAACAAAAATGATAAAGTGTCCACTCAAATACTTGATCAAAAAATGTGTTAATTTCAGTATGGAATATGTTAATAGAGGTAAAAAGTGAGGGTAAGATAATTGTTCATTATATTCGGAATTCGGATTTATAGAGTTGTCTGTTCAGGTATATTCGAAGCCAACTGCACAAAATCTCTGTCCACGCTCAATACAATACATATAAGTATTTACACATTTGGCAGCACAAGATTGTGCTATGTGCATTTTGAATACTTAACATTATTTACTAGTTGAAGATGCAGTTTGGAATCGAACTTCTAGTATGGGTCAATGTGTTCGAACAGTACAAGTAGCACCATTCAATGCACTGTGACGTAAAAACATATTTGGTAAATAAAAAGGGAATTCATATTGAATGGTTAGTATCCACTAACAATTTTTTCACAACAGGGGGGTGTGCAATCGGGGCTGACACAGCCTGGAGAAGCCCCTGTAAAACGGCGCGAGATTTGGGGATAGTACAAATAGTTGTACTGTAGTTGATATTGTGATATGAGTTTTTTTTATTTTCTAAAGCGAGTATATCACCAATTTCTTCCAAGGCCCCTACCGGCCCGGCCCCCTGGGAATCCGCAGCGCCCACTGGGGGGCGGTACCACTATGGGAACCTATGCTCTAATCAAATCTGGAAGAGAATAAATAACCAGGGAAATTGTGTAAAAAGATACATGTCCACAATTTGGTGATAAATAAATGCATTAATCTATACCCAATAAATAATTTGATTACTTGAAAATCTACACCCATAAAGTAAATTTACTTCAACTTAGTTAACAATAAGAATAACTTAATACTACAACCAAACACGGAACTGAGCAGGCAAATCCTGGATGAATAATGAGTGGTGTGTTCCAATAAATCTATAAAATGGTCATTGACAGCTCTGTACCAAAGAAACTTGACTATACAAAATATACTAAGTTTTGCTCATTCCACTTTTAAAACCTTTCTTCAATTAGTGCTCTAGAATTTGGCTTGCAATTCCAATGACAATTCAATATAAAATACAGTTACTTAGTAACACCAAATTTTAAATAAAAATTTGTATAATCTTGCCCCTATGGACTTGAAATTTGGAAATCTTGAAATGATGTAATGTTAGACAGATAAGCTGTATTTTTTTGAGTTTGATTAAGACGTGTGTTGATCAGTCACAACTGCTGTGTCATGTTACCTTTATGCAGATTTATTTGGAATGGAGTGTGAAATGATCATATTAACTAGTAACATTCCGTCCACAAGAGACAAAACAAGTCAGCTCAGAGTCCCATGGAGAAGGCTAGTCAGTGCCAAGTCGCTCACTGTGGTGGCGTGGGTCCAGGTGGACGCACCTGTCGTCGCAGTTGTTCCACAAGCTCGGGGTTAGCGGCCTGCATATGTTGCGCCAAAGCTTGCCCGGCCTCCAGTAGAGCACTCATGCCTCCTGCGCCCGCGGCTGCCCCGCCTCCGCCTGGCGCCTGTGTGCCACTCATCAGTCCTGAGATAAGATTCTGCATATTAGGATCTGCCAACATCTCTGTTGCCATGTTGAGTAGTGCCGGGTTCTGCAACAGCCCTCCTAGATCCACGGGCCCGCGCTCACCACGCGATGCGAGGCGTTCGTCAGCGAGGCGTAAGTTCTGACGGTAGGATTCGTTGTCAGGCTCGAGCTGCGAGGCGCGAGCGTAGGCCTGGCGCGCCTCACGGTGTCGCTCGAGTGCGGTGAGCGCGAGTCCAAGTCGACCGTGCGCCTTGCTGTAGTCGGGCTGCAGCGCGAGCGCCGCGGCACAGTCGGCCACGGCGGCCTCATGTTCGCCCAGCTTGAAATGTGCGGCGGCGCGATTGCAGAAATACACGGCATTTCGTGGGTCCAACTTTACTGCGTTCGTGTAACGCTCCAGCGCCTCGCGGTGCTTCTCTGCCTTCATCAACTCGTTGCCCTCATTTTTGAACCGCTCGGCGGTGGCGCTGGTGGCAGCGTTGGTCGGCGCGGGAGCAGCACCACCCACTCCGGCCGCGTTACGCACGAGCGCCAGCAGATCGACGGCATGTGCCGAATCGGCGGCGCCGAGCTCAAACGACGTTTCTATACACTGCACGGCGACTTCGACGCTCTCTCGGCTGTCGGCATTCAGCTCCGAACCCTCCAGTTGCTGCTTCAGAAAGCTCACGATCGACGCCGCGACTGTCTTCACGTCCGACATCCTTATCTAATTAGATCTGATATTCGTAATTTTTATGAAAATGCGGTGTGTTGGAAGATTTTTATTATTTTTAGATTGACAGATTTATCCAGTGTTGCCAACTCCGAATTTCATTCAATGCTAAAATTTTGCTGAAATTCTGCTAAAATTATGCTAAAACTTGATAAATTCTGCTAAAAAATATGCTAAATAAAAAAAAGCATTATTCTTTCAAATTTAATGTATTGTGATAATTACAGCTTTACAATAATCCTTTTTGTGGCCCATACTAAACTTTCAGCAAAAAAATTGCTAAAGATACCTAAGTAAATTAAGAATGTCAATGTATTAATCGACATTTTTTTTATATTGCAATCAAAGTAACTTTTTTACTACAGCATACAAACAATCATAGTAAAATATGTTAAAAATGAAAGTGGCAAAAAATTTACGCTTTTATTACATGTTTATTACGTTTTAGATAGTTATATTATTGTCAACCATGCAATCGAAGGTTATTTTACAAACTTATGTCATCACCAACTTGTATGTTTCTAAATTTACCAAATGTTACCTGTATGTACCTGGTATGTTACCTGTTGGTGATAACAAACACACATATATTTATCTGTGTGTTTGTAAAATTTATATTAGGAAGAAAGGTAAAATCAAAATATGTATATTTATTTATGTAACCGACATAATTAAAATAAACATAATCAACAACAGCCTTTCAACAAATTATAGGATAATTACCATACGAGATCTTTGAAATCACCAGAACCATAATAAATTAATAATAATCAACATATAAATAACACATTTTGTTAAATTATAAAACTATAGCAAATTATTATTTTGTGAAATCAGTTACATACATATAACATCACATATAATCACAAAAAATAATTCACTTATTCCTATGAAAACAATAAAATTTCAATCAGTACATATTAATCTAATACAAATAATATATATATTTCTTCCTCTGAAGTGTGTGGTTCAGTTGCCGTTGTTGATGTGGATGTTGATGTTGACAGAACTGAACCATACGACTCATTTGTGCCAATGCTTTCTAGCACTTTTATAGGAAAATCGTACGAATAACAACATTTGTCAACCCTTTTCAAACCAAATCTGCAGTATAAAATAGCGTTTAGGGTTGAAAAATTTCATTATCAACTGTTCAAAGGTTAACTGAAAGAGATCCTTTAAAGAGATAAGTTTACCTTAGTACATACATATACCTTTATTTTGCAACCCTGTTCTGTACTTTGTTTTATTTTATACAATAAAGTGTTTACATAAATACTTACAATTATAATGTCAACAGAGATATAGTGTACTATAAAATTTCTAAATGTAAAAAATTATGCCAAAAATTATGCTAAATGTAAAAAATTATGCCAAAAATTATGCTAAATGCTAAATGTAAAAAAATTCTGCTAAACCAGTCCAAATTATGCTAAATTTAGCACTGATTCTGCTAAATTGGCAACACTGGATTTATCTAAATGACAAGTTCACGTTGCCTTGTTTTTTTAATGCACGTTCGGGATCACGCAATACACGTCATGCTTTCCAATATTATGAAACAGGTCACATTATGGTTGACGATAATGTACATTCATGTTTTTTCGTTATCACTTATCTTTTAAGGTACTAACACGTATGCTTAAAAATAAGCATGCTTAAAATCAGCATGCTCTGTAGCTGTCCAGATTTGCCAGAAATAAGCTTACTACTTTTGAGCATGATTCCAAATAAGCATGCTCAAAGCAAACGATTGGACACACTTGCTATTAAGCAAAGGTTTTCGGCCAAGATGGACTGGTTTTCTGTGGTATTTTCGCAATGATATTTCGTAATTTAGTACGAGTCCCACATAAAGGTACTGACACATTTGCTTATTAGTAGCACGAAAGTATGCCACTAATGAGCACGTGTTCATTAGTGGCATGTGTGTGTCTAGTCCAAAGAGTAAAGTAATATATATGGTAGTCTAGTCATTGCCACTAATAAGCATGCTTAATTCGAGCATGCTTAAAAATCAACCGCTGTTTGATTTGTAAGCATGTTACCTGAGGCGTGGGTGGAAAGGGGCATGCTTCAAGCTCGTCTGAACAGGCTTGCTTATTATCATGCTAGTGATATTGATTCTTTGGCGGGAATTTTAAATGAATTTTATCTAAATAGTTTAAATTTCATGATGGTTATATAAAGGGGGTATTTGATTATGTTTTTGAGTTATTTTCGTATAGAACTGGTGCTGTAATACCACAGTAAACCAGCCATCTTGGCCGAAAAGCTGTGCTTATTAGCAAGTGCGTCCAATCGTTTGCTTTGAGCATGCTTATTTGGAAGCAAACTCAAAAGTAGCAAGCTTATTTCTGGCAAATCTGGACAGCTACAGAGCATCCTGATTTTAAACATGCTTATTTTTAAGCAAATGTGTCAGTACCTTTAAGCATGCTAGTCTTGAGCATACTTATAAATAAGCATGTCAAAGCAAACGCTTCGACCCACTAATGCTGCTAACCCTACTAATAAGCACAGGCTCTCGAACAAAATGGACGCTTCACAACGAAATAGAAATCAAAATAGTGGTTCTCTACGGTATTCTATAGTACGTAAAGAACTCAAAAACAATCATATTGCTAGCAAGCACACATGAGGCACGTCACTGCGTTTACGGACCGCACCGTCAACATCTTGAGCAGCCGTTTGATCACGCCTTTCCTTTAGGTAGGTAGCTTCTACTAAAGAGATAAATTATTATTTTTTTTACTAAAAATTAGTGTTTATCAGTTTTTATGAAAATAAAATTGTCATTCGTTATATAATATGTTTATTTCGATTTTATATAAGCTATCTTAATAAATTATGTGCAATAAATATGTGGGTCACGTCGACTTTGCCCACGCCTTTCAACCATAGATGTATGATATACCTAGATACACAATCAGCCGGAAAAAATGGCCCCACAAAAGTGCTAGCCGATCGGCTTGGCTAACTCATTTTGACTTAGTTAGTCTGGTTTCAACCATAGACGGCGACAGTTGTCAAAAATGGCTAAACGTAGCGCAAAAAAATGCGTTAATAGCAACAAAAAAACAAGAAAGAAAGACGGGATATACTTCTTAGTTAAGGGTGAATTAATATTAAGCAGAATTACAAGTGAACTCATCGTGATTTCATAGTTTTTTAATTATCTTTGCGAATCTTTTACCAAAAAGCGACTCCATTTAATTGCTGCTCACTTTTGACATTTCACTTTTTGATAGGTGCCAATAAACTAAAGTTTTCAAATGTTCGTTTGCAAATTTGACACATAGGAGTCATGGAACTAAGTTATCTTTTGAATGACAGTTTCATATAGATACAGCTTATAAATTAACGTTATTAGCGTATATTTGAGTGTAACTAGAAATGTCATTTTGCGCCAGATTCATAGACATTTTTCTTTGAAACTGTGCGTCTATGTTATTATACGTCAATGCTTTCAACGGTGAGGGGTTAGATTTGGTGGTGTTCTCTGGTTATAGAGATAGTTAGGTCGCGTGTTATCGAGCGGATTGCTCCGCACCGACCGCGACTCGCCATGGTTGAACTTTGCCGACGCTTGCGCTCCGTTCGATACTAAAACGCTCACTGTAGGCAGAGGCGCGCGAGCAGCGGTCCGCGCGGATGTCTCCGCGGCACTGACGCGCCATGCGGACGGCTGCGGAGCTATCTCCGCGTGCGGTCGTCCCGTCAGCTTCACTCTAAAGCGCTCCCTGAAGTTAATGCATATGTATTGGTCGGTGCGGAGTAATCCGCGCCGACTGTCAGCGCGACACTAACACCAGCCTTAGATCTGGTGGTGCTGTCTAGCGGGGTGGTCGGGCGGCGTGTTGTCGAGCAGGCACACCCAGTCCTTGAGCCGGCGCTCGCGCAGGAAGGCGTCCCTCGGGGCCGCGCGCGCCGCGTCGCCCGCGCCCGCGCCCGCCCCCGCGCCCGCCAGCAGCAGCGCCCCGCCCAGCCACGACACGCAGTTAGCGTGCGCGGGCGCGTTGTGAAACTTTAGCGAGTTCAGGTGCAAGCGCGAACTGGAAAATAATACTTTGTTGTAGACCGGTAAGCGATCAACGAACGTGTGAGCTTGGATATAATTTGTTTGTAAAGCATTTGTATGTAACGAGTTTTCACAAATACTGCGAAGAAAGTATACTAATTTACTACCGAGGCTGGTTATCGTGGGACTGCTTGAAGGGATAGACAGACGAGTCGAAAGATAAGGCACAATATTAGACAGACACGGATGGGGCGAGCCCAATATTGCTGCGTACATAGTCATCATCTTTCAGAGCATGCATAACAGCGCATTGACTGCCACAGGTGTGGCACCCTATATGGGTGGCAAGGACAACTGGATGTAGTTTAGGGAAAAGGATCCAACCCACATAAAGTCATTAGTCAAATGACAACCTTCTGTTTAATAACTTAAAGTCTATATTTCTAAAATTCGTTCATGTGGTATAGTTACTGTAGTTTATTAACACTTTCAACACCGAGATTCCACTCCGCGGCCGCTAGGCTCGTGGCAATTTTCCCCATTTTATCGGCTACGAGCGTAGTTTTACGAAATTGGTTGGGTTGGTTGCGAAAGTGCTAGCTGTGCTATAATAGGATACGAGTTCTTACCTGTAGGGGGGTTCGGTGAGCGAGTGATGCAGCTCTGCCTTGAGGCGCGCGCGCAGCCCGGGCAGCGCGGCGCCGCCGCCGCACACCAGGATATTCTCCGCTAGAGCGCGGCGCACGTCGATAGGGCACTAGTGGCAAAAATATAGATGATTATGTCACTTTTTGGAGTTTTTTTAGTTGCATTTTAGATGATTTAGTGGAGTAACCAAGTCGATGGAGGTAAAAAGCGTGCCACAGTTCATTGTGGAAGTCTTTGAGGGAGACTGTTCAGCAGTGAACGTCTTGAGACGTTGATGTTGAGATGATGGGATTATTTAACTTTCAGTGGACGTGCCAGGGATAGTACCTGCATGCCCGCCCGGACGCGGTGATGGCGCCCGACGGGAGCGGGTAGCGACGCTCCGGACACAGTACCTGCATGATGCACTGCAGCAGCAGGTCGGGCAGCGAGCTGCACTCGTTGTCACGCAGGAACAGCGGCTCGGCGCTCAGCTCCCGGGCCCCTCCCGGACACGGTGATGGCGCCGGACGGGAGCGGGTAGCGACGCTCCGGACACAGTACCTGCATGATGCACTGCAGCAGCAGGTCGGGCAGCGAGCTGCACTCGTTGTCGCGCAGGAACAGCGGCTCGGCGCTCAGCTCCCGGGCCCCTCCCGGACACGGTGATGGCGCCGGACGGGAGCGGGTAGCGACGCTCCGGACACAGTACCTGCATGATGCACTGCAGCAGCAGGTCGGGCAGCGAGCTGCACTCGTTGTCACGCAGGAACAGCGGCTCGGCGCTCAGCTCCCGGGCCCGCCCGGACACAGTGATGGCGCCGGACGGGAGCGGGTAGCGACGCTCCGGACACAGTACCTGCATGATGCACTGCAGCAGCAGGTCGGGCAGCGAACTGCACTCGTTGTCGCGCAGGAACAGCGGCTCGGCGCTCAGGTCCCGGGCCCCTCCCGGACACGGTGATGGCGCCGGACGGGAGCGGGTAGCGACGCTCCGGACACAGTACCTGCATGATGCACTGCAGCAGCAGGTCGGGCAGCGAGCTGCACTCGTTGTCACGCAGGAACAGCGGCTCGGCGCTCAGCTCCCGGGCCCGCCCGGACACAGTGATGGCGCCGGACGGGAGCGGGTAGCGACGCTCCGGACACAGTACCTGCATGATGCACTGCAGCAGCAGGTCGGGCAGCGAACTGCACTCGTTGTCGCGCAGGAACAGCGGCTCGGCGCTCAGGTCCCGGGCCCCTCCCGGACACGGTGATGGCGCCGGACGGGAGCGGGTAGCGACGCTCCGGACACAGTACCTGCATGATGCACTGCAGCAGCAGGTCGGGCAGCGAGCTGCACTCGTTGTCACGCAGGAACAGCGGCTCGGCGCTCAGCTCCCGGGCCCGCCCGGACACGGTGATGGCGCCGGACGGGAGCGGGTAGCGACGCTCCGGACACAGTACCTGCATGATGCACTGCAGCAGCAGGTCGGGCAGCGAACTGCACTCGTTGTCGCGCAGGAACAGCGGCTCGGCGCTCAGGTCCCGGGCCCCTCCCGGACACGGTGATGGCGCCGGACGGGAGCGGGTAGCGACGCTCCGGACACAGTACCTGCATGATGCACTGCAGCAGCAGGTCGGGCAGCGAGCTGCACTCGTTGTCACGCAGGAACAGCGGCTCGGCGCTCAGCTCCCGGGCCCGCCCGGACACAGTGATGGCGCCGGACGGGAGCGGGTAGCGACGCTCCGGACACAGTACCTGCATGATGCACTGCAGCAGCAGGTCGGGCAGCGAACTGCACTCGTTGTCGCGCAGGAACAGCGGCTCGGCGCTCAGGTCCCGGGCCCCTCCCGGACACGGTGATGGCGCCGGACGGGAGCGGGTAGCGACGCTCCGGACACAGTACCTGCATGATGCACTGCAGCAGCAGGTCGGGCAGCGAGCTGCACTCGTTGTCACGCAGGAACAGCGGCTCGGCGCTCAGCTCCCGGGCCCGCCCGGACACGGTGATGGCGCCGGACGGGAGCGGGTAGCGACGCTCCGGACACAGTACCTGCATGATGCACTGCAGCAGCAGGTCGGGCAGCGAACTGCACTCGTTGTCGCGCAGGAACAGCGGCTCGGCGCTCAGCTCCAGTGATGGCGCCGGACGGGAGCGGGTAGCGACGCTCCGGACACAGTACCTGCATGATGCACTGCAGCAGCAGGTCGGGCAGCGAGCTGCACTCGTTGTCACGCAGGAACAGCGGCTCGGCGCTCAGCTCCCGGGCCCGCCCGGACACGGTGATGGCGCCGGACGGGAGCGGGTAGCGACGCTCCGGACACAGTACCTGCATGATGCACTGCAGCAGCAGGTCGGGCAGCGAGCTGCACTCGTTGTCACGCAGGAACAGCGGCTCGGCGCTCAGCTCCCGGGCCCGCCCGGACACGGTGATGGCGCCGGACGGGAGCGGGTAGCGACGCTCCGGACACAGTACCTGCATGATGCACTGCAGCAGCAGGTCGGGCAGCGAGCTGCACTCGTTGTCGCGCAGGAACAGCGGCTCGGCGCTCAGCTCCCGGGCCCGCCCGGACACGGTGATGGCGCCGGACGGGAGCGGGTAGCGACGCTCCGGACACAGTACCTGCATGATGCACTGCAGCAGCAGGTCGGGCAGCGAGCTGCACTCGTTGTCGCGCAGGAACAGCGGCTCGGCGCTCAGCTCCCGGGCCCGCCCGGACACGGTGATGGCCCCGCCCGACGGGAGCGGGTAGCGACGCTCCGGACACAGTACCTGCATGATGCACTGCAGCAGCAGGTCGGGCAGCGAGCTGCACTCGTTGTCACGCAGGAACAGCGGCTCGGCGCTCAGCTCCCGGGCCCGCCCGGACACAGTGATGGCGCCGGACGGGAGCGGGTAGCGACGCTCCGGACACAGTACCTGCATGATGCACTGCAGCAGCAGGTCGGGCAGCGAACTGCACTCGTTGTCGCGCAGGAACAGCGGCTCGGCGCTCAGGTCCCGGGCCCCTCCCGGACACGGTGATGGCGCCGGACGGGAGCGGGTAGCGACGCTCCGGACACAGTACCTGCATGATGCACTGCAGCAGCAGGTCGGGCAGCGAGCTGCACTCGTTGTCACGCAGGAACAGCGGCTCGGCGCTCAGCTCCCGGGCCCGCCCGGACACGGTGATGGCGCCGGACGGGAGCGGGTAGCGACGCTCCGGACACAGTACCTGCATGATGCACTGCAGCAGCAGGTCGGGCAGCGAGCTGCACTCGTTGTCGCGCAGGAACAGCGGCTCGGCGCTCAGCTCCCGGGCCCGCCCGGACACGGTGATGGCCCCGCCCGACGGGAGCGGGTAGCGACGCTCCGGACACAGTACCTGCATGATGCACTGCAGCAGCAGGTCGGGCAGCGAGCTGCACTCGTTGTCACGCAGGAACAGCGGCTCGGCGCTCAGCTCCCGGGCCCGCCCGGACACAGTGATGGCGCCGGACGGGAGCGGGTAGCGACGCTCCGGACACAGTACCTGCATGATGCACTGCAGCAGCAGGTCGGGCAGCGAACTGCACTCGTTGTCGCGCAGGAACAGCGGCTCGGCGCTCAGGTCCCGGGCCCCTCCCGGACACGGTGATGGCGCCGGACGGGAGCGGGTAGCGACGCTCCGGACACAGTACCTGCATGATGCACTGCAGCAGCAGGTCGGGCAGCGAGCTGCACTCGTTGTCACGCAGGAACAGCGGCTCGGCGCTCAGCTCCCGGGCCCGCCCGGACACGGTGATGGCGCCGGACGGGAGCGGGTAGCGACGCTCCGGACACAGTACCTGCATGATGCACTGCAGCAGCAGGTCGGGCAGCGAACTGCACTCGTTGTCGCGCAGGAACAGCGGCTCGGCGCTCAGCTCCAGTGATGGCGCCGGACGGGAGCGGGTAGCGACGCTCCGGACACAGTACCTGCATGATGCACTGCAGCAGCAGGTCGGGCAGCGAGCTGCACTCGTTGTCACGCAGGAACAGCGGCTCGGCGCTCAGCTCCCGGGCCCGCCCGGACACGGTGATGGCGCCGGACGGGAGCGGGTAGCGACGCTCCGGACACAGTACCTGCATGATGCACTGCAGCAGCAGGTCGGGCAGCGAGCTGCACTCGTTGTCGCGCAGGAACAGCGGCTCGGCGCTCAGCTCCCGGGCCCGCCCGGACACGGTGATGGCCCCGCCCGACGGGAGCGGGTAGCGACGCTCCGGACACAGTACCTGCATGATGCACTGCAGCAGCAGGTCGGGCAGCGAGCTGCACTCGTTGTCGCGCAGGAACAGCGGCTCGGCGCTCAGCTCCCGGGCCCGCCCGGACACGGTGATGGCGCCGGACGGGAGCGGGTAGCGACGCTCCGGACACAGTACCTGCATGATGCACTGCAGCAGCAGGTCGGGCAGCGAGCTGCACTCGTTGTCGCGCAGGAACAGCGGCTCGGCGCTCAGCTCCCGGGCCCGCCCGGACACGGTGATGGCCCCGCCCGACGGGAGCGGGTAGCGACGCTCCGGACACAGTACCTGCATGATGCACTGCAGCAGCAGGTCGGGCAGCGAGCTGCACTCGTTGTCACGCAGGAACAGCGGCTCGGCGCTCAGCTCCCGGGCCCGCCCGGACACAGTGATGGCGCCGGACGGGAGCGGGTAGCGACGCTCCGGACACAGTACCTGCATGATGCACTGCAGCAGCAGGTCGGGCAGCGAACTGCACTCGTTGTCGCGCAGGAACAGCGGCTCGGCGCTCAGGTCCCGGGCCCCTCCCGGACACGGTGATGGCGCCGGACGGGAGCGGGTAGCGACGCTCCGGACACAGTACCTGCATGATGCACTGCAGCAGCAGGTCGGGCAGCGAGCTGCACTCGTTGTCACGCAGGAACAGCGGCTCGGCGCTCAGCTCCCGGGCCCGCCCGGACACGGTGATGGCGCCGGACGGGAGCGGGTAGCGACGCTCCGGACACAGTACCTGCATGATGCACTGCAGCAGCAGGTCGGGCAGCGAACTGCACTCGTTGTCGCGCAGGAACAGCGGCTCGGCGCTCAGCTCCAGTGATGGCGCCGGACGGGAGCGGGTAGCGACGCTCCGGACACAGTACCTGCATGATGCACTGCAGCAGCAGGTCGGGCAGCGAGCTGCACTCGTTGTCACGCAGGAACAGCGGCTCGGCGCTCAGCTCCCGGGCCCGCCCGGACACGGTGATGGCGCCGGACGGGAGCGGGTAGCGACGCTCCGGACACAGTACCTGCATGATGCACTGCAGCAGCAGGTCGGGCAGCGAGCTGCACTCGTTGTCGCGCAGGAACAGCGGCTCGGCGCTCAGCTCCCGGGCCCGCCCGGACACGGTGATGGCCCCGCCCGACGGGAGCGGGTAGCGACGCTCCGGACACAGTACCTGCATGATGCACTGCAGCAGCAGGTCGGGCAGCGAGCTGCACTCGTTGTCGCGCAGGAACAGCGGTTCGGCGCTCAGCTCCCGGGCCCGCCCGGACACGGTGATGGCCCCGCCCGACGGGAGCGGGTAGCGACGCTCCGGACACAGTACCTGCATGATGCACTGCAGCAGCAGGTCGGGCAGCGAGCTGCACTCGTTGTCGCGCAGGAACAGCGGCTCGGCGCTCAGCTCCCGGGCCCGCCCGGACACGGTGATGGCCCCGCCCGACGGGAGCGGGTAGCGACGCTCCGGACACAGTACCTGCATGATGCACTGCAGCAGCAGGTCGGGCAGCGAGCTGCACTCGTTGTCGCGCAGGAACAGCGGCTCGGCGCTCAGCTCCCGGGCCCGCCCGGACACGGTGATGGCCCCGCCCGACGGGAGCGGGTAGCGACGCTCCGGACACAGTACCTGCATGATGCACTGCAGCAGCAGGTCGGGCAGCGAGCTGCACTCGTTGTCGCGCAGGAACAGCGGCTCGGCGCTCAGCTCCCGGGCCCGCCCGGACACGGTGATGGCCCCGCCCGACGGGAGCGGGTAGCGACGCTCCGGACACAGTACCTGCATGATGCACTGCAGCAGCAGGTCGGGCAGCGAGCTGCACTCGTTGTCGCGCAGGAACAGCGGCTCGGCGCTCAGCTCCCGGGCCCGCCCGGACACGGTGATGGCGCCGGACGGGAGCGGGTAGCGACGCTCCGGACACAGTACCTGCATGATGCACTGCAGCAGCAGGTCGGGCAGCGAGCTGCACTCGTTGTCGCGCAGGAACAGCGGTTCGGCGCTCAGCTCCCGGGCCCGCCCGGACACGGTGATGGCCCCGCCCGACGGGAGCGGGTAGCGACGCTCCGGACACAGTACCTGCATGATGCACTGCAGCAGCAGGTCGGGCAGCGAGCTGCACTCGTTGTCGCGCAGGAACAGCGGCTCGGCGCTCAGCTCCCGGGCCCGCCCGGACACGGTGATGGCCCCGCCCGACGGGAGCGGGTAGCGACGCTCCGGACACAGTACCTGCATGATGCACTGCAGCAGCAGGTCGGGCAGCGAGCTGCACTCGTTGTCGCGCAGGAACAGCGGCTCGGCGCTCAGCTCCCGGGCCCGCCCGGACACGGTGATGGCCCCGCCCGACGGGAGCGGGTAGCGACGCTCCGGACACAGTACCTGCATGATGCACTGCAGCAGCAGGTCGGGCAGCGAGCTGCACTCGTTGTCGCGCAGGAACAGCGGCTCGGCGCTCAGCTCCCGGGCCCGCCCGGACACGGTGATGGCGCCGGACGGGAGCGGGTAGCGACGCTCCGGACACAGTACCTGCATGATGCACTGCAGCAGCAGGTCGGGCAGCGAACTGCACTCGTTGTCGCGCAGGAACAGCGGCTCGGCGCTCAGCTCCAGTGATGGCGCCGGACGGGAGCGGGTAGCGACGCTCCGGACACAGTACCTGCATGATGCACTGCAGCAGCAGGTCGGGCAGCGAGCTGCACTCGTTGTCACGCAGGAACAGCGGCTCGGCGCTCAGCTCCCGGGCCCGCCCGGACACAGTGATGGCGCCGGACGGGAGCGGGTAGCGACGCTCCGGACACAGTACCTGCATGATGCACTGCAGCAGCAGGTCGGGCAGCGAACTGCACTCGTTGTCGCGCAGGAACAGCGGCTCGGCGCTCAGGTCCCGGGCCCCTCCCGGACACGGTGATGGCGCCGGACGGGAGCGGGTAGCGACGCTCCGGACACAGTACCTGCATGATGCACTGCAGCAGCAGGTCGGGCAGCGAGCTGCACTCGTTGTCACGCAGGAACAGCGGCTCGGCGCTCAGCTCCCGGGCCCGCCCGGACACGGTGATGGCGCCGGACGGGAGCGGGTAGCGACGCTCCGGACACAGTACCTGCATGATGCACTGCAGCAGCAGGTCGGGCAGCGAACTGCACTCGTTGTCGCGCAGGAACAGCGGCTCGGCGCTCAGCTCCAGTGATGGCGCCGGACGGGAGCGGGTAGCGACGCTCCGGACACAGTACCTGCATGATGCACTGCAGCAGCAGGTCGGGCAGCGAGCTGCACTCGTTGTCACGCAGGAACAGCGGCTCGGCGCTCAGCTCCCGGGCCCGCCCGGACACGGTGATGGCGCCGGACGGGAGCGGGTAGCGACGCTCCGGACACAGTACCTGCATGATGCACTGCAGCAGCAGGTCGGGCAGCGAGCTGCACTCGTTGTCGCGCAGGAACAGCGGCTCGGCGCTCAGCTCCCGGGCCCGCCCGGACACGGTGATGGCCCCGCCCGACGGGAGCGGGTAGCGACGCTCCGGACACAGTACCTGCATGATGCACTGCAGCAGCAGGTCGGGCAGCGAGCTGCACTCGTTGTCGCGCAGGAACAGCGGTTCGGCGCTCAGCTCCCGGGCCCGCCCGGACACGGTGATGGCCCCGCCCGACGGGAGCGGGTAGCGACGCTCCGGACACAGTACCTGCATGATGCACTGCAGCAGCAGGTCGGGCAGCGAGCTGCACTCGTTGTCGCGCAGGAACAGCGGCTCGGCGCTCAGCTCCCGGGCCCGCCCGGACACGGTGATGGCCCCGCCCGACGGGAGCGGGTAGCGACGCTCCGGACACAGTACCTGCATGATGCACTGCAGCAGCAGGTCGGGCAGCGAGCTGCACTCGTTGTCGCGCAGGAACAGCGGCTCGGCGCTCAGCTCCCGGGCCCGCCCGGACACGGTGATGGCCCCGCCCGACGGGAGCGGGTAGCGACGCTCCGGACACAGTACCTGCATGATGCACTGCAGCAGCAGGTCGGGCAGCGAGCTGCACTCGTTGTCGCGCAGGAACAGCGGCTCGGCGCTCAGCTCCCGGGCCCGCCCGGACACGGTGATGGCCCCGCCCGACGGGAGCGGGTAGCGACGCTCCGGACACAGTACCTGCATGATGCACTGCAGCAGCAGGTCGGGCAGCGAGCTGCACTCGTTGTCGCGCAGGAACAGCGGCTCGGCGCTCAGCTCCCGGGCCCGCCCGGACACGGTGATGGCGCCGGACGGGAGCGGGTAGCGACGCTCCGGACACAGTACCTGCATGATGCACTGCAGCAGCAGGTCGGGCAGCGAGCTGCACTCGTTGTCGCGCAGGAACAGCGGTTCGGCGCTCAGCTCCCGGGCCCGCCCGGACACGGTGATGGCCCCGCCCGACGGGAGCGGGTAGCGACGCTCCGGACACAGTACCTGCATGATGCACTGCAGCAGCAGGTCGGGCAGCGAGCTGCACTCGTTGTCGCGCAGGAACAGCGGCTCGGCGCTCAGCTCCCGGGCCCGCCCGGACACGGTGATGGCCCCGCCCGACGGGAGCGGGTAGCGACGCTCCGGACACAGTACCTGCATGATGCACTGCAGCAGCAGGTCGGGCAGCGAGCTGCACTCGTTGTCGCGCAGGAACAGCGGCTCGGCGCTCAGCTCCCGGGCCCGCCCGGACACGGTGATGGCGCCGGACGGGAGCGGGTAGCGACGCTCCGGACACAGTACCTGCATGATGCACTGCAGCAGCAGGTCGGGCAGCGAGCTGCACTCGTTGTCGCGCAGGAACAGCGGCTCGGCGCTCAGCTCCCGGGCCCGCCCGGACACGGTGATGGCCCCGCCTGACGCGAGCGGGTAGCGCACGCTCTTGGCCGGCGTGGGCGGAGTGTCCGAGGCCCATTGTAGAGCTCGCTCGCGTGTCGTCACTAAGCAAGTTTTCACTGGAAGCATAGGAGAAGAGACATTAAAGGAATATCTTGTAGGTAGGTAGTTCAGATATGCGTACAGTTTTAATGATGATGATGTCCGATGATAGCGGCTTCAACTTGTAGGGCTTTTACGACAGTGGGCGAGGATATGACTCGCGAAGCCTAACTTGTTCTTAAAAGTCCGGTCGCAGCGCTCACGGTGAAGTTCACAACGGTTGTTGTAGGTGTATGTGTTTGTGTATGCTGGTTTCGTAGCGGACGCGTAGCATCCAGGTTTTGGAGGTGTTTTAATACACACTGTTAGTCACGCATCCGAAGTAGGACTGACACATTAGAAATGTGGCCCTACCGCAAAATGATAAGAATCTTCTCGACGGCGGATCGCACTATTTACCATTTGAATAAATATATCTATAATAATAATAACGCAGGGCAGCTTGTGGCGAGCTGTTGGGGAGTAGCGACCCCACGTACCCGAGTGCTCCTGGGGGTCCTTAGGGAGGGTTCATGGGTAAGAGTGTAAGGACCTCCGCCTCTGGCTTGCCTTAACCAGCCGTCCAGAGTGGAGCCGCGAGAGCTATATGCTCCAGGCGTGGAAGTGTTAAAGGGCATAACGCCGCGAGTACCCTCGGAGAAAGCGCAGCACACCTCTCGGCCCTCGGCACCGGTGTTGCCCCTAGCAAGGCCATTGCTCATAATGTCGCTATTTATTTAACAGGGGCCCATCAGCGGAGGGCAAGTCACGGTCTGTCAGTGCCACGAAAGCCATGAGACACTTTTCCTGACAGGCGCCGTCATGTCTCAATACATAACCCAGTATTTCCACCGCCATAGCCCAGTAGAGTTAGATTCCATCAATCAACAATAGTCCTTGCATCTGGCGGGGGCTGTCTACACGACACGGGCAGGGACAGCATCCGCTGGGTGTACACTTTGCCTTTCATTAAATTGTCGAAAAGGCCTCTACGCTTCGGCTTCGGCTCTGTGCACGCCTCCCAAAGGGCCAGGACACCATTGTCTCGTGTACGGGAAAGACATACATAATAATAATAATAAACTAATGAATCAATCCTGGCTACTAAAGATCAACTGCCGCTTATCAACCATCTGTTTCTAGCCGATACTCCAGTATTTCTGACACGTGGCCAGGTAGGAGTCAAATAGCTTTTAGCTTGGACAAGCTCCTTATGGTTGGCCACGTTGGAAATCGTCGTTAGCGTCACGATCCAGTAAGAAAGAAACAAGGTCACTCAAATGTGTGTGTTGTGATTTTTCTTTTGGTGTGGTGTGCAATAGGGAACGTGCACGAACTATAGGTGGCAGCACTAAACGACAAAAGGGACACGGGTGGACAATGAAGGAAACTATCACCCCTGTCAAATCAAGCTGTCAATGTCAATATCTAAGTGTCAATGGCAAATATAGTAAGTCGTAGCTACACTGACGTTAATCGTCCTTCATCGCAATAAATTAACGGCGTTTCCATGTGGCCCCAGCATGAGAGGGCACCTGGCAGCACCTTCGTCGTGTACGTTCGCTATAAAGTATGCTTGTATTGACAACCTTTCATTTTTTTGAGCCTTTAATTTTATTGGTTCTCTGTATTTGGTTTGAAAAGACGCTATATTTATTTATTTATTCGTATGGCATGAAGATCACAAAGTAAATAATATTACAATCGAAGTATACAGTAAAATAATGTCACAAAATGATATCCAAGTTTCTTAGCCATTCAGCCGCGTCATTTGTCAGAGAGAGCAGGTCGTCCGGATTCCCAGGGTAAGCTCTAAGTGGGCAATGCTGTATAATATGTTGGACAGTTTGGCACTCGGCTCCGCAGTCACAACGAGGGGAGTCAATCCAACCACAGAGGTGTTTGAAGTGAGCGCAACGACCGACCCCTGTGCGCAATCTGTTAAGCTTGCACCATTGGTGGCGTGGGAGACCAAAACCTTCCATTTTAACGCCTGGCGAAATTTGGTCGCTAATATTTCCGCCTTTTTGTGAAAGCCACTCTGAAGTCCACTTGTCCTAAGGCTGCAACCTGATTCGAGTAGAGTCTGCGCCAGTCGATCTGACAGTATGCATTGACAATGTCAAATTCAAAATTATGACAGCTTATTTTTTTCTGTGGCAAAAGGCACTGGCATTTCATCTATTGTGCCGTAGAACTGGTAAAATGAGAACATATTTTTTATTCATTTGTATTTTTTAAATTAAGCGATATAAAAAAATTATAAAAATAGTGTAGTGTTCAGGAGACAAAATGCTTTCGAATCGTGTATACATTTTAAAGTGTTCTTAAAATGAAATGTTGTCAATTGTATGTGCTCACCCGCAACATCCTCGAGCACCGAGGGCTCAAGCCGCAGCTCCGTGTTGTTGTCGTCGTCCAGGAGGCGCGCGAGCTCGGCGCGCACGGCCAGCGCGCCCAGCGGGCCCGCCTGCAGCGCCCGCAGCACCACCGATCCATGCACCACTGGATCAAATGATCAATTTATAGGATCATAGGCGGCAGTACTCTTAGCGTGGCGTCTAAAGAACTCGATTCCTACCGGCTTGCGTAACATAAGGCATTTGAACCTTATTCTACAGCTTTTAAGGAAAATTTACGCCTAATCTGCACCGGCTTGCCCAAGGATATCTTTTATGCCACACCTGGCCATAAAGTGACTTTTTCCGCACGCTGCGCGTACGGAAAAAGCCGCTTTCTGGCCAAGTGTAGACATAAAATTATGTACACAACACGGGAGGTAATAAAGAAAGCCCTCGATCGCATATTTACGTCCCTCGCTTACAGCTCGGGCCGCAAACATCTGCGATCTCGGCCTTTCTTTGTATTACCACCCTAGTTGTGTTGTGTAATGTACTATTAAGCCACGCCACTGATAAGCGGTGATACTGCCTAGTAGGTGCTCTGCGTCGGGCATGTTTGTGGCAGCACGCACTGATGGTTTTCAGACTATATTACGAAAAAATATAGCCTCATTACTAAATCGTGTGAGACGAAGTTCCAACAGCGTACTAAAGGAAATTGCTGACAGATTCGATTGTCCGATCCTTAAGCACTGGGCTGAGCAAATAAAGAGTGTAGCGCAATTTGTTATATAGAGATTGTAATAAGTCCTTATTTATATACTAACACTAGACTAAGATATTTCTTACTGTTAAATACTAACACTATGGATACGTTGTTGTCCGAAATAATGCATTTGAATTGAATTGACACCCTGCGCTTTTTTCTCCTAGGTATTTCGTCAGTACTATTTGGGTACTATTTATTGGCTGCATCAGATTCTGAATATTTTTACGGTGTACGCTATTTTGACGGACACCGTTTCGGAACCGAACTGGACTGCATGGGGGGCAATGAGGAGTGCGAGTCGGACAAGCCCACCGAGGGGTCCCTACAAATTTGTAGGTACAGACATATATTAAAGTAAAAATGTTGATTCCCATAGTAAAGCTTTTTTTATTTGGTATGGTATTTAATAAAAAAAATTAAGAATGTATATAGTTTTCAGATTTTTCCCTATACTTGTAGTATAAGACGGTATTACTTGCCAAATTCCATAGTTCTAGGTCAACGGAAAGTACCCCTTCAATGTTGGTTTCTTTGAGAGTGTAGAAATTTACGTTTTTTGCGGCATAAACGGCCGTATCTTTTTATCACGTTAACTTAGAAGTTTGATTTTTTCACAGCTTCAAGGGACCGTAGATCTGAGTATATGGTTTTATTTTCAACTCGATACCAGATGTGTTCCCGAGAAAAAGGGTCTTGACAGAATATTTCGATATTCTTCAAAATTCTTGATAAAATTTAGGAATCTTCCCATATGGCTCATTGCTAATCCAGAGCGAGCATCTCAACAAACTGTAAAGACAGACAAGTAGTTAAACTTTGGCCTTTTAAGAAAAAAAATCCTGTTATTAAATGGTGGTCTCGGTTACTAACTCCTTCAAGCATATAGAAGGAATTTATGCAAAATTGTTATAGTTGGGACTGACCGGCGCAGACTTCTGCCTCGCGCGCACCGATTTCGACGACTAGTACTATGGGCGCGCCTAGCGTGAGCGCGCACAGTCGCGGGCTATCAGCCCAGGCCACCCCCGATACCTGCAAAACAGTGCCATGTATTTAGTATTTCGGTAAAGTGTACCCGCAGAGTTGAAAATTTTGACAGTTTTCTTGCGGGTGCATCACGTAATAAACATAAAAAATTTAAAAAACTCCGATATAATCTGCAACATTTTCATTTCAAATTAGAATATCTGTTGAACTGCTGAACCAATTTTAATAGTCATTATCAATAGGAAGTATATCGATTAATTTTGAGAATTTTAAAAGGAATGAAATAGCATGTGTAACATAATATTTCTGACATAGAATTTGATTTTATAAGTGTCATATAAAATTTGAATTTATTCATTTACATAAAAAGTTTGTAGATAATAACTATTTTATTTTCGTCTTCCTTCTACTTTTGCCACTGCATGTCCATATGCTAATAATATAATAACAGTATGAATTAGTCACTTTGATAAACATGGTTATGAAAGTACTTAAAAGTTTACCTCGTAATGTGTGAAGAGTACTTTGGCAAGTGTCTCCCGGAAGGCAGTAGGGGTTAGCAGTGACTCTGCCACCACCACACGTCGCTCTTTTGGGTTCACTAACACATGTCTGCAAGAATCAACTGTATGAGTAAATTTGTCATGACTCACAAAGTAATGAAGTGGCTTATTATTAATATGATGTCTAAGTAGATGTTAATTATGGTTGATAAATATACTATCTTTCTTAAAAACGTAAAAGAATTCTAAAAATACTTATTATTTATTGGAATGAAATGAAGAAAAAAAATGTGTTCCGCATTATGCAAAAATGACTGATTATATTTCTTTGAAATTTGGTGATCAGGTTGGTACACTATGGCCGTGGTCAATGATTTATTACAGCAAGGTTTTCAGTTTTCTATGGTGTTCAAATAAAATTTCATTTCATTTCATTTCATTTCATTTCATTTCATTTCATTTCAATAAGAAAAGACTATTGGTTTCTCTTTTGGACATTAAAACATTAGGCTATTTAATGGCAGATCAAGTTGGCTTCTTTTTAAGTGTCAAAACGCTCATATAATAGTTTCCAAGAAAAACTGACTAGTGGCTCAACCATTACTTAGGAGATTATGACATCTGGAGACATTAAGAAAACTGCAAGAATTCACCAGAAATCAAGTAGCAATAATTTATAGTGCATTGGGATAATTTCGACTATGGCGTAATTTTAAAAATTACAAATTTTCAGTAAACTATGTAATATTTTAGAGGTTTATAATTAGTTGGTGTACAGTGTTAGCATATTGAATTAAATATGTTGCATGCATTATGAGAAATCCTCGAAAATCGAAATCGGATTTACCCCAATGCACCCTAACAATGTTTCTTAGTCTCTGTGATTATTTAATTTTTAATGTTGTATCAATGGGTTCATACCTGAATAAATAGTAATTTTATTTATATATTTTATTTTAATTAAACTCACCTGAAGTAGAGTAGATGCAGCATATGTACAAGATTGTCATAGAGCTCATCCTCATTTGCATAGTCATAGACTCTCTTATAGCAGCGCAGTTCTGGGCTCCAGAACTGTGAGCGAATGATGCAGCGCGGTGCTGCCTCACCAGTGAACCCAAACCTACACAAGTTAATGTAAGTAAATATGTGACATTCCACAGGTACAGGTACCTTATGGATATTGTCACTTGTGCCGTATCCGACTCCGTTACTATAGAATGACGCAAGCAACAATGTCCATAAGGTACCTTTACCCGCGGAATATCACATATTAAAGGTTACAATCAACACAGTACATAAATAAATAATACTATGATCAAGTATCTATTCATCCAGTTTTTAATTCATTTCGAAAATAACAACTTTCTTATTTGTTAGTTTAGTTTATATATTTCTCGCATTACATACATGCTTAAGGCTTACATGTTTTCAGAAGTTTATTTTATTGTACTTCAGAGCTTCGTGCTGAACGTGTGCAAACTGTTTTAACATGAACTTATCTCTTTAATGACATTTTTCCAAAAAAGTACTTTAATATTAGGTTAATGTTTACTGAGACGTGATACTTGAGTCTTGCAACTTTTTCAGTCAATAGGGTAGGGTACTTACTTGGTGTACTCGGAACCCAGGTCGAGAACCACTGCTTGCTTCTCCTGGATCAGTGCAATGCCTTCGTAAAGGGCCATCTTACCTCCTAGCTAATAGTATCCTTAACTATTCCGTTTAAAGCTAATGTTACAAATATAGAGGCATTTCTAACTTTTTAGTACAACAAAACAAGATCTTTTGCTCGTCAAACCTTGAATTGAATGAAAATTGAAACTGTGACAGCTGTCAAAATGACTGCAGTAGCGACATCTTGACGTATACGATGGTGTTGCCAGTTAAAAATAAATTGCAGTGAGATGACCTATTCACCTACAATATTCTTGTCAATATTACTACTAATACTGACAAGAATATTGTAATACTACATTTCTTATTTTGAATAAATGCTTTAGAAGGTGATTGGGTCACCTTCTAAAGTATTTATACTTCATAAGCGTCGAGACTGGACGAGACACGTAGGACGCTTTTTTCTTACTTATGTCTTGAGAAGTATCTGAATGCGTGCATTTTCAGGTCAAGTGTGTACATTAGAGTAACTCTATAGTCTGTTTTTTATTTCCGAAGACAAATATGACAGCTACAAATGTCAAACGTAAAAATAATGTGGCCAGCTTTAAAGAAACAGTGCTGTCCTTTGTTTCGGTTCGTGGTGTAATTATTAATAACCGATATAATAAAAATTGCTATTGACGTTAAAACATATATTTTTAGGTACTTATCGCAAAATAAATTACATATTATAACTACATTTGTATTCAACCTTTAACCTACTATTGGATAATTAGTGCTTACGTATGTCGCTCCTTGAAAATCATAACGTCATTAAACGAAAAACCCGATTTTTGGGTACGGGGCTTCAAAGTTTCCGAAATATTAAAACGTCTAAAACTACTTTATTTGTAATAAAAGTATCATTTTTATACTGTGTTTTGTTAAATACGTGACTATGCTTTTTACCGATAAGAGTAGATTCTGTCTTTCATGCTATATTTATCTGATAATTGAATTGAAAGAAAATAATAATGTCACTTTTCCATTAATTTTTGCTTAATGTCACTTTTCAAGCCTGTGATTTCCTAAACTTTAATTTAGTTTAAGGAACAATGACACTATATCTGGTTATTTGGAAGAAAAATCCATGTTTTTGTATAAAAACTCTTAAAGAAAACTTGTTAAATGACATTTATTAACGCAAATGACTATCAGTCTCAAAAACAGTTAATAATTTTATTCATTACACACCGTGACATTAAACAAGAAGTCACAAAATAATCAAACAGCAGTAATGTTGGAAGCAGCTTCTAGCAGTTATAACGGCTTTAAACATAAAACAGCATTTTTCAATTGACAAATCGAGTGAATTTATAGTAATTTGAGCTGGCAAAATTGACACTACATCGAAAATGACGATTAATAACGCTAAAAATCATATTAGTTATTAAAACCACAATGTCATTTAACGTACTAAAAATACAGTACATCTTTATTATTCGCCTGCATCAAGACTCGAAATTCAAAATAAGACGGTCATTATTGATATAGTGTCATTTTAACAGTCTTAACACAAAGTATAACATTAAAAATTGCAAGAGAAGAAGTGTCATTAAAGCAAAAATTACACTATTGCTTTAAATTGAGTCTTGATATTGATACTACATTAAAAGTTCGAACTGACGTATTACGAATAAATACTGTATTCCATTGAAAAATAATAGTACTTTCCGTTTAATATCACAGAATACCGTCATTAAGCAGAAAATGACAACCTTCTTCACAAAATCCACTGAATTTCACTGTATTTCTAATGATAGTGACACTGTTCCAAAAAGGCGCGCGGCAATTTCCACTATTCGCCGTAATGACACTAGCGCCCCCTGCCGTTTTAAATAGAGCTAGAGCAATAGGTGTCTTTGTATGGCGTTCCTTACAATCACGTGAGTTAGATGGCGTTGTTAACTCAAAAACGTCATTTTTTGGATAGTGACGTTATGATTTTCAAGGAGCGATGTGATTCCGTTGCTTGAAATTATAACGCAGAGAAATAAAGCGGGTTTGGCGTATTTTCAGCTTTGTAATATAAGTAATGAGTTTCGAATCAAATAAAATGTACCTTTAAATACTAGAAATATGGTGTATTTACAAATATTCAATGTCTCCAAAAGGGTGGAATTTTTGCCTAAAGTATTGTATCATTTTGGAACTTCGCGGATTATGCACTCATTGTGTTACAGACACTTTAATATCAATAAACATAAGTACCTACCTAAATTTTTGTCGGCAAGTACCGGTTGTATAAAAACAGGCAACACATGAAATGTCATTTTTGTCCTCGGAAAAAAAAGATTTTAGTAAATATTATTGCGCTATAATATTGTAGGTGGATAGGCCACCTTACATAGTAAATAACCCTCCTTTTTGCTTCGCCGTAGTCGGGTAAAAAGCAGGACTGTTTGAATTACCAGAAAATAAGCGCGAAGCGGTGAGTCCTAGGTCCCAACACAATGGTTTAAATTTAAAAATGTAATGACAACGTCTTCATCATTTTGGCTTCTCCAACATAGCAACCTGTTTTTTTTATTTTGTTTAGTTTCCAGATATTTTTACGACGAATGTTTTTTCCTGTAGCACCAAATTTTTCAAGAGTTTTTTGGTATATATTTATTTTATTTGTTCACCACATCTAAGTATTGTAAATCTATACATATAATAAAATCGTAGCGAGACTATGTTTGTGCGAGCATCATGTATGCAAAAACTACCGACAAATTAAAATAAAATTTGGCATACAGGTATATCCGACTACGGTCATTTCCGTGAACAAAATTGCAGTTGATAATTAAGAATAATATTAAATTAAATATCTGCTTTCATATTGACTTGACTTTGCTCTTATCCTTACTTACTTCAAGTAAAATTGAGATGCCTCCAATCATCACCCTATACCACAATTTGTTACTACCTTGCTAAATGCATATACTTTAGCATAATAAATAATTATTTATCTGCAGTGTTTTCTCGTTGCACATGATACGAGTAACCCGGCCGCGACTGTTAACCGCGCAACCGCTGGTGAGTGTTGCGCCATTGCCGTCGTCGCTGCGACCGCTGCGTCCGCGGCTAGCTCAGCGACCGGCGATCTGCGCAAGCGATGCCGCCGCTCGCCGTCGCTGCTACATCGGGTGCTTTGCCAAACTGGTTGACTCTTTCCTCAATAATTATTCATAGTGTTAAATGACCATAGACCAGTGTAAGTACCCTAAGTCTTCTCGCTTCAATCAGTCTTTGTACAAGTAAGGAATATGCTACTTTTTAATTTTTTTTTCTGTTAGTCTTTGAATATGCAGTAATAATAAAATGGCAACAATAAAAATAGCTAAGACAAAATATATCATAGTTTGGTTTTCTGAACTTGAAATGGTTTCTATAAATAATAGCAAAACGCTATTTATTTTAAGGTCCCTGAGCAAAACTACTTAATCGACAAACTAATTACACGGTGATCTGTAACGTTCGTTCCCTTATTGAATACCATAGTGAATTTGGCCATGATAATTTGGCTTTTAAAGTTCCTGAATGATGATGCTCGGCACTTCAAAATTTCTAATATATACCTAGTACCAATTTATGAGCGAAAATCGGGAAACGAAACGGTGGCGATAACGTTTGAGAGTCAAACTATTCTCCACTGCTTATAGAATTTTCATTCTTCACTTATATTTCAGAGTAGGTACCTACGTATAATATTACCCGACTGAAGTATAAATGAACAGCGTGGTCACACTGTGTAAGCGCTCGTAAAAAGAGCATTTATTCATACCTTTTTTTGTTTCGAATTGGGTGCTCTGTGTAATATTAGGTACAAAGGGTCAAAAGCAAATAATACAAAACAAATTTGTAACTAACTAAATTTATTTTACACAAATTCCGCTATAATACATATTTACAAACATAAAAACGAATTTGACATTGTCACTTTAGGTAAAAAAGCTTGAGCAGATCAGCGGCCCCGGGGGCCGGCGCACCGCGACTATCTACTACACTTACAGTTAAGAGCCAGGGAACCAGCGCACGCGCTTACGCGGTGCATAGCGTGCAGCGGGCGTAATAAATATGAACAGCGCCATCTTCCGGGACGAGAGAGCTCGCCAGCGGGCAATGGCACTAGCGGTCGCACAAGGCGATTAGGAACTCCTATGCTGAATTATGTACCAAACTAATAGGTTCTTCTCGTGCAACTACTAAAGTAAATAACAATTTCATACATTTAACAACACAACAATAGGCG
This sequence comes from Eudemis profundana, assembly GCA_947034925.1. NCBI lineage: Eukaryota > Metazoa > Arthropoda > Insecta > Lepidoptera > Tortricidae > Eudemis > Eudemis profundana. Next base: position 19,134,809 of record OX344796.1, on the reverse strand, counting down.
ACTATGACGGCAATACATATTAAGTTACTTTACTTACTTAAATGTTTTTTTTTTACTCACATCTTTTTCGAAACATGTAATAGATGAACGAAAATAAAGCGTAACAATAATTTATAGCCACATTATACACTGCCATGCCATTACATATCTCGAAAAAAAACAAAGCGATTCTAGTTATTCTACCTACACGCAGAAATTTAATTGACAAAATTTCATATTTCTAAGGCCACCATTTTATTAATTCTTTACATTCTGCTTGGTAAGAGGGAGTCAAAAATATTTTTATATATTTTCTAGGATCAATAGATATTTTACTATAGTTTTTATAAAATGTACTCAATCTAAAAAGGCATATATACCAAATATACGACATAATAACATTGGCTAGGTATCTGACAATGTCAAATTCAATTCAAAAGTATGACAACTTATTTTTTACGATCGAGCGAGGCTAAGACAACTATCTATTCTGTCGTATAATTAGTTAAATAAGGTTATTTTTTTAAATTTTCCTGTATCTTTTAGTTGAATATGTAGGTATAAATTGAAACAAATATTTCGGTATAATTATTCGGGAGGCTATATCGATACCTTTAGACTCAAAGGGCGTAAACGCCGCAGGTTCTAATGGCGTTTACGCCCTTTGAGTATAAAGGTATCGATATAGCCTCCCGAATAATTATACCGAAATATTTATATAGCCTTTCAATTCCTATAAAAATATGCCGATGTTGAGAAAAATGCAATATTGTCAATTTAATAGTTTTGGAGAAGCAATATCATGAGGTTCGGTGGTCATTTATTCTAGAGGGTCGAGGGAGGGCACCGGCGCCGGAGAGAGAACAGAGAGCGGGGCGCCGGTGCGGCGGCGTGCGCGGCGCTCGTTCCCTGGCGCGTCAGTCCCTGGCTCCCTGCGCGGCGCACGCGCACTACACTAGTACACTAGGATTGTTCTACGCGCGAGGCGGTTAGATGATGGAGGTGATGAGTCGCGCCTTGAAGTTGACTATCCGCTCGGAGGTCTGCGCCAGTCGCAGGATGAGGTCCTGGACCAGATTGGCGATGCCGCGATTGGCGATGATGAACAACCGAGTGATGGGGCCGGGGACGCCCTCAGTGAGGTTGTCGCCCTTGGCGGCACCGTCATCGCTTTCGCTGTCGGTGCCTCCAACGGCCTCGCCACCGCCCGACGATCCACCCGAAGAACCGGCCACCAGCTGTAAAATATAAACACGTCAGGCGAGATTCGGCATGAATCGTATGCTTGCGACACGTCGCTCGCCGGTCGCGCAATGCGCCCTCGATATATTTGCCAACGGCGGCATACATAATTAGCCGATGGCTGAAACAATGTTATTGGCTATTCAAATTTTTAACGAGCAGCGTGTTGCAAAATTATGAAATGTTAGTCGTCCGAGTGCCGCTTCGGAAGCAGCGCGCTCGAGCGAGTATTAGCGGCCGTTGCGCAAGTGACACGTAATATCGATTGCGCCGGACTGTTAGAGAATGTGCATCGATTGACTACAAGTGCGTTAGGATATATTAATGATTCTCAATGACACCAGAAACGCGGAAGAGAAGATGTGGAACGGGAGGAAAGGAAAGGCGGAAGGCATAATGTAATGTGTTAGTTGTTAATGAGTAACGTCTACAAAATTACACGAAACTATACATGCGTCTACACTACAGGCGACAGCGACATACACGCACGACAACGACGACGACGAGGATAAACTGCGACCAGCAATTCTGCGCTTTTCACTACACTAGGGCTAGCTGACTACGAGGTGCTCTGTACTCTACTACTACTCTTAGTGCATGTTGTAAGGAGTTTGTCTTCTGTCTGTGTACTTGTGAGGAGTCCAGCGTGGCGGAGTGTGTGGCGGTGAGGCCGAGGTTGAGTGAATCGGTGCCGGCGATCAGACGGAAGGCTGAACCCGCCGCGCGCGCCACCGCCTCTGCTGGTCGCTGCAACAACCCTCAGCCCTCAACCCTCCAACCAACGACATTCCCGTGCTCGACTTACTCGTTCACCATACTTGTAGTCATGACGATTGTACACAAACGACATCCTTTGTACACAGGCCATTGCTATTCCTTAATTGATTTGAGTTTCGCTAGTATTTGATGGGAATGTAATGTAGAATATAGGTAAGCATGAGTAAGCCAGTGATTAAAGTTCTATTGCAGTTATAAGATTTGAAATAATTAAGAAGAGAAGGATATTGTTATGAAAATGAGGTAAAGATGTTGACAGTTAACAGATTATCTGAAAGATAAGAAGGTATCGTAAGTTTAGATTGGAGCTCATGAAAGTAAAATGTATCAGATGAGAGAGAAGAAGTAAATATTGATCGAGCGTGGTTGTGTTTGTATTTGTGCGCCACTCACCCTGACGATGTCGAAGAAGAAGTTGCCAGAACCGCCGCCGGCGCCGCTTCCACCAGACGAGCCACCGAAACTCAGGAATCTAGAATGTAGGACGTGACATGTTAATGCAGTGTCCACATGAAAGGATTTAGTGGTTGGTGAGGCGTAACTCAGTGCCTCACAGGTTGAGCGAGAAATCGGATCGTGCGAAATGAAAAGTGCCACAAAAACGCACAATGCTTTGCTCTCGCGCACGCCGCTTTGTTGCGGCTCCACGTGAGAGCACAGAGTTAGTCACCAATAATACTATAAAGTGTGACAGTGATGGTATAAGCAATAATTTTATTTTATATTGTTATGTAAAATTGTATCCACGAAGCTGCTTTGTACGTTTTGTGAGTGATAGTAGATACCTCTTATTTCTGTTTTCTTCGCTGTTATCGGCGTCATCGAGCGTGATTTCGTCAATGGCAGCGTTATTAGTTTGCGCGGCGGGGATCTGGTCATCGTCGGCGCGAGGCTCGGCTGGTTGCTGTTGCTGCTGTTCGCCAAAGGCAACACGGACCTCTGCCTGTTGGGATTCCGCGCCTGACAGCAAGTTTTGCTGCTGCTCTGGCACCTCCTGCAAGGGATGCGATATTACATGCATGATCGTGGTGGGGGGATGATGTGGGGATGCAATGGGTGGCGATGACGATGACGATGAAGGCGCGCGGTCTGCGCGCGCCCGCTCTGCCGTCCCAGGCAGGCTGGGGTTAATGCGCGTGCGATGAGGATGTCTTGGGACCACGCCGCGCTCGATCAATGCCGCATCATTCCCAACCCTAGAGAGTTAGCTACCGGAGAGCTTTTGGGTGAATGAATGCTCCGGTATTGATCGGACGTGATTGCATGCCGTGGCCCTGCCCTCGTACCGGGCGGTAGACTAGCACCCAGCGCCGTCGCCGGCGTTCAGGCTCAGGCGCAGCGGTGGTTGTTGTTGTTGTCGTTGTGGCTTCGTCATCATCGTCATCATCGTCTTCGAGCTCGATGGAGCCTCCGCCGCCACCCGCCATTCCGCGTTCTCCGCCGCCATTGCGATTGCCCAGGAAGGCGCGTAACACCACAGGTCCAAATGTTTGCAGCACCACACTAGTGATCTGCTGCACCTTCTGTTCGATAATCTACAACACAACCCACTATGGTACTACTAGAGTCATATCGTGATAGGCGGAGCGTGCACTCCGTCTGGAATATAAAGCTGAATACGTAAAGGACACACCTGCTTACAAAATAGTACATATTGCTTCGATTTTCGTGGGAAAATACAATGTTGGATTCTGGGGAGTTTAAAACATCTAAGAAAACCTCTGAAATTGTCAGTGGTTTTCTTAGATTTTGTTACTTTACTGGCGAACTGCACTTTTTATCACAAGAAGATACAGAGGTTGTGAATGAGGGTGGATGGTTAAGTTACCTGCGTTAGCGTGGGGAATAGCTGCCGCAGGATGCCGATGGTGCGCTTGTTTCGGTCGCTTAGCTCGGCGCCCGGTGCGGCCAGGTTTAGTGTCGCTAGCGTTTCCTGGAATAAGATACATAGTAGTTGAGTCGTCAGTAGGCAACCAATCTAATAACATTTTTTTGCGGAAAAAATTCAAAGATTCAGAACGGCGAAACTAAATGTCTGCTTTGTTGAATAATGAACGAACAAGCACTCGTCGGAAGGAAGCGCGGTTAATTGCCGGTGTCATAAGCGCGTGAGGTGGCGTCATTAAACTTACTGCAGAAGATAAATGTGACGGCTATTAAACACATGCGATACGGCACGGTGGCTGTCAAGGTAGACCTAAACTAGTAATGGAATACGTACCTCCCCCCACCCCCTTAATTGAGACGTCGACGATAAAATTTATTTGATTTACGACCGTCCGGTTTTTCGCCCATTGCATTGCTCACTTGATCGAATCACTATTGTTTAATCGTTTATTTTGCGACCAATAGTACGATTCTCACGGTGGTCGGTGTGAGCCTTCATTACGAGTAATAATCGACGTTCGGCTTCGCGGGCGGTTGCGCAGCGAGGGCTCGGCCTCAGGCCGGCGCCTGCGCGTTTTGACCGTTGTTATACAGGCGTCAGTTACGTGGCAAGGATGTGGAAATGGTTAGGTTTCCTCATTTGAATCACATGCTTTGTTTAGGCGAGTAAAGCCTAGAGAATATAATTTGGACGGTTTCCATTTTAGACCTAATACCTACTTAGCTGCAATAAATTACAGTCAGCCAAATTATAATGTTTCCTAGGGTATCAATAAATAAAAGGTCCTCGTCATTTTTAGTCAAATTTAGAGAGAAAGAAATAAATAGATGCAAAAGAACTCATCTCAGTGCTTTAGCACTAGGAAAACTAGTTCGATTCCACAAGATGACTGTTAGCGATATGCATTTTTTATTTTTTTCACTCCTTCCCCACCGACCAACTAGCATGCCGTGCCGTGCCGTGCCGTGCGGTTGTGCCGTGGGGAAGGATGTCAGATTGACATTCCCAACCGCACAACTAGTTGTGCATGCTACTTAGTTGGTCGGTGGGGAAGAAGTGAAAAAATGTATGTCGCTAACAGTAATCTTGTCGAATCGAACTAGTTTTCCTAGTGCTAAAGCACTGAGATGAGCTCCTTTGCATCTATTTGCTCGGTGGGGAAGAAGTGCATTTTTTGACCAAGGGCACATTGAAATGGTATATCCAATTATTTAAATACTAACCTGTGCGCTGGCAGCTGGGGCAATGATCTCGATGATTTCGGGCGTGTTGTCGTCGATGGCCGCGGCGGCGGGCGCTGGCTCGGGACCCGGCGCGGGCGCGGGCGCAGGCTCTGGCGCTGGGGCGGCGCTGACGGACAACAGCAGGGCGCATGCGCCCGTTAATAATAGGAACGTCCTCATTATCGTTGTGTGTGTTTGCGTTTCTACTCGTCGGTGCGACGCTTCGCTGCTGTACTATGCTGGTCCTTTAATATCCTGTAATTAAAAAAAAAACCGCGATTAATATTGCGATGACGTGCGATTAAACAGGCGTCTCTCGATAAATGTATTTTCGGGGCAACTTATGTAATGTGACATTACATGATCAATAAAAGTTACTTTCTCCTTGACCGAGAAACACGGTTTAGCTCGAGAGAACTTGACTCGAGCGCATAAGGTGCCGGTCAACGAGTTTGAACAAAAGCATTCGTTAAGGTTACTGGAAAATATAAGAGTATAAATTTGGTAAATGTTTAATAATAATTCACCAGCCCGGTAGGTACCGCACATGTGTGTGATTGTGTGTGTGTAATGCGTCGTGTGCAGGCGGGGCACGCGCTTGCGCTATAAACCTCTAGGTCCAAGTTTTGACATCGCGCACAATGGTTTAATCGGCTAACAAAACACGCACTGACCCGCATTTAGGTAATTGGTCTACACTAATGAAATTATCAAACGAACTATCGTTTCAAAACATTTCGCAAAAGGATTCATACAAAATGACTTTACTAAAGTAGGTCTCAAGTTAATGCGCATGAATTACCCATAAACGTCTGAAATTGCTGCGCGACCACGTTTTAGTTCGTAAGCTGCGATCATATCATATCGTTGCGACACATGACAGAGATCATGCGTGGAGCGAGCCCGCGCTCTCGCGCACCACTTACGTGGCCTCCCTGCTCCCTCGGGGTGGCGTGCCAGTTCAAGTCTGACCTTACACCGCATACTTTATTAAGTGCAACCGTCGAATATGCAAGGTGAACGCATTACGCGGTGTATTGGCAGGTTACACCGCAAATTCTTGGTTGCTGAACACGACAAAATTATCGAAGGCTATTTTAAGAAACATATAAATTTCAAGCCAACGCAGTTAATATGGACTTTGACAGTGTATTGTTAGTTTACAATAATACCTACACCGCTGATTATACCGGCGGCTCGTTACTCATAACTGACTTTAACACTGTAACTAAACACCGTTTGTAAAATGCAGGTCGAGGCTCGTAGTAAGATATATCACTGACTGCGTGCTAACCACGATTATGAATATTTATCTCTAACAATACTCTGGGGTGGACTGAGCACTAGAGCCCAGCAGCCGGTGCGGGCGCAGGGGAGCACGCGATTCGCAGGATTTAATAATGCTTCTTACATAATGCGATTCTATGATTGTATAATCGATTGCAAATTATTAGCATATTCATTTACGTATATTTTTAAGTAATTAGTTATTTGCGTGTTTAAAAACACATGGTTAAAGAATGCTTTTATCTTACAAGGGCGTAAAATATATAGATAATCATATATATGAGAATGAGAACAGTAATTGGCCATGATCATGGCAGGTTTGCGTGCTTCAGGTCGCAGGGCGTTATTAGGATATCTGTACTTTGGTATCCTTTAAAAAAATGTAGCGCATCGCTCTACTAATCACAGTAATTACCTCCGCGCAACATCACTTGCATCGTTTATTTGCGGTAACTCTAACCACGACTTTTACTCCTCAATTAAATACTCTAAGAAACCAATATAATTGGGAGGCTTAGCAAAAACTGGAGAGGTTTTATAGCGTTTCTTACTACATGAGATGATTATCCATCTGTCTGAAATACCTTCGATTATAACAAATAGATCACAAAGTAATGCTAATGTGTATATAATATTCTTTGTGCCCGTAGTAGGTACCTAAGCCAAGCCAGCTTAGCCAACTTTTTATATAATGTTGTGATTTCACATGGAATTTAGAGAATATCAATTTAAAACAGCGCGGTCAGTCTACTTGGCGTTGCTAATTGGGCATTGCACCACTAATATGGCGCAATTAACCAGTCCCAAAAATTTCCCTAACGTATTATTTTAAGATTTCATTTTGCAATAGTTTTGAGTAAACGGGTCGTTTGTCCGGTTGATTAATGGAGATATTAATTGGCCTCGTAACCTGGCGCGGGCACAGACCTGTCTGCAGCCGGCCGGGTTGTTTCAACACGATAACACCACATAACTGCCGTCGAGATATGGAAATGGGCGAGCGCAGATCTATGGCACACACACAACAGTCGTGATATATGGATAGTTCGAGGTATTGGGAAACGCGAGGAAAGCTCGCATTACCAGCGCGCATATATCATTGTTGGATAAGAATTAACTGTTTAGAAACAAAACAAACTGCGGATCTTACGGCAGATTAGGTAACGCTGATCTAGGAAGAGATTTGCAACGTGTTCTACTCTCGACGCGAAATTACACTGGATATAATCGTTAAGTGGTTTTGCATTAAGTAGTTTATCACTGACAAGTATTGCCTTTGATAAATATTGCAAATCACTGTAGTAGGTAAGAAATCAATTCCTGAAATGCAGAATGAGTATATGATATTTATTTTAGTTAGTAGTTGTCTTACCTATAGGTACTATACAGGGTGAATTTTAAATCGTGAACCGTTATATTTTTTTTTAAGTCTATACATAGTTAACAATAACTTACAATGCTTTTAAACCTAAATTAAGTACGTTTTTATTTTGTCCACTTTTAATTTAATTTATCCAAATTACACCTTAATAGGCTACTTGACAGTGTGAAAAATAATGGAAGAATTATGGATATATGTGTTAATTATAAGTATTAAAACCAATTTACGTCAATATTACTAAAAATAAATGGATAATTTATTTATAAAACTCGGATGAAAATTGATTATTTTTTATCTGTCGCCATTTTATCGAAAACGGTTTGGATTGGCCGATGACGTCACACCATAGTAAACAGCATCGACAGCATCTGTCAATCCTATTTTTAAAGGTAGAACGTTAGGTATGCGATCCTTGTTGACATTTGTCGGTTTACCATCATGTGTCCTCATAGACGCCATATTGTCCGAGAAACCGTTTTGGCGGTTAATTTTAAAAGTGCATTTTTATTTGCCTTTTTCGGAAAAAATACACAAAAGAATTAAAAATTACAACTTTCTGAGTGCTCAATAGACATCATTAAACAGTCGGATTGACTTTGCAGAAACCTGTCAAGTAGCCTATTGTCACCCTACATTCATGTTTCGTACTTGTCATGAAAATTTCAACAGATTAGATATCCAACCTCCCAATATTGAAGTTGGCTGGATAGAATTTTGGCACGTATTGTCAATAAATGTCAACATCGTCGACATTGTCAACATAAGTAGGTATTTAAAAATCGTATTTACTCATAAAATAATTCAGTTTTATTACGATTAATGGTAATAAACGCCTCCACCGTTTTGTTAATAATTAATTAAGCGGGTCTTTAATTGTAATTAACACTAGTGCTCTGTATTAGTCTTAAGTAGCTTTACCGGTAAACGTGGTTACGATTCACGATTTAAAATTCACCCTGTATAATAGTGTTAACTATCGCTAATCGCTACCAACAGTTTATTAATTTTACGTTAGTAGCCGATAACATGGGGAAACCCCTATGTAGCGGAAACATACTACGAGCCTAGTGCCCGTGGAGCGGGTTCCCGGTGTTGAAAGTGTTAATGTGATACTGGGAATATGTTACATTGTTTTGTTTTTAGGCTATGGTGCACATAAGGAAAAGTAACAGTGGGGTCTTGCACCGGTCGGTGCTGCTCGCAGGCTCGGTGCGTGTTGCGCAAGCGACCTCTACCTGGCTTGGAACGTTACTAGCTGGAACGCGGGCAAAGTTGTAAACAGGTAAAATATAGAAGGTCAAGCATTTCAACAAATACTTCAAAGATCATTTGGCCAGAGAAAACATTTAAATATCATATGTACTTTCATACTGTTTTTGCAAAAATGTCAATGTTATAATTTCGTCGATATAACCCTCATTCAATATTTAGAGATTATTTGTAAACAGTTTGCCTTTCACAGAAATAGTCGAATGTTGTAAAGTGAATGCCTGGCATTTTACTTTACAATGGGTAATAAAGTTATCATATTTGCGAACTTAATTTCACAAGATTTTGCCATGTCTGCACTATTACGATAATTCTTAGTGGTAAGTAGATAGCATCCCGTAGCACTGGTGCGAATATTTGCAACTTGTAATTTAGTACTCGGAGGTAATTAAACAAGTTTTGCGTGCTGCTAATGGCCTGACTTTTCAAGCACTAGTCTCGCGTTGCGGCCGCGCTCCTTTCGACACCACTAAACGCTTGGCACTTACGCTTTAACAATGTTTATGCTTTAGCACAAAAGAGTAGACGGATGTGCCATTCGGCGCACGCGCGTTGGCCAACTGCCTAGCCTAAGTGTATCGCTATGGCGTCACAACACACCAGTATCAATTATTCAACAATTTACACCCCGTTCAACACTTGAATTCCGTTCAACTTCAACGAATATAAAAATATTACACGTCGTGCACACTATAAGCAATCCAACTGTTTAAATTAAGAATATAAATATTGTAATTTATAATGTTGTAAGATATAATTAAGATTTCATAACGTGATATTTCAGTTTCCGTCGAACCAGTGATGCGCGGAGCGTAAATTTAGTACATGTGCAGATAACATCACGATAACATAATCCTAATGTCAGACATTACCTCTGATGAGCACAATGGGCAAATGAAAAATATGCACTTGGTCTAAGTTTATTATATGTAGAGCACGTTGGAAAGTGCATTAAAATTTTCTGATGCAAAGCCAATTAGTGATGGAATTTGTTATTTTTTAAAGTATTAAAGATCAAATTTACATACTAAATTTCGATGACTGAGGCGATTTCAATACGCGTATATATAGAACAAATGTTAACTGAAAGTTATGCAGACCAACTTTAATGTGTCATAGTTTAACAACCTACCAAAAATAAACAATAGATAACAATTCCGAAACGAGACCAAAACTAACTTGAAACGAGTGTTTCGAGTGTACACGTTTTCCACGACAGAAAGTTGTGATTCTTCTATCCATTATATCGAATTACAGTACGGTTATTGTTGTTGTCGGCGTCCCGTGAGCAATTAACTGATTTACAATACACGTGCCGACAAATAAATAGCACTACAACTACTCTAGTCAACCGTCAATAAGCCTCAATTAGTCCTAGTTAGAGGGCTGCCTATTCTGCGTTAATCGTACCTATGTCATAAAAACTAGTTTTTCTAAAACAATCAAGATGATTGATCCATTGTGCTGTCATAAAAACGTTAACGCAATTATTGAGCAGATTGATCAATATTTCTTTAAGTCGGGAACGAAAGTGATTCTATCAACTAATCTAATGGAAGTTGTATGTAACATGACACCTAATACTAATTGAAATGAATGAATATCGTATTTCTACAGTCGACTAAAATGGATTTAATATATAAAGGTCCTAATTTATTAGTTGCAGATATTTTAGCACATTATACTTTACATTAAAATAATTAACTTTAAATAGAAACTAAGAAATCTTTTCATATAACTTTTTTGATTTCATTTACCTAACAAAAAAATTAATTATAATTTCGTCTAAAAAAAATCACCATGTGCATTATCACATGTCACAATAACACTATCTGTTATGTCAACAATTGTTTGTCGTACCTAAATGTCGTGACGGTTCGGCGGGAAAACTGCAAATGTCATTAGGATGGGTATGGGATTTATCGACGTGAAATGGCCAGTTACAGTTAAGTGGTACGTAAAAGAGCTACTAGAATCTGTTCAATGAGTTTTCATTTAGTAATCACATTAACAGGGTGTTATTACGTAGCAAATTTGTTTTTCATTTTTCTCCAAAAAAACATCGTAAAAGCTATAATGTTTCATGCTTTAATATACTCCAGAGACCGAGTACTATCAGCTGTAAAAATATCTGCAACTAATAAATTAGGACCTTATATAGGTAGATTTAAAGATCTTAAACGTATGTTCGATAATAAATACATACAATAATGTTTCTTACAGTATTTCCTATATGGATTAGGTTTAGTAAAAGTGGTATCTATCCAGGTCAGAAGGATATGCGCAGCTGCGCGTGGGCAGGCCGACACTTTGCTTTGAGCTTTGCTAACAAAATCACTGTATCCAAGTTTGTATAAATCACTTTAATATAGATAATGTTTGATGACTGTATCGAGACAAAAATAACGACTTTGATAAGTGTTTTAATGAACGCACTATAATTCAAAGTTTATAATTAGCAAGACATCGTGAACCTTTTTACATTCACGTGCCTTTTTTACGGCTTTGATGTGCTATTGATATTTTCTACGGTTTAAATCAAAACAAACAATTCTGCGTGCTCAATTTATTTTGTCATGTGTCATTGGTTCACCATCCCCAACTTATGCATTTCACTCTATAATTTCCCTCAATATTTTGTATTTTATATCATTACAATCGATGATTCACACAAGTGAGGACAACATTTGACCTCTTTGGCTGTTTACGTAAAAGGAAATTATCAGTTTGATAATAATCCGATCGGTCTGGATTGGAAAGGCGTCGCCTTGAGCTGCGCCCGCACCGGTGGCGAAATAAGAAATTAGCTCCGATAACGTATAGATTGTAACATCGATCTTATTTGGGGGATTTCCGCAAAATGCCATAATTGGACAGAAAATGAACGGTGAAATTGTAATCTTAAAAGGACATAGGCATTTGAATTCTTCATCGACTTAGGCCTATATTAATTTGCTGTTGCGATTTAGATTAGTCGATAAGTCAAGACGCCTCTTGATTTTTTTCGTGTATTGCTGGTCTAATATCATGCAGTTGACAACAAGTATTTTACCAATTTTTTATAGAAAAATGTTCTACATAACTTATACTCCGAATTGCTGGAATTCAAATAAGTATTAGCCCCTTAAGTATTATTAACTGATTTCAAATCTTCATTTACTTCAATTAATTGGCTGAAATTAGCAATACTTAATAATCATCATAATCCGGATCGAAAACAATAAAATTTTCTAAATCCGCTAAACACTAGTTGTATAAGTGATTACGGAGCAGAAGGTGGGTTACACTATACCGTAAGCCACATTCACCCCCTATTGTTGTTCGGATTGCGATCTGTAGCACTCAGTTCTTCCTCGCGGTGTTTCCTCTACCGGTATTAATTATCTTATTTCGTCCAATTAAACAATAAGGTTGTTACGAGGGTGGATCAAAAAGTACCCGTGTTAGAAATGAAGACGCAATTTTTTTTAAACTTTTTTATTTTATTTTTCAACGTAATCTCTTTCTAGGTCCTTACACTTTTCCCAGCGTTTCGGCCACTTCTTTAACCCTTCCAAAAAGTAGGATTTGTCAAACTCTCCAAAATATGCTTCTGTCTCAGCTATAAGCTCCTCATTTGACCTGAATTTCTTTCCCCCGAGCCATTTTTTCATATTGGGGAACAGAAAAAAGTCACAGAGAGCCAGATCCGGTAAATAAGGTAGGTGTGGCAGCAATTCGTATCGTAGTTGAGTCTGTTTGGCAGTGACAATTCTGGAAGAATGTGCTGGTGCGTTGTCGTGATGAAACAACACTTTCTTCTTTGCCAAATGGGGCCGTGTCTCCTTTATTTTTTTATCGAAACGGTCCAATAACTCACTGTAGTACGGTCCAGTGATTGTTTTCCCTTTTTGTAAAAAATCCATAAGAATAACTCCCTTAGAATCCCAAAAAATCGTGGCCATGACTTTTGCGGCTGATGGGACCGTTTTCGCCTTCTTCGGGACAAATTCGTCAGACTAAACCCATTGTTTAGACTGGCACTTGGTTTCTGGTGTATAATAGTGGATCCAGGTTTCATCAACGGTAACGACACGACGGAAAAACTGCGGATTTCGCTCAAACAAGCCCAAAGAATCCTTCTATAATGACAGCCGTAACTGTTTATCTTCATCCGTGAGCAATCGCGGCACCCATCGGGCGGGCACTTTTTTCATGTGTAATTTGTCGTGTATTATATTAATTGCTGTTCCGTACGACACCCCTACAGCCTCAGCTAATTCGCGCACTCTGGTACGTCGATCGGTGAGCATCATGTTCTTTACCTTTTCTACGACTTCTTCGGTAACCACGTCTGTCGGTCGCCCTCGGCGGTCCTCGTCGAAAACTGATGTATGACCTCATTTAAATTAATTTAACCAATATCTCACGGTTGTCATAGATAGCGAAAGACCTCCGTAGACAACATCTAACTTAACTTTTATTTGTTCACATGTTTTTCCATCCAAAAATAAGAAGCGAATTACGGGACGATATTGTTCTTTCTCCATATTGTACGAAAAACAAAACAAGTCTTACAAAATTTGCCGCCAAAAAAAAACTAAACCATACACAATTGTCAGTTTTCATTTTTTTAATTGATAAAGGCAATACTACACGACGGTAATGCCAACTCTCCTAAGCAACGCCATTTGCCATCAAACGCGGGTACTATTTGATCTACCCTCGTATATAGAGTACTAGCGACCCGCCCCGGCTTCGCACGGTGTTTCTCTATTATATCATGCGTGTATTATACATATAAACCTTCCTCTTCAAGCACTCTATCTATTAAAAAAAACCACATCAAAATCCGTTGCGTAGTTTTAAAGATTTAAGCATACATAGGGACATAGGGACAGAGAAAGCGACTTTGTTTTATACTATGTAGTGAAGACATTTCAGGAAATCATTTGTGGTTTTAAATTCCCCTACTAATTTCAAGTCATGTTACGGTATTAAACAAATAACGGAATAACAAAATTAAGTGTACATACTAAAGAGCTAGATTTCATATCGATAAGTTACTGAAAGCTATATTTCAATAACATTATCTCTTAATTTGTACGACAGTTTTAATTAGCTACAATCAGCAAATTGTACGTTGATCGGTGCCTAAACAAATGTCACTTTTATCGTAACCACATACCTTTGCTACTGGATAATAAGTCCTTACGAGTAGTAATGCATGGGTGATGAGAACTGCCCTACAATTATGCGTGCGCATATACTCAACAGTTGTAAGGTAAGAGAGTGCAATGTATGAAACTGTTACACAGTTACTGCCTTCTGGACGTGAGTGTGTGCACTTCCTCCAACACTTGTGGCTATTTCCTACACATTAAAGGTAAACAAACGTGTCGGTTCTGTTATTGTGGTCTATGGCATAACAATTTCTGTGATGTATTGTTTGCAGTAGGTTTCCCTGTAGGGCATATCCACTGATTGTATAATCGTTTAACTTCGCAATGGATTTAAAGGTTAATCTATTGCAATAGTGAAATTCGTTGCATTCAAAAAGTCTTCAATGTGTTAAGTTCATTGTTCATTTCCCTATAAGTTACGTAAATACTTAATTTCGAAACGAGTATTCATAAGGAAAGTGTGATGAAAATGGTATAGACCGAAGAAAATACTTTTTTGTACATCTCCAAATTATGAGAAAAACTTACATAGTACTAAATAACAAATAGTACAAATTATAAATTGTTTTCTTTTATAAAACTACTGCTTAATAATGCTGCACTAAATACCTATATTGCTAACGCAAAGTACTGGTTGCAACATTGTAATTAGGCGAAGAGGATCAACGCTGACGTAACATTCGCTACGAGCGATGATGCTACGCCGTAACGTGCTACGACCGACGCTGGCGCACTATATTTGTGCCTATTCGTATAATGCATGATTTAAAATTGAATCAGAAAAACTATTTATTAGAGTCTTTATAAGACTGTTGTGATAAGGAAATGAAGACTACACACAGATTTATTTTTAGCAGGTTACTTAAAAATAAAAACTATTCTAATCTTTTTTTATCTTTTGTTTTGGTGCACAATAAAGAATATTGTATTATATAAAACAGCTCCGTGACTAAAGTAGGTACTACAGAGAACGTACAACCCAAACACCTGAATAAACGGAATGAGATTTGACACATACCTAATAGTACCACATTTTTTAGAGGTCGTAGAGGTGCACTAAGGAAGTATTTTTCAAAATTCAACTCTTATAAAAGGGGTTGAAAGAAAGTTTGTATGAAAAAGTCGACATTTTTTCGGGGATAAAGTCGCGGGGCAAAATCTATTTAATTAAAAACCACCAAGTACAAGCAAAACCAACTTAGTTTATTACAATGACCGTTTAACCACTATTATATAATCTGTGGTTTAACCACAACTTTAATAGTTCCGACGGAAAGCGGTTTACATATTTCATATTTCTTCACAACGACTTTATGTGTTGATTTCTACCTACCTATACTTGGATGGTCGAGGATCGGGCTTTTCTAAGCCGTCTCTAGCTACTAATTATATGCGCGAGAGTTCCCGACGACGCGCTCACTGCTCGCAAGCGCGCCTAGCGCTCGTATATATAACAAGTGCAACACGTGTCGTGACGTCACTCATGGAACATGGGAAGTTGTAACCATGTTCGTGAATGCACTAAATAATAGACTTGTCAGGTACATACTGTATCCGTTAAAAATATTTCAACTCTTTGACACTTTCGTCACGTTAAAATAATAAAGATAAAAGGAATAAGATATGAATATGTGTGCATTTTGCGCTACACAATGCATTGTTAATGAGCACTAAATTGTAAACACTGATCGAATGATGATATATAATACGTATCCGTTAACTTATATTCTTGAGTTTCTGAGTTTTATAGAGCATCAATGCTGCAAAAGTGTTTTGATTGTAAGAAAAGAACAGTACATTCGTATGGAGTAATAATATACATACGGGGTTAATATAATTATAAAATGAGATAAAGGCTGAGAAACGTGTTGCAAAAATAAGTTTTCCTTATCAGAAACTTTGCTGGCATGTTTTCAAAAAATAATTATACCTTTAATTTCCCAAAGTATAAATAATTGTTACATTTGAATGCAAAGGAAATTGCCTTTTATGTAATAAACTGGCTATGCGCTGCTCGAACCAGGAGAACGATAAATCTATTCACGGGGTCGGATTGCGCGCGATCGGGAAGTATTTTATAACAGTGTGACCTATTACGTCCCATTCCGTAATGTATTTCGTAGTCTGATTATTTCGTCGGGTCGGATCGAATAAATATGTTACAACGTCGGATATGGCGGAAAAGTGTGTGATCAGTTGATCACATGCTGAAAACGAGGGCTGAGGAATAGTGTGGATAAAAATATGCATAGTATGTATTAGCTTTATTACGGTGTAGGGCGTAGCTATGAATGTCTTTTGATTTCAACTAAGCAGCTAAAGAAAAGTAATAAATTATCTAGATCTAAAGTACATAATTTGTTACATAGACACTTTTCATTGTTTATCAGTACATAATGTTTAATACTTAGTCAAATTTTAGTGTTGTAAATATTTAGAAATTCTTAAACGCTTTCAAAACAGTGAATAGGTAAAAGAGCTCGCTTGCGCAGCGCTTCCTGCGCATTGCGCAAACACACGCATCCTCGCAGATCGCTCGCTCCGACGTGAAACAAATGCTTGCGTTGCCACGCAAATAAACAAATGATTACTGTTTTAAACTGGACCGAAAAAAGGAATGCATGTTCATTAGTGTGGATATTTTATAACATACACGTTGCATGCACCTTGTGCGGACAACTGATTATCATCGTTAGCAATCGGCCTTAGTGACAATCGTCATCCAACATAGTAAGATACTTAATGTTGCATATTAGATCTTATTATATGCGGTTACACATTCTACGATTTCCAAATTCTGAATTATTTTGTCTCGTTATATTTGGATCTTTGTCATTCAATCATATCATAAGTCCTATTTATAATACCTATTTCGTTTAGTAGCCACTTACTCGTATAACCAATGGGCAGAATTTCTTGCAGGTACACTTATCTTCTTTATTAAGTACTATAGTTTTATTCACTCAGCGCCTGAAGATTTACTACTTGGACTTAAACGGAGCATAATAAAGTGAATTGCACACACAACTTATAAAGCGATGTGTAATTCGAGTGATTTGCTATCGCAGTTAGTTGCAACGTTGCAACGTTAGGCAACTCAAACAAGCGGGCTTCAGCCTCAGCAAATAGTTAAATATCTAAATGGAAGCATCAAATATTTATAATGCTAGTCTAGCATATTATTACATCCACCGGAAATTCTTAACAGTAATTTAAATTATAACGGAAACTATAAAACATATTTTTAACAAAGAAATATCTGAGTTACATTGCATTTTACAAACTTGTGACCCTAGTTAGAAAGGGATTAAGTTTCACATAACTTCTTTTCACTGGAGCCACAGAAAATGGTTACCATCTTGCGAAGCAATAAAAAACTGACATGCGCTTGCAACGGGCTAATGGGTTTTGTTTAAACTAAACGATTGAATGCGAACTTGAAACCCTAATTGCGCAAGCGGACCTTCAGTGAGCAATTAGTCACATGAACCGTAGAGCTGTGAGGAGCATCAGGGGTGGGAGTAAGCAGGACAGTGCAGTTTTGCAAGTGTCCTTTCACTGGGCTGAGTCAGCGGAAAAAACCCGGGGCCCGAAGGCCCAGGCCGGCCGCACATGTACAACTAGCAACAGAAGTAGCTACGAGACGAAGTGACCAGCAGAGTGACGTAAATACGACTCTATTATCAAATACATAAAGCTAAGGCTTTTAAGCAGAGTGAATTTTGTTGCTGACTGTATATTGAACGACCGGGATTTGGAAATGCATCGTCGTGATTGGAGCGTTATGTCATAAACGAC
The DNA here is from genome assembly GCA_947034925.1 of Eudemis profundana. Lineage (NCBI taxonomy): Eukaryota > Metazoa > Arthropoda > Insecta > Lepidoptera > Tortricidae > Eudemis > Eudemis profundana. The sequence continues at coordinate 19,116,803 of OX344796.1, read as the reverse complement.
TTGCACTGTAATTGACGTATCATATTACCTACTTCAAATGAAAGTAGTAAAAACTTTTAAATCTTTACCAAGTCCGTTTTATATCAGTCTGCCTGTATTTCGTAGGCTGTACAGAGATTTAACCTATTTAGATTATTAAATAAAAAAGATTTACTAGGTCAGTAAATTTTTTCCTAAATAAAAACGATCCCTAAACTTTAGTAATTGTTTCAACAGCCATAGGTGGTCGTAAAATTAGTATTAGTATTACGTACCTATGTACACTGTACTTACACAATAATTTTCAAAATGAAATATACTTGAATAATAGTAATTTTTGTTTCAGTGAATGGTCACGCGAATGCTCGGCGCAGCCCATTGTCTCTGCTATTATTATTATCCATCAACTCTTTAAGCACTTAAACATTCTGACAATTATAATCCACGGAAGCCTCAGCAAGCGTGTTGCGAAATACATGTAAGTATTATATGTTAATAGATGTTATGTTCAGCGTATATTTTAGCGCCGTAGAGTATTAAGTCTTAACTTGGAGTAGAGGTCAAGGGACGTCTATTTAAAATAAAGGTGTTCAGTTATTTGTTTTTGGGGCATGCACTATTTAATTTCGAATTATTTCTTAAGATTGAAGCATCAAATTCAAGTTGAAAAGGAAACGACTTTGTATGAAACTGTTTTGATTTTTACGTGCAACTGTGAACTTAATTAAAGTTCCGTTTGGATATAATCCCAAGAATGGCACAAATCTAGATGTAGTTCACAAGTGTTACTCCTATCTAATAATACAATTCTACTGAACATATATAGAATTTAGGCCATGTCGTTGTACCAGATTAGTACGACAGAAGACAGGTCTCACTGAGGCTGACAGGAAGCGCGTTTAGAAAGGTGCATCGTCTACGTAACAGTATGTCGTCCCCCGGACGCGCTTGCGTTGCGCAACACAGCCTTCAGCGAGAGCGTGGGTCAGAGGTAAATGCTATACCAATATGTTCAAATTAGTAATGTTCATTGTGGTAGTAGGTTTCATTCATTATTTGAATCGCAGTTATAGGGCTGAGATGTTCCCTGATGTTTTCGCGCACGTACACATCACATAAACCAAATACACACACGTAAGGGCCGATACATACGGACTGCAACCCAACTGCAACTCCCTACGATTTTTATGGGAACTGCATCACAACTGCGATGCAGTTCCCATACAAATCGTAGGGAGTTGCAGTTGGGTTGCAGTCCGTCTGTATCGGCCCTTACTACAAGTCATTACTTAGTGGAGACCATTTCGGTTTCACATCTGCCTGTATGCTTCTTTTTAACCATTTTGTAAGCGAAAGTTCTCAGGCTGTCGGGATTTTTTTGGTATTTTCCACATATAACTGTAATAATGTGTTATCCTGATAAACCTTTTTATTCTATTCATAGCTTAGAACCTCCGAGAAAAGAATCGGTCCCAAATGTTACATTGCAGACGTCTATCCAATTTTTTTCATCCTTTCCGTTGCCACTAAACGTCTGAATTTGCTCTGAAGATGCCTATTATAAATACTTGTGATTGTTGTTTTAAATATAATATCCAATCTACACTACCGATGTCTAGTCACCACTGAAACGACTGGTTCTTTGATAACAAATACACTCTTATGAGTAATCTTTTAATGGTTAATTAGGGCCTTTTAGTTTTATAGACGGTTTCCAATAGCCCAAAAAAGCCTTTATATTACAAGTTTTTTTTTTAGTTTCTTGTCTGAGGTTGTAGGTACTAAGCTGCGTAAATTTATAAACTACTGTGAAAGTTTATGGTATATTTTAGAATTGAACACTATTTAACTAAGTGTTGTATTGTACTGTCTACTTTTATTATTTACTATTTCGGATGTAGGTAGTGTTATTAAAAATAATTTAACCTGCATTCTTTTATCTGCGGGCACGGCAGTGCCCCCGCCAAGTCGAGTAAAACAAAGGCATGGCCGTATCATCCTTTTCTCTAAGCCATTCAGGCCATTTTCAACTTCCTGTAATTCTATGCGGGCTAACGCCCTGAATTTTCATAGGGCATTAGACACATGGGGACTTATATATATGCTCACTAACATTCAATTTGAACTTGTAGTTTAAGAACTATTGCACGTCAAGGTTCCTTCGTTTTGTCACTGATTACATATTTTAACGTAAAAATATCGCAGTCAAAAAGTAATCCCGTTATAGTTTGGCAGTGCGTGGGTGCAAGGACGCTGTACGGTAAAAGTGGCTGACATTGGGCTGCGAAGTTACATGCACTACGGACTTTTACAAAAACTGCTTTTACTATAACCCGTATGCCAACAGTACCCGCTGACTTAACAAATGACTCGTTTTGAATTTGAAGGGATTTGTTGTTTTATTAACGTCAGGTTTTACATTTAAAGGACAATGTGTCAGCTTAACAACGAAACTTCGACTTCCGCGCAATAGTTGTTTATTTACTCGAGGTCAGACTTATCGATTACTGTCGATATAAAATATGCAATTACGATCTGTTAAAGCAGTTTATGGGTCAAATTATATTAGAAACTAGTGGACCCGCCCACAACTTCGTTTGCGGAGGCGAAAGAAGTCGGATAAAAGTATCCTATGTGTTAACCGGAGTTATAATATACCTGTATACAAAATTTCATGGATATTGTTCCGGCAGTTTTTTCGTCATGCACGAACAAACATGAAATTTCTACGATATTTAACCCCTTACGCAAAAAGAGGGTTGTTATACGTTTGACCGCTATGTGTGCTTGTCTGTCTGTCTATGGCACTGCAGCTCTTAAACGGGTAAACCGGATCGGCGAGTTTGGATGCAGTTTTTTTTATTTAAAAGTAGCTTTACTGGCGATGGTTCTTAGACATGCTTCATCAAAAGCCGTTCATGAGATATTCTAATTTGGAATGAAAAGTCGGGTTTTTTAAATATTTATCTTAAGTTTTTATTTATAGACCAGATTGACGATGTCGTGAATTATCCTACTGAGGTCGCGCTGCCCCATTGAGCTAATTATTACGATTACGCGCTCCATTTCGCTTTCACACGACGAAGGCCGAGGGCAAGAACCCGAATTAACTATTACATTATAAGGCTATTTCAATTATAATTGCGCTACTAAAATCGTAGAAGGAGGTTACCCACGACCACCATAAATCTAACTAGTGCATGTGAGACCGCTTACGAAGCTTGAGGTCCCGGGGTCAACTCCTGGTAAAGGCAAATGATTGGGTGATAAACAAGAGTATTTATTCCTGAGTCATGGATGTTTTCTATCTATTTACGTATTTATTTATCTATGTGAGTATGTATATCGTCGTCTAGCATCCATAATACAAGCATTGCTTAGTTTGGGACTAGATCGATTTGTGTAAGATTGTCTCACAATATTTATTTATTTATTTTAAAATGAATGTGTGTTAGTACTATTACACAACTAGGGTGGTAATACAAAGAAAGGTCGAGATCGCAGAAGTTTGTGGCCCGAGCTGCAAGCGAGTTATTACCTCCCGTGTTGTGTACATCATTTTATGTCTACACTTGGCCAGAATACGGCTTTTTCCATACGCGCAGCGTGCGGAAAAAGCCACTATGGCCAGGTGTGGCATAAATACAATGAAATCTCTTCTAGACATCAGTGAATTATCTGTTACTGATCTATCAGATGAAAATAGGATGAAGTGTAATCACGATAAAGACTGTAGTGCTAAATTTACCCCAGATAATGTGAGATAAAAGTTTCACGCTTGAGCATAGGCCATATAAGGCAGAACTATAAGCTTACTCAAATGAAAACAAACGTGAAAAAGAAAAAAAGTGTATCACATCAATACAATGGAGACATTACTCATAGCAATTTTGTACTGTGCTATCACACGCCCAAGCTGCTGTGGTAACCGCATTGTTGGCGGAAACTGCAAAAAATGCACCAATTCCGACAGTTTAATTGCTTGTGATTTGGATTTAATACGCATTTTTTGTTGCACTACCTTCATTTAAATTCCTAACTAATTATTCAACCTTGCACTTGCTAGACTAGATTTATAAACTGATAAAAAAAATGGGCAACAAAGGTATGATTTTTGATAAATTTGGATTTAATTCTCATTATGAAAATGAAATAAATTATTTGTATGAAAATGATGTTGATATCTATGATTCTATGAAAATAACATTCAGTTGCGCGTTGATGTCTCTAATATCGGTCAGAAAAAATGCGTAGCAATCTCGTAGCGCGCGTAGCTGGCGGCTACGGCGCACAATAAATCTGTATTTACTGCAATTTTACTTATAATTTTCTTGTCACAAAACGCTTTAGATGCCATTTGCAGAATTACTCGAACACGACTCGAATAGACATCAAATAGTTGATATGTATGAAACCTTGAAGATAATATACATTGTAATATGCTTGTAATATTATTTAATGGTGTAAAATCTAGACAAAATAGATTCGTATATTGCCTGGTTACGATTAAAAAACGGTTGATTTTAGGTCAGCGACGGTCAATGCCAGTCATCTTTTATTATAGCAAGCCAAGTGAGGTCGATCACTTTTTTGACGAGTCTACGATGTACCTAACTGCACTTGCAAACAAACTTTATGTTGTATATTAAGATAAGATTTAATATTGGAATCACAACTTATTTGATTAAAAAAAAAGCACCCGCTCTCGTGTGACCCCGATCAGTTTTTTAAAGGGTCTATTTTGCAATTGCATTTTGAATAAAATTTTATGTTGGAGATAACAATAGGAATTAATATTTTATTTGCAGTTCGTTTTTTTCCAGGCTATATATTTGGCCATGCCTGAGTTAATTATAGTTTAGTTAGTAATGTAAAAAATTGTAATGTAAAGATGCATTTAGTATGTATATAATCTATTATTGTAAAATATCCGTGCGTTTACCATTGTCAAAATATGCGAGAACTACAGTTATGCTACAAAATTTAGATATTTCCGACTCAAAGTGACCTTTCCTGTTAAGTGATAATGATAAATACTGAAATGTAAGCGGCTGGCCCAAACCGCATCGTAAAAGTCCTCGTTGCATCGATACTTTATGACCAAAAACTATGTAAGTTGTTACGCAACGATAGTTAAGTACTGAGAACACATCAGCCGAAGTGCTCTTTGATGAGCCATTAGTGTCTACATACGTTTGCGCATGATTCTGCATAAATCGTGCGAAGTATAAAACACGTGTATATAATTATAGTATCTAACGAATAAAACCACATTAAACTTTCAAAACACTATTAAAACAATTTAAATATCTTTTTGGCGTATGGAAAATGATTGTATTCGAACTTCTACACAAAATGATACAATTGATATGTTACATACACAAATACATAATGGTTAACTAGTAAAAAAAGGCTTTACGGAGTTATATCCGCCATTTTTACTTTTGTTTATTTTGAAATGAACATAATTGTAGATACTATATGAAAGAAATACGATCTTTTTTCATTAGTTTTTATATGTAACATAATTAGAAATTTAATTTCTGTACGAATCAATCAATGAATAAACACTGAATGAAACATTAATTGAGGAATACGAACTCGGGTACGGACCGGGCGTGCAAGGCGTGAGCGTACTTCCAATATTCGTTCCGTAAACTTAGGTTTCTATGGTCTAATGCACTTTAACATGCTGTTATTTGTATGCGGTATCTGTTGGTAATCCTAAATAAATAAACTGTGGCCCAAAGTATAAAGTAGTACACAGGTACATGCCGCGCCAATTTCGGCTTTAGTCATGTGAATCAGAAATAGGTATATAACAATAGTTGAAAATAGACATATAACTATAGTTGAAAATAGCATGCAACTGTCTATATTGAGAGTGTATAATAGTTTGGATCATGCAATGAACAATAGACTCATCTGTCTTACTACCAAATTCTAGTGTGACGACGAACGACTACAAATTATCCAGTGTACAATGGTCCTATTTATTTTTAAAAGAATGTCAATCAACATGCTCAAGAGGCTTTTACATGTAATTAAGTAATACTTCAATTTGATCGGCGAAGGCTGCGCACGACTCGAACGAATTAATTTAAGACGTGTTTTTGAAAGTAAGTTGCTAAGCCGGTACTTATTACCTGTCACTGGAGTTTCCGATCGATCTTAACTAGTTCGTATTAGAGTCATTTTCAAAAAAAAATTACATAATTAAGGGCCTAATAAAAACAAAATCACGATCGCTTCCTCTGTGTTACGAAAGTTAGGCATACAAACTATATGGGTAACTTTCGTAACACAGAGGAATAAATTGAGTTTTGTTTTAATTAAATCCCTTAATTGTGTACAATTTTTTTGAAAATGACTCATTAACTGCGAGAATTTAATTTAAGAGATTACACGCTGCGAATTTTGGACGCGTCAACAACGCATGTAATGAAACAGGTCCTTAGAACTGTTCTGCCGTCCTAGTCTAAAAGGCGACTTTTTACTATGAACTTCTATAGCAAAAAGTCGCATTTTAGACTAGGACGGCAGGTTATATTAAGTTATTTGCACGCGTGAATACACCATCGATCAATACTCCTTCGATGTTTATACCTATCGAAATTCTGAAGTTATTTTTATCAGATTTTTATAAATTAATTCTTTCCACAAATCGTTATTTTTTTTGGATTTTTATGAAACAAATGTAACGTAGGTAAGTAAAGTCCAAGTGATTCTATTTAAAAAAAAATCTGGATTGTGGAACGTATGGGAAACGAAATTTTAAATTTAGGTAGTAAGGGTGGGAACACCCAAATACTCCGAATTATTTTATTCCGAATTTCAAAACTCCAAATTTCATAAATCCTAAAAAATAAAATTCCGATTATTGAAAAACACTATGTTTATTATACCGAATTTCAAAAATCCGATTTTTCTATATTCCGACATTTATCACTCCGAAAAATTAAAAGCTCGATGTGCTCTTTGTCCGTAAAACGGAATTCCGATTTTCAATTATCCGAAATTTCTTTACTAATTCGGAATTTTGTCATTCGGTAAAATTAAAACCGTGTTTTTCAATAATTGGAATTTATTCTTTTAAGATTTATGAAATTCAGAGTTTTGAAATTCGGAACAAGTAAATTGGGAATAAAATAGCTTGGAGTATTCAAGGATTTCTTTATCTTAACTAATATTACATTAACATTCATTTGTTCGAAACGTTATTTGTTATAAGTATTATAAGGTATAACATTAATTTGCCCGAAATGTTATTTACATATTATAAGTATTATAAGGTATAACATTCACGGGGTATAACTGTTAAAAGCTCTAATTTTCTGCAAACCCTTAATATTATTGAAATATGAGGCCCAGGTTTTAAAGTTTGAAGGAAGTCAGGACTTTTTTGACAAAATTTGATAATTCTTTTTATAGTTTTGCCGTAAAAAATACGCTAAAATACGTTCAAATAATAATAATGTCTGAGATAATATTGTATTTTATATGCATTGGAGAATACATAGGTAACAAAACCCGAATCGGGGCACCCCACTATCCACGTGGTCTTGTCTACCCTACCTCTAGAGTGTATATAGAAAGCCGGAGGCGCGGAGGGGTGCCTGTGCTTTGATACGCAAGGGCGAAGGGGCTGCTCCTCCCGCAGCGGCGGAGCAGTTGCGGAGTCCGAACGATTGTTTTTTAAAGTCCTCTATTATAAATCTACGTTCGTATTCGGAATTTTTATTTTTCGATATTTTGGAATTCGTACTTTTGATGTATTGGATTATTATAGATTCGGACTTTTTTCATTGTTCTGTGTATGGAATCTCGGCATTTTAAAAATCGTAATTCTTACAGTTAGTCTTTATGTAATTTCGGAATTTTAAAAATCGGAGTTATGAAAAATCGGGATTGTAATAATAGGAATTTTAATCCACTCGGAATTTTAAAAATCGGTATTTTGATATTCGTGATTGTGAATATCGGAATTAAGTTTTTCGTATTTATGTAGTGTACCCAGTAAGGGTTAGTTAAATTTGACGTGTGTATTTGGTGCGTTCAAAACATGTAGTGTGCAAGGGCCCTAAAAGGCAATAGTTTAAACTTGCATTAAAAATACAATGTAATGTAATATCCGACAAATTTAGTCGTGAGGTGTTATTTGAATTTACTTTGAATATTTTGTGATTTTATTCGTAGTAATTTCTACTAGTATAACAATGAAATTTAAAGTGTGAAGAGGAGTGGGACAACACAATACGTACTGAAAAGATGTGGGATGAAATTTATTTGGTATTTTGTAATGGGATAGTAGGGGTCCAATAAATCAATATCTCATCAATAAATTAGGTACTTAGAGTTTGTGTAGTTTTTTACGCGTTCCGACAAGTGAACTTCCCACTAGTAAACTTCCTTGGGAAGTTCAAAAATGGGAAAAAAGTATCTATATAATTTTTTCTACTCCTGTACTGTTATCTGTCTTTTACTTGGTCACGAACACTAATATAAGAACATACATAATATGAGTTCAGAGAAGTCTATACTCTATTCCCCATAACAGCACTAGTGTCGTTATAGTCACTTTACGTTATTGCTGGCAGCCACAGACTTCTAAATCTAGGTTAAACTTAGGTCAAGGATTAAGCGCTCAATTTTAACTTTACGGTAAAAATGCACAACTACCAACTTAACAAACAATTAAATTCCTAAGGTTTTTAAGAAAAACAAAACTTTCCGAACTAAATTCATTGATGCCAACATAAAAAAAGTATTTTTAATTTAAGTATATTTTAAATTAAAAAAAAGTTTACCATAGACACATATCGTCAGTCAAACGTCATATTTGCCTTGTTTCCAGGTTATGATTAATTTTGTATTTTATAATTTAAAACCTCGTCGTAGAAAAAGTATTGTATGCAACGTTGTATAATTAAGTCAAAAAATGCTCATTGCGTCTCTATTTGCGATACTCGCCGCATTCGCGGCTCGTATCGCAACTCACGCAATTCGCATTTTTTGAACCCATTTATACAACTGTTGCATAAAATACTATTTTCCCATTTTTGAACTTCCCATAGACCGAGTGCCCGTACCGCTGACCCACAAACACGGATGCAAACAAATCAAAAACAAAGATTACGTGACGTTATGTGTGTCGCGTTGCGTCATTGTTGCTGTTCTGCTCCTACGCAGCGCTGCCTATGTAGCGCCATCTCAGTCTAGCGCGGCGAAAGTGCAGGTGATCGGGTGAGTGATAACGTTATCTCACCGCTAGACAGATCAATGCTTCAAGATTATGGGTCTGACAAATTGACGATTGTCTGCTTTGAACGCACAAGTGCTTTTTTAATTGTATTATATTATAATATTGTGAATTTTTTTGGTCACCGGCCTGTTAAAACAGCAACTGCTCAAATTAAAGCTGCATTAAATTTTGTAAGAAGTTTTGACTTCAGTATAATAAAAATAGATACTGATTTCAGCAATTTTGGGACAATTTATGGCAAATCATTAAATAAATTGTGCCTAATACATATATAATAACATATAATAATTATTTATGCTTTATATACTTTATTGAAGGCCGACAACATTAAAGATTGGAAAGTGATTGAAATATTGTGAGGTCAGCTTAATTATACAATGCATCGTGAGTATTTATGGCACGCTTACATTGCGACGTGCGTACACTTCCAAAAAAGTTAAAATCACATACTTGCTAAGTTGTAAATACGAATCATACTCAGCTGTTTGTATATTACAATCGTAATATATCCAAATGTAATTGGAAAGATATTATCGAAGCGTCGTTCAACTTCAATTGCTTGATGACTACTCGCCGAATTACGACTGTTAGGTACCTCGGAAATCAATGAATAACTAGGCATGCAATGAAAAATTAAACGTTAACGAATACCTATAGGTACTAATTTTACCTGACCACATCTACATACGGGATTGCTCGTAAAGGAACCACTGATATTAGAAAGTGAAAGTAATTCAGATAATTATAGCGATAAAGCGGCAATATCCAGTAACCTTCCGTTATATATGAGAGAAAGATACAATATTACAAAGAATCAAAATGCAAGTCTTGGTAGTACAAGGCCTAGTTAAAAAAAATATCTATCTGACTTTTCTAGATAAGTAAACATGTACACACATATAAGCGTGCTCTATTTAACAGGTATAAGGTCAACTGAGGTAATTGCATCTATGGGGGCAAATGCGTCTTTTAAAGATGCCATTAAATCCGAACTCTTTAAAATTACCCTTACCCAACCTGCCTGTAGTATACGCTGTACTTCACGGGTAGGTAGGGTAGGGGTAGTTTTAAAGAGTTCGCATTTAATGCATCGCATTTGCCTCCATAGACGCAAGTACCCCGGATGATCTTACTACATATTTACAAACAATAAGGTATACAAATACCTAAAGTTCGATTCGCTCTATTTGACTGAAATTATAGAAGTTACTCAGAGTCGAAATTGATTTACTGTAGTGCCGGTTGTCCACTGACTGCCACCGGCTGCCCGCTGCCCTTGACTCGGCGCTTGCGCCACGGCGCGGGTCGCCATTCGACATAGATTTGCATTTATTTCGCTTTTTGTATCGAAATTTAATTAATGCGTGACATGATATTTGGAGACAAAGATCATGGCTTGCGAGATTTCTTTAACCTGGTGTGTTGTAAAGCTAGATTGCGGTGAGAGAGAGAGGACAGGTCTGATACTAGGTCTTGATAGCTCTGAAGCTGCTGTTCCAAAACAGACATGATTTTCGGTACTTTCTATCTATTATAGATTCCTCATTTTATACGTTTAAGTAAATTCATTTGATGCATTTAAGAGATTACAGGTAAAAAAAAAAGTAGTAAAGCCCCTCTTGCATGTGTGAGTGAAGTATTCAGATAGACATTCCATTTTTGAAATTTGTAATATGACGCACGGTTTGTAAACTCATTATCAGACATAGAAGTTTTGAAGCATAAACGTCAATTAACTAGGGACTTCCTTCCGATATTAAATTTATCGATAACTGTTTCTAAAACTTATTTCGAAGCGACAAATAAAATAAAATGCTGATCACTACCCATCCATACTATACTCATATAATAGCTATGCAAGTTGCATGTGCATAGCTATCATAAGAAAGTACCATATATCGATAAATTAATATCGTTGGGAAGTCCCTATGACAATTTTATTCGTGCCACAAAAACTTCTATGTCTGCTGTCATTATTTTCGTAATTTACAAGTTTTATTAAACCTGTCCGCTTATAATTTTATTGTGATGAAGATTAATGAATTTCGAATTTAATTTTTGTTATGCTTATGTATTTTCTTGCAAACTGTACACCACTACATGCAAAAGGGACTTTACTTAAGTTTTTTACCAATACCTATTGTGCTATTTACTTGCTCAGGTTTTTAATACTTTGACTATAATGTGTAAATCATATCTACCACATCAATAATGAGGATTGCATCTTCATAATACAGTGTCAGCGATAAGCCTAGTTACTATGTAACGAAATTTTGCAAGACATAATGATGACGAGTAAAACCGCATGCGCGAATATGACGCCACCAAGAGGCGGGGGCGACGACCGCTGACATTATAGCGATATTATTTATGCACCATATAAAGCGTATAATTTACAGGAAATCGGTAATACTACAGGAAACGTATAAAGAGCAAGGCAGGGTTGAGGGTCTTGTGGGGCGAAGAACGCTTTGCGGTAGTCGTAGTCTATGTAAAACCACTGGAGAGATACAACTCTAGTACCTAAATAAAAATAGGATAAGTCACGTTTAAAAATATCTATAACATTTCGAAACTCACATCTGCTGTATAAGATTCATTTACTTGATCATACTATTAGACAACAAAAACTGAAGAGTTGACAATCGTATTACTACAATCACCATAATATGAGAATGGTTTGTTTATGTTTCTATATTCAGCTAAGCAAGTTGTGGGGGCTTATTTATAACTATGTTAACTTTAGTGTTTCGAAATAGCGGTTATATAACAATACTCGTAAATGTCATGGATTATCTATTTAATTACATATGTATTATCTTAAAATCCTCTGCGATTGACAGCGACGCATAAATTAATACGTCGCAGTGAAGCAATGACAACATGGAAAGTGATGAGTACGTGACGCAACGCGTGACGCAACGTGACCACGGGTCCAGGGTTCGACAGCGGGCTACTGCCCCTGTGCTAGGCTACGTTTCCTATCAAGCAACCTTCGCCGACCAATGTGGCCGACAACCTTCGCGAGAACCTTTAACAATCGCGCTCGTGATCAGTTTGTACAACCATTTTTATATTTAATTTTAACTTCCGCGACTAAATGCTAATTTAAAAATGTGGATAGGTACTCATTGTGTGTTATAAGTGTCATAATTGAAATATTTGTTGCCACTTTGTACGGTTAACAAAGTGCATCTGATAACGCTACTGGTCTCACGTATTCGAATCACTCGCACTTTTAGTTGAGGACAAGTAAGACGTAATCGAGAACCAGTAGTCTACTTTTTCGTGACTCGAGATTCAACTGCAATGGAAGTGTAGTAGGAATATCTACTCTGTGACAGCTGGATTAAGGCTCAAATTATAACCACTCTGTAATATTAAATATAAGCTCTTCATTATTTAGTTTTGTCATTCATTCACAGGTGGATTTGTTAACAGATGAATAAGAAAATACAAAAAAATATCTGAGATTTCGGTAACAATACTTCAATGCCTCGAGTAAATAAGGGAACCAGTTACTAGCTACGAAAGGGCATCAATCGCAAAGTAAGACATTCTTGGCTTTTACCTTATAAATATGTGCTTTTTCCTTATAAATTCATCAAACAGGCATTGCAATGCATCTCACATGTCTTGCATGCCAAGGGAGAGAGAAATGAAATGTCACGACATGAATGATCGTCCTAGGAGGAAACGTGAGTGAGTGTCACGTGTCTCGGAATAGTTTGCTCTGTTACGTGTGCTATTAGCACTCGCTCCTCGACAACATCGTACCTATATGCAAGTGCTGGTGTTTGATTTTATAGTCACTACACAAATTAACCGCTTGACGTTGATTGCAAAACGTTTATAGGTAGGCGTAATTTACTGGCTATTTAAGTCTTAAGTTACGGAGTCCTAATTTCAGATAATTGTGAATTAGACTATAAAATATGAAGTTTATATTGTAAATACAGACAGGTAACGGGTGAGCTGAGTCAGGGCCGGAACAATAATTTTGATATCTCTTATTAAAACATAGCCTTTAATGACGCTACGTGATTGAAATTGATGCGAAACGATTCCGTTCAATCGTTGTAACCATGGCGCAAGTATGAAGGCTGATAGGTCTCGTTCACCCTGCGACCTGCAGTCGTGATCATTCATATTTGAATTAAATTATCAACCATCAATATCAAGGAGTTGAAGTGTCTGAGGTGACACCATATTTTTACTTGACTGCCTCGGGGGGTAATGTTTGGAACCTTTGACCGCGGCACTGAATCCTGCGCGACGGCGCGGAGCGGTGCGAGATGCGCTGGCGCAAGATCAAGGTTGTGACGTGTGTGTGTGTTGTGGAACCCACACTCGCGCGCGCCACGTGGCTCTGGTCACGGAGATTGCATCCCGCTCGCGGCGTTCATTAATCTCATCTCATTATCATCTTATTATGGCGACCCCGCGTCTAGATGTTATTACGCGAAAGCTTACTGCTCCGTAATATATTTAGTGTATAATACTTTATCTATTCTTAAACATGACCTATTCTGAGAATTTTTCAGTGTCATAAAAAAATAAACAAATACCTGTAATTTTTGTGGCTTAAACGTAATTATGTAAGTATGGTCATTATTTGTGCGTATGACTCTTCACTCATTAGGCTCTGCGGTAATAATGATGCTTCTCAGTAGCTGAGGTGGTAGTTAGCTGATTATGTCGTAAATTATGCCCTCGCAAACTACTGCCTGCACAATGTATAGGAGATGAGTATCACGCAATCTTCGGTGACCTGGGGTCGCGGCCGCGGGGACAACTGACAACAGTGACAATGCTGACACGCTGACAGGCGACATTGTTTCGCAGCAGGGTCATTATTTGAGCGTTTCACCCGCCTCACTTTCGTGGACACATTATTGTCGAGATTCCAACAGATTTTAATGTAATTTTAAGGTATTTGTTAGTAGTCCCGGATATGTACCAAATAGCTCGATATAAGACTAAAATTTGAGGGAACTTCGACAATAATGTGTCCACGAAAGTGAGGCGGGTGAAACGCTCAAATAATGGCCCAGCAAGCCCACGTACGGCGAGTTCATTTTCAAAGCATCTTACTTCAGAGTTTACTACTTTTAACCGATCCCAAGTAACTTTTGAAAAAAATAATAACAAACTTCAAACATTGAATCTACATTTGAGAAGTTCCCGCATTTCCTTGTAGATCCCATTATCAGAACTGGATTTAAATCAGGATAATAAAGCTAAGAGTAATCTTGGAAGTACGAGACGGTAATAAAAAAAAAGTTTTTTGAAATTAATTCACAAACGACGGAGTTAACAAACATTAAAAACGGACGGAAAGTTGCATTGGTAACAATTGTTTGGGCTACTGACAAACATTAAAATTCAAATCACTGTGGATGTTTAACATCCTTAAAACAATTCCCATGGCTAGTATATTAGCACCATTAGTATAATCTGCGACTTTGTATGCGCGTCACCGCACCGTTCCGGGCGCTATCGCAAGAACTCTTTGAGATGTCAATATTTGAGCAATGACGCGACCGCACCGACAAATGTAAGATGAGCACTAGCAGTGAAAAATTTGCGCAGTAACAAGTATTGTATTTTTAACATTAAACGCAAATATCAGGGCATACAATAGTAAATATATTTTAGTTCTATTTTTCCAGATCAACGTGGTGTGCAAATAAGAACCATCATCTAGATATGGGTATCCATGTACTACTCAATTGTTGTGATGTGTTGATAATTACTTAACATCACAGTTGTCACTAACTATGTATTTATTATATTTTATATGGTACCTACGCCTTGAGCAGTTTTTATGGTCAAACGTTACTGTACAGACGCTTAGTTTCGACATTCCTCTAATCTAATCCAACATTTCTATTGAAATTCTAATCGCTAAATTAAAATTATTCTTAGTTTTCCCGAATTGGTACAGTGACTAGCACAGGCGTTTCGTGCAAAGTTATATAATTGTGTTCGATTCAGACGGACGCCTCAGTTGGTCGAATCATTAGGTATTGTATGTGGGAATCATGTTCATATTACCGATAAATTTGCTAGTGTTGGATTGCGTTGGTCTTGTTAGCGTGTGGAATTGGGGCGCGGAACTAACGAGCCTACGCGCGTGGCATCTAAGTACCGGCGAACATCGGCCGTACCGAATCGCGTTTCATGCAGTTAGACGTATTTTGTTAGCGATCAACAGAAGCTTAACTTAACTACTTTATTTTATTGATGTTACGTTTTGTAAGCATATGGACATGGTTTTGGTGTCGTTAGTTCCAACCAAAGCCAACGAGAGGACGCATAGTCATGGAAATGTTAATCTTTGGCGTTAACGATTATAGATCAGAACGAATTTGAAAAAAATTAAAATCCCTGAATACTCAAATTGCTCAACCTAATCTTCAATAAAAAATAGTTAAAAATCACCACAAAGACAGCTATCTAATAAAACAATGCATCTAAATTGGTTCGATGGTTTGTTTCATTATTGAGTGCTACCAATCCTCAGATAGACACAAATAAGCTTCAAACGTATAGCACCCATCTTAAATAAAATAGAGACTGAAACGAGTTGGACGTCTTAGGTTGGAGTTCTAAGACGTCCTTGCACCTTGACCCACCACGTGCCAGCTATACAGATTGAGTGTTTAGTATTTACTCTTTTCAAGCGTGGATCGAGAGGCTTGAGTGGTCGACTAATGTCAGCAAGGATGTTCGACCTTCACTATCGCATTAATGCTGTTTAGGAATGCTATTTTACGTTTTTTGGAAGAATTGGTTATTTATTGAAATATTATTAGTCCATCATTCTGGTCATCGCTCCCGGGATTTGAATACATTTTACGTTTACTTTTAATCTTGTTAAACAAACGCAGTGCTAAATGACGCACACAGGTGTTGATTGTGAATAGTGCTAACCACATAGCAATCAAACAGCAATCGTGGGACACGTATCAATGCTCACTACCTGTTAAAATTTTCTAGCTTAACTTCAGTGTCTAGATATTAATAAAATAAAGAGTTGTTAGATATTTTAAAACCTTCGTCAGTTTTATACGTACCCTACAGTTTTTTAGTGAGTCAGGTTGCAGGGCGTGTGGCGCAACTCATCAGTATTCATGATGTCAATGCTTGGGAAATTACTTTTTCAAATCCACGAAGGACGCCTTAACTTGTTCGCAGCAGCGGTGTTGTAAGCCACTTGGTTGATACTTGATACCGAAAGTATCATTCAAGAATCTTTGGTATACCAATCTTTAAAGGGCCAATCGATTGTTTGTTGCTATTTTGTTAAAGCCTCCAATTGATCATGATTACTGACAAAAGCTGTTGGTCAAAAGAATGGAAATTTAACAAAGAGTGAAGAGGGCAGTGTTAATGAGGGGACGGAAACGAGTCGGAAGGAGGGCGCTTGCGCCACGCGCCGAGCGGAATGCGCGTGCGCCGGGTCACCGGGACCCGCGTTGTGCAAGACGTCAGCTGTTAGCTTCTATTGTTTGTTTTGACTTCTGACTCGAGCTTTCTACGACATGTGTCATGACACAGGAGAGCCAACTTATAATAAATACAATGTGGCCAAAAACGAAAGATGTACAGTTATAAGTTCGGGGATACCATATTTCTGGCCGGTTTAGGTGACACGGGAGATAAAGAGAGCCGGCCCGCGGCGAGTGATTGTCGGGGACAGCACACGCGCGACATGAATGGTGCAGGAGTAGTTGCTGTTAGGTAACAAGCGGCGCGGACACTCGTCGATCCCAGCTCGCTTTCTAATTCATTGAATGTCACTCGATTTTGGTCGGTAATAATTAAGTTTTCCGGTCGCGCGCTGATTAATCGTAATGAGCCGTGTCACTGAGGTCAGGGGCTGGGGGTAAACAGAGGGGGGAGGGTCACGGCCGCGACCCGGGTGCAAGGTCGTGCAGACTCCCGGAGAACCGAGGAAAAGTTGAGTAGTGATCTTGTCATGGAGAGGAAATTTATGATCAATACAGTTGTTTGGATTCCCGATTGGGTAATTTGTTTTGGTTGTCAGGTGGTTGCGCAAACCCACGTGCTTGAGTCTCAGGAGACACCGGCGCGGTGAGGGTGACGGGGCTAACCGTTATCACAACAACAATTCGTCGACAAGCAAATAGGTTAATGACTCTATCAGTTGCTTTTTTGACAATCAAATAACGTTAAATGTGTGATGTAAAAAGTGAGACTAATGAAAATATCAACTCGTAAAGAAAATTATGGTACTTATAAATTTCAATTTCCTTACTTTTGACTTGTGCAATTTATATGGATTTTATGA
Organism: Eudemis profundana; assembly: GCA_947034925.1. NCBI lineage: Eukaryota > Metazoa > Arthropoda > Insecta > Lepidoptera > Tortricidae > Eudemis > Eudemis profundana. Next base: position 19,099,245 of record OX344796.1, on the reverse strand, counting down.
TCATGAAGGTAGGTAATATCTGTTTAGCGACCTTGAACGATATCTTCGTAGATCTGAAGTTGAAAGTGTTGCGGCAGGATGCAGGGTGGGGGATAAATCCGGGGGAAAAAGCTCGGGGGGCGCGATATCTGGTTCGGTCGGGGCGGCGCGACGGTCTCAATGCTATCGAAAGTGATTTCTAGCGCGGGTGTCGAAACTGGCTCGGTGTCCGAGGTTGCGCGGTGAGGCAACGTCACAATTGCATTCTGTTTATTTCGCTTAATTATAAGTGGCGGGCGGGTCCGCGCGGTGGCGCTAGATTCACTTTCGATCTCGTTTCATAACGGGCGGCGACGCGGAAGCGTCCTTATGCAACCGCGCGGCTGTGTGGTGAGTGTGTGTACGGTACGTTACCGAGCGGTGGCGGGAGCGGGAGCGGGGCAACACTCACGTGGGGTCGCGGCTGAAGCGTTGGAGCCGACGGTGCGCGGACACGTGCGTGCTGGACGAGAGCGCGCGAACGAGTGAGCGACGACGGCGCCGGCGCACCGAGTAGCTGCGGCGCCTCCCTCCGCGCGCCGCGCCCGCGCCACCGAGCCGCCTTCAGGCCCTGAAGCCGTGTCCTGCTGACTCGGATGACTCTTCTTGCCACCGCGACCCTGCGCTGTATTGTCTCAAGCCAACAGATGATTCAAGACAACATCCGTTGCTAGAGCCCGACTCCGTATTAGGTATTAAGTTATTCAATTGTACATAACGTAGTTTGTTCAGTACGCAACTGAGATTATACCTATAGTAATATCTACATAGCTATCTACAAAACCTCATCAGCTTATATGGTTTGAGTGTTATAATAAACATTAAAACCCATTTAAACATTTAATTCTTCTTATTTCGCTATTTTACCTAATAAACAGAAAAGAGTGTTACACACAAGATAAAAAGGGAAATGTCGTATATTTAGTTTTAGATTTGGCATCTAGGTACTTAGGTTTTAGCATCTCAGACCTGTTAGGCGGGCGCCCGACAGTGTTTGCCGCCCGTTGTTCTGAGTGCCGCCCACCGGAACGCGTGCGGTTGAATGCTTAAAAGTGATCCTGCGGCGATGCATTTTTAGGCGGATCCGACATTTGTTCGTGCTTTTAGACAAGATAACAGAACCGAGTCAGTTACCCGTCATTCTAAGCATTGAATAATACATATATTTCCCAAAACTTAAAAGATGTCAACATAGCGCTTTTACCCTTTGCGTATTATTTAAAATGTGTAAAAGTCGCTCATTCCCAAAATACCGCATTCCTAAAATACCAGATTTTTAAAATACCAGTGTCTCGATATATCAGATTCTCCATATACCAGGTTCCCAAAATAATACATCTAACAAGATCATTTAGATCCTTGAGTAACTTACGATTTTATAATCTAGTGTTACGGGAATGTGGTAAGACGGGAATCTGATAAATTGAAAATCTGGTATTTTGGGCATGAGCGGTAAAAGTTTTAGAGCCAAAGAAAAATATAATATTAATGTTATTATATCCTAGATCTTCAACAATAATAACTAACAGACTGTTCATATCTACGGTCTAAATTTGTAGGGTATACCTAGTTCGAAATCATGAATTTACGTAAAGTTTTTTTTTAATTAAATAAGTGATCATTAACTTTTTGTATTGTAAGGCGGAAATATAGGTATAAGTAAAACACTCGACGGCCATAAAGCTAATTATATTATTAAATACGTAAGGAACGTTCAGTGTACGTAGATAACGTGCCCACACAAAACTAATTACTCGTTATTATCGTGAATCTACACCTAGCAATACTGCTTACTTAGAAATGACATGCCTAACCTAATGCCTATCTTACGTAACTATTACTAGAAACATATACATAGTTGGCTTATATGAAACCAATCAGTAATACAAAAAGTTCTTGGTAACGCAATCGTATGCACGTTTTACAGCGTAATATTGCAGTTATTTTTTATTTTGGATTGCCAGTGTTTGATCGTTAAAACGTTTAGGCATAAACTAGAAAAGCTCACGTAGCTATGCAATAGGGTAGTTTTCTGTAGTAAAAATAAATTATGCAACGCTAATTGTTAAATTCAGTTACAAAACTTACTCCAAATAAATCCGGAATAATCACTTTAAAATGACAAGAAATTCAAATAAGGAGACAATTTGACCGTAAGAAACAGTGATGTCATTTGTTCATATTTTCTATAAAACGGCATAGCTACGTTTTGACACTACACACCACAAGATCTAGATTTAATCTGTATGGAAACTAACCTATTCAGTATTCTGTAAAGTAGCAACGATGGATGATCTAGTAGGTTTGAACAATTTTGATACCTAACACTTTGTTATTGGAGGTTTGTCTAAGTTGTGAATAGTAGACTAACATATTTTGATCATTGATTTTATGCAGTTATAAATAGCCCTAAAGGCAAAAATTAACATTCCTAAATAGTTTGTACTTCAATTAATGAATCCTTAGTTGATTCCTACCTTGTTACCAATATTATTGGGTTTTTTAATGATTATTTATTATTGGTTGATGTCATTTGAATAATCGAGAAAAATATTTCCAATAAAATCTTAATTCGCACCTACCCTTGGTAAAATAACGTAGGATCTGTGATGAAAGTCCTATGCAAATGCTGCGTTGTTTTACCAAGGGTGTGAATTATGAAAAATGATCAATAATAGTATTATTTATCATTAAATAAAATGGTAACAAAATAGGAAAGTGAACGACTTTTGTGACAGTTAACGTGACTAGATACGAAATTTTGTACGAACTTTTTTAGGGTTCCGTAGCCAAAATAGCAAAAACGGAACCCTTATAGTTTCGTCATGTCCGTCCGTCCGTATGTCACATGCATTTTACTCAAAAACTACATGATGGATATTGATGAAATTTGGAATATAGGTGTCTTGTATGAGCCGCTACTTAGTTTGGTAGTTAAACAACTAAAATAAATATTTTTAGGGAGGGACTTACTCCATACATGTTACATAAGCTAAAAAATTTTTTTTCAGCAAATATCAACGTGTGGTACCTAGTTAGACAGCTCTTTAAAAACACTATAAGGTTAAAAGTAATGTTTTTGATTAAAGTGAATATATTTGGAAATAATCGCTCCGAAAGTTGTGTAAATTGTGTCCCCCCCCTCTATCTTCTAAACCGTGTGTCGGAAAAATATGAAAAAATCACGAAGGTAACGCTTAATTAATACTTTCAACGAAAATAATATTCATTAAGATCGGATTAACCGGCGTCAAGCTGGCGTACACCGTTTGTGTCTCTGGAAAGGCTTTGTTTTTGGAAACGTTTTATATCTCAAAAAATAGTACCCAAATAGTACCCTAGGGCCATATACTTTCATTTCTCTAGCTATCGTAGAAGCCAAAAACAAAGCCGTTCCAGAGATACAAACGGTGTACGCCAGCTTGACGCCCGGTAGCGTACACCGTGAACAGGCCTTATATTTCAGAAAATTTAAGGGTACTATTTTTTTCACCTAAGTTTTCCGTCGGTACTATTTGAGCACTATTTATCGGCTGCATCAGATTCTGAATATCTTTACGGTGTACGCTATCTTGACGGACATCAGATCAAAACAAGGTCGGCGTCCACGGGCAAATTTGAAGTACCAAGAGTATACAACTACTTTAGTGATAGAACACTACATAAAAGACTCCCATACCTACTAAATACTTTGCCCGAAATCACAGGCATGAAGCTAACAAAAACAAATTTAAAAAGTTGTTAAAAAAACATTTATTGGAGAGTGATGTTAATTAAGGAATTAAATTAAGAATACAGTATTATATTCCTAAATATGTACAGACAATATCCTGCCGTCAAACTGTTTAAACAGTTAAGCTGCCATATAATTAAGAATTAATATGAATTTAATAAATAAATAATAATAATAAAACCCTTTTGTCAACAACGTTATGCTCTGAAGCTCGTTGATGTCTTTTTTACAGTTACATCGTTTTTAAGCTTCCGGGTTTTCATTGCAAAACACATTAATCATCAAGTCAATGCGATTTTAGTCACCTAAATACTGATTTGTTGGTTGATGAGTCATTTTCAAAAAAATTGTACCCAATTAAGGGATTTAATTAAAACAAAACTTAATTTATTCCTCTGTGTTACGAGAGTTACCCATATAGTTTGTATGCCTAACTTTCGTAACACAGAGGAAGCGATCGTGATTTTGTTTTTATTAGGCCCTCAACTATGTACAATTTTTTTGAAAATTACTCTGATCCAAAAGTGTTTTTTGGTTCTAAGGCAAATCTCTTTGGACTTGGACGCGAAAAAATTGGGACAGATTATAGGGAACGTGCACGAACTATAGGTGGCAGCACTAAACATGGGCGGACAATAAAGGAAACTATCGCCCCTGTCAAATCAAGCTGTCAATGTCAATGATAATATGTAAGTGTCAATGTCAAATATAGTAAAGTCGTAGCTACACTGACGTTAATCGTCCTTCAACGCGATAAATTAACGTTATTAACGGCGTTTCCGTCAATGTCGACCAAGCATGAGAGGGCATATGATTTAGATTGGCGGCACCAGTTGGCAGCACCTTCGTCGTGCACGTTCCCTATAGTGGTTTTGTGCAGTGTAGACTCCATTGCAGATAAGTAAATGCCAGTGCTGGGATATGGCGTAGGTTAGGGCCTAGGATAAGTAAAGTATATATAGTTGTGGCGACTGTCTTACTATCTGTCAGTTCTGAGTTCTGATACATCGCGTTATACAAGTTTTCTAAGTCGGTTTGATAAACACAACTTCCGGTCAATTCTCTCATTGGATCCACGGCACAAAATAATGTCTATAATTCTCGAGAGGAGAATCGTAAAGGGAGGGAGAGCAAAGGGAGCTTGAGTTGCATAGAAAGAAAGAAAGAAACACGAACTTATTAAAACATTTATGAAATGAATAAAATAAAAAAAAATATGCTAAAAAGGTCGCCATTCAGCTTAATGCCACAAAGTAAATTACTTACTTCGCGATGCTGATTTTCAGTGACGCCTGTAGGTCTCTCAGTAGCAAATAGCTTATATAAGTACAGTATACATAGATTGTTTTTAAATAAACAAACCAATCAGATATCTTTACCTAAACAAACAATTACATCGCCGATCTGTCATAGGGGGCTGTACAAGTGTGCAAGATCTAGTGAATAATGTTTTACCATCGATAAAACTCGGAATACGACATTACTCGTGTCATCACGACGTCAGTAAATGATGAACATGTTTATATCCATTATTATGAAATTTATTTTATGCCACCACTGGCCATAAAGTGGCTTCTACTGCACGCTACGCGTACGGAAAAAGCAGCTTTCTGGCCAAGTGTAGACATAAAATTATGTACACAACACGGGAGGTAATAAAGAAAGCCCTCGATCGCATATTTACGTCCCTCGTTTGTAGCTCGGGTCGCAAACTTCTGCGATCTCGGCCTTTCTTTGTTTTACCACCCTAGTTGTATAATGTACTATTTTCTACTCCTGTACTGTTATCTGTCTTTTACTTGGTCACGAACACTAATATAAGAACATACATAATATGAGTTCAGAGAAGTCTATACTCTATTCCCCTTAACAGCACTAGTGTCGTTATAGTCACTTTACGTTATTGCTAGCATCCACAGACTTCTAAATCTAGGTTAAACTTAGGTCAAGGATTAAGCGCTCAATTCTAACTTCACGATAAAAATTCACAACTACCAACTTAACAAACAAATTAAATTCCTACGATTCATAAGAAAAACAAAACTTTCCGAATTAAATTAATTGATGCCAACATAAAAAAAAGTATTTTAATTATCGTCACATCGTGTCACCAGCCATATCAAAAAAAAAATTAGCATAGACACAACTGTCATGCCGGCTGTACACACTCGGAGAGACCGGACGAGACACGCGTGACGTCCATGTATTTTATATTTTAACCTAGTCGTAGAAAAAGTATTGTATGCAACGTTGTATAATTAAGTCAAAAAACGCTCATTGCGTCTCTATTTGCGATACTCGCCGCATTCGCGGCTCGTATCGCAACTCACGCAATTCGCATTTTTTGAACCTTCTTATACAACTGTTGCATAAAATACTATTATTAGTTAGTGTTAAATGTCAAAATGAAAACTAAAGCAAATTGAGAGAACAAGATGATAACGAACTTTTTCAGTAAAGTACGATGGAAAAATATTATTCACTCTATCTGTACCTGAAAACGCAGGGTATCGTCTGTTTTTAGGGTTCCGTACGTTATAGTGCGACTCTGTCTGTCTGTCTGTCTGTCTGTCCGTCTGTCACAGCAAGATATCTTAGGATCTACTGATCCTATCAACTTGAAATTAGAAATAGTGTTAAACATCACTATTTCGAGCCTATAGGATAGAAAAAAAATCTTATACCTTTTTTACTTTTTTTAAAGGGGTCCGAAATGGGATGTGGAGAAACAAAAGTAGAGCTATTATATCGAGTGGGATATCAAATGAAAGGGCTTGATTTGTAGATTCCAAAACCATTTATTTTTATTTGTTTTATTTTGTACTTTTTGATTTATGACCAAAAACGTTCAAAAAAATACCATTCCCCCCCTATTATCTTCGAAGTTACTGAACAGAAAAATCTGTAATAATTACCAATCCTATATATTACAGGAAAAATAAAACGGTTTTCCTAAATTGCATAGTTTTTAGAAATTTTCAAAAATCGTACAATTACTTATTTGCTCCTACTAAGCTAACCGCCATACAGTTTTTCTTGAACTATTCACGTATCTACTTAAGAGTTTGTACGGAACCCTCGGTGCGCGAGTCCGACTCGCACTTGACCGGTTTTTTTTATTCTGGTCAGGTTGTTGGGGGGCGACGTTACGCCATTTCCGCCAGTTTTGGTAAGAGGCACCACATCCGCCGCGCCTTTAGGCCAATATTTTGCACTATTTCAATAATATCTTAAACACGTTTTTAGGGTTCCGTACCCATGGTGGCAACGGAACCCTATTACTAAGCCTCCGCTGTCTGTCAGTCTGTCCGTCTGTCACAGGGCTCTAGCTTTTGAACCCTAATAAAGAGACTTGAAATTTTGACAGAATGTGTATTTCTATTACAGCTATAACAACAAATAATAACATGGAAAAGAAAAGGGGGTTCCCGTACAAGAAAGGTGTTTGTGTCGGTCAGTCACTAGACTGTATCTTTTGAATCGTAATAGATAGAGACTTGAAAGTCGCAGAATGTGTATTTGTATTATTCTTAAAATATTAAATAATAAAAAGAAAATTTAATCAAGAATTAAAGGGGTCCCTATACAAGAAACCGGTTTTTTTGGCGTCTTTTTTCTTGATTTTAATAATGGTAATAAGTAAATGCTTCATAATATATTTACAGTATACAACCACCACTATAACAACAAATAATAAAAACAAAATAAAGTATAAAATATAAACGTGGTTTTTGGCGTCTTTCTGCTCGACGGTGGTACGGTACCCTTCGTATGCAAATACGACTCGCACTTAGCCGATTTTTAACGTTTTACGGACATTTGCAATAAATCTCTTTAACATAGTTTTAAGCAACTAAAGCTGGATTTGACCAACTTTTTAATCCGAGTTTAACTATGGCATTGACATGTCAAAATGTCAGAAAAGTATTGTGTTAATCTCGGTAAGTGTTAAGCCCGGAATGGAAAGGGGATCGAATACAGTCTCTAAGAAAAAAGTATCGAGCTTTAGATTTAACTGCCCTTTCCTGAGAACAAGTTAGTTAAAATAAGCCGTGTCCTTTGAAATTAACAGCTCGTTTCTTTTAACGCCATTAAATGCTCATTAGCTTGGCTCCTGCTCATTACATATATATTAATTGAATTAGTAATTATATAAGCAAATACATATTTTTGGACGCTTTGCCTTATAATGTATCGATGAAAGTACTGATAACTCCATCCTGATTCAGGGTGCGTTGGTGCAGGTCAGTGACCGCAGCAGCTGCAGTGCTGAAGATCACGACGCACACACGCGCACGATTACGTCAGCGGTTACGTGCGCACGCGCACAAGCGCGGTAACTGTGTAAGTAGAACTCGGACGCGCGGATGTGTGCCGCGGTCGACGCATCTGGAGCAATCCGCCAATCTGCCGGTTGGCAGCATTCGCTTGCAGCAGACAACAACAACAGGTTTAAAGGTAAACAGTAAGCACACGACCATTAGCTGTGTACTAATAATGGATTAATTTTATCTGTCCGAACGTTCGATTTGTCTGAATACTCTTTAGGCATAAGTGTTATTTTATAGGTACATACCATTACCATCGAATTTCAGAATAAGTATAAATCAAACCTAACCTAAAATAACCTATTCTAAGCGACTAACATAAAAGATTTTCCGAAATATTTTACGTTAAAGCTGGCTATTACTACTACTTCGCTGTCTGTTTGTCCCCTGTCACAAGGCTGTATATTTTGAACCGTGATAGGTAGACTTGAAAATGTCACAGAATGTATTTTTTCTATTGCCGTTATAAAAATAAATAATAAAAATAAAATAAAACTAAACAAGAAACTACACAAGAAACGTGTTTTTTGGGTTATTTACATGACGGTGGTACGGAACCCTTCGTGCGTAAATCCGAGTCACACTTGGCTGGTTTTTTCATATAGACCCATCCCGTTCATCCCGTCCCGTATTCATCTCGTTTAAGACGCTTTTTTTGCTATAGGTCCCCTCAGAATCGTCTTAAGGAGGTTCTACTGTATTTTAACACTCAGGAGTAAGATCATCGCATTTTAGTGCTAATAATCTTTCTAAAATGTTAGGTTTTTAGTTTTATTACAATTTTATCGCCCAATTTTATGGTATAAATGGCAATTTGTATAGGTCTTAACTGAAAGAACCTTGAACCTTACCTTAAGACTTATTAATTTTACTCGTCATTGAATCTACTTTGGCATGACAAATTTAAAGACAATCGGGTGACTAAACGTGGTGAAAATCGAATAGCACGATTTCACGACAAAAAAGAAACCGAGATGAATTTAAATAAAACTTATACCTACCAGCCACCTACTATTGTTTGGTAAAATGTTTGTTTTCAACAGACTTGAATAAATAGCTCTTGATACTTCCACAGACCTTAGCAGGACTCGGTCATTACACGTTCTTAGGGGACACCTGCATTAATTCAACAGTGGACGTCTAAGGCTGGCCTTACACAGTCTGAATCCGAATCTGAATTCATAATCTGCATTCCGAAGCCTTGCCTTACACATGTCTTAATAATTCCGATTTATCAGTTGTCTAGCGAACGTCTGTAGATAAAGTACGTACGTAACATACCTAGTTGACATGGAAGACCAATTAATACTCGTACTTCCACCAACCAATGATTTCCAATTTGGTATTAAATTTTAGAATATTTCCAACCACACAAATATTTTTTTTCTCGGTCATGGTATTCTTCATTGCCAGTGTCCCATATACACCGGAAACTTTGGACAAACAAAATTAAGCTTTCCATATCACTCATTATGGCCGATCAAACAATAAGTCATAATATGTCAATCAATACGACACTAGTCTGCAATATCAACTGACAGATTCATAATTTGAATCCAGTATGTGTGTGCTCGTCCGTACTAATTGTATAGAAAGAGGTGTATTTGGAATTCATAATCTGAATTTTCATACTTATTCTGAATTCATAACGCATGTCAGTATCATTCTGACCGATCAATCTGAGAAATTCATAATCTGAAAAAATAGGAATGTGTATGGATAATAGTCGAATTATATGCAATTCCGTGCATTCTGAATTAATAATAAGAATTCAGATTCGGATTTGGACTGTGTAAGGCCAGCCTAATAAAGCTAACGATGACGATGGTGACGGATGTTTCGTGCTGTGATCTCGGTATTAGCTATACAAAAAATCCCGGGATTGGAAACCCTATTTCCTGTGAAGTGTAGTTTGTAGTTGTCCTTAGAGACTGGTAATGTGCCATTCGGAAATACAGATGGGGAATATTGCCGGGAATGGCACATTTTTACAAGAAGCCGGCCAATAGTGTCAATAGTTTTTTTTATTTATGTCAAGTTGCCGTAGGTTTATGTAGCAAGTGGGTATAAAATTGTGTAAATCGGATTTCATTAACGGTTTATGGGGACCTTAGACAGAGATGTGATAAATTCACACATTGCGATGAGCTAATCAAGCCCATTAGCGCGTCGCCATAATGAATCCTCTGAGTCGCATGTTGCGTGTTCGCACATATTAATGATCTTGCGTATACAATGGGTCTGCGACACTGGGTGGGTCAACCGTCAACAGTCAAAGGGTGCCGGTGACAGGTCGCCGTGATAGCTGTCAGTACCAGAGGTTTCGGATGTTAGGAAACGAGAGGTGAAGGATCGAGGGTTCTAAGTTTCCATACGTTTTAGTGCCATATTCTAATCATATATAGTCAGTAGTGGAGTTATTTCATCAGAATTATTCTTGAATACTTGTTATAAGTAATCTAGAAATAGAGACTGCATTTAATTAATTATGCATGTTTGACCATGCACGGATTAACCTCGTTCGATGTAACTAAAAAAAAAACTATCGATTTTTGTATATTTAATAAGCGCCGGCCTCAGTCAGTGCCTTGGCTTAATTTTTTCCGGCTCTGAAAACTAGATTCAGATTAGCGCAGCATTATATGCGCTTGCGCAATCAGACCCGGGCCGGGTCTGCAGTGCACTCGCGGTCGCGGCTACCAATTTGCATAAATGCACACTCTGGGCCTTTGTTTGATAAGCGCCTAAATCATTGGTATTGAGAAATTGTAGTAACCACTCCACACAGACGTATTAGGTATACCTATTTTACCTATAAAAACCTTGACTGAAACAAAGACTGGAGCATATTCCTTTAATATCATATGTTATATAATAATGATAACGCTCCCGACACAGTCGCCAATCGCCATATTATACGTGTCTGTTTACATTCAACGAACAACCCATCATGAATGGTAATGGTAATAAAACGCAATCAGGCCTCAGAGAAATATTGCGATATTTCTGATTAAAACAAGTTGTTGCAGCGAGTTGTTGATTCCCGGATCTGCATCGGTTTCACCACCAGGCTCTGTCCGCGTAAAATACCACGTGAAATGAGGAAAAGCGTTCCGGATCCAGGGCACTCATTTCACAATTGCGGCATTCATTAATTTCATTACATTTTTTCATTGCATTGGAGGTTATCTATGGTGACCTATGACATAGTTTACGATCGCCAACGTCAACCACTAAGAAAGGTGCGGGTGCGTAAGTGCGGCGTGTTAGGTCACTCGCTGAAAATTTCAATTAATGGGATTGTGTTGTTGTTGCGGCCGAGTTTCCATACAAAACCAGTCGCGGCTAACGCGGAGGGTTCGCCGTAAGCGACATTTGTATGGAACTTTACTTCTAACTCGCCCGCAGCTCGCTCGCAAATCGCAAGTGTGATAAGGCTATAGCCTTTACTTTTTACGAGGCCTTAAACGTTTGAAACGCTCATCGATTGAGGCTATTTTGCCTATGATTTCTCACGTTTCACGTCCCGGCCTCTGTAGTTATGTACTATTTGTGAGTAATTATAATAGACAATACTCAGTCATTGCGAAATTTAAGTGCTATTAAAAAAAAGATAACGAAGAACACTGGGACTAAAGAAATTGAATAATAAAATAGACGATTGAGACACAAGGCGATAGTGAAATACACGATCGAGGTGAAATGCGACTAAACATATTAGCGACCAAAAAATGAACGCTTGAGACATAACGCGAAAATTAAATATGTGATCGAGGTGAAATGTGGTAAGGTGAAACGCTACAAGAAATTTTTGCACACGCGGTAAAATCTAACAAACGGAATTGGGATGACGACTGGGTTAAAACTATATAATTCTATTTAGTCCGTTAGTTAGATTATGGAAAAATATGGGACACGTATTTTTTGGTTTATCAAAATATTAAAAATCGACCAAGTTATAGATCATCAAACTTCTGGAGTGGGAGCTTGTGACGTCACTCCTAGGTGAAAATTTTACCTAGGAGTGACGTCACTCGAAACTTCTAAGCACTCTATCCTCGTCATCTTTTGTTTGTCAAACAAAAGAAAAATACGTGTATTTTTTAATAATCTAACTGACGGACTAAACCGTTTTTTTTAGTCGTAGACGACGCCCATTCTCGCTGAGGTGTTCTAAAATTGTTTTCCAAAGATCCTAAAAAATATACTTACCTATGTATATTATAGCATTATACAGGACATCACGTTGGCTTACTAACGTGGATATGTGCCCGGTTATTACCTCTATCAGATGGTGGGAAGCGGATGTTCCGCTGTTGCATTCAGTGTACTTACTTTATCTTTTAATCTCATATGGTTAATGTTCTAAGCAGTTACCTATTTTCCAACGTGGCGTCCGAACGTCGCCTGTCGCGACAATTATGCAAAATGGTTCCCAATTGTTGAAATTTATCATAATTAGCTGGCACCGACTTCAAAAATAACAGGTTAAAAACTATAAATATCTGTATATGTATATATGAATCGTTGATTATCCATTTCTTTGGGGTGATTAACATATTATTTTTTGGTTTTTAGTTTAAGTTTTTGGAAGTCGGTTTTTATTTTTTGTTTTAAAAATTTACTTTATTTTTTAATTTTTAGTGGCGCTGGAAAAATATTGTTTTGACCAAATAGACTTAAGTCTATTTAGTTAAAAGAAAAAAAATCCAAATCGGTCTAGCCGTTTTCAAGTAATCGGGGAACAAACCTACATACAAATTGCTCTTTGTTTTGAAGTCGGTTAAAAACTTGTTGCTAATAAGAAATGGACGAGAAACTAAGAAAAATACCAAAATCGCTATATGTGTGCCTATGACATTTGAAGAGTTCCCTCGATTTCTCCAAGATCCCATCATCAGATCCTGATTTGGTTACAATGGAACCACCTCGGAGGTATACCCTTTAAAACAAAAAAAGAATTTTCCAAATAGGTTCAGCCATCTTCAAGTAGTCGGGGAAGAAACCTAGATACAAATTAACCCTTTGTTTTGAAGTCGGTTAACACTAAAAACTCGTTGCTAATAAGAGATGGATGAGAAATTACGAAAAATACTGAAATCGCTATATGTGTGCCTATAATATTTGAAGAGTTCCCTCGATTTCTCCAAGATTCCATCATTAGATCCTGATTTGGTTACAATGGGACCACCTCGGAAGTCTATCTACCCTTTCAAACATTAAAATAATTTTCCAAATCGGTCCAGCCGTCTTCAAGTAATCGGTGAACAAACACACAAAAAAAAAATAATAAAAAAAAACATACAGGCGAATTGAGAACCGTCCTTCTTTTGGAAGTCGGTTAAAAATAAGGGTACAAAGGTATTCAAGGTAAAAATATTAAGTGGGATATTGCTAACTACGTCTGACGTAGCATTTGGTGATGAGTAAAATGGAGTATCACCAGAGCTTTGCAACTGCAATCCTTTAAGTGATTTCGCGCAATATACACATTTTAGGTGGGTATATTTATTTATGCGCCTGACGAACAGATGCTACGTTTTTTAACCAGTTTTATTTATCTTGACCCCGTGTATTTACTTGTTTGTTTATTTGATTCAAATCTTGTGTCAGCTTTTTCGATAACTTCTACTCAACCGATTGTTATGAAACTTAGTAAATACATAGAGGTCAAATGACAATATAATATTATGACACTTTTGACATAGTTGAGGGCCTGAAGATGGAGTTTGGCCAATGGTAAAGGTGGAAGATGAAACTGTTGTATTTTGGTAGTTTATCATAATATGTCACGTGGATCGTATGATAGGTAGTAAGGGAAGCCCTTTTTCGTTATTGGAATAAATTTACTAGTAATCTGTCGAAGGCGAGTTACATTCTTATGTATTTTCACTAGCAATGTACGAGAAGGACATAGAGTGTTGTAATAACATTTTGATAGTATGACTCCAGTTGCAATAGTCAAATAATGCGTAAAACGGGTTTACTACAGGTTAATATATCAGCCAACTTTTAATTGACTAATGAAGATAGATAGCACTTCAACAAGCCACTATGAGGTCGTTCAGTAGAAATAGGTAAATCGAGTAACTATGAACGTAATCCGCCCTTACTAATTTGTCGAAGAAGTAGGTATTGACGTAATTGGTCCGTTACCTATTCAAACCCAACAATACATTGACATCAATTGACAACATTTTTACGATTGTCACTTATTATTATAACAACATGCACGTGCGTGGGATGTTTTACGCGATTAAGTCCTGTTACTACCCGTATGGTAATCATAACCATATCAATGATCCGTCTTCCGTCCGCTATTAATAACATAGCCACCAATGATAGCTCCTTTGCTCTGAAAGACTTACACAGTTCTTGTTCTTCAATTAAACCTACTCTCTGTAGTCTTTAGTTACAAAATGTTCGTGTAGATAATTGAACACCTAAGTAACCACTGATAAATTGATAATATAAAATAATATGACAACAAAATCGCCATACCATTTTGTATCCTCGTGTTTTAGTCGCAAATAGATTTTTTGATGATAGATCAAACCAGCTTCTTTTTATGAAGTCGTTAAACGCTCAGAACATACTCATATGTAGTTTTGTATGAAATACTGGCTTGTGACGTCATTTCAAAATTGCTGGTGGCACGTAAATGGCTGTAATTGATTTAATCCGAGCAGTTTTTAAAATATAATTTGATGGTTAGCCTAAATTTATTTATTTTGATTGTTTTTGTAACCTACCTTATTCCTCCCTAATCTTTATTACTTACATCTAAGCTCGCAATCAATAAGGTTGATGTCGAAAGAGTTATAGATACGCAAGCATTGCCTGAGTCTTCTCAAAACTTACCAGTCCAACTTACACAACGCTTGCATGGATTTTATTAATACGGGAAATTATGCCGCATCAGATTTACATAAAATTTGAATGAGAGATGTGTGTTATTAAGAAATCTAACAATTTTATGTTCTCCGTCCTTCGCTGTCAGAAATCCACGAAACAAAAGAATAATGCAATAGTATTTGTCACTTGACGCCTTATACATGGTGTGATATTTTCAAATTGAAGAACGCGTGGTATACCTATTTGTGTATGGCACATTAGTTATACCAACTCTCCGGAAGATTTCCGAAATGTCCGCCGACACAAATAATATGAATGTTGTTGCAACGTGTCAATATGTCAATATTACAACGTGTTTCCATAACTGACAATTATTTCGTAGTAAAAAACGGATTTGTGTAACTTTTACATTGTTTATTCTAATTTGAACGTGGGTTATATTTCGCATCCCACAATTAAATTATTGGTAGAGCTGTTCAAACCAATAATTACAAAATCCGTGTACAATTGCCATTCGAATGTACTGGTCAACTTGAATGAAAACACTAAGAAGGTTATGTCGTTAAAGTTTTAGGTCATTCGACCTAAAACTTTAACGACATAACCTTTTTTAGTTACCTACAATTTAACACAAATGTCATATTGAAAGAGTAGTATGAATTTATAGGATGGGAGTAAATAGGGCATTTGCCTGTAGTAAAAGATGATTTGATGTTTGAGTAAAATGACATTGTTTCACTTTTATTCCATACAAACTTCATACTATCTGAGCGTTTTGACACTTCATAAAAAGTACCTAACTGATTTGATCTGTCAGGAAAGTAGCCTATTGTAGATATATGCTTTATGACTAAGTTCGTTGTTCTTTTTATGGTTCCTTACCCAAAAGGGTACGTGGCAACAGAACACTATCTACCTAAGCCTCTGCTGTCCGTCTGTCCGTCTGTCATTTGCTCTGCTCTATATGTATTTTGAACCGTTATAGGAAGAGACTTAAATTTTTCATAGAAATTGTATTTTTATTGCCGCTATTATAACAAATAAAAAAAGAAAAAAAAAGGGGGTCCCAATGTAAGAAACGTGTTTCTATCCGTCCGTCACAGGACTGTATCTTTTGAACTGTAATAGATAGACACTTGAAATTTTCACAGAAGGTGTATTTTTATGGTCGTTAAAGGATTAATGATAAAAATAAAAGAAAAATAAGAATTAAAAACCCCATATAAAAACGTGTCTTTCGTCGTCTTGCTTGATTTGAATAATGGTCATAGATAGATGCTTGGTATGCTCATAGAATGTGTATTTGTATTGCTCCTACAACAACAAATAATAAAAAAAATAAAGTTAAAAATAAAAGGGGGTATATAAGCATACAAGAAATGTGTTTTTAGGGTTTAGTAAAGAATAATTTAGATAGAGATTAATGTATGAATTCCACGTAACTGGGTTTTGGGCGAATATTTTCAATTTTAGCGTTATATATAGATCCATTATTTTCTTCAGTGGCCCATTATCGTATCTTACTGCTCGACAGCTTAATTGCCTTGGTGTAAACTATTACACAGACGGGATGTTCGTTGTGTGGTAACAACAGTTCTGTAAGAGCGCGGATGTTTGATGAGCCGAAACAACGCACTACGATAAGCCGGGAAAAAATCTGTCCCGCGAGTCTCTAAGGAGACCAGCGTTGTATATCTATTTGCATCGTCATATATATTTAAGATGTCTTTTTGACATGATTTGGGGTGCTACGATATCATAGCCAATACTATTATGAATATTCATATTATTGGTTATACTCGTAGGCACCGATCTATGACCTTCCGGCCGTGAGCTTCTGAGGAGCTCCGGCCATATACGATATGCAGCAACAGGCCACTGTTGCAGGCTCCGCTGTAAAGGTTCAATTAAAATAACTGGCCAAGAGCATGTCGGACCATGCTCAGTGTAGGGTTCCATAGCCGTAACTATAAGGTAAAAAATACGATGTAAAAAAAGTACAACAACAAAAGAGCGTGTCTTCATAGAAATTACGTCCTTTTGTTGAGAAGCGTAGTTTATCGGCAATAACTCAAAAACGGTTAATCCGATCTTATTGAAAATAATTTTCGTTGAAAGTATTAATTGAGCGTTATCTTTGTAATTTTTTTTATATTTTTCGGACACACGGTTTAGAAGATAGAGGGGGGGGGGGGACACAATTTTCACAACTTTCGGAGCGATTATTTCCAAAGGTATTCACTTAATCAAAAACATTACTTAAAAACCTTAAAATGTTTTCAAAAGAGCTGTCGAACTATGTACCACACGTTGACATTTTGGGAAAAAATTTTTTTTTAACTTCTGTTACATGTATGGAGTGCCCCCCCTAGATTTTTTTATTTCTATTATTTAACTACCAAACTTAGTTGCGGCATCTACAAGACATCTATATTCCAAATTTCATTAGTATAGGTCTTGTAGTTTTTGAGTAAAATGCCTGTGACATACGGACGGACGGACGGACGGACGGACGGACATGACGAAACTATAAGGGTTCCTTTTTAGCCATTTTGGCTACGGAACCCTAAAAAGCACGGATCCTTGACCTATAAAAGTACGCTAAACAGTGGCGTAACTATATCATCTGGGGCCCGTGGCAAATTCCTTTAATGGGGGCCCTATCATTAAGCTTTATTATTTTAACGTTATACTTACGCCGGGGCCCTCTTGGGTCTGGGCCCGTGGCATTTTGCCAGCCCTGCCACCCTGTAGTTACGCCACTGACGCTAAAGCATTTGCTAACATAGGAACCATACACACCACCATCATTGTATACAGACTTATAGACAGCAGCATTGTATACAACTTAGAAACTCGTCATTAAAAGAGCTCGGCAATTGATTATTATGATACCTAAATTCAATATACACACCCATTCTACAATAAAACGAGGTATACTCTTTCCGTAACTTTGAGATATACAACTGTAAAATTATCGGGTGCGTACTCTAGTCCCACATCGGGAAGAACATCTGGGGAGACGGCAGTGCCCCCGCCAAGTCTCGCATATCTTATATGTACAATATATCCATACAAGTAACAGAAATAGCAGAGCTACATGAGGTATATAATCACCGATTGGATGACTTTGGATACGGTAGTCGATTAAGGAGTACTAAGACAGCTCGGTTCCTTGTTGATTTTTGATGAGACCTACTGACACGCTGATATACTCGTATTGCAATTTTTAAATTGTTCGGACGAAATAACTGAATCAAAAGTATGTTAATGTTAGACGAGTTTTATTGCCCCGACAACGTGCAGCTTTCATAAGGCTTGCGACAGATACATCGCAGAGAGTGACGTCACAGATCGAAGAGCATAATATAGTAAATACATTATAATTGCTTAATGCGATTGGCGCTTTATCTTGGGTTTTTATCTGGTGAATCAAACAGAAGGCTTCTGGTAATCGGCATAGGCGTCATTCACTTGCAAACTGTAATGACTTCCCAATTATTATTAAATTTATAATTCTGTGGGTCTAGTGAAAAAAGGTACAAGTCAAATATGTACATACTCGTATCTGACTTGTACAAAAGGTCACCACTCTTTTGTAAGACTTATGAACATTTCCCTTTCCCTAAGTAGGTTATGTTATACGTGACTTGTATACCTTTTCACTAGACCCACAGAATTAATCTCCTGAGTGTTTTCTGTGACATTCATCACTTGTCCTTTCTCCATCTGTAACAATGAGTAAGAAAGACATATTAGAATGCTGGAAGAATAATAGTGAAATAAAATGACATGAAAAACTTTTTTACGTCTTATATTACATATACTGGATCATACTATATTTACCTACTACATAGTTATCTGAGTCACATTTGGTTTGATTATCATCTGATTAACATTTTCCAAATCTACTCTCCGAACATGCACGAAAACTGGAAAGAAAAATTGATTGATACATGCAGTCATGCCCTGTGGATGGATGGAGGAAAGATGGGCTTACTCCAATGATAATGTTATTACGTGAGGCACTGAGTGTCCGGCAGTGGACGTCCGTAGAGACTAAAGCCCCATTTAGACAGAGCAAGAATCGTATGCGAGTTTGATTACATTGCGGACTACTCAGGTACGATGAGTAGGCACTTACAGTTGATCGATTAATTGCCGCAATGAAATGAAAATCGCATACGAGTTCTCGCCTCGTCTAAATGATACAAAGTGTAAATACCTACTTGGTGGTAATTTTTCTTAACTTACCTTAGAATGGCAGATAATTAATACCACGAGTTACGAAATATTTTCACTAAGTTTAATTGTATTATTCAATATTACTTAATAAACGGCACCGTAACATCTGGGCTATTGGTAAATGCACGTTTCCAAAGACTGGAATTAATATTGAAAAGATTAATAGCTGTTTTGATGACGTCGCCAGCTTCCATTTTCGCAACTGCGACCGCGGGTTAATTTTATGTAAGGATGACAAATTTTTGAAGTTCGTTAATATTCAAAATGTTAATTTAGTATGACTTATGGCTGGTCTACAGTTGTAACATAGCTTTCCCAAATCCTCTCTGCCCCACCCAGACACCCCGCCGTCATATTGACCTGACCAAACGCAGTGGCGTAGCAAGGGGGGGGGGGGGGGGGGGGCATGGCACCGGGCGGCACATGGAAGGGGGCGGCAAAAACTCAGCATTTTGTCTATGCCTAGGTAAAATTAGGAAACCCTTTTCCAAGTCACCCCCGCGAAAATTTCTGCTCTCAAATTTTAAATCCCAAACAAGTACCTACGATTCCCAGTTATTCACATGTTATTTGTATCAAATTTAGAACTTAATTTAATTTGACTTTGTAAGAATGAAGGCGCCATTGGCGCCCTAGTGACGCCATGTCAGCACTGTTGCCAGATCTACTGATAAAGCAGTAGCTTTACCTGATTTTTGATAAATCTACTGATTTACTGAATTATAAAATGCTTGTCTATAACACATAAAAAAAATATAGACTAATCAACCGTTGAAATTCGAGAAAGATTCCAACAACTGCAAATCTGGCCCAAAAATATGACTTTTTATGAATGAATGAATGAATATTTATTTGCATTAATCATGGTACAATGGTCTTAATCTACATTAGTTACATAAATAATATGTTACGTTTCACACGATTAACCACCTAGTGGCGTGCAAAATTTTCCTTAACGCTAATTATTTGCAGTAACAAAATTTTTACATTAGAATTTCGTTAATGTTATAGAATTTTTTTACAGCCTGTTGTATTATTTATTGGGCGTCAACGAAATTAACCTAGATCATAGGTTCCCAAAGTGGTCCCTACCACCCCCCAGTGGGCGCTGGGAATTCGAAGGGGGCGGTAGGGGCCTTGGAAGAAATTGGGAGGCGTTGATGCTATCCAGGGCGGCGCTATCGCTTTTGAAAATAAAAACTGAAAATTACAATAGGTACCTATATCAACTAGGTACAGTATTTTTCCTTATTGCTCACCTGATTTAATTTGCGTACTCAAAACAACCACGCATCGACAGGAATATCGTTACCGATGAACTATCGCCCAACGATACGGGTGCCCAGTTTTTCAACAAAATCGCTGGCAAGCTCATCTTGACCAGACCCGCCCCTCAACGAGCCAACCAATTAGGGACAAACACAAATGTTTTGACGAATTTTTTTTACGTTCGTCGAAGCTCCTTCGTCTATGCAAAAGCAATCCATCCCACAATTATTCGTCATTCGACAGCAATAATGTCGTACCTTACTATGAAAGTCCCTGCGGGTTAGGGGTTCTTGCACAAAAATATTGCTTTCTAACGACGATACATTTTTCAGCCCTTAAACTTCAGGGTCATACAGATTTCCGAAAATGAGCGTCTTTCTAGTAGACGATACAATAGTTAACCGCGTTGAAAGGTATATATTATTATGTATTTATTTTAAAGGTCTATTAGTCCTTCATATTGCGTACGTTATGCCTTCAAGGGTCCAGGAAGAAAATTACACTTTTACAGCTTTTAAATTTGGTGATATCTCCATGAAAGATGCACACACGATACGACACGACAGAAGAACACTAACTCATACTAAAAACTCTGTATGACCCTTCATTAACTATCATATTGAATCTTTATGGACTTGTAAGTCACAAGTATAAAGGTGGTTTTCCACCGGCAGGGCAAGACGAGGCGCGACGCGGATTGAATTGACATTTGTATGAAATTTTCAATCCAATCCAATCCAATCCGGCCGGGATTAGATTGGATTGGATTGAAGTTTCACCCTCCTTTCGTCTCTTTTGCTGTTAAAATGTAACACGAGACAGATGTTGCTCAGCTAACACACAACTTTTTAGAACATGCAAAATCAGGTTTACACTACCCCAACTGGTCCAAACAACATGCCAAAAAATCAGAACTACATCATGCTTTGCGATTTTAATGTTAAAATCGCAAAGCATGATGTAGTTCTGATTTGAAAAGTGGTGTTCTAGCTGAGCAACACGCGCAAAAGTACGCCGTTTTTAAAGTTTTTTGGATTCCTGCTCTAACTATGCATTTTTTTCAGTAAAGTCTATGGCACAAATTAACTACATAAAATTTGCTATATTTTAGGTTTTATTAATTTTTACCGCAAGTGTGATAGTTACCGAGAATTAAGGTTTTGAAATTGATGAAACTCCAAAAAGCAGCGGTGCTCTTTTAAGCTTTGTGTTCGCCTTGCCCGTTTAGATTCAGAGCCGATTCTCAACACAGTTGTTACTTCGGTGTTAGTAGTCTTACATTGAGAACAATCAAGAAACCTCGCGGGTGGTAGGGGGAGAGGTAAGAAGTTCAGTTTCAATACTTTTTTTTAAGCTATTTTACTCCAAAACTATGAACGCCACCGAGAATCGTATATGGACATTGGCATTACATTAAGACATCGCAAATTTATTTCTGCTACTAAATAATATTTTAAGAAAAGGGTATCATTTAATCGAGCAGCAAAATATTCATTTTTTGGTCAGCAGAAATATGTATTTGGTCAGCCAAAATAGCTAGTTGGTAAGCAACTTATGGTTAGCAAACATTTATAAATCAGGCTGCAATTAATGATATACTGAACTGCTCTAAATTATTTTGGTCAGCAATAGTACTTTTTGATACAAGTGCGGAAAGTATGTCATTTTTCACGAGTCCCGAGGTGTCTTGGCCCGAGCCGTAAGGCGAGGGACAAGACTCGGGACGAGTGGAAATGACACTTCCGCACGTGTATCAAACGACGTTTTTTAATACATTTGCGAAAAATTACAACGAAAATGAAATGATTGAATGATTAAGAGACAAATTTGTTTATTTTTTGGCCTCATAAAAATGGAGCACTCAATTGGAACACTTATTAAGAGTCACGTTGAGTATCCTGACCACATTGTAGATGCCTGATATTTCTTAGATAATTCAAGAAAGTAGGCCATAAGTACATTTTCTGAGAATGACGCCGTTCGATTTTCTCGTTTCCAGTCAATGAATTGCTCATAGACGGCCAGATATTCCTCCTTCGACTTCTCTGGTAAAATAATGAATAGTAGTTGCCGTTGACACCTTTGCTAGTATATCTCGTGGTGTTGAATTTATTTCAAAATCGTCTGAATCGCTCATTTTTCACAAAAGTGTTATCAAACTAATGCGTGATAATTAATAATTACAAAATTACAATCATGAATGAAAATGGCGGGAATAAAACAAAATGTGTTACTTTTAATTGCGAACTTT
This sequence comes from Eudemis profundana, assembly GCA_947034925.1. Lineage (NCBI taxonomy): Eukaryota > Metazoa > Arthropoda > Insecta > Lepidoptera > Tortricidae > Eudemis > Eudemis profundana. Next base: position 19,076,546 of record OX344796.1, on the reverse strand, counting down.
TTCCAACGTGGCAGCGTTTGTCACCATTCAGCCAAATAAAAATAAACTATTTTGGGAACAGACAAACGTTCTAAGATAATTTAACTGCATTTAAAAATGGAAAAAAGCAATAAATATTTAAATACTTAATAGCTCATTAATTTCCAAGTAAAATGTAATCTTTAGTGCCGGAAAGCTAGTTGTCATTTATAAAACTCGAACAGCCTGCACCATATTATCTTATCTGTGACAATTTTTATTTTTTGGGTCTCGCATAATACTAGTATTATGCGAGACCGCTGACTAAACTACTCATTGGTAATACTCAAGAAGCATACTTTTTAAACTATTTTAATATTAGATAACAGTTTAATTGTTTATAATAAAAACAATCAAACGTTATATATGTGGATTTAATATTTTAAACGTATCAAATGTATACTTTCATTCAATGTCCACTGACGTAATAAAAACAAAGAACGTATTTGACCATTAGTTGGATGTATGTATTTGAACAACAGTAAATTAAAAAAAATGGGAAATAAAAAGCACAAGTTCGCAAAATCGAACTTTGCGCACGATATACAGCTACAAAAAGTACCACTTTTTGAGCAAGTGTATTAAAAATTAAATATTTGAGCTGCATTACGCGATCTACGGTTAATCAAACTTTGGTAAGCAATCAGTAGGTAAGCAAAATATTTCATTTTGTTCATCAAAATGAAAGGTGCAATAAAACCTAATTGACATGCACAAAATGGGCGCAACTATTCTGCCGCAATAACGCAAAAGGGCACATCTAAATAAAATTTTCGAGTTTACAATAAAATAAGCATATTTTATTAGAAAAACTTCTATTTCTAAAATAAAAAATGTCCGAAATATTCGACTTCAAAGTTGACAAATTTTTAAACGTAAAAATTTCGATGGATGATGGTGTCATTATAACACCTATTTATTATTGTTTTATCGTATAGAATTCGCTAAAATAAGCATGTTTTATGGAAAAAACTTTTCTCTGAAATCAAAAATAACCGAGATATTCGACTTCAAAGTTGAAAAAGTTGACTTTCCGTATCTCCAGCGCTGCGGGAACAGCAGCCCTTCCGCCCTTGCATGACGACGCACGGTCACTTCGCTCGGCTCCGCAGCTTCGGCTTGTTGGTCGCCTTCGGCCACCAGCCTCAGCCGCTCGCCTCACTCGTTCCCGCGCTTCGTCATAGCGGGCGAGGGCTGCACTTCCTCCGCGCCTCCGGCTCTATAACGCGCACTCTAGGACGCGCAGTGTCGGCACGCGTCCTAGCCAGCGAGAGCCCTAGATTCGGACTTTCGCAGGCTTTTTACATTTTATAGTAAGTAGTATCTTCAAAAATAGCAATACGGTAAAAATCACTGATAATTGATAAACATATACTTGATGATACTTGACACTGACAGCTGACAATCACCGAATGACAAAACAAACACGCCCACGATTGGCTGCTCGCGTCACGTGGTCTGTTTCGCTCTGCCCACAGTACTGCTGATTTTTCAAACTAAACGCAATCCACGCATGTTTTCTCTGCTAACCAATTGTAAAATCTTGCCGGCCAAGTAATTATTTTGCAGCTCGACTGTTTATTAGGCAGACAAATGATAAATACAGCAAATTAATATTGGTTAAAATGTTAACCATTTTTAAATTATTTGCTGAACAAGAGTTGCCGCCCGATTTTTATTTATTGCCAGCCAAATCTTTGTATGCTGCCCAAATGATTTAACTGCTTATTTTTTTTTGCGGATCAATTTTAATAACGGCTGACCAAAAAATTACTTTCCATAAGAAAAAACACAAGACATGTATAGTTTTCATAAGTAGGTTAAGGTTATAACCTTTATTTTTGACTATGAGAGACGCCATGGAATAGTACATTGTGCACCGAGGGTAGTAAGAAGGGGATTACTAACGAGAGTCTATTAGAAGCCCGACGCCGTAGGCGGAGGGCTTTTAATGACTCGAGTTTGTAATCTTCTTACTGCCCGTGATACACACAATGTTTTTCATCACATTTGCGAGGAAAAAAGAAATAAAACATAAAAATGAAATAAACTAAACGCACCCGCTAAGAGACAACTTCAACTGTCAACTTTTTCAATATAGTCTTCCACAGATAATGCTAAGAACTGCGTTTAGTTTTTAAACTTGACAGGCAATGTCGCCAGATTGTACAGATTTTCAAAATAAAATTTTAAACTAAATTAATTTAATTGCATTAAAATAATCGCAAAAATTACGGAAATAATAGTAAAATATACCATATAAGTTTTATTTACACTAAAATTGGTTTTGTAGCCAAGTTTTGAAAGATGTGAAATAGCCTTGGCTGATTCGAAACCTCCTTAGTCTGAAATGACGTACGACTTTTAAAACTAAACTCATAACTCCCTCGGGAGTTATAGATTTTCATACAGTTTTTCCTCCCGTGGGAGTTATAGATATTTGTAACCCACGGGGGGTAAATCGGCTCGAGTTGGTCTATAAGCGCGCGTGTTATAACACCCTTTACGAGCAAGTGTGATGAAAAAATATTTGCTGATAATAAAACGATACTCATTTTGGTGTTTAAAAAATACAAGGTGATTTGAAATTCGATGCATTCCTTGAAAGAGGCTATTCTATAGCTCATTTGCAATCATTTAAGTTCAATCAACCAACTAATGACTCTGTTAGCTTTTTTAAGATTTGTATTACTTTTAAAAATTGTATGTTTTGTTTGATTAACTGCTTTAAGAACTATTTTTCCATAGTATTAACGATAGCCTTTTTCTCGATTTTTTCTTATTCCTCTGTCCTTTATTCCTATGGATTTTTGGACATTAGAATAAGAAAATATACACAATTTATAGTTTTAAGGGTTCCGTACCTCAAAAGAAAAAACGGAACCCTTAAAGGATCACTCGCGTGTCTGTCTGTCTGTCTGTCACAGCCAATTTGCTCCGAAAGTACTGGTCTGATTGAGCTGAAATTTAGTACATACATTCAAGTTAATGACCGGACATGTCACGAAAATATATGAATTTTAATCATGAGGGCCTCTTTTGGGGGGTTAACTAGAAAATTCAAAAAAAAGTTAGCGAACTATATCGTGTGACATATTAAATGAAAGGGCTAACTGTGAGAATCTCAAACATGTATTTTTTTTTAATTTTTGTGTCAATTGTTTTGAAGTTATTTAAGAAAATAGTCATTTGAAAAAATATGGAAAATAGTCCTACACCTATAGATTACAGAAAAACCTATAAGAAGTCTGTGCAATAAAGTACAATTGTTTTATATTGTTTTGAACGTACGGAACCCTCTCCACGCGAGTCTAAGGCTTCAGTCGTTCTGAACCGCCGCCCGCGGCGTGCAGCGGCTAGGGGTAGACGCTGGACGCCGCGGACAGCGGGTGCTTGGTCGTTCTAGAACGTAACCGCGGCGGCCAAAACGGCGGCAGTTTCCGAGGTTTTGTGTTTGCGAAAAGACGTGTACGCGAAATGGAAAAAACACTAGCATATTTATTGCTTCAGGAGGAAAAGGATGAGGATCTATTAATAATGTTGAAGCTAAGACAATGGAAACAGAAGAACAATATGTTTAAAGCTAGACAAAAGGTGGGCCTACAATATTTTGGTGCATCGCACAAAATACTGTGGTACTTCACAAACTCAATCAAAAGTTCGTCTTTCTCTTTGGTGGATTTTTCCATATTGAACGCTAGCGTCCACCCGCCGCGATGCTTCAAAACGACTAAAGACGTCGCGTGCAGCGGGCGGCGGGCGAACGTCGCACGCGGCGGGCGAGAACGACCGCTCCCGAACATTTTCGAAGACACCATACAGACGCCGCCGGCGACGGGCCGCTGCCCGTCGCGGGTGGCGGGTGAGATCGACCAGGGCCTAACTCGCACTTGTCCGGTTTTTTTTAACTAATTCCAAAAAAAGGAGAAGGTTCTTAAGTCACTACGTATGTTTTTAGGGCTCCACACCTCAAAAAAACGAAACTTTTACAAGATCACTCGGGTGTCCGTCTGTCCGACTGTCACAGGCCTGCATCTTTTGAACCGTAATAGATAGAAACTTGAAATTTACACAGAATATGTATTTCTATTGCTGCTATAATAACAAATAATAAAAACAAATTAAAAATAAAAGTGGGTCCCCATACAAGAAACGTGTTTCTGTCCGTCCATCACAGGTCCCGTATCTTGTGATTCGGAATAGGTTGAGGCCTGAATTTTTTATGAAGTATATATTTTTACAACTGCTATAAAAATAAATACTAAAAGCTAAATAAAACTAACAATTAAAGGGGGTCGCCATACAAGAATCGTGTTTTTTCTGGCGTTTTTTACTCGAATTTTATAATGGTAATATAGTTAAATCGTTGACATGTTCACAGATTGTGTAATTCTATGACCGCTATAATAACAAATAATTAAAATAAAATAAAAAATAAAACTAACCCCCCTTCCGCTTTTAAGAAACGTGTTTTTGGCGTTTTTTGCTCGACATTGGTACGTTGGAACCATTTGTGTGCGAATCCGACTCTTTTACGTGATACAAGATAATTAAACCTCAATTTATCCATGATTTTGAACAACTTTTCCTATGGGGTCAACTTTGTAAATTGCAAAAAAATACTACTCTCTCATACATTTTGGTCTACCTATTAATGACCTTTTCTATGAAACAGTTGTTTTTTTTTGCATTTACAAAGTTGACCCCATAGTAAAAGTTGTTCAAAATCATGGATAGATTGAGGTTTAATTATCTTGTATCACGTAAAAGAAGTCACCCTGTCTGTATATAAAAGAAGATGTCCTGACTTACTGGCTCATCAACGCACAGCCGAAACTACTGAAGCTAGGAACTTGAAATTTTCACAATAGGGTTGTTGTATAACGTAAGTAAGGGATAAGACAGAAGTTGAAATTTTATATGAGGACCACACGATTTTTAAAGTAGGAGATCTGAGACTTCGAATGTTGACTCTTCAATATAAGTTGAAAAAAGTAATTTCACCGTTTTTCAAAATTCATCCCTAAAAGGGGTTAAACGGGGGTTGAAACTTTGTATAGGCACTAAACGATTTTTAAAGTAAGAGATCTGAGACTTCGGACATAGACCCTTCAATATGAGTACAGGAAAGTGATTTCACGGTTTTTCGAAATTCATCCCCGAAAGGGGTTAAATGGGGGTTGAGACTTTGTAAAGGGACCAAACGATTTTTAAAGTTGGAGATCTGAGAGTTCGCACATAGACCTTTCAATATAAGTACAGGAAAGTCATTTCACGGTTTTTCAAAATTCATCCCCGAAAAGGTTTAAATGGGGGTTGAAACTTTGTATAGAGACCAAACAATTTTTGAAGTTGGAGATCTGAGACTTTGTAAATATACCCTTCAATATGAGTAGAGAAAAGTGGTTTTACCGTTTTTCGAAAATCATCCCCAAAAGGGGTTAAATGGGGGTTGAAACTTTGTATAGGGACCAAACGATTTTTTGAGACTTCGTACATAGATCCTTCAATATGAGTAGAGAGAAGATATTTTACCCTTTTTCGAAATTCATCCCTAAAAGAGGTTAAAGGGGGGTTGTAATATTGTATATGAACCAAATTATTTTTAAATTACAGATCTGAAACTTCGTATATAGACTCTTTAATGAAGGTCGAAGAAAGTAGTTTTACCGTTCCTCGAACTTCATCCCCAACAGGGGTTAAATGGGGGTTGAAACTATTTTTGAAGTTGGAGCTCTGAGACACAGTCTCCTCAATATGAGTACAGAAAAATTATTTCAGGGTTTTTTGAAATTCATCCCTAAAAGGGGTTAAATGGGGGTTGAATCTTTGCACAGGGACCAAACGATTTTTGAAGTTGGAGCTCTGAGACATCGTACATAGACTGCTCAATAAGAATAAAAAAAGTGGTTTTACCGTTTTTCGAACTTCATCCCTAAAAAGGGGTCAAACGGGGGTCGAAACTTTGTATGGGGACCAAACGATTTTTGAAGTTGGAGCTCTGAGTCGTACATAGACTCTTCAATAAGAGAAAAAGTGGTTTTACCGTTTTTCAAAATTTATCCCTAAAAAGGGGTCAGACGGTGGTTGAAATTTAGTATAGGGACTAAACGATTTTTGCAGTAGATCTTGAACTTCGTACATAGACTTATCCATAAGAGTAAAGAAAAGTGATTGCTGTTTTTTGAAGTTCATCCCCAAAAGGGTTTAAATGGGGGTTGAAACTTTGTATAGGGTCCAAACAATTAGTGAAGTTTGAGCTCTGAGACATCTTACATAGACTCTTCAATACGAGTACAAGAAAGTAATTACACGGTTTTTCGAAATTCAACCCCGAATGGGGGTTGAAAACTTTTTATAGGGACTAAACGATTTTTGAAGTTAGACTGTAGATCTGTGACTTTGTAAGTAGACCCTTCAATTTGAGTAGAGAAAAGTAATTTCACCGTTTATCGAAAATCATCCCCAAAAGGGGTTAAATGGATGGGTATCAAAACGATTTTTGAAGTTGTTGATCTGAGACTTTGTAGTATTTTATGCAACGTTGTATAATTAAGTCAAAAAACGCTCATTGCGTCTCTATTTGCGATACTCGCCGCATTCGCGGCTCGTATCGCAACTCACGCAATTCGCATTTTTTGAACCCACTTATACAACTGTTGCATAAAATACTATTTTCCTTTTCTTTTGGCGCTTCGGGTAATGACCTTCTGGTGAGAAGAAGCACCGGAAGAAACTCACCAGTTTCTCTTTTCATACATGAGATTTCAATAATACATTACATTAACTTAAAAACTACATTTATAGAGATGTAAAGGAGATGGAAAGGACATAAAAATCAAATAAACTAATCAATCACACTCGCTAAAAGGCAACTTCAACTGTCAACTTTTTCATTGTAGTCTTCCACAGATAATGCTAAGAACAGCGTTTAGTTTTCATACTTGAGAGGTCATACTGCCAATTAATACTTTCAACGAAAATTATTTTCAACAAGATCGGATTAACCGTTTTTGAGTTATTGCCAATAAACTGCGCTTCTCAACAAAAGGACGTAATTGCTATGAAGATACGCTCTTTTTATGTTGTACTTTTTTTACATCGTATTTTTTTTACCTTATAGTTACAGCTATGGAACCCTACACTGAGCATGGTCCGATATGCTCTTGGCCAGTTTTTTTCCTTGCAAATGTGATAAAAACATTGTGTGTACCACCTATCACGGGCAGTAAGGGGATTACAACCCCGAGTCATTAAAAGCCCTCCACTTTCAGCGTTGGGCTTCTAATAGACTCTCGTTAGTAATACCCTTCTTACTACCCTTAATTCACAATGTACTATTTATTATCTACACCTATATCATAAATCCTCTATTGTGCGTTCGGAAACCGAATATAATGACCACCATTATTGCAAATAGTAATTAAACATTTGTGAGTTATCAGTGCCAGTGTTATTTTAATGTAAAAATATTATAATAATATAATCAGGATAACACCATCATCAGAAATGGATTTTGAAATTTAATGGGACCAATCTGCAAGTGTAAATATTTGAGTATTGCCTTCCATTTAAATCGGTTCATGAACGACAAAGTACTGAGGTAACAAACATTAAAAGAATACATCTGACTATAGTACCTCCTTTTTTTAAATCGGTTAAAATGTGTCTTGTGATTGTTTTTCTTACAAACGTAACTGTCAAAATTTATGAAAATTTTATAAGCGTAGTATTACTTTTTTAAATACACATAAAATACTTCAGGAAGGCCTACCAATTTACCTATTTCAGTTGTTGCCTGAACTCAGGTAAAAGTATTTTTATTAAGAGTTGTGGTTGAAAATGTTACACGAAAGCGACGCCCGGGCAGCTTCAGAGCCGCGCATGCGTTAAACATCAACGCGCCCGCGAACTCGACGCGTTATTTGAGCTTAGTCTGCAACTGCGTTAGGGCTGCCAATAACAGTATTTTTTGTATGGCCGATACCGGGGTCCCAGTATTCACCATACAAATAATAACGGTATTGGAAAGCTTTTTCCTGCATATTTCACGCTTACTGAAAATATACAACCTTTATTTTATGTCTTCAATCAAGATTATATGAAAAAAGTAATGATAAATAATTTCAGGCTACTGGTTAAAATATAAATGTTAGCTTGAGTTAAAGGGAGTAATGGGGATAATAATTGGAAAAAAAACGCATTTTTAAGTTGAATTTCGGAAATTTGGGATAATGTGTCATAATACGTAATATATTATATAATAATTTAAAGGTATAACAAAATACATATCAACTGCATGCTATTACACCACAAATCCACAATAGTCATGAAGAGGGTAGTAAAGATGTATTAATATCACATCGAAAATGACACGTAATGAATTGTAGATATAATCTATAAAGTGAAAATTTTAAAAACGCCCGACTCAAATAAACTTCTAGTTCAGGGATTTTTGTATTTACCATGACAAGTATCGTAATATTTTATTATCTACCCAAACAATTCTATTACGTCCTAAAACAGTATAATTATAGCGTAATATTGACATGATATCTCCTCATTTTAGGACAACGCACCTAATTTAGACGGAGATCACGATATTTTGAGATTACCCCAAAGTGACATTTTTCTCAGTGCACATGTGTGTGAGTCTCACCAACGAAGTTGCCAAGCTATATATGGATTAGGGCCTTATCACACTAGCGATTTACGGGCGAGCCGCGAGCGAGCTTCCATACAAAACCAGTCGCGGCGATTTCGCCGCGAGCGACATTTGTATGGAAACTCGCCCGCAGCTCGCTCGCAAATCACTAGTGGATAATAGGCAAACGTTTGACCTCAATCTCACCTGACGTTAAGTAATTGGTTTTGGTTTATCTAGATAAGAACTTTATCATGACCCATGCCTTGAATTTAGCAAAAACCTTCTGCATAGAAGGTCCATAATTCAAGCCTCGCCGAAATTCTATAGTAACATGCCATTGGAGTTGGAAAAGTACAAAAAGATGGTCAAAGAATTTGAATACTGAGATGTACGTTGTCAAATTAAGGAGGATGCGATTATTAATATTATAGTACAAGTACGACACCCTGATGAGGGTTGTTAATAATTTCTGTCTTTTGTTTTTTTGTAGTTTTTGTCGAGTAGTTGAGGCGACGTTAGTGTAGTATTTGTAATAAAAGATGTTTCTTGAAGTGAATCACTGTGTATTTATTTAATATAAAACACGTTTATAAAATATATTAATGGGCAATCGTCTTACGCTAAAGCTGTCAGAATCGCAAGAGGCCGGGGCGAGCCACAGACAACACACGGCAGAACGGATGCGTTCCGATTCTGCTACATCTTTCCCCTTAACTTAAAATTAAACTAGTGTACTACATCTTCTATATACTAAACAAGTTACATGTTATTTTCTCCCCCCTTTCACAAACAATTAAAGAAACCCTAGTAGTTAAGCATTCAATCAGCAGCATGGCTCCAGTGGAACACAAAGTCTTAAGCCGGTCTAATATGAAAAGAGGTTCTCGTATATGCTACATTATCCTTATCAACTAAATCATACGATCTAAACCCATTATTTTTTACAATCTTTCCTTGTAACCAAACATTTTTAGCAACATCTTTTTTGAACCAAACTTGCTGGCCATTACTAAATACTGCTTTTGTTCTAGCCGTATTGTTATAATATTTAACATTTTTCTGTGCAGTTTTCTCAAATTGTTGTTCAACATTAATGTTTAATTTTGGCTGCAAGTAATCATAATTCGTTATACATTTTGTTTTCAAATTCCTGTTCATTAATAGCTGACTAGGTGAAAAATTTGTACCTGAAACTGGTGCTACTCTATATTGTAGTAAAGCTAATCTAAAGTCTGTCTTATCTTCATTACATTTATACAAGATTTTTTTAGCTATCTGTACTCCTCTTTCGGCCATTCCATTAGACTGGGGATATCTCGGGCTAGTGTAAGTAAATTTAAATCCCCATTCCCGGGCAAACTGCTTACATTCTTTAGAATCAAAAGGTACATGATCTGAAACTACTTCATTAGGAATGCCAAAGTTACAAAAAACATCCATTAAAGTATTAATGATACACTTAGCACTTTTACTTGGTATTAATTTAATGTCTAACCACTTAGAAAAGTAATCATAGATTACTAGATAGCTTTTTGTTTTAAATTCCATTATATCGGTTCCTATTTTAAGAAATGGCAAATTAGGCACTTCGTGCGATAGCAAAGGTTCCTTCACATTATTATTTTGGTAAGTTTGACAGATGAAGCATCGTTTTACAAAGGTTTCTAGATGTTCATCGATTTTTGGCCAATAATACAAATTTCTTGCAAGTTGTTTCATTTTAGCTGTACCAAGATGCCCTTCATGTAACAATTTCATGAATTTCAAACGTAATGACGTCGGAATTATTAATCTGTAATTCAAAAATACTAGATTATCGTCAGTATGTAATTCGGCTTTAAATTTAAAATAATATTTTAAATCATCCATGACATGTTTTTTATCCGGCCACCCATTTTTAATATAGTGTATTAATGTTGATAATTCCGCATCATTACTTGTTTCAGTTATAAGCTCGGTTTTTTGCTCTTGCGTGCATTGTAATTGACTTGCGAGTCCAACACAATGAATCATGTCGTTTAAGTATGGTTCGTCTCCATCATTACACTTAATAAATGCACGCGATAGCAAGTCCGCTATATACATGTATTTCCCTTTTAAATATTTAAACATTATATCATACTTCAGGAGTTTAAGTTTCATTCTTTGAAGTCTAGGAGACGGAACTTCATAAATATGTTTTTTTAGCACTGACTCTAGAGGTTTGTGGTCATTTAATATTGTACATTTCTGTCCATATATATAATAGTGAAATTTATGTGTGGCCCAGACTACACTAAGTAACTCTTTTTCTATTTGAGAAAAGTTCTGTTCAGCTGATGTTAGACTTCTTGATGCAAAACTTACCGGCTTGTCGTTTTGCAATAGACAACAGCCCAAGCCGTCCTTTGATGCATCACACTGTATCACAATTGGCAATTTAGGATTAAAATTTTGTAAGGTTGGGGCTTCTGTTAATTTGTTCTTAATATTAGTATAAACATTTTCATGAGTTTCCGTCCATAACCAGTTTACATCCTTTTTTAGTAATAATTGGAGCGGTGATGCAATATCGGCCATATTTGGTATAAATTTTCTTAAATAGTTAACCATGCCGAGGAAAATTTGTAGTTCTTTTTTATTGCCTGGACTTTTCATATTAATAATGGCGTTTACTCTCTCTGGGTCAATTTTCATGCCTTGTTCGGAAAAAATGTGTCCAAAATATTTAACTTCGGTTAATTTATACTGAAACTTGTTTCTATTAAAACGAACATTATGTTCCTTAGCACGTTCAAAAACTTTCTTTAATATTGCATCATGCTCTTTGTCTGTCTCACCACAAATTAGTAAATCATCGCAATACACAATTACACCTGGAATGTCACCAAAGGCAGTCTCACTGTACCTTTGGAACATTTCAGGAGCTACTGAAATCCCAAAAGGGCATCTTAAGAAGCGATAGCACCCGTAAGGGCTGTTGAAAGTACATAAATTGCTGGACTCTTCTGTTAATTTTATGTTATAAAACCCATCTGATAAATCGAGAACCGAGAAAAATTTTTTGTTACATAACTTAGGGACAATTTCATCCAATGTAGGAATTAAGTGATGTTCTCTTATTAAAACTTTGTTAAGATCCTTCGGATCAAGACATATTCTTAACGAGCCGTCTCTCTTTTCTACTATAACAAGATTGCTTACGAAACTCCTAGGGTGTTTGACCTCGGCTATGACCTTGTGCTCCACCAGAACCTTCAGCTTATCTGCAAGGCGTGACATCAGTGCGTGGGGCACTCGCCGAGGAGGTCGCACCACTGGCTGTACTCCTGATTGAATGCGCAACTCCAACGGCTCCTTAAACTCCCCAACACCCTGAAAAAGTTCGGAATTGGCGTTAATAATTAAGTCTTTACTGGAACTTGTAGTTTTATTCATTATTGTATTAATATTATTATTCGTCAACAACTCCAGCTCTATTAGCGACTTTAGTCCTAGAATAGGACGGACATTTTCCTTAATAATTATATATTCTGTCTGAAAATTATTTTCATCATTTTTAGAGTAAGTCTTCAAAGTGATTTTACCTATTGGCACTAACTTGCCGCCCCCAAAGACCTCAATTAAAGTTTTTGTCTCAGACAGTTTTATGTTATTATCATCATTGACAATCAGTTTTAGGTCTTTTAAAGAAAGTACATTAATTTGGGCCCCTGTGTCGCATTTAAAAGACACTCGCTTGTTTTCAAGCCTAAGCTGCTCGGTCCACTCATTCTTAGTTAAATCTATAGAATAAACTAGTCATAAGTCATGCACATTGTTAAGACAGTCATTATCATTGACTTCATGTACCTTTTTCTCTGAAAAATGACACCCGACACTGAAATGGTTATATTTTTTACATTTAGTACACATTTTTCCATAAGCCGGGCAATTCCTGGGGCCATGTTCAGTATTACATTTTCTACATAGGTAGTATGTCTTATTATACTGATTCACACCATTATTCCTATGCGAGGACCTATTATTATTATCAAAATACTTAGCTTTTGATCCTGAGGCCTGATGATACTGGTGCGAGGAGTTTTTAATCTGCACTGCATGCACCTCCGGTTGGTTCAATGCCTTCATGTGCTCCTTAGAAAGTTCAGCAGAGCGGCAGACTTCCACAGCTTTCTCGAGAGTCAGTTCCTTGATTTCCAGAAGTTTCTGTTGAACCCGTTGATCCATAACACCTATCACAATCCGGTCTCTGAGCATCCTGTCTCTTTCTTTGTAATTACAATTTTCCGCTATTCTTCTCAAGTCCGTGTAGAATGCATCAAATGATTCGCCATTTTCTTGCTTCCTCTTGTTAAAGTTGTAACTGTTGATCACCTCATTTTGTTTGGGCTTAAAATGTTCATCAAATAATGTTATGATGTCTTCCAGCTTTGTTTTATCATCTTGTTTCAATACATTGAAATACAATTCCTGGGCCTGTTGCCCGATACAGTTGAGCAGTATAGCAGCTTTTCTCGTTTCTGCTAGTCGTTCAAATCCGGCCGCGAGCAAAAATATGCGAAAGGATTGCTTGAATCTTTGCCATTGCGGCCAGCAATTCCCGATGTCGTCTAGATTTAGTCCCTGGGGCATTTTGTACTCAATCGCACACATTTTGTCCATTTCTTGAGCCCCACTTTCTGTTTCGTCTGGCATTATTAATTATTTTAGTAGTTTCGTATTAATTCGATGGTATTATTTTGTCTTTTCACTCATTTAAAACTATTATTATTAAGCCGGCCGGTCGCCATGAGCGTGATTACTTTTGGCAAAGTTGAATCCATAGGCATCTGGACATTTCAGTTCTTCTCCGGCTGCGCCATGTAGTATTTGTAATAAAAGATGTTTCTTGAAGTGAATCACTGTGTATTTATTTAATATAAAACACGTTTATAAAATATATTAATGGGCAATCGTCTTACGCTAAAGCTGTCAGAATCGCAAGAGGCCGGGGCGAGCCACAGACAACACACGGCAGAACGGATGCGTTCCGATTCTGCTACAGTTAGTACGTTGAATAAGTGATATCGGTCAGATTTGGAGGTAGTACCTGAACTAGTATATTCCTAGCATATAGTATTCCTAGTATATAGATATTACTCGAAAAGAATCCAATTGGAAAAGACATATGCTACTAAATATTTTGCATAAAGCCATTGTATTTTAATTTACATTGATGTGCCAAATTTAACTACCTTTACATCCTCATCCCTTAGTTGCGTAGAGCTGTCACAGCGAGGCGAAGGTCGCTTCACCTCTACGAGCATATGTAACCCCCACACGAATGCTCCCCTCCTCCGAGGTTCGGGCGGTCGGCTCGGCGGTGACAGCGGCAGTCTCCCAGCCAGCACCATGTCGCGCGCACGTTCCTCCCCAGCTCACACGCGCCTATTCGCGCTCACACTCGCGCTCGCGCTGGCGCTCGCCGCCGCCACTCCCGCGCACCCGCGCCCGCGTGCGCGTCGCCAGCTCGCCGAAGACAACTCGCTGCAGCCAGAACAAGTGAGAACCTCATGTGCCTAACTAACACTACCTATAAGTCTCGCAGGGTCACTAACTCAAGCAAACCAATTCATCCATTCATAAAATAACTCTGTATATTCATCAGAATTCATAAAGTGGCGTGCTCGGTTTTTGAATTTGAACCTAATTTGAGAACCCCATTTCATAGTAAATTTCAGTTTAAACCTGAAAATCTCACACACCACTTCTATATTTTTATTTTTTATCGTATAAGAAATTTCAAAAGTTCAGGAACTTAATGCTGGCCATGACAAACCTACCCCTACGCAATACGCCATGGGCATTCATTCTCACCACCTTACAACTTCTTCATTAACTTCAATTCATTAATATGGTTGCATTTTTTGGCAAACTAGAACCTTGTCAAATATGGCATTTGAGGACGAAGGTAAACGATGTCAAGTGTGTCATGCACTCGTATGTGTGTCGCGCGCGATGTGCTCACGCAGCTTCGCAACGCGCGTACCGGCGCCGGCGCAACACGCTCGAGCAAATAACCATCTACGTTCGTTCAACTCCCATAGCAAAGTTTGCATGAAAATTGTGACCCTAAAATGTGTCAGAATAATTTTAATGCTAATAGTATAATTAGGGCCTAATCTGCATAATTTGTACAGCGCAAGTCAAACATTAGTTAATGAGAAGTACTTATCCATGTTCGCTAAAGCCGTCGAATTACCGCGTTGCGCTGGGGTCGCTCGGTCGCGCGGTTGCGAAACGCGTTATGTATTCATTACGAGAACAGCGGGAGCGCGCTTCGATGCCGCCGCCGGCGACCACCACATGCGCTTATTCTGTTCATCTATCAAATGTTTAAATATCCCTGATATCGATACCTACTAGAAACCTGTCACCGATCTCCTGTCCACTGGAGACACCATTTTTTTTTCACTATAATCTATTAAAAGGTTCCTAATAATCCTTATGAGACTCATGAAAGTATCAAGAATCATGTATCGTTATCAGAGTACATTCAAGGACACTCAGACCTCTCCACGTTATCCCCCCTCTTTGGGTACATAAAAGCGACTGTATGATCCTGCGTCAAGCACAATAACCGCTGGTTATGAGCGACACACAATATGCCGGCATGACTCACTAAAGACATTATGATAATAGACCTTTCATCCTGCAACACCTATTAGAATATCATTAATTGATGATACATTTATATTTCATAGCTTCACATAACATGATCATCGGATCCACTCACTATCCTTGTAAATAGTGGGGGTTATACACTCGAACCCTGCATTAGACGCAACTTATCTTTGACTTATCTTTGAACTCGATATCAAATCATGATTACTTTCATATTGATTGTATATATAATGGTCAAAGATGACAGACGTATTTAGTGTATTCTGATCGGCAATCTCATCCCTAAACAATTGGTCCCGTGACTAAATAATAAGAATAACAATTCGTAATCGGGGGTCAAAATATGTCGGTACGCTCATCACTTTGGCTTTGATGGCAAATGATTTTCAATTGTGTGCATATCACATTACAGGTAACAGTTGGAAAAAGTATAGAGGGCGTAAATATTTAAAATTACATACCTACTTAGTACCACCACCCGGCATTTGTGTCATACAGATTTAAAAAAAAACACCTTTGATACACCTCACAGAACTTAAGTAGCAGAGAGTTTGTACATGTTCAAAAGGGCCTATAATATGCTTTACAAAGCCAGTCACATTGTCTAGTATCCATAACACAAGCCTTATTGAGCTTACTATGGGACTAGTTCGATTTGTGTAAGATTGTCCCCTAATATTTATTATTATTATTATTATTATTGTGATGTCGGTGATGGTCACGATGAACTCCAAACACGAACAACTAAGAAAATTATAAATTCAAAACACTTCAAAATTGTTGTCTCTCATGTGATTAGGATACATTAATGCGCTCAAAATATATTCATTTATTCCAGTTTAGTTTATTTCCAGTAGTTTATTTATTAAAGCTAATTGATATCGAGTTTTAAGACATGCGATTGAAGATTCATCCCATGAAAGGAACTATGCTAGCTTTGTTAAATGCTATAATCTTTAATTAAAAGCAGAATAGGGACATTTTAAATTTCGTAGAATTAGGAAAGCCTGTGACGCTAAACTCAAATATTAACTTTTAATTTAAGCATTTCAATATGATCATAATTCTGCTTTTAGTTAAAAATTGCCAGTCGCAACTATCACAGACGCTTAAGCATTTCATTTATGGTTATTATCAATTCTATTTCGTTTTTTTGTTTATTGTTTTTTGTCGTTAGGTATTTGTTTTTGTTGTCGTGGGTCTGTCGTGATTTTTGTTGTTTTTATTATTGTGTTGCTTACAAACAACCGTATCTTTCGTTGCCGCTCTTTCTTTTTTACTCCTCTTGCAACCGCTACCTGATGAGGTTATGTAAATTTTAAATTAAGTATCAGTAGTCTATCCAATCTACTTTATTAATCTACTAACTATTAAATAAATATTAATACTTATCCAAGTATTCATTATTTATTATACCTACTACTCGATCACCATTACCGATATATCTGTTTAGATGAATTAAATTTTACCTTTATCCGTTAGATTACACGAACACGCTTTAGCTCAAGTACAATTCAATTGCAATTTTTTTCATGGACTCTAATCTTGATAGTTTTATTAGGAGTAGAAATTTTAAACAAACCGCACGCGATACGACCACAATAATTAAATTATCATTTATGGTAAATAAAACAGAAGAGGGCTTCTATTCGATAGATTTCATGTCATAAGGCAATTACATTGCTAGCTTACTTTACACTCATACTCGAATAGGAGGATACTCTATAACTTCCTTCCATTTGACTTTAGATCACGTTGAAAAGAGAGCCAAGCAATTTTGTGGATGGCAGGCCATCACGCAAAGGTTGCAGTAAGAAAAATATATAATGGTGCCTCATACAAATAAACTGTTAGCCCCAACAGCAATAACTCAATACAACTTTTCCAAATTTTAATGATTTTCTTAGTAATAACTTTGAAGTACTTAGTTGTCGTAATAGTGATTTTCTAAAATGCAATAATAAATAAGCAAACTAAAAATGCTATTTTAAGTTAAAATTTGTTTTACCTACGTATCTATTAAATCAAGATCAATTTGGACAAAGTACACCTTGATTAAACATGTCTTAGTGTTTTCGGGTGGTAAATCATTATTAGGTATTGTGTGAGAATTTGTTCCGTTACTAGGAACTTAAGTGTACCTAATAGTTAATTTTATTCCCAATACTTTAATGTCGTTAAAGGTAATTCTGCAATCATTATTTTCCAAATTAGGAACGTAAGTACGTAGTCAGTTTGACGCATTTGAACCGCGCTGTGCCAGTTTACCTACTGATAAATGAAACTGCTTTTCATAAATTTGCAATATTATGGTCCCACGCGACCTTGCTAATAACGTAAGGTACCCGAAACGTAAAAGTTGTCCACCTACAAACTACTTTCAATATTAACAGTACAATTATACCTACATAAGAGAATGAGACTGCTCTAATAAAAATAACGTCAGTGATGAAAAGTGGAGAAGTGTAGATTAGTAGGCAGCAGATTCTCGTGGCTCTGTGCCCTGACCAATTCCCTGCAAGCTATACCCCCCGTCCCTAAGGGTCAACCTCAAAAGCGTGGAATGACTGGTGGAAGCTGACCGAACTATTAACTTAGCCTAAAAGCAAAGCAAGCAGCAGCAAGAATTTAATTTAACGATGTTTATTAAAAAAAAGTGCCCTTGTCTAAAAGTGTAAAGTGACTTGCAGCTCATTCACTATAATCCTCGTTGCAGGGAATTATGTATTTATCCGGTGACAGTGCGGTGCACTCTTGCGCAACGAGCCTCACCCACGGGCGGGGGGCACTGGGGGGGGGGGGGGGAGCTTTTTGCACGTAATGCTAGTTCCCAGCCAATGATGCAACACAATGCACCGCAATTATAACATGCAGCAAATACCGTGCAGACCTCGTGGCTTACTTTATCGATATCGGCCCTATAGTTACCACGATCATATTAGATTTGTAGAATTTGATAAGATTTGTACAGCTCTGGGCAATTGTAAAATTCGGACGTTACGATCGATCGCTTTCCAAAAGTCCTAAACAAGTGTATAATTTAGGTTCACATTATAGAATCTATTATTCCGACAAAACTATATTTTTCTCTTGAAATATTTTCTTGAGGTGAAATCGGTGATTTACAACATTATCTAATTATTTCGAAACGAGCAATTTCTGATATATAGATACATATGTACAAAATATATGTCTAAGTTGTTATTAAAATTAAATAAGATATCATACTCGAAAAACCAAAATCGTCCGCCGTCCGTCAAGCCAAGTTCGGTTGCCCATTCATAACTCGTAAAGTTGAGACTAGCTTAGTTGTTTCGATGCGTAATTCCACTGGACTAGTCACATCACCTTTCAACATTTTATTTAAACATAAAGTTTCTACCAAATGTCGCAAACTATCTCGCGGCAGCGCATCTCGGCGAGCGGACGGGTTTGTTGGGCAACTCGGCTCGGCCACGGGCGCTCGGGCAGGCGGCCTCGACCCGCGCCCGCGCGCCCGCCCAATACATACTAATGGCTATCCTGTTAGGTCCAAGCTATTAACCTATTTACTTGAATAGTCTTTGTTCAAAACGTACAAAATACGGTTTAAAACGCAATAAAGTAAATTTTTAAAACAAAAAATAAAAACCGACTTCCAAAAACTTAAACTAAAAACCAAAAAATAATATGTTAATTACCCCAAAGAAATGGATAATCAACGATTCATATATACATATACAGATATTTATACTTTTTAACCTGTTATTTTTGAAGTTGGTGCCTGCCACGTAAAGCTGGCTGTGTTGAGCTCCTTAGCTGGCACCGACTTCAAAAATAACAGGTTAAAAAGTATAAATATCTGTATATCGATGGCAAAAAGCGGAAATGTAGTAACCGCCAAAGGATACCCTTGGCGGTTACTACATTTCCGCTTTTTGCCATCGATATGTATATATGAATCGTTGATTATCCATTTCTTTGGGGTAATTAACATATTATTTTTTGGTTTTTAGTTTAAGTTTTTGGAAGTCGGTTTTTATTTTTTGTTTTAAAAATTTACTTTATTTTTAAATTTTTAGTGGCGCTGGAAAAATATTATTTTAACCAAATAGACTTAAGTCTATTTAGTTAAAAGAAAAAAAATCCAAATCGGTCTAGACGTTTTCAAGTAACCGAGGAACAAGCCTACATAAAAGTTGCTCTTTGTTTTGAAGTCCGTTAAGACTGGGAACTATTTCTAATAAGAAATGCACGAGAAAGTAAGAAAAATACCAAAATCGCATATGTGTGCTAATGATATTTGAAGAGTTCCCTCGATTTCTCCAAGATCCCATCATCAGATCCTGATTTAGTTGCAATGGGTCCACCTCGGAGGTATACCCTTTTAAACAAAAAAAGAATTTTCCAAATAGGTTCAGCCGTCTTCAAGTAATCGGGGAAGAAACCTAGATACAAATTAACTCTTTGTTTTGAAGTCGGTTAACACTAAAAACTTGTAGCTAATAAGAGATGGACGAGAAATTACGAAAAATACCGAAATCGCTATATGTGTGCCTATAATATTTGAAGAGTTCCCTCGATTTCTCCAAGATTCCATCATCAGATCCTGACTTGGTTGCAATGGGACCACCTCGAAAGTCTACCCTTTCAAACAAAAAAGGAATTTTCCAAATCGGTCCAGCCGTCTTCAAGTAATCGGTGAACAAACACACAAAAAAAAAAAAAAAAAATAAAAAAAAAAACATACAGACGAATTGAGAACCGTCCTTCTTTTGGAAGTCGGTTAAAAAGTAGCTACAAATGAGTTGTAATCGCACTGAAAGCACGACGATGGAAAGGGGCAACTGTGCGTATGGAAAAGAAGTCCAGAGCGCCGAAACGTAAGATGTGAGAAATATGACTTAAATCGTGTCCCTTTTGTTCGTGTAGCTATAACTAATTTTATAGTTATATATTAGGCTTTATATTAGGGGTCGGAGAAAATAAACATATGCATATATGCATACCTACATA
This sequence comes from Eudemis profundana, assembly GCA_947034925.1. Taxonomy (NCBI): domain Eukaryota; kingdom Metazoa; phylum Arthropoda; class Insecta; order Lepidoptera; family Tortricidae; genus Eudemis; species Eudemis profundana. The sequence continues at coordinate 19,056,241 of OX344796.1, read as the reverse complement.
TATATATGTAGGTAAATCTAACAGCTAATACTCTGCTTGGTAGATTGGTATCTACACTATGTTCACAAACAGAACACCTCGAAATAACAGAAATCCTTGAATTAGTGGGTAATAACTAATAAGACTCCATCAACACTCACAATACTCACATACAGCTATATTTTGTCTAATCTAAATATATAAAAGAAGAAGTCCTGACTGACTGACTGACTTACTGATCAACGCACAGCCGAAACTACTGAAGTTAGGAACTTGAAATTTTCACAGTAGGGTGGTTATATAACGTAAGTAAGGGATAAGAAGGGATTTTTTGAAATTCATCCCCAAAGGGGGTTAAATGGGGGTTGAAAGTTTATATGGGGACCATACGATTTTTAAAGTAGGAGATCTGAGACTTCGAACATAGACTCTTTAATACAATTTAAAAAAAGTAATTTCACCGTTTTTGGAAATTCATCCCCAAAGAGGGTTAAATGGGGGTTGAAAGTTTATATGAAGACCACACGATTTTTAAAGTAGGAGATCTGAGACTTCGCATATAGACCCATCAAGATGAGTACAGGAAAGTAATTTCACGGTTTTTTGAAATTCATCCCCAAAAGGGGTTAAATGGGGGTTGAAACTTTGTATAGGCACCAAACGGTTTTTGACGTTAGAGATCTGAGAGTTTGCACATAGATCCTTCAATATGACATGAGAAAAGTAATTCCACCCTTTTTTGAGATTCATCCCTAAAAGGGGTTAAACGGGGGTTGAAATGTTGTATAGGGACCAAATTATTTTGAAGTTACAGATCTGAGAATTCGTATATAGACTCCTCAATAAAGGTCGAAGAAAGTAATTTTACCGTTTTTCAAAATTCATCCCCAATGGGGAACATCCTAAATGGGGGTTGAAACGATTTTTGAAGTTGCAGCTCTGAGACATCGTACATAGTCTCCTCAATATGAGTACAGAAAAATAATTTCACGGTTTTTCGAAATTCATCCCTATAAGGGCTTAAACGGGGGTTGAAAGTTTAAATGGGGACCAAACGATTTTTAAAGACGGAGATCTGAGACTTTGCACATAGACCCATCAATATGAGTACAGGAATGTAATTTCACGGTTTTTCTAAATTCATCCCCAAAAGGGGTTAAATGGGGGTTTGAAACTTTGTATAGGCACCAAACGATTTTTAAAGTTAGAGATCTGAGAGTTCGCACATAGATCCTTCAATATGAGATAAGAAAAGTAATTTAACCCTTTTTCGAAATTCATCCCTAAAAGGGGTAAAACGGGGGTTGAAATATTGTTTAGGGACCAAATTATTTTTAAGTTACAGATCTGAGACTTCGTATATAGACTCCTCGATAAAGGTCTAAGAAAGTAGTTTTACCTTTTTTCAAAATTCATCCCCAACAGGGGTTAAATGGGGGTTAAAACGATTTTTGAAGTTGGAGCTCTGAGACATTGTACATAGGCTCCACAATATGAGTGTAGGAAAGTAATTTCACGGTTTTTCGAAATTCATCCCCAAAAGGGGTTAAACGGGGGTTGAAATTTTGTATAGGCACCAACGATTTTTGAAGTTGGAGATCTCAGAGTTCGCACATAGATCCTTCAATATAAGTAGAGAAAAGTAATTTCACCCTTTTTCGAAATTCATCCCTAAAAGGGGTAAAACGGGGGTTGAAAGTTTAAATGGGGACCACACGAATTTTAAACTAGGAGATTAGTTGCAAAAAGTAATTTCACCGTTTTTCAAAATTCATCCCCAACGGGGGTTAAATGGGGCTTGAAACGATTTTTTAAGTTGGAGCTCTGAGATATCGTACATAGTCTCCACAATATGAGTACAGGAAAGTCATTTCACGGTTTTTTGAAATTCATCCCCAAAAGGGGTTAGATGGGGGTTGAAAATTTGAACTTTGAAGTTAGAGCTCTGAGAAATCGTACATAAACTCCTCAATAAGAATAAAGAAAAGTAGTTTTACCATTTTTCGAAATTCATTCCTAAAAAGGGGTCAAACGGGGGTTGAAACTTTGTATGGGGACCAAACGATTTTTGTAGTAAATCTTGAACTTCGTTCATAGACTCATCCATAACAGTAAAGAAAAGTGATTGCTGTTTTTTGGAATTCATCCCCAAAGGGGTTAAAATGGGGGTTGAAACTTTGTGTAGGGTACAAACGATTTTTGAAGTTGGAGCTCTAAGACATCGTATATAAACTCCTCAATAAGAGTAGAAAAAGTGATTTTTCGTTTTTCTAAATTCATCCCTAAGAAGGGGTCAAACGGGGGTCAAAACTTTGTATGGAGACCAAACGGTATTTATAGTAGATCTTAAACTTCTTACATAAACTCATCCATGAGAGTAAAGAAAAGTGATTGCTGTTTTTTTGAAATTCATCCCCAAAGGGGTTTAAATGAGGGTCGAAACTTTGTATACGGACCAAAAGATTTTTGAAGTTGGCGATCTGGGACATCGTACATAGACTCCTTAATAAGAAAAAAGAAATGTGGTTTTACCGTTTTTTCATCCCTAAAAAGGGATCAAAAGGGGGTTGAAACTTTGTAAAGGGACCAAACGATTTTTGTAGTAGATCTTGAACTCATCTAAAAAAGAAAAGAAAAGTGATTGCAGTTTTTTGAAATTTATCCCCAAAGGGGTTTAAATGGGGGTTGAAACTCTGTATAGGGTCCAAAGGATTTTTGAAGTAGGAAATCTGACACTTCGTACATAGATCCTTCAATAAGGGTACAGAAAAAATGTTAAACCATTTTTTGAAATTCATCTCCAAGGGTTATAAATGGGGACCAAAACTTTATAAAGGGACCAAATGATTTTTAAAGTAGGGTATCTAAAACTGATTAAACTGAATAGAACTCAAATGATTTCACGGTTCATTAAAATTTATCTCGAAGACGGGTTGAGTAAGTAGGGGTTGAAAGTTTTTTTAGGGACCCGTACAATTTTTAAAGTAAAAGTTTTTTAACTCCATGCATAGCATATAGCAATTAGTAGATTGTTTTTTTGTGTAAGTAACAAGCGGTTTATTAAGTGCATTTAATTTTTTGGTAATAATCCTTAAATGGACTTAAGAATTGATTTTCACGGTAAATGTGCATTGTGCACTTTTGGGCCCAATATTTGAGGGTTTTGTTTAATTACAACAAAGTTTATGAACAAATATCAGAAACTATTAATTGCCTATTAAGATTAATTGCCTAATTATAATTTACACCGCAGACGAAGTCGCGGGCATCAGCTAGTTATCTATAATTTCATTGAAGAGCTATTATGTTTTGCAATATAAACGGAATAATGTATGTGCCGCCGCCGACTAGTTTAATTAGCTATTTGGTTAGCTGCCTAGGCTTTTCATTAAACACACTCCTTATTTTATGTTAGGTTTGTTAGTCAGCTTGTGTTCCTCAGTGCAGAAATAGAAGCCCCGCAGCGGGGCTTCGTCGACCTGCTGGCGGGACATAGTTTAGTGAAAAGGCTAGGCAGTTAACCAAATGGCTAATTAAACCAGTTGGTTGCGAGATATATATAATCAATAAATACTCTGTTTAAAATGAAACTATTTATTGCATGTAATGCACGGCTAAGCGGGTCAAAGAGCTTAAATGTGGTGAGCTGCGGTGTATAAGTCGCAAACTGCGTTCGCACCTGCGATTCAGGGCCGCTCTTCGACAATTAGCATGTGATACGACTATGATATTGCTTGCAATATACCCGATAGCGTCATCTTGTTTTGAAAGGGATTCGCTATAGTAATATTACACTCGTTGACGCCCTTAATAGCGCGTGAAGGTAATAGACAAAAAAGTCATGGTAGCTGTAACAAACGTTAAAACAAGAAATCACATCATTATTTATATAACGACCTTATTATTTGGCTTTCGATTCTTCAGTCGATCCTTTGCTTCTCACAGCCGATAAGTAGTAACTCATTACAACACTTTATATACCGGTGTGCTATAGTTCCGCCGCTAATCTATCATTAAATCGTTGATTTGAATGCTGTGAACTTTTCGGTGAACAAACGCTTGCAACTCGATGGGAACTAATTTTCTCTCGGTGCGAACGGCATAACTGGTGATGGTGAAGTGCTTTATGGTGTCAGTGTGGTGTTTGTGTTTGTGTGCACGCACTGTGTTGACGGTCGTGTGTGTCTGTGTGTGTACAGGAGGCGCAGGGCGAGGTGGCGGGGAGACCCAAGCGCAAGCTGGAGGGCCTCGCGCAAGCCGGTTTCGGCATCAAGAACGCCGTGCTCGGGTTCGCGTTCGGGGTAAGTACGCCCGTTAGCCGCTAACCTGCTGTCGTGTTCGTGTGACTTTATGTGGTCGCGTCATCTATTCCTAAACACTAACACACGCCTCTGTGTTACAGAAAGTCAACTCGATCATCGACGCGAAAACACGACTAGTAGAGACGCTGGACCGCACCAACATTGAAAAGAACCGCGCCCTCGGAATTGAGACGCCACGAAATGATGGGCTAGCATCTCTAGGCACTATCGTGGGTCAGGTCGCGGGTCCAATACTGCAGCTCATCGGCCCCAAGATCCAGGCTGTGTCCGGACTGCTGGGTGGTCTTTCCGGAGGCACCAGTAGCGGTTCCGGTGGCGCCAGTACCGGTGGTGCCGGTGGAGGTGGGCTGGGTTCCGCGCTGTCGCTCCTGTCGTCGCTGTCAGGCTCGTTGTCAGGCGGCGCCGGCACCGGCGCCGGCGGCACCGTCGAAACCATCGATTCCTCGGAGGAGGATGATGACTCCTCTTAATCACTCACCGCACTGCCCCTATCCCTGTCCTCGTCCCTCCCCCTCCCTTTAGCCGCCTGTACAGTCCGCGGTTTCCCTCCTCTCACGCTCACGCCTGTGGCGCTCTCTCGCCGCGGCACTGTATTTATATTGTAAATAGGTTTAGGTGAATGGTGGTGATATTAAAGATATTCCTTCCAACTGTTTGTTTGTCTGCACAATACCTTTCCCCTTCCCGTTACCCCTTTTAGCGCACAGTAGTGAATTGGGAATGAATTATGTCCTAGAACGATCTTGTTGATCTACATTTAAGCAGCACTTTCATATACGGGTTGTCTCAAAGTAAATAAAGGACTATAAAACATTCCCAAGGGCTTAAGTAGTATTTAGTAGAGTAGGCACGATTAGAGTAATTTATCAAGTACCGTGCAATCTAAATATAGGCCAATTTTGTGTGCCACGAGTGCTTATTTCATACTAAATCCGCTCCAGCTCTTATGAATCGACCTATACGTACTTAATTGTATAATATTGTACAGGTATAAGTAAAAAAGTTATATTGTAGTAGATGTAGAGTACAACATTACTGTAATGCAGTTGAATATAGGTAGGTAGGTATGTATTTTGAATTCAAAGTTACGGCTCAAAGTAATAAAAAATCTAGCGATATGTGCTATCTTCATAAATAATGCGCCGGTCAAGGTTTAATTAAACCTAAGAACCTAACGTGGTGCATCTTTGTCTTACATCTTTGTATTTCCGTCTACTCCACGCCCATGACTACAGTAAATAATCATACCCAACGAGATATAATTACTGTAAAGTGTAAATAAATGTATATACCTAAAGTGATTTATTGTAATTATGGTGTGGTGTATAGTAGAAATGTGGATAATTATAAGGGGAAATATGATACTTGCATATATTTGATTTAAGCATACTTTTATCCTTTAGCTAAACTTATATCCATCAGCAGGAAGCCCGCCCTGTACATTTGTCTTCATTTGTCTCTTCCTAGATACCGCTAGTCTAACTCTAGTCCCCGCTGGTCTATTTAATAGCCACTGCTATTTTTTCACTAGTTTCTGCTTAGTCACTCTAGTCAGCACATAATTATTCCTTAGTCACAGATACTCCAGTTACAACTGGTCAGTGGTTGTCTGTGTTTAGTGACAGCTATTATGTCTCTAGTCCCATTAAGTCTCTAGGCTAGTCCTGTATGTATATCATCGCCGCTAGCCGAGCTCTAGCCATCGCTAGCCTGTCTCTATTCACTCTTAGCTTATCTCTAGTTACCTCTAGCTTACCTCTAGCCATTGCTAGCCTGTCTCTAGTCACTCTTAGCTTATTTCTAGTTACCTCTAGACTGCCTTTAGCCGCACCGCTAGTCTGCCTCTAGTCTGCGCCCGCGCCGCTCACCGCACCACGTGGCCTTTGCGCAAGGTAATCCGGCACGTTCACTTTTAGCGCTCCACGATGTTTCATATCCAACATATTAAGTACTTACTTCGTAATTCGACTGCATGTAAAACTTTCCGATGCAATATCGTAAGACGGCAAAAGGAAGCGAGACTTGTGTGGATTTACTTGGAATGTTTTAAAGAACGTGTGTTCAAGCTATACAATGTTTGATTCGTTTTGCGTGTCTTATGAAGGAGTATTCTGCATTCATAGGGCAGGCAAAATAAAGTTTAAAAGGAAATCAACAAAAGTTTTGCTTTAAAATTTGCCCGTTATTATTGTAAAGTTTGTCCTAACTAAATTCTAAACGTTTTTTTAAACATAGTATACGTAGCAACGCATGGAGTAATGTATGTAAAGTATTAATATATGTATATTTTGGGAGTTTTCATAAGTTTTTATATGATTAAATATCTTTTACTCTTATGCTATATGTGAAAAATCGATCTGCCCTCGCTCGTTTTCCACAGCAAATATCTCCTTCAGATAGGTAAGTCACCGTCTGAAGTATTTTGCACCGCTTGCTCGAAGGACGATGTGTAGTGATTTTCTCGCACTCAATTGTTTCACACGGTTTCACACCATTTCACACACTTTACACATCCGTTGCACACACCCCCGAGCCTCACACCTCGCCCCTCACCTACGCCCTCGCCTTCGCCTCAGGAGAGCCTTTTACCGAAGACATCGACGTCCACCGCCCAGCTCGATTACACGAAAGTACACTTGTGTGTGTATAATATTTAATATATTATAAAAATATTGTAATATAACAATAAAATATAATATATTATACGAATAACATGCTTGCCTTTTCTTTAACACTTCTTACCTATCTCTAGCCTTCTATTAAAAATTTAAATGTATGTAACCAAAGCAGAATTTTACCTTTATTTCTTTCGCTGATATTTTTTTTATTTCCTTTTTTATAGCTTCACTGTTTCTATAGGCTGTGAAATCTATTTATCAGCTATTTCTAAGATAATGTTATTTTATATAATTATTATATTTAGTATATTAACAGGGAATACGAAAACACCTCAGATGGCATTAATACTTATACATGCATAATCTGTCAGAAATAGGAAGCGGTTGCGAGCAGGAATTTTAGGAGAGTCAGAGCGCGAGCGATCGAGTGCGGACCGATGCGAACGTGTGCGTTATGTTCAGAGTGGCACTACGTCGAGGCGCCAGGCGAGGGCTACCCTGGAACTACAGCCGGGTCCTACATCAGCGCTTCAACAGGCGGAGGCTACTCCGCAACTACAGCCGGCCCTTACGTCTCGACAACACCGGGCTACTCCAGATCTACAGCCTACGTCAGCGCATCAACTATCGAGGGCTACTCAAGAGGAGCTCCTAGTATCCCCTTTGTCGCATCCACGCCCAGCCGAGCATACCTCCCGCCGCGCAGCGCCCGCGCGCCCGCAACGTCAGGCGACAGCGACTTCGGCAGACGATATCCCAGTGTTCGACAGGAACAAAGTGAGCTTGGACTTCCCCGGGAGCCTGTTTGGACCATCCGTGTCGCTCCTTATCAAGACTACTAAGATCGTTGGCGATGTCATACAGGTAAATCTACCTTTATCGTAGTATCAAAAACTTAATGGAGATATTTGAAGGCAAAGTTAATGTAAAAATAAAATATAGGACTACCACTCAATTCAAAAGCGCCTACAGTGAGGGAATAAAGGATAAGGTAAGGGGTAGATCTATAGTACAGTCATGTTCACGTTATAAATATCTGCAATTATTCTTTAATAAATATGCACTGTATGGGGTCTATGGGGGGTTTATACGAGGGAAATACATACTGGTAAATTTAGATTATTATATTTTTCGAAAGAATATAAGATATTTATGTGGCGGCGCTCAAATGGTAACTGAATCAATATTTTATATTAAAACACTGTGTTAAACTGACACATATTTGAATTATATTTATAGTCGGCAAGCCTCTACCTACAGTACACAGCCTAAGGCACAATGTGAGAGCCGAGACTCTCCAATAAGTTGAAAGATAATAAATAATTCGAATACAGTGGTCATTAGCAGTCTTTAGAATAAACGCTTCAGTGAATAAGTCACAAGCAGGTCACCACAATAGCCTTTTCTGTATTTTGTAATATGTAATCGGACACAAAAGTGTGTTAATTAACTGAAGGTCGCCTACTTCATCGGACAGTATTTTCTTTTTACTGTTGCTTATTGCTGATACAGCCAAGGTTCAGCCACTTCAATAATTTAACGCAGTTATTTGAAAGGTTAATTGTTAGTAGCATCCTCCTTGACTCCTTACCGTGTGCATATTTACGTACAAAGTAAGTATGTTGTGTTAGCTTTGACCCTGCATGGCGCGCGATATCGCGATTTGTATGCTCTGTATCCCATATTTTTATATCTCTTATAGTTTTGGGCTTCCTCTTACTGACCCGTTTGGACTCGGCCGAACTTTCAATACAACTCCATACACATAGGTACATAGTACATACAAGATCCTCATTTGAAGGACTTCGCGATAAGTATCATTCTTATCGCCATAAATAAAGCATCTGTCTGTTCCTGACAAATGTGGAAGCCACGAATACTTTTTTAACTATGACGATGAATGCGACCATGACACGCGTACAGAAATCTATTTGCGTGTGTGTAAACTGGTGACGTGTGTGTTTCAGAACTCGGCGGTGCGGTACCAGACTTTCCTGCGGCTATTTAGGCCGCTCTTCCGCGGGCCCTTCGAGATCAAGGGGCTCGACCCCCCCACCACCACTACCACCACACCCGCCCCGGCACCTACCGACAACGAGGTGCGCCGACGCAGGCACGCGTGATATCATCATTAAGCTGCCCAACGAACTATGGATGGAGCTATGCATTAAGAACCAGAGTTACCAACATAGCCCAAAGAAATGCAAAACTTGGGTGGTAACATAAGCAGCTAAGCTTAATATTTCGGAGGCTTTGATTTCCTAACCTTGCGGGTGGTTATTAGATACTTATTTAATTAGTCAATTCGGGTAATAAATATAACGACGTAACAATTAAACGGCGTGTGCTATGATGGTCATTGCGTTAAAGCACCTCTGAGTTAATAGACCATGAATATATATTATATATATAATGTGATCATTACAACAACGCCTTTTGTTGTATTTTGATGAAACATCGACTGACAAAAGTATGGAGCACAAATATCGATATTTAGAATTGATTAATATTTAACTTGTGAGATATTATTAGTGTACTTATTGTAGCTCAAGACTTTTTAAAATCTTTTACATGTAAAAGTCACCAAGAGGTATATGAAATATGACCTAACTAACCATGAATAAGCTCAGGTAAATTTTGAATTATGTACAATATTTATTTGCTCAAGAAGTGTTTAGTCACTTGGAATTCTTGGTTTTATTAATACATGTTTCAAAATGTATACTTTGTGAATGGTGTGCCTAATTAGCTAGATTACACTAAAAATAAATTAATTTTAAATATATTACGTTTGTTTGTTTATCGTTACCTATTATCATCCTTCTGACATCTTCTGAAAACCTTTAGAGGTCAGTCTGACACATAACGCATAGGATAAACTGAAAGGTCTAGGAGTTCGATCATTTGCACAAAAGATGTGTCGTGTCGTCCTCAGTCAAAACGTACCACATACCTAGCTGTCAATAAAATTATATCAAGCGATGATTGTTATGAAAATACAATAAACAATTGTACCTTTAGCCTGAAAACGTCGCTTATAACTAATAGGCCATGGGCGATCAAGCTTCGAGATGGGAGAATATTATGAATGCAGATTTTCGAAGATTTAAATTAAGAGAGCACCTTCCGAATTTCATCAAAATCCTTAAAGCTGTTTCCGAGAAAGGAACACTTTTGCTGGACTAAGTTGAAACCGAAACAATATTAATATTTCTGAGGACTAAGAATGTTTGAAGATTTATCCCCTAAAGGGGTTATGCAAGGGGTGAAAGCTTGCATGGGAAGTTTATATTATGTAGAAACCTTATAATGGGTGTTGCTTGTAACAGGAGCAAATAATTAAAACGTAGATTCTACTCATCAAACAATAAAACTTTCGTTCAACAACTTTTAAAAACTATTGTGATCTTTAGATTTTATCTTTTTCAAAATTAAATAGTATTTACAATGTACGTTAACATCAGTCTAATTGACGTCGCTTGTCACGCTACAAACAATAAAAAAACATCGCAATACTTTGTTGTTTCAAATAAACTTTAAAGTGTAAGTACTAAAAATTAAAACATAAGTTATTTTTAAATGTGGCTGAACAAATGTTGTTCTGTTTGAGGAGTACAATCTATACCTACGTTTTAATTATTTGCTCCTTGTACAGGCAACACCTGGAATAGGGAATAGCAAGACCAACCCCAAAAGACATGAGCTCGGTATACTCTTTCGGTTGACGTTCTGTACGATCCACTTAAAGAAAACAAGGCGATTGTTTGTAAACCCCAAAATTACTACATTGTAAAAAGTCGTTACAACCAACTTGAAAGTTCAATTGATTATCAACTCTATCTCCATGAACCATAGATTACGAGTGCATTAATAGAGAAATGGAGCTGTAGCTGCCTTTGCATTTGTTCGATTCTCAGTTAGTCAGGTAAACGCCAGGGGTGTACATTCATAATACGCCTAAAGTCACATTTCTGTTAAAAAAATATCTGAGCGAATATTCGTTGATCCAAAAATGACACTTATTATGACGTTTGAAAAATATACAGGGCGGAAAGATTAATCGAACCGGTAAGGGCAGTTTACCGAAATAGCTGATGTTAGCTGACCTTGTAAAATCTTTAGTAATTCAACGTTTTCAATTGCCGATTATTTACAAACGCACAATTGGTGAAAAAAACGGCAGTTTTGGCAAAAATATTTTGCAACATCAATTAATCTTATTAAGGGCCCATATTTCAAGATAACATATATTCTTTACTAGCTGTCCCGGCAAACTTCGTTCCGCCTCAGAATTTTTAATTTTTTAGATGTTTTAATAGCTATTCTGGTATTCGGGGTAGAAACAAACTCAATAAATAAAAGATCATAAAAATCGGTCCATCCGTTCTCAAGTTATAAATGGTGTAACTAACCCGACTTTTTATTCTGTTATGTACTTATATAGATATAAAATATAACACATCATTTATTTAGATTTTTAGGTTTTATAGTACCTAATTTCTAGTTTGATTTAGTATACGAATACTTAATAGTAATAAGGTTGATTGTTATTGCAAAATATTTTACCTATATTATATTTTCTTTTCGCCAATTGTGCGTTTTTAAGTGATCGGCAATTTTTTCAATTGTGAAATGACATAACCGCTGGATTTACTATCCTATCTATTCCAGTCTAGTCTATCCATATGAAGGGTACACGGAAAGAACACGTCTAGTCACCTAAGTAACTTTCTGAGTTATTCGCTGGGTGCGAAGTATAAGGTGGGGGAACCACGAAACGATCGCAGCGCGCGTCATGGCCAAAAAAGGAACTTTCGGCAGACCAGCTGTCACTTTTTACTAGCGAAATTTACGTTTTTAGTTGGAAAAGTGCCTTGCAGCAACACAAAAAAAAGTCCGCCGTATTTGGAACCGCTAGTTGGCGCTGTCATCGCGCACCCAGCGAATACCGATTTGAAAGTTAACAATTATGGTAACCATTTCTTTAAAAGTTAAAAATATATATATTATTTTGAGATATCCATCTATAATGAAGTGGAAAGTTATAGTTCCTTGCAAGCTCTACATTTTGAGATTAAAATCTTATTTTCAAAAAAAGTGACTAGACATGTCCCTTCATATAGGGACCGTGCACGAACTATAGGTGGCAGCACTGTCAATGTCAAATATAGGGCAGAACCTTTAGATTGGCGTCACCAGTTGGCAGCACCTTCGCCGTGCACGGTCCCTATAGTGCAAAAGTGACAGCTTATACTGCGTCTCGCGACAAGGGAAGTCGCAGCCAATTATGCTAGCCCAGCAGTAGTGTTCCAGTCCTACAGATTCCAATAATGAAGGAAATAGGTGACAACATCAGAACACGGCCCCAAACTGAAAATTCTGTTGGCAAGTAATCACAGATTGTAACGACATCTATTTGTTTTACTCGGAACCAATTAGACGGCTCAAAGACGCGCTAGCGAGCCAACAGAGCCGTGGGTATGTGGTATGTGCATTGCTCAATACGATTATCCATGATTGCCTAACGAAGTACCCAGTTACCGGTGTTGCCAATAGATGGCACTCTAACTACTTTTCACGGTTTGTTACTTTACGTTGGGCGGGCAGGCCATAGGAATTATACAGTACGTAAACCTACGAGAAGCAAAGCAAACCCGTTGATGGACAAGTCGAGCTTCTAAAGATATCTAAAGATAATCGATAAACACTAACAAAAAGTGCGAAATTGAATTTTTCGCACTTTTTGACTTGTCAGATGATAAGATTGTAAATAATGAATACAGTCAATTCAATAAGTTATCTACCACAACCTTATTTCTCACCAAAACTTGCACGGGATATGTGGGTTTCGTTAGTTTACATACTGTATAGAAAGGAAAATAATTATTTTAGGTGACCAGACCTAAGAATAAATAACCGAAAAAGAGTAGAACAAGGGAGTTCTACTCTTTTTCGGTTATTTATTCTTAGGTCTGGTCAGCCAGCCAGAGAGCAGAAGATCGTTACCCAATTCATAACTGGTTAGGAGACGGGAGGTCACATTTCCCATTTGAAGGTAGCTATAGCTATAGTTATCAAATCCGGCTACGAGATGGGACTATAGGATTCTCATTTTGTAGCCAGCTTCGAATTGGGATTATTGCTCCCATATCAAAGCCAGATTTGGTACTTAGACCAAATCTGGCTTCGAGATGGGACTAAAGGAGCATTTTCTCAAACAGCTCCTTTAGTCCCATATAATGTGGATTATTTTAAGTGATAATTGAGAGTGATTAAATTACTTAGAGAGAGTGATTAGGTATCATGCAAAAATTTCATTTTCGGCCTCATCATCATTTAACATCAGGTGAGATGCTGACCAGTGCATATGCATAAGTATGAAAAGAACTCATCCAATGTGACAAAACCCTACACCTGTCGCAAAAAATGTGCATGCCTATTTTTTATTGCAAAAAGTCTCGGTATTAGTGCCCGTTTTTTTCCTACCTTATATAAATGTATGTTTGTATATGCATATGAATATCTTACGCCTCTATATTGTACTAGTACACCGGCATGTACGAGTAGGTAAGTACCTTTCAAAAACCATTTGCTTAACATTTAAGATTTTTCATATTCGAGAAAAATGTTTAGATACCTACATAACCTTGTCAACTTTACAATCTAGAGTCTAGACTCTAGAGAGTTTCACAATATAATAAACTTCAAGATTAAAGTCAGGCACTAGTTTTACAAACACTCTTAAATAGACCTATAAACTAAATTACCTAAAAAAATATTATAAAAAGAATAACCCCCTCAAGCAGCTCCGCCTGTGGCATGGTTCCCATTACGCTGTCAGCATTATCTCTTTGAATAGCCAGGGCAAACACTCTTAAATATATGTTTTTAAATAGCTAGAGGTTTAATTAAGTTCTGATCACGGACAACCTTGTGGTCCTACAAATGTTGGTTCCTATAAAGTAAAAGGGTGCAAAAGAAACATTCAGTAAAATATATATATATTTTTTAAGAACATGACTAAGTTCATTAATATATTAATAGTATTTAATTATTAATAATATGGTAATTATTGACTAAAATGTCGTTTCGTTGAAACATTGGTTTGACTAGTGTTATACTCCTGTCGAGTGCTCGCTCAGGCGCTCTCTCATTCGACATCTGCTGCAGTGATCTTACGCTATCTTGATCGAGATACTGTGACATTTCCATTTTTCATAACTGTAACTTAAGAATCGTTGGCGAATATTAGCAATGATGATACTCATCTTCATCATGTAAAAGTCGCTTACCGCATTTCGAATAACTAAAGCGGTGATCGCTGCATTCTCGCGCAAATTCTTTGTATCTATTGAATATTTCACAAACGATGACTTAAGGCCGCCAAGCCAGCATCGAGTGAAGACTCAGTGGTAAGGCTACGTGTAGATAAGCACTAGTAGCACTATGAACACGCCGACTGCGATGCACACAATCAGACCGATTTTTTTCTGAAACAAATCAATAAACTAAATTTATTTGTTTACTTACAATGTTGTCGTTAGCTAGTTGCTAAATGTAAGTGTAAATGATATCGCCTCCCCCACAGGACAGGCAATGCCTTGTCTGGGGGTCACCATAAATGTAAAATTTGGAAATGTTATTTTTGAAATAAACTATTTGTAATTATTACTAGTTTAAAACATTTCAGCACAGGACAGATTATAGGTTAATTTGTCGGATAAACTTTCCACTCATTTTATTTGTAGCTAACTATCAAATCTACTTTTTAATTCAACATGGTATTATATGATCATGAATATCTGAATAATAGTCACGTCACCCCACTGAACCTCAACTACAATATTCTATATCATACTATCTTTTGTTTGGTGAAAATGGATAAGAGGTAAGCTCGTGGGAAGCTGCGGAGAATAATTCCTTATCCTCAATCAATCAATTTCTTACTCCTGTGTGGGCCGACCCAGTCGTTTTCCCCTAAGTACTCCACTGCGTTAAGAGCTCGTAAACATCCAACAGCGCTGACTCCACTCTCCACTCACCTGCTTAGTCTTCTTTCGGAAGACGTTTCCTTGAAGTAGTTCATGCTGGCCAACCCCGACGTGTTCAGTGGCCTGTAACGCGAAGTACTCCACGCTGTCGAGCTGATCTTGCTGCGCGGCTACTAGATGCTGAATTTGCGCGAAAAGATCGCGAACATCCACCAGCGCCGCTTCCACTTTTGCGAGCTCCGCGCGCCGCACCTCTGCCTCGCGCAGACCCAGCCGCGCCTCACGCGTCTCTGCTTCGATCTGGAAAAATAAATGAACACTCTTCGAAGATGCATGTCAATGACACGTTTTCATTCTATGAAAAACATGTTTGTTTTATGTTGTTTGCACAATATAGGTACAAATTAATCATTGTTCAAGCCTTTTTTAATTAACCAGGGTGCACGGCTCCACGTCAAAAAGTAAAAGGATCTATTGATATGCAAATCGTGTAATCACATTTATGATCCGATTAAATAGAAAAAAACTCAGCCAAGCGCGAGTCGGACTCGCCCACCCCTCAGTCACGCTCCGTACAAATACTTAAACAAAGAATATTTTTATGATTTAATTACAAATATATAGTTTTCAGGTTTTTCCCTATATTTGTAGTATAGCACGGTATTAATTGGCAAATTTCAATGTTCTAGGTCAACGGAAAGTACCCTATAAATTTTGGTTTCCCTGAGAGTGTCGATATATACTTGACTTGCGGCCATCTTTTTCAAATCAAATCAAATTTCTTTATTTTTTACGGTAACTTAGAAGTTTGATTTTTTCACAGCTTCAAGGGACTGTGTTCACGTGTTTTGCCTCTCTACGAGGCATCCTCAGGAGAAGCTGGACAGGACTGACAGTCCGGCGTCTGTTGAAGAAATGAGGTCGCCGCCACTCCATGTTGGCCCAACGAGACAGAGAGGTGAAACATGTGTCGAGTTTTGTATTTTTAGTGGCGGTTTGTTATATTTATTTACGTTTTTTTTTGTTTTATTTTGCATGTGAATGGAAAATACGCAAGTAATTATAACGACTTAGCACTATTTGACTAACACGTTATCGCGGATTAGCAAAGCAATATTTTTGTTTTAACTAACATGGATTTCCGCAAAGAAACGCCTGATTCAGTCAATTATATGGTTTTATTTTAAACTCGATACCTTCACGCGTTCCTGAGATAAAAGGTCATGATAGACAGACGGACGGATGGACAGACGGACAACAAAGTGATCATGTAAGGGTTCCGTTTTTTCCTTTTGAGGTACGGAACTCTAAAAAGAACAGTGAGTCAAAAAACTTACGTTGTCGACAAACACCTGGAGGCGGTTGTCATCTAGCAGTCTCTCGCACTCCTCCTCCGTAATATCAGCATTCGCTGAAAAGAGCCAGAAATAATATTACAATAAATAATAATTATACAGTATGTACCATTACGAAAACCATTTATTTAAATCCGGGCATGTCTAGGCGATAAATAAGATTGTGGTATATAAATTATTGAAATAATATAGGATGTTATAGAATCATTAATTAACTACATTTTATTTTTTGTATTTCAACTATAAATTTTAAAAAGTGTTAGTATTTCAATAATTTATATACCACAATCTTATTTGTCGCCTAGACATGCCCGGATTTAAATAAATGGTTTTTGTAAGTTTACATACTGTATAAGGCCAGGGATTTCCGTACGAGTAGGTACAGTTTACAATCACGACACAATGGTCCCCACATCACCAACTTGTGGGCAGATATACATGTCACTTAGTTAGGCAACTCCCGTTTCCTGGTATTAGTAGTAACTTTATTGCAAAAATAATAATTACTGACGAATTGAGAACCGGCCTTCTTTTGGAAGGTGTTAATTAAAATGGGCCAAGTACAAGCGGAACTGGAATAATCTAAGCAGCAAAGGAACAAATTTTAAACTTGAATAAAAGGGACGTAAGGCTGATAAAATTAGTGTGGGTATTACGAACTTAGGCACTAATTTTGTCAGCCTATCACGTCCCTTTTTTTCAAATGTCAAATCGAGAACTTAAAACAATATTTTGGAAAAATTACAGGGTATCGGTATTTTCTAGATCATTACGTCGGGAACTATCGAAATAATCATGAAATAATATATATACTACACATCTTTGAAAGCCTTTATACTCGTTCCTGCCCAATTGCGGAGTTGCTGTCGTTCAAAACAAAAGAACGGAAAATTATCAGTTGCGTGCGTACTTACAATAATACGCGGAAATTCAATAATTCTAAAGAAGGTACAAAAACAAAACAACATAAATGACTAAGCTGGTTGACACCTACTGCCGTTAAAAATGCTTCTCTATAGTATCAACTATCAACCAGTTTAGTCAGTTATGTTGTTTTTCTAAACATTCATTTTAGATTCTTAATCCTACCGAGTTTCTGATATGAAGCACTTCGCCGTTTTCTGACACGAACATGACTAAAATATTTCCGCGCACGTTTGAGAAATCCCATGTTGATATATAGGTAGGTAGGTACTTGGGTATTTTGTTTTGTATAAAGTTCTGTGAAGCAAAACTACCGAAAATACAATGTATAATGAAAATTAAAGACACATTGAAACGTCTGTCACTGGCCTTGGTCTTGGACAATATATAACCCAAATTAATAATAATTTTTATTGTACTCGTATTTTGGCCTTCGGTAACCCTTTTTGTTTTATTGTTATTCATTTAGGTACACGACTTTTATCTGACCGATTTAAATTCGAAGAGCTTCTCGAAGCCTCGTTTTTTTGTGTGAGATGCGACACTGGTATTCTAAAAAAATGCCTGTGCTCATTGGTTTCGTGTTTTTAAGCCTGCGGTTGTTCAACCGAGAGAAATTGAATATGAATTACTCGGACATGTCGATTTTGTCTTCAGAATTTACTTATAATGTTCAGAAGTATGTAAACTTTATGCTATCGTTTGTGGAAATACGAGTATCATAAACTACCCGGTTCATTGGCTAAGCAAGGTTACGAATTGGTGGACTATTTCAAGTGCATGCCGACTTTATGGGCCTCGGCATGGTTCCTTAGCATGGGTGCAAAAGAGAAATCCTATTAGTGTAATAGGGTACTCACTTAGTGCAAGTTGGTCAGCGAGCAACCGGCGGCGCGCGGTGCGCAACTCCGCTAACGCGCTGTGGTAGTGCTCTAGCGCTGCAGCGTACCGCTGGCGACAACAGGCCGCTTGTAGTCGCGCAGCTCGCGCCGCCACGCCGCCGCCGCCCGCTGCGGCGGTCGTCGCCCGCTGTTCAAGTTGCCGCAGCGCGCCACTGGCTTTTAGACCCAGCGCGTGCGCTTGTGTTACCACGCTATCCGCCTGGTCCTGCATTTCTGAAATGAGACTTATGCATATGTAGCAGGGATATGATATATGATAAAAACAGGGATTTAATCAAGTTCCTCAGGGAAATTATGAAATCCGGGGAGATGTTAAAATAATGGCGAGTTGGGTCATTTCCCTAGCCAAATTCAATGATTTGATAAAATCTCGAAGCCGTTTTAGGGAATTAAAATAATGGCCACTGGACTTTCTCATTTCCCTTAGAGATTTCATCAAATCCCTAAACTGTTTCAGGGAAAAGATATAACGAGTTATTTAAGGCAACTCGGTTTTAACATTTCACTAAACAAGTCTAGTGATTTCATCATATCCCTAAACAGTTTTAGTGAAAAGATAAAATAAACGAGCCAGAACACTACGACCGATCGACGGGTATTCCTATTTTGGGCGATTCCGCTAGAGACGAACCTTGACATCAATTTACAAGTCCCAATATTTGTTATTTTTTTTATACCATCGTGTAGGGTGAGGTCTTAAATTAATTGTTATGGACTTAACTTCATATTAAGGATGTTAACGCGCTTGAAAACCTTAGCATTCTAAGGTTTAGGACCAACTGCGAATCATACGATGTTGCACCCGCGATCGTTTTAACAGTGAATAATTCATTGATAGTTTTTGTTTTTAATACTTTTTAAATGTTTCTATAGTTGATTGTTTATTATCTTTCAATTTAAATAGGCAAAACGTTTTAAATATTTGACAATTCAAAGAAATTTCTGTTTTTATACTATAATCCGGAGAGGTGGGCTGATTTGGTTGCACCCGCAATAGCACTTTAACCCTCTCTTGTGGCAATTTAAACATTTATTTTAAATTCTTATTCACAAATCTATAGAAAAGAGGTTGAAAAGTAATCCTTAAAATAATATTTTTATAAAAAATGTTTTTCGTTTCATTAGGAGGAGGCCCTGAATGAGTCAAAATGTTGCACCCGCTATAATGGAATCGCCCTTTTCTAATTGAATTGTGGTGATTTAGTGAAATGACATAATTAAATTATTTGGTAAACATATACCATGATGTACAATAATTATTTTATATTTATCACAGCATCAGCAGAAATATGTGTTTTGCTGGACATAGTCCTCGCCCAATAACGCCACGATGGCCATGACGAACTCTTGTTTCAGTACATACATAAAGCAATTGGCTTATGAACATTCGAATTTGTCGTTTATTTTATGGCGGAGATAAAAGTTAAGTCAGGGCTAAGTCGAGATTTATTTTAATAATATTTTTTTAGTTCGAATGGAAATTTAAAAAATCAATTGTCAAACTTCTCCCGTTGTTATTTAGGTAATGACAATGACTATGCCAATATTACGATCTCGTGATAGAACTTAGTGGCAATGAGGAGAGAACGATGAACTTTGGTGAAAAGTATTCAGAGAGATCGCCGATAGAGGTAATGACAATGACTATGCCAATATTATGATCTCGTGATAGAACTTAGTGGTAATGAGGAGAGAACGATGAACTTTGGTGAAAAGTATTCAGAGGGCACTCTAATTTAAATTCTATTATCCGGTAAAATGACGGAACAAGCGAATAACCGGGTGCTTTGTAGTAGGTAACTGGACAAAAGATCCCACTAGGTTGCAGGACAATGATGTGTGGGAACAGCCCCAGTCAATTTTATGATACAATAAACTGTAGAATAGCTTTACTGTTGTCTAATTGTACCTTAATTCAGCCCAAGTGCTCCTTATAAATTCTAAAGGCGACTGAACTCGAAGGATTCGAAAATAGGCAACCTAAGGCTATCATTGATGAATTATGTTTCTTATTAGAAAACAGCTTTTATACATGAACGACTTGCAACGTTACGAGACCGGTAGATGGGCCAAAATTATTTATAGTGCCGAAAAATGGAGATAAAAATTACCAGTTCGCACAACTTCGCGCAAGACTTTGTTGCGCGACAAATAATATCTATTCTATAGTATATCCCTATCCATTAACCTTTGGGCTGTGTTTGATAAGGATCCTGATAACATCTTTAGGCAGTCTTTTTGCATTTTTTTACACATATATTTTTTTTTCAATACGGCGCAAATGAGGCTTGAATCCGTGATTTTTGATTTTTTGAGAGCGCCGGACATAGGCGTCGTCCTATCGAAGCGCAAATACGCGATTGTCGCGCGAACACGCGATGGCGACTATGGCGCAATGTATGGTCGCAATCGCGTGTTCGCTCGACAATCTCCAGACGCTGCGGCTGTTTGCGCTGAATACTCTGCAAGTCTGCACTATAGGTAAAGTCGGCACTGGTCGGAGCCAGCTGTGCTAGCCAGGTTGGGATTGGGACGAACCCGGGCTGGTGTGGAAGGTGGGGTGCGCGTGCAACGCGCGCAGGCGCGCCGTGAGCGCCGACAGCTCGCCCGCCCACCGCACCGCTGCCTCCGCCTGTAAAGCGACAGATTCTAAAATTAGCCAAACAAGAAAAATAAGAAACAATTATAACTTCATTTTACTAATATGCGTTTGCTTTGTGCGATCAATCAGTAAACAAGCGGTACACATTAGTCATTGCTTTGGAGGACGAGTGGTTACCTAAACTTTTTTATATTCAAAATTAAAAGATTGTAATGAAAGGTAAGTTACCTTCCAGAAGCGTTACAGTTCTTAGTACCGGTTATTAAGTAGGTATTATTTCACAAAAAAGGTAACAAACAACACTCTATTAAATTTTATACTTAATTATCATTTAAATATGATGATTCAATATTATGAATTTATGACGGCTAGTCGGATAATAACGGCACATAGTAATTATTAGCTCATGTAGGCATCTTCAGAATGTGCAAGATAATATGCATCAGGGGTCAAGTGCACAGATAACAAGAGCGCAGATGTGCATTGTCATTGTTATCAGTGTGATCAGCGCTCGCGTCTCCGTGTCGGTTACCGAATAATTAGTAAAACAAAGAAAGATAGGGTGGCAAAACAAAGAAAGGCCTATTACCTCCCGTGTTGTGTACATAATTTTATGTCTACACTTGGCCAGAAAGCGGCTACGTAGCGTGAGTTAAAAGCCACTTTATATGGCCAGATGTGGCATAAATTATATATTAGCATAAGATTTTTTTGTCCATGAATGTATACCATCTTTTGTTTTAGACAATTTAATTTACCATATGAACAAGTAATTTGTAAAAGGATTAAAGGTTTAAATAAGCGTATGTAACAAAAAATACTGCCACCGACGGTAGGTAAGTACCTACGTCCGTTTCACGCACTTGCAGCGTACTTTTTTCGATGAAAATTGCTTACATATTTGCAGTCCTCAAACTTGGTACATCAATTTGATTTTTTTTGTTCATATGTATTTTTTTAAAGACTCAAATACTATCGCTAATAAAAATTGCCGATATCGGCAATTTTTTGGCAATTAGTGATTCAAAGTTGAAGTCAAAGTTCTTTATTCTTCAATTTAGGCATATTTATTAAAATGCACCTATGACTGTCAAAATTTACCACCGTCGGTTCCAATGTGAAACCTCTACCCGAGAAGAACCGGCTAAGAAACTTCGGAGGATTTTTGGTGCGGTGTTGGAAGATGGACAATGGCGAACGCGGTACAACCACGAGCTCTACGACCTCTTCGGGGAGCCGAATGTGATTAAAACTATTAAGCTGGGCCGCTTGCGTTGGGCTGGACACTTAGCGCGAATGGATGTAACTAGAGCCCCATTAAAGTTACTTGATGGCAAACCGGACGGCCGTCGTAACCGCGGCAGGCCGAAACTTCGTTGGCTGGATGGCGTTGAGAAAGATCTTAAAGCGATCGCTGTTAGCGGTTGGAGAGAAAAAGCCAAGAATAGACTGGAGTGGAGGAAGATACTCGACCAGGCCAAGGCCCACCCAGGGCTGTAGCGCCTCAGATGATGATGATGACCTATGACTGTCAAAATTTACCACCGTCGGTTCCAATGTGAAACCTCTACCCGAGAAGAACCAGCTAAGAAACTCGGCTAGGTATATTTTTTTGAAAATAGTCATACAATATCATACTCTTATATCATAATTTAATAACTACTTCACAATTTTTTTAACACAGTAGGTGCACTTTAGCTTAAAAAAATATCCCAATCCATGATATAGTTATGGTATAAGTAGTTACTTTGTAGTATGCCCGAGCAATTGGTTTTTATTTTACGACGGATCTAAATTTAGAGTTTGTAAGCTCCGTAATTGTTTTTAGAATTTTATTATAAAATTTAACACAATTTACGATTAATCGGCCATCCTCACGAAGTATGACTCCGTCTAATTACCGCGTCTCCATACATTTAGTATGAAAACAGCGTCGCGGTAATTAGGTGACCGCAGACATACTTCTTGAGAATGGCCGTAATACATTACGTCTCTACACGAATTGTTGTCCACGTAATCTCTTAATTTTTGGTAGTATCTTAATCTTTACCACATATGATCCTAGATGATAGTTAAAAGGGGATTTTGCGTGAATGTCAAACTTAAGCCCTTTTTATAATATGGCTCCCACGAGGTCATGTGTTGCCGTTAACGAGAGCGCCGCATAAACAATTAATTAGATCGCTAATGAACGTGTTCGCGATGGACGTTACAGTTGTTGCATGACGCGATTCATTTAGCGACCAATTCCAGTAAAAATGTCACACTATAATGGAATTTTCACGTGACGTCCGGTGCCGTGAAATAGGAAATTAGGAACTGGAGTCGTCAGCTCAATAGGGAAGGTTATTAGTAGAGAACGAATCTATAAACAGATATGTCAAAGTCATGGTTATATTTACAGGAGTGTGGCCTCTGTTAGAGTAGGTAAGTGACTTCTGTTTTTTTTGATAAGAAAATACTAAAAAAATATTTCATAAGTTCCATAACATATTCGCAAAACTGTAATTCTATTAGTTCCCATCGGTTTGACAGATGTCCAAATTTCCAGAAGTTACACAACCATTACTTAAGTATATACTCTCTCTTATATATAATAGGGCACTTGGAAGAAAATAAGTAAAAACTTTTACAGTTTTATTAAGAAAGTAGTTATAATTATAGCGCTTTATATACTTTCTTATTACAACCGAAGAAAACTTTACTTATCTTTTTCCACGCCTTGCGTCTGACAGGTATTGTTAAATGGAAACTGAATGTACAATATCGACAGGGTTTTAGTTTAATATTTAATTTTTAATTTAATTTGTAGGTTTGAAGTTTATTGTAAGGTATATTACTTATTTCCAAATATAAAGTAACTAAATGGAATTTGAATGCCTAACTATCGTTATATATTCACAACTGATATTTTGTTTGTGAAAAATAAAGGGAAATATCAAGGTATTCGGAGCTAAGAATAAACATAGTTACACAAAATCTCAAACTCATATGTTGGTTGAGTAAGTACGTTCGATTTGAAATCAGTTCACAGAACTTTTCATAAAACTTTGGATAGATTAAACTTTCGTCAATGGCAATAATCTGTTGTTGGTGCTACTAACACGGATAAACGAACCTCTTGCAGCATTGCGTCCATCTCGGGGTGGAGGCTCCCCAACGCTGGACTCTCATCATCTTCCACTGGCAGTACCGTGTCCTGGTATACGGCTCCCGACGCTTCTGCTCGCTGGAACGTACAATCCAGGGGTCACTATTTATTTACATACCACTAGTAGTACAAGTATGACTGTGTATTGCATAAGTTAACCGCGGTCATGTAGTTTATTCGAAGATCACGAAAAGGTATGACTATTTATGTTTAACTTTTTTATTACCTCTTATAGGTATTGTATACTTTGCCATTGCTCAGTTCCCGCGTGATTAATTCAAAAAAAACTTGAGACTGAATCATTTCGATACACTCGAATAGACAGAACTGTAAATAGCCGTTGTGAAGGAAAATAAATGTCATACCTATCTTTGATTGAGCAAGTTGTATGACGAAGAGCTGCGGGCGGACTGGGAACGGGCGGAAGCTCTTGTTATCCTGTTACAATGGTTGCGCCCACGGATTAAGACCGAGATTCACAAAAGAACGGGTGCCTATACGGGACAGTTTTCGTGTGTATTACGAGTTATCACAATATTTATTCAGTTTGTCATGATGTCACGTTTGGATAATTGTTACGCAGGTGTTTTAGCGAGCAAATATTGGCAGTTACTGCTGGGAACGGTGTAGAACTGACCTGCAGCAGTTCGGCGAGGCGGTCCTTGCTCCGCATGGCGTGTGGCGCTCGGCGCGGGCACGTCGCGTTGTGCGACGCCCTGCGCGGTGCAGCGAGGTGACGCTATCTAATCACAGTGATAACACCTGATATCGCGATACACAACAAACGGGTCGGCTGCGGCACTCGCGTCGTGGGGCACTGAGCGGCGTACTCGAGCGCGGACGCGTGTATGCCGGACTCATTAGCGGATGGGTCAGCGCCCGCGCACCGCGCCGCGTTCAGTGCGCTCCTCGCACACAATTCAGCAATCCATAGTTAAAAAAATTGCTGCTCACTGTCAAAAAACAATGCCAGTTACTAATTAAAGAGCGGCAGTTAAGGTAGTGAGACGTGACAACTGGGTGCGCCGGCGCTGACCCCAGTTGCCGCAAATCTTATAATGAGCTATTGTTCGGCAAACTGTGTCATTCACCCACTTACATGATGTTTACGTACTTAAATATTTCAGTAGGTTTTAGTTTCGGTCGCTCACCCATGGAACTGGATATGACGTATAAGTACGTACCAGTGGCGTGGCGTAAAAGATATCCTTGGGCAAGCCGTACATTTTCCTTAAGAGCTGTAGAATAAGGTGGTCAAATGCCTGATATTAGGCAAGCCGGTAGGAATCTAGTTCTTTGGACGCCACGCCACTGGTACCTACTCATACGATTTTCATATCGCTAACTTGCATCTCCCTCAAACGTATTTGGTTAAAGCGAGCTAGAATATTACAAATAATATCGACGTGTCGAATAAAGTTCCTGCACTATATTGATTTGCTTGGGAAATCCCATCGCTGCGGATGCTGATTCACAGTAGGCACATAGCTACCTATTAGATCTCACGTAGGCCATATCCGGTGATTAGTTATTTATTTATCGTATGGCAAATAATAATACACTGCAAATTTATAATCTAAATGTACCTACAGTTTTTCGAATCCTGTAGTCATTTGGCATTGGCTTGTATTTTTCCGAGGGTAGCGAGGTATATTGGGTACATAAGGAGACAGCGACGTAGTGTAGAAAGAATCGACAGATCCTCAAGAGGAGGTTCGGTTGCCAGGTTGTTGCACTATTTAGCACCGCCCAGGCAGTTTGTCTTTATACTTTGGTCCAGGGGTCACGTGTAGGGTAGCGGCGGGTAATCTCCTACGGACGTTATGCAACTTCGACCCCCAATCCGGTGGTTAATAATATCGTTTTCCTAATTAATGTTTAACTCCAATAACGACCTAGGTATAGGAAAATAATCATGATAACATTTGTCATCAATTTTTAGCGAGCGATGTAGGCCCGAGTAACGCGACAAATTTTATCCACGAATTTCAAGAAAATAATGTCGTTTGGAGGTGTTTAGAATTATTCATTAATTTATTCTTTGCAATAAAATATGTCGATGATATAATTCCACTTTCCTTGTAAACAAATCCATAATTGTGAATCAACGAACATTAGGCGTTTCACAAACCACTAAGACAACATAGGACGGTGAAATAACTAACTAGGTAATAAAATAAGCCAGCAGTATTTGTTTCTGGTACAATCATAAGACAGATTTACCTACCTAGTTTAGGACACAGGAATATTCCTAGGCCTACTTTGCATGCAACGAACTATATAGGTATATATGTCATCTTAATAAGCTATTTGGTTAGCTGCCTAGCCTTTTCATTAAACACACTTCTAATTTTAGGTTAGGTTTGTTAGTCAGTTTGTGTCCCTCAGAGCAGAAATAGAAGCCCCGCGCAGCGGGGCTTCGTCGACCTGCTGGCGGGTCATAGTTTAGTGAAAATGCTAGGCAGTTAACCAAATGGCTAATTAAACCAGTTAGCTGCGACATACCTACATATAACACCTCGGCATTGGTACGCCATCAGATACAATCTATACACTTCAGGGTGCTTATAACATCTGAACATGTGCTCTAACGCCTTGAAAATAGAGGCGTGTTCAGATGTTTGCTCCGATGTATCTGATAGCGACCGTTCAGTATTATTGCAATAGGGATGATGACTGGGTTAAAAATATGTAATTCTATTTAGTCCGTCAGTTAGATTATGGAAAAATTTGGGACACGTATTTTTTGGTTTATCAAAATATTAAAAATGACAAAGTTATAGATCATCAAACTTCTGGAGTGGGGGCTTGTGACGTCACTCTTGAGTACAATTTGTACTCAAGAGTGACGTAACTCGAAACTTCTAAGCACTCTATCCTCGTCAGTTTTTGTTTGTCAAACAAAACAAAAAATACGTGTACAATATTTTTTCATAATGTAACAGACGGACTAAACCGTTTTTTTTAGTCATCTAGCCTATTACGTATGTTCAGTATTATTGCTATTACGTAATAAGGCTAACAAATATTGATACCATTTATTCGGTATCTTCGGGTCTTCTATTTTTTGACGTGAAACATCTCTAAAATCTCACTGAAATATACTGTATAGGGCTATTCCATGAAAATGTAACGGAAGTTACCATTTCATCGCGTGTTCGTTTATTTATGGCGTAAATTTAAGTATTAATTTTAATCTAGAGAAGTATAACTTTAATCCCTAGATATATTGACACCTGAATATATACCATTAATGAAGAAACACGCGAGAAATTGGTAACTTACGTTACTCTTTGTCGTGGATTTACACTATACCAGGTTAGAAAATTGGATTGTGACGAAAACGTCTACTTATATAGTCTTACCTTAATAAATATAAAACTATTAGCTTAAAAACATGAATCTAGTGTCATAATTTAGTTTTCACACCTCCTATTCAGAAAAAAGTATTTTGCTCCCTCATAAGAGGGATCAAAGTAGCACTTTTCTGTTCAAGGACGACAGGGTATTTTTAGTTTGAACCCACTCAGAATATGCCATACCCATAGACAGCTTTATTAGTATATTACACACCGAGGGCGGTATAATAAGGAATGGCCCAGATCACAGATGTTTGCGGTCCGAGCCGCAGGCGAGGGCCATAAATATAATATGGAAGTGGTATTTTCGTCCCGTCCGTAAATAATAATTATGTTTTTATAAAATAATAATAGATTATACATTTAACAATTTACTATTTAATTTTTAATAATAATGTGTGATGCTCTTTGATTAACTATATATTTCGTTATTTTGGTAGGTAGCGTTTGTATTTGAATTTTCCTCATAGTCGGTGTGAAAAGCAGTATGTGTCACACGGTAGCAAAATTATTTCCACCACGGGCGTTAACACTTGAATCCCTCACTACGCTCTGGATTATACTTTAGAATCCCTCGCTACGCTCAGGATTCTATTGTATAATCCTTCGCTTCGTTTAGGATTCAATATACGCCCTCGCCGTAAATACATAATTTTGCTCCCTTGTGACACAATCTACTATTATATAGTCAGCTCACTGTTATGACCTTAAGGGCCTTATCACACTTGCGATTTGCGGGCGAGCTGCGGGCGAGTTTCCATACAAAACCAGCGCGGCGAACTCTAGCGACATTTGTATGGAACTTCGCTTCTAACTCGCCCGCAGCTCGCTCGCAAATCGCAATTGTGATAATAAAGCTCTAAGTTTTCATCAGGAGCGAGTGGGGCGGCGCGAAAGGGCACACTTTCTATTCGGTATTCGGGTTCGGTATTCTTCGAGTCATAATAGCAAGTGTAATTTGGATAATGTCTATGGTTTAATTAAAACAAACAGAAAGTGTAAAAAACAATCGGAAAATTCAGTACATCGGCCGCAATCCGTGCAAAAGCCAGCAAAAATGTAAGTCATGGGTATCATCGAAAAGAGAAGGTTATAGGCGATACGTGGGTATTATGTCCGGACAACTGGACACTGCGAACAAGGCGGTTTTGGAAAGCGTCTTAAAGCTATTAAGGCGCGCATGGGTGCGCTTAGCAAACGGCACCGACTCCCTGACATAGACGTTTCACGTTATTGTATGTTTATATGTACATATAATAACGTGAAACGTCTATGTCAGAAATCGTGTCGGAACATTCGGCGGTTGGTTATCCAACGGCCGTATGTTCCAACACGATTTCTTATCACTATCTTCATCAGCCGCAAGACGTCCACTGCTGGACAGAAAAGTCTCTCCAAGAGAAAATAATTATCGGGAGGATATGCCACAGCCGCCACACTTGACTGGCGGGTCGACATCGCAGTCAGATGATGCTGACCTCCGGTTTATTCGTGCGTTGGTATGTGCGTATTGGCTAAGACTGTTAGGTATAAGGTCAACTGAGGTAATTGCGTCTATGGGGCCAAATGCGTCTTTTAAGGATTTCATTAAACCCGAACTCTTTAAAATTATTTCTACCGTACCTGCCTGTAGTATACGCTGCACTTTACAGGCAGGTACGCTAGGAGTAATTTCAAAGAGTTTAGATTAATTGGAATCTTTAAAAGACGCATTTGCCCCCCTAGACGCCATTACCTCAGTTGAGATTTTTGGTATCAGCGTAATTCGTTAAGAGGAAACAGGAGGGCAGTTTTTCCATACAAACGTAGTCCCCTGTTTCCTCCCTGGTTAATGCCAGTAGAGCAGTAATTTTTTGTCCAAAAATCTATGGCTACTATTGATATGTTCCTATCTTTTCCTTTTTACGATAAATTGATTCTCAAAAGAGATATTAACCTTCAAAAACCTAAATAAAATGCCAGATTTTCCGCTGTGTTCACACATCCAGAAAACAAATTTGACTAAATTATTAAAAAAAAAGAAAACATAGGAACACGGCCAAAGCCTTTCTTTAATGTTTAATGAAAAAATTAGTTAAATAGGTTAAGTTTTGGGGAAGAAATCAGGGGACTACGAAACGTTGTTTTCATGAAATTTTAAAAGGTATTTTCGGTCCAAGCTGCAGTTGTCTCTATCGCGCTCTGCGGGAGAGAGGCGGGCAGTGCGGGACAGCGACACATTTTACAAATATTCAATTATCTCGGCCTTACTGTTTCCTCTTAAATTCGTATTTCGTCTCATTCTATATTCGTCACACATTTTTTATGTATAAAGAATAAATAATAGTCTTTTTCTACTCCTGTACTGTTATCTGTCTTTTACTTGGTCACGAACACTAATATAAGAACATATATAATATGAGTTCAGAGAAGTCTATACTCTATTCCCCATAACAGCACTAGTGTCGTTATAGCCACTTTACGTTATTGCTAGCAACCACAGACTTCTAAATCTAGGTTAAACTGAGGTCAAGGATTAAGCGCTCAATTTTAACTTTACGGTAAAAATGCACAACTACCAACTTAACAAACAATTAAAATCCTACGGCTTTTAAGAAAAACAAAACTTTCTGAACTAAATTCATTGATGCCAACATAAAAACAAAAGTATTTTTAATATATTCACTGCGTGTCAACTTCATTTAAAAAATAAAAAGTTTACCATAGACACATACTGACAGTCATACGTCATATTTGCCTTCTTTGCAGGTTATGCCTTGTTTGTATCTTATAATTTTAAAACCTGTCGTAGAAAAAGTATTGTATGCAACGTTGTATAATTAAGTCAAAAAACGCTCATTGCGTCTCTATTTGCGATACTCGCCGCATTCGCGGCTCGTATCGCAACTCACGCAATTCGCATTTTTTGAACCTTCTTATACAACTGTTGCATAAAATACTATAATAAAGAATGTGTGACGAATATATAATGACACGAAATACGAATTGAACGAAAAACGAATGGGACGAATTACGCTGATACCAGATTTTTCATCTTTTTACTTTATACTAATATTAATTCAATATTTTGGAAGCGTTTTTCTGCTACACCCTTATCTATATAATATTATTTTTAATTACCTACATAGAAATAGAATACATACAGGTTAGCTTCTTCCTGTTCTGTGTTTCATTTTCAACGCACTTTCGGGTGTATCGTCAATGTCGTCATGGTATCAACTAAATTATCTTGATCTTGAACACAAAATCTGTGTACCTACATTAAACATGATAGATAACACCTAATATGTGCAAACTAGTGACGTAGCGCGTAGATTTTATGAGGACTTGTTTCTCTATCCACTTAGAGTGGCATTGAATAGGTATATAATATTATAGTACTTGCATAGACTTACCTAAATAGGTATGTCATCAAAGATTACAAAATATCTTGATCATACATAAGTATAGCAAAAATGGGAAATAATAAAAAAAGGAAAATAGGTATAAATGGGATAGTTGACACGTTGTTAGGGAAAAGTTGCTTAAAAGGAAAGTACCTACCTAGTTTCCTAGCAGAGTTGAACTCGTTTATTTACATTGTGTGGGTGTTATAATGTGTCAGAAGCCCAATCTTACACAAATATCCCATACTATAAAATACTGACTACGTTTAAGCACAGTAAGAGTATATGTAAATATTTAATCTGTGATGTAAATGTAATAATAAATAATTATTTTGGTGCAGCATCTAACGGTAGCCTTCATAACTAAAGTAACAATCAGAAAGGTTTTGAGCACGGTTTGATGGCGAGCTGGGCGCTATGATTGTGCGACTGGCTCGCACGTAGTTCCAACGGCGGTTCATAGATGGCGCTGCAAAATATTTCCCATTGTATGTAAATGTAATCCTATACTATGTTATTGATATGATATACTATGATTTTCTAAGTTTACCCGCGACCACGAACGCTGAATAGGGTTACGAAACGTCGGGACTTAAATAGTGTAGCGCGAAAATAAGATACGCGATTTAATCCGTCTAAGCTGTTTTATTATAAGATTTTTTTTCTGTTTAATAGCCTCGGGTTAGCGGTTTTTAACACTATTCCAAATTTTAACTCCATAGCATCAGTTGATCTTGAGATATCTTGTTGTGACAGACGGACAGACAGACAGACAGAGTCGCACCATAAGGGTTCCTTTTTTACCATATTGGTACGGAACCCTAAAAACAACAAAAAATATTATAAAGTAAAAAGGTAGAGCGTTGTCACAAAACGGTCCCTCCTCAACAAAATGCCGACAGCTGCGGGCGAGTTAGAAGCGAAGTTCCATACAAAGCTGTGAGTTCGCCGCGACTGGTTTTGTATGGAAACTCGCCCGCAAATCGCAAGTGTGATAAGGCCCTTAGAGCCTGCGCTGGTCTTCCGGTGGAACCCGGACACGGACTTATCAACGAACATTTGTGTGGAGACACCGACTTGTGATATCTAACGTTGTGAACGTGTTATTTAACGCTTTCCATAAAATTATGTCTGGAAACATAATTTGATGCTTAGCGTTATATAGGTACTTTTTCTTAGAAACTGCATACTTACCTACTATTTGAACGTCATTACACTTACACTTTTAAAAGAAGTCTATTTGATCTGCCTATTGTAATTATGTAACAACAATTCATTATGCAAAAAAAACCGGACAAGTGCGAGTCGGACTCGCCCACCGAAGGTTCCGTAAAAATACTTTAAATAAAGACTATAGTTTTTAGGATTCAATAACAAATGTATAGTTTTCAGATTTTTTTCCCTACTTTATACTTGTAGGTAGTTGTAGTGTAGTATAAAGTATAAGGCAGTATTACTTGCCAAATTTCATAGTTCTAGGTCAACGGAAAGTACTCTATAAATTTTGGTTTCCTTGAGAGTGTCGAAATACACACCTGGCCAAAAAGTGTAGACATAAAATGATTATTTAGGCTTCGGGTTCCTTTTAAAACCCTGTGCCATCAATAGAGATAAAGCTCATTTGCAATGATGAGAAAAAGTTATGTTACAACCATCCTTACCTCACTGTATTTGTTTTTACGCATATTCCCTTAGTATTCTCGGTCCTGGATGGAGGCCCAACAATTGTATGGAAACCAGCCAACTCAAAATGTTACTAGGGTTAGGTTAGCATTTGACTTCGACCTCGCCTGTTGTTAAGTGAAGATGAAGTCGATCACGCAAGCAAATATAGGTACTTAAATACGAGCCTATAGATATACTAGTGTGTTGGGTAAAAATGTCGTAATCGAAACTCATTCACCCGTTTGAGAGATCAGATTAGGACACAACCATACTTACAAATATCCACAAATCTATAACCGGAGTCTGTGTTCAGGGGCTTTCATAGAATACAATCTGTTCTAGTAAATTTTTTTTTTTTTTTTTTTTTTATGTTATAAGTGGCAAACGAGCAGACGAGCTGCCTGATGGAAAGCAGTCAACGTCGCCCATAGATATCTGCAACACCGGAGGTGTTACCTATACGTTGCCGATCTTTGAGAGCCCTGTTTACTCGTTTCTTGAAGTACCCCATGTCATAGCGCGCTGGGAACACCTCAGGTGGGAGTTCATTCCACATCCTGCCAGCAAATTATTACGTATATTAGTTACTTATGTCACCGGAAGAGTTTCTTGTTCTTATCTTACCAAACCCTGAACCGTACTCCGTATATCTTGTGTGTCGTCCCTCTCGCCCTTGTCATACCTAAGGGTTCTCTATCGGATATTGATTTAAACTAAAACAAGGTTTAATATATTTATTTGAACTCCGATAGGATTGGCGAACGGAAGAGAAGAAGGTAGAGGGTCCGTAAAATGAGATTGGAACTGGCGAGAGTCAACTGGACTCCCCTGGGCTGACTAGGTTCTGTTAGACCCGTTAGGTCCTCTAAGAGACTCCCTTAGTCTGGTTGGATGTTCATTGTGATGAGTTACGTTACCTACGAGTATATAACGGTGTGCCCTTGTTTCGCCGACAAACGTTTCATCGAATGTATATAACACATTCGTCACCGTCGCAGTTGCTACCTGTTTTCTATCGGTGAGGTAAATTGTGGAGAATGTGTAGGAACAAAATTACCTCTCCATCGAATCCTGGTGTGGGACGACTTCTTTTTGTGTTATTGATGTAGGGTAAATAGAATTACCTCCTAGAAACTTAGTCAGAATACAGAATTGATGACCATTAAGTAAATGACATGTTTAACACTTTCACGACCAATAACCCGCCTAGTAGGCGCTCGTTACTTTTGCCCAGATGCCGGCCGGTTTGGCCTAACAAACTCACCTAGAGGGCTCTGTCGGTTTTTGGGGTGTCGTTCAATTTTTTGTTTGGTTATGAAAGTGATAAGTGGCCAGTTAGTTATTGTTGATTTGCCCATTTTATATGATGTGATTAGCTTTGTTTATCCTAATGCTAATAATGGATCCTATCTTCTGTTTTTTTCTCTCTAATGTAGGTAGGTCTTTTCAAGGAACGAGTGTATGAGCAATTACTCAACTAGGAAGGTATTCATCTTCAGCCCCATAGACATATTACTAGTATACATACAGTTGGGTGATACTGGAGGCTTTATATTGAACAAAGTTTGTCCACTAAGGTAAAACGTAAACCATATTGTAGCTTTTTTGTAGTTGGGTAAAAGTACCTATTACATAAATTATTCTTGATGTTCAAAATGCTTATAGGTATCAATACACACGTGTGTACTAAATCTCTGGAAATAATCTTGATGAAAAGGTATTTTTTTGGAGAATTAAATAAAACACAGAATAATAGTCTCTATCATCTTTTATTGTAACATATAGATAGTTTTCTACACATCCACCGTACATACACGCACGTGCGGCGCGCTACTGATATGACCGCGGCACCGGGGCCGCGGGCGCGCATCGCCCGAGGGCCTACACACCGAGCCGAGGCTCCACTAAACATAAATAGAATTCACATTATAAGATAGACTTACGGACTAGCCGGCGCGGCGCGCCCGCCCGCTAATATGCGTATGTACAGCGCGGGGGGCGGCGGCGCCTATTTACAGCGACGGGATATGTGAGGGCGGCGCGTGAGTCGGCGCGCCGGGTCAGTCGCCGGGTGCCGGGCGCCGCGCCAGCAGCGCCAGCGGCTGCAGCGCGGCCGCGTGCAGCGCGCTCGGCAGCGACAGTGCCAGCGCGCCGGGGCCCGCGCTCTCGCCCGGCGGCGGGTTGATGCGCTTTTCCTGCACACCCCAACAAGCGGCGTTAGTGAGCGGCGGCGCCACGCCGGCCAGCACATCCGACTCGTGGCGTGTGCGCTTTACCTTCTGGCGGCGGTTGCAGAACCAGACGCGCACCACCTCCTTCTCCATGGCGAGCGCGTCGGCCAACGCAGCGATCTCCTCGCTGGTGGGCTTGGGGTTGTGCAGGAAAGCCTTCTCGAGCGCGACGCGCACGCCGGATTCGATGCTGGTGCGCTTCTTGCGGCGACGGCCGACGGCTTCGGCCAACGCGCCGGGGCCGGGCGCGCCGCCGCCGCCGCCGCCCGCCAGCGACGAGTCCGCGTCTTCCAGCCACTTTTGCAATAGCGGCTTCAGCTTGCACATATTCTTGAAGCTCAGGTTCAGCGCTTCGAAGCGCGAGATCGTCGTTTGGGAAAAGTCGTTCCCGTAAAGCTTGCCCATCGCCAGTCCCACATCACCCTGAGTGAACCCTGCCAACAATAAAATTACGTATTAAACTCTCAACTTGATTTTACAATACATATTACTACTCCAGTTAATCTGAGCTTGATCTCACCGAGCTTGATGCGGCGCTGCTTAAAGGTCTTGGCGAAATGCTCGAGTTCCTCGAGGTCAGCGGTGTCGTCGGCGGCGGGCTCGAGCGCGCGCGGCTTGTGCGCGTGCGCGTGCAGCGGCGTGTGCGCGTGCGCGTGTGCGTGCGCGTGCAGCGGGGAGCGCGCGCGCCCCGAGCCCGGGGTCATCGGCGTGAGGAATGCGCCGGCGCCCGGCGGCGTGCGCCGCGGGCTGGGCGATCGACCTTCTGACAACACAAAAAAAATGAAAATATCCTAAAATTAAATAATTTTGTTCAAGTAGCTGGTTTTGGTTCGTGCCGACATGTCGATATTTTCATCTAGTCACTTTCAAACTCGATAGTTCTTAAAACTAATACCTACAGATGGACTATATTTGCATCCGATGAGCAGTAGCCACAACACACCGACTGCCGGCAGACTGCACAGGGACTGCGCATTTATATTGACCACACGAGAACTGCACGCATACTAAGTACTATCACTTCTACAAAACCCTTATATAGAAAATGGAGTCTATTGTAGGTACTTTATCTCTTTTCGACCGACTTGAAAATCTGTTGTACCTACTACAAGGACTGAAGATTCTCATTGTATGATGTTATTTACGATGGAGAATGGTCAGAAATTGGTGAGTGATATCGCATCTGAGGGCTGGTCGGCGCATGCTAGCAAGTCGGGAGTGTTACCGGAATGCAGGTCGATGGTGCGGTCGGGCCCAAGGTGCGCGTGCGCGCCGTGCGCCGCGCCGGCCGCCGCGCGCGCCTGCAGCTGCTGCAGCTGCTGCGCCGCCGCTTGAGCCACCGCTTGTTGCACCTGTAACACAATATAGTAAGAGTGAGTGTTTAAAAATCGCCACGAACGTTTGGGTATATATACTTCGTGCACATTTCCGTTTAGCCTACTTCCCATTTTGACATATTTCTGATGTGTCGATATTCCCAATTTTTCCGCATTCCGCATTCGTACGAATATGCGATTTATCCGCAATTCCGTCGGAAATATATCTATAGTATGTGATAAGTTGGAATAGAGATGAAGTGACCAAGAAGCTCACACGTTTGTACGTCTATGTTTGTGGTATTTAAAAGCGATGCCTAGATAACGTCGAAATTTTAAGCACCGTCGGAACACTATCTACCTAAACTAGTAGTAAACAAGTTTGTAACCGACCGTTTTTTATCGAAAACGGCTAGTCACTCATACAACTGGCCTGGCCGCTGAAAACAACTAGGTATTTGAAAAATTAAGACAGAAATCAGACTGTGCTTAGGAATATTATTTCTTTATTTTTTTATGTTATAAGTGGCAAACGAGCAGACGGGAAGCAATCAACGTCACCCATTGATATCTGCAACACCAGAAGTGATACCTAGACGTAGCTGATCTTTGAGGGCCCTGTTTACTGGTTTCTTAAAGTACCCCATGTCATAGCGCGCTGGGAACACCTCAGATGGGCGTTCAATCCACATCCTGCCGGTTCTTGGCAAAAGCGAGCCGATATGCGTCAGATTATGTGATTCCTGTCTATTAAATAGGTAAACAAAATTTTCTCATTGATCTTGCATAAGGTTTTAAATAAGAACCAAGATCTGTTTGCATGGAAAGCTTAGTCGGTAGCCAGGTGGCTGTAGCATGTAATTGTATACCCTGGCTTATAGTACTAACCAGATTCCGATAGAAGCAGTGTTTTTCATTTTCTCACTGAAAGCGACGTCCTCCAGTTTTCTGCATATTTGTAAAGAAGTTTATGTTACAATATTACCGCAAAACAGTGCAATTTATGTTGTGAGGTGGAGAACGTCAGATTCAGATTGGATTCCAATTAAAATTCTTGATCAACACACTTTGTGATCAGGAATTAATTTAATATACTCGAGTAATACTCACTAGTATTACACGCGTTTTATGACTCGTAAGCAAAGCTCACTCGCATATATTTATAGTTACATATACGTAAGTGTGGTGCGTTTCTTCGTCAGATTGTTTTCATTGTAAAGTATATACCGCGGTATACGGCTGTAGGTACATTAATTTCCACTTGAAAAGCTGCATTGCATGTGTGCTATGATTCCGAACTGTAAGCTGTGTGTGATAATGGAACGTACCTGTGTGTGCAGCAGTAGTGAATGCGCACCGTGCTGTGTGAGCAATAAGTGCTGTAGTTGTGCCAGAGCCGAACCCGCGCCGCTGCCACCCTGCGGATAAATTGTACAAATAAATTATTATGACACGTTTAGTGTTGTGACATGACATTATGGAGATTAAATAGTTTTAGCCTGTTTTTGTTGTTATTTTGGCTATAAGTGGCAAACCAGCAGGCGAGTGCTCTGATGATAAGTAGTCATCGCCGCCTATGGATATTATGAAACGCTAGAGCAGCTGCTTATAGGTGGCTAACTTAGCAACCTTTACGTGTTTACTTGCTATTTGAGGAATACTTCGTTAACTTAACAATAGACATCACCATAACGAGGAGCTTATTCCATGCAGCTAAACCTAGTATGCTTTACATTTTCATTAAAATGTTATGAGCGATGATTTCAAAAGTAAGGATAGGCCCAAGGCTCGAACAGTTCGGAACTATTTTTCCCGTAATAAAAAATGCAGCCATAAAGACCAGCTGCGCAGTGCACGCGCCGCGTGTCGCACTGCCGGCTGGTACTGATTTGGCGGTATTTTACCGCCAAAGCGTTGGAACCGTCTGCGCGCTCGCTTAGCCCTGTCCTTTGTATACGTCAACGACTTCAGCTATACAGGGTGTCCCTAAAACCAACTTTTATACGATCAGGGCTGATAGACCAGCTCATAAGAACCTAGATTAAGCAAATTTGACCTCAGTAAAAATCTCTTAGTTTTCGAGATATTGACGTTTTTGTAAAACTCGTGCTAAGTGATACCCTGACTCGGTGTTTTGAGTGTCATTGCTAAAATATCAAGTATTTTACAAATCTGTATTTTGCTATGTGTGGCCAAATAACTATGCTATTGAACGTATTTTCTATTTTTGCTAATTTATTCATGCTGTGGACACAGTACAATAACAAAAAAAAATTATTCGATTTTTTTCAAATTTCACCTCTGACTTCGAACTAGCGTGGTGAAAAAAAAATGTACCAACATAACCAGGCACTCAACGTAAAAAAAATGCGCATTTATTGTAGTTTCTAAAATGATATAAAATTTACTAAGCACTGTAATAATTTTTGAAATAATGATATTTTGTTACAAAATTAACTGTCTGCCGCCTTCATCTCATACGATCCGGTTGAACTAAGTTTGCACCTGGCGTGCTTGACATCACATACAAATTAGGTGCAAACTTCACGTAATCGTCAATATCTCGAAAACTAAGAAATTTTTATGAGGTTAATTTTACTCAGTCTCGTTTTTTATGAGCTGGTTTATCAGCCCTGTTCGCCATTTTGTAAAAGTCGCGAATTTTGATAGCCTGGATCAGTCTTTCGAAAGTCATGACTTCAAATTTCAGTATTTTCTTAATCTGCTTTTTGTTTTAAACATTACTTAATAATTATGCTATCATACCTTATCAAAATAAATTAGATTTTACGTGATTCAAAATATGACCTCGGATTTGAATCGCGTAATACTTAAAACAAATTTACCATGCTAAAATAAAAAAAAATAATGTAGTTTAAAATAGTAAGATTTTACACACTAGACACCGTAGTTTTTAAGATAATAGCATTTTAATTCAAAAGGAGGTTATACTACAATATTCCATTGGTTAAATTTCGTACCAGAATTTGAATTTCGAACAGAAAAGGTATGATAGCATAATTATTAAGTAATGTTTAACAAAAAGCAGATTAAGAAAATACTGAAATTTGAAGTCATGACATTCGAAAGACTGATCCAGGCTATCAAAATTCGCGACTTTTACAAAATGGCGAACAGGGCTGATAAACCAGCTCATAAAAAACGAGACTGAGTAAAATCGACCCATAAAAATTTCTTAGTTTTCGAGATATTGACGATTACGTGAAGTTTGCACCTAATTTGTATGTGATGTCAAGCACGCCAGGTGCAAACTTAGTTCAACCGGATCGTATGAGATGAAGGCGGCAGACAGTTAATTTTGTAACAAAATATCATTATTTCAAAAATTATTACAGTGTTTAGTAAATTTTATACCATTTTAGAAACTACAATAAATGCGCAATTTTTTTACGTTGAGTGCCTGGTTATGTTGGTACATTTATTTTCACCACGCTAGTTCGAAGTCAGAGGTGAAATTTGAAAAAAAACGAATAATTTTTTTTTGTTATTGTACTGTGTCCACAGCATGAATAAATTAGCAAAAATAGAAAATACGTTCAATAGCATAGTTATTTGGCCACACATAGCAAAATACAGATTTGTAAAATACTTGATATTTTAGCAATGACACTCAAAACACCGAGTCAGGGTATCACTTAGCACGAGTTTTACAAAAACGTCAATATCTCGAAAACTAAGAGATTTTTACTGAGGTCAAATTTACTTAATCTAGGTTCTTATGAGCTGGTCTATCAGCCCTGATCGTATAAAAGTTGGTTTTAGGGACACCCTGTATAGGTGTATACTCACGAAGACATTCGGCGGCTGCGGCGCGTGCAGCGGCAGCGGCAGCGCGTGCGCGTGGTGGTGTGCGTGCGCGGGGTGGTGCGGATGCGCGGGGTGCGGGAGGGGCGCGGAGGGCGCGCGCGGCGGCGACGGCGGCCGGTCGTCGCCGCTCGCCTCGCCCTCGCCTTCGCCCTCGCCGCTCGCCGACCCGTCTGCAACCACGAAATGCGACCATCACAGCATGTACCTAACCGCTAAAGGACTCTGTCCACTACAACGTATCATACCATGACCGTACTATGAACGTATCAGACACGGTATGACAATTCAATTCAGACAAAGAATATTTATTTTGCCTGAAACGTCCATAGTCCGGTTATGGTATGATAGGGTGTAATGGGCAGAGACCTTAATGGGAACACGCATCTATAACGCAGCGTAATGTATGCGCGTCATCATTGGCTGTTACATGTTAGAAAGCGAGATATGTCGCGGCGGTCAACCACCAAGGAGCTCATTTCAAACCACTTGCTATATACATATAAACTACATATATTCCTAATGGATTATTTCCAGATCATCATCATACAATATTGATAGATATTAAGACAAGATTATTTAAAATGCAATAAATGACAGAATAGGTAGTCCACCGCTATCCGTTTTCCATCATAAAAAAGAATAGAACCCTCATAGTGATATTATAGTAGGATGTAGGCATACATAGCGTACCAAAACACATAAAACTTAGGCATGCCTAGGTAACCCATTACATTGAATATTACTTCTATTTAAAAGCCTTGCTGCCCTTTGTCTTACTCAGTTAACTAAACAGCTTGTAGATAACTTGATTCACATAAAAAAATCAGGGTTCTAGATCCAGTCCTACTCCCGTAAGCCCAAGTTGCAATATGACTTTGTGAATTTTTAGACCACTTTAAAGTATTTGGGTCGTCCTACTATTTTGCTGATAATGAATCAGTCTCCCCTACTATAGTGTTATATTGACTCTGCCTTGCGACTTTGATTTTTTTACTCGTTTTCTCATTTGCGTGACAGTGGCGTCATTATCAACAGATTTTTAATATGGAGC
The DNA here is from genome assembly GCA_947034925.1 of Eudemis profundana. NCBI lineage: Eukaryota > Metazoa > Arthropoda > Insecta > Lepidoptera > Tortricidae > Eudemis > Eudemis profundana. The sequence goes on along the minus strand of OX344796.1, from coordinate 19,015,561 downwards.
CATTGTCGGCTAAAGATAAGAACGACCCATTTAATAACACAGCTTTAAGGTGATCAAGTCTGTCTATAGTCCATACAAACAAAGAGGATCATCATTTGCTTTCACAACATCAATTGTGGTTAAAATGTGTTTCAATGTATAGCTTCATGCATTTTGTCTGCGCGAGATAACATATGATCTCTCTCGCCATACAGTCAGACTGGGGCAACTTATATTCTCTAGTACAAGCAAGGATATTGGGTGACCAGTACAACTATGGTTAGCTGATGAATATGTATTTCGCGAGTGGCCTATGCCGTGGGGCGGCACGTGACGCACGACCGCATCCGGAAATAGAATGCAAATGCGATCCCTCGCGGAGGATTACGCTTTACGCATGAAGCGTAATCAACCGACTTGTGCGCCAAAAAGACGACGTCATAGGCTCATAGGGTGATACTGTCTAGCACAATACATACTAAATATGTACATTCCTTTTTTTATTTTACACATTTTACGTTATTGATTCATTAACAATTTTAAGGCAAACCAGGTTTATCAATGAAACGAAACATACATTTCATAAAAACATAGTTTCAAATGATTAATTTCATCTTTGACATACTCAAAAAAAGATGTTATTATAAATCAGTATCACGTCACTTTCAAGCGTAATTCTATAATAATAAAAAAGTCATAAGTTCGGGACGTGACGGTAAGAAAGCGAAAGGGTTTCGATACGCGGCGCGTGCGAAAGGGGTGAGATTTTTTGTCGCGAGTGCGCGCGCGCTTATCCGACCAGCGCGTGTCGCGCACAAAGACGCCGCTAAGATGATGTTCACTAAGATAAATTGCTATTAAAGCTGTGGCATTGTACTTATTGCGCGTCAGTGCGCTTCTTTCATAGTATTTTTTTTATATTGAAACATGCAAGGCCATTTCAATTTAACGACGTGGTTAACTTAGTGGTGGTTACACAGCCTATGAAATCCCGGGTTCGAATCCCGGCGAGGGAAAATGTTTGAGCGACGAACTCTAATTATTCTAGAATTTTGGATGTTTTCTGTAACTTGCTTTAATACTCAACAAAAAACCCATAAATCTATATGAATATTATGTATATCATCCCCTTACTAGGTGTTGCATGTTGTGCTGAGTAAGACTGTCACCTAAAAGTATAAGGAATTGAAGTAGAATATATTAATGCAGTGTTAATTGGACTGTACTTTGAAAGTATTGTCTACAACTATGTTATTGGTTATACGTACCGTGGCTGGGCGGCGGGGAGGGCGATTTGATGAGCTCGCCCGACTCTTCTGAAACAACAAGAAACAACCGTTAGTACTGAAAACCTTATGATATTTTCAGTATTTGAACAGTAAACCCTATTTGTTATGATAATATTCTGGATTATTGGAGATGAGATTGTAGGAGGCACCTGGAGACTGCTAGCCACCACCTGATCGCCTCGCCCCGCGCCTCACCCCCGCGGAGGCCCGCATCAGGCGAAGCCACACGACTCCAATTACGCCACACCGGCACCCGCGACGCCTCGGATCACATTAAGCCGATTAAATGACGATTTGTACTTCAAATTGCTTTCAGATAAAATTGAAGTCGCTCATAAAAAGCTCTAGAATTAACTAGTAGCTATTACTAAAAGGTTTAGTAGTAGCAGCTAACAGGAATCGACGGGGATGGTTTAGCGGCGGAGTTGGTAGGTATTAACTAATTAGTTGGATTAATCGGCTCAGCTGAAGCTGTAGAGGCGCGAGGGCCGGATCATTGCCATTCTAATGCCGAGTCCGGCTCGATGCCACGACATATTCGGGTGTCGGGTGTCGCCACAATCTAATTAAACTAACATATACTAGATTAATACCACAGGTCGCATTACATAACTAGGTACTAGAGCGTGAATGTGTATGGACTTTAGGCGATGCAAATCTTTTTGAAGAACAATGGAGCCGTAGCGACGCTACGAGATCGCTACGATCTTGCTACGACACGTACGTATCGTTATTGTTATTATTTCTTATATTTAGTCGCATTTACATATTATAATGTTACTTATATTTTGCTTAGCATTGTAAAAAATCCAGCAACGATATGACAAAGGACGGGACTCAATCGCAACTTTTTATTACAGAATTGAATGTCGTGTGATATTCTTTACGGAGCGATTATAATGCATGCATTAGTGCAGGCCCGAAATGCGTGGGAGCCGTACCTGCGTGGGATCATCCCGATATGCACTTTATAGAGGACGCGGGGGAAGGGTGGCACTGGCAAACGGATTTGCGAACTATATGTACCTATCAAGACATTTCGTAACAAAAGGATAGACACGGAAACTAAATATAGACGTTGCGCGAGTCGGGTTGTCGTTTTTTGTGTAAAAAAACGATAGTCTTTCGTTTTTTTGCGTGGATTAAGAATCCTTTCTGTGACATTTGTATCTTCGAATATAACGAAGATGTTGCGGAAAAAATACTCTGTAGATTCAAGTTTTTAGTTATAGGTATATGGTCGTTAGCAAGAAATACACCATCCTCTGTCAAACGTCTTTTAGTTGAAGGTTGTTTTTGCTTTTCTTTTTCCGCAATCAACACAGCAGATGCAGCTAGATTATCTATATATAAGTATATGTAATTATTAAAACAGTTCCGTGGTTGATGCTTAATATAATAAATACCTAAACTACTATTGACAACTGTTATAAAAGTAGATAGCATGTTACTCCAAAGAAGCAGTCTCGCTAGAAGAAAAGATTTTTACGAAAAATTGTGGAAACGGAAGATGAGAATTTACGGTTTGAAAATTTCGGAAAATACCTACGGGCACACAAAGTTGCGAAGCACCATTTAGTAAGCTATAAATAGACCGATATAAATATCCTATACATATATACATATAACATGTAATAAACACTAGCGCACTAGGCTTCGCACGGGTGCAATGCTGATACTAAATGCATGTATTATACATATAAATCTTCCTCTTGAATTGTTCTATCTATTAAAAAAACCCGCATCAAAATCCGTTACGTAGTTTTAAAGATCTAAGCATACATAAGGACAGACAGATAGCGGGAAGCGACTTTATTTTATACTATGTAGTGATAATGATAGTAATGCATAAGATGCACGTTGTTGCGCTCGGTTGCGCAACGCAGAGATGATCTCCCGCGTCACTTAATTATTACTTAATATACTAAACTATCAACAAAGTTAATCTGCCAAGTCTGGCTGTGACCAAGGCCGATTTAGGTTTATTCTAATATAATATGATAATATCCCGAGAGGTAGGCAATAATAGAGGAAACTGTACCTATTCATCAATATGGCTTTTACTCGTGAGACCTTTTTTGAAGGTTGGGAAAATGAATATATTCATCCCTCTGTAGGATTTAGTCGATGATGAGCTAGCAGGCTTTATCAGAAGTTCCACAGTAGAGTGTGTAAAAGGTAAGGTTTTGTACTTTATACCGCCATTTGAGTCAGCGACCTGTGCAGTAATAAACAATAGCTTGTTTTTCTTTTAAATAAAATGTAATAAAATTAGGCTCGTAGGCGCGCTATACTTTCAAAGTTATTAGCGATCTTTTCATACCATATTTCGTTGCAAGATACACTCTACAATTGAAATTTTATTTGAGAACAAAACAAATACCAGTTTTGCCTTAGTAGGACGTCCTAAGATTTAAATAAGCGCTAACTGCCAATTCTGGCTCTACTAATTTTGTATAACTTCAGAATAGGAACAATATAGTCGACAGCATTTAGTAACGACATCTCATAATATCAAAAGTTTCATGCTAAAGGGGCGTATAAGCAAGAACCCTACTTACATACATACGCCCCTTTGGCCTGAAACCCTCGATATGGTATGACTTCAAAAATTTTAATCACTTAGAACTGTAATGCGATAACAGTACCTATCAAGAATGCTGAGAATTATTTATTGTCCATATTTGTATATGTAATTGTTTTCAAGGTAAGAATTTTAATTGCTCGTCAGTTATTATTAAACGGGTTTAAAAACGGTAAGTAAATATGACAGGTTTATAATAGATTAGTTGCCACATAATTCCTATTTTTCTAAGGTAATTGCTCAAGGATGCACTACCACAAAGAGTGACAGTTGGGTGAAATGTAAGTTAGACGTTCCAGTGCTTGAGACTGTCCCAGGAGTTGACATCTTAAAGTTACATCATGATACCATTAGCAACAGCACTTACAGCAGGGTGTTAATTATTGGGCATTAGCGTGTCAAAAACCAGAACTTCTTACCTTACGAGTCCGAGTGTTTCTAATAATTCTAATCCATTGTTACCTATAGTCTAAAATATCGATTTTTTACAATGTGATTCGTATATACTACCTATAGATCGTTGTCGTAGATTTCTTGTATCTATACAACGTGTTGCCTGTATTACGAACAAATAATGAAAAATAAGTTTGTACACCTCAGACTGAATAACATTTGTTCAGCGACATTTAAAAATAACTTATGTTTTTAGTGTAATAATGTGATGAATATAATATAGATCGTTGTCGTAAATATGTTTTATTTCTAACAAGTTGAGGTTGTTTTATCGATGGTAAGCTTTTATGTTTGTTACCTTAAAACTGTTTGAATCAACATGGAAGGAATATTCTCTCAAAATGAGTTAAGCTTATGAAAACTATGCTCTGATGTTGATAAATGCCAAAGTACTGAAGGGACTTTTCAAATATTTAAGCATAGATTATGGCAATTGGGGTATATTTTTTCATTTTATACACCGTGGGTACGAGTAACCCGACAAACTTTAACCACGTATTCCTGATGGTATTACAAGTAAATAACGTTATATCAACATAGGTCGAATTTTGTAATTTTACATTAATAGTCTTATGGAACAAAATAAATCAGTAAATTCAGCTCCTCGTTATAAACATGTCCTTACTGGAGGAAAAGTTATCAAAAAGAAAAAAAAAGCTAAAATGGAAACGTAATGTCAATTTTTTGGCCTCGTAGTCGCTTACCATGAAATACTGCGAAGGTTTAATTGCTGTTTAGTTAAAGGATTTTTAAAAATTAGTAAAATTATCTTTGTCACTTTTATTAGGGCTTGTAACACACTTGGGAGTTTTCATTTAAAAAATAATGAATATCTCTGAAAGTCTCGTCGTCACATAACTTTTTTTACTCCTAATAGTTGTTAGAATCTATAGTTAAAGTTTGTCGGGTTACTCGTACCCACGGTGTATAAGTAATTTATGCGTTCGCTCATGTCGTAGATTTTAGCAAGGAGAAAATATTATCAATAAATAAGTAATCATTATTACAATGAGAATATGAATGTTGTAATCCGGAATTGAAGTGTTTTACACAGATAAGTAAATACGATCATTAGAAGCCAATGTTTTGACAACACAATTAATTAAAGTTTAATCGGCACTTGAGTCACCGTTAATGACAGATAGCGGTAATATCCATTAAGGCCGTTGCGGAAGTAGTCCTAAAAGTGGTTCCGTGCGACTGTATCTGACGCAATTAAAAAGATGAAAAATTAATCGTAATTGTTTATTATTGGAATCGATTGATCAGGACGTTTCCTTTTAGGACGGTTGGATTCAAGGATCCGCCTCGTCGAAGCTTATATTAAGCTAAAAATGCATTCATGAAGAAAAAAACCGGACAAGTGCGAGTCGGACGCGCCCACCGAGGGTTCCGTACAAATTTGTAGGTACCTACATATAATAAAGTACCCTATAAATTTTGACTCCCTTAGTAAACATATACAAGAAATCAAAGTACATAGAAAAATTAAATGGCGCTCACATGGTCCAGACCAGGACTCGAACCCGGTACCTTTGGATTACCGAAAGACGCTGGACCGGAAATCCAGTGGTACCGGGTTCGAGTCCTGGTCTGGACCATAGGTGTGTGCCATTTAATTTTTCTATGTGGGTACTTTGATTTCTTGTATCTATACAGGGTGGGAGGGACTATACCGACAAACTTTAACTATAGATTCTAACAACTATTAGGAGTAAAAAATGTTATGTGATGTATAGTCGGAAAACGCTTACTTTCCGAGATATTCATTATTTTGTAAATGAAAACTCCCAAGTGTGTAACAAGCCCTAATAAACTTGACTAAGATACCTTTACGATTTTTTTTAAATCCTTTAACTAAACAGGAATTAACCTTCGCAGTATTTGATGGTAAGCGACTACGAGGCCAAAAAATTGACCTTTCGTTTCCATTTTAGCTTTTTTTTCTTTTTGATAACTTTTCAGCCAGTAAGGACATGTTTATAACGAGGAGCTGAATTTACTGATTTATTTTGTTCCATAAGACTATTAAAGTAAAATGACAATATTCGACCCATGTTGATATAACATTATTTACTCGTCACACCACCAGGAATTCATGGCTAAAGTATGTCGGTATAGTCCCTCCCACCCTGTATAGGTACGTATATGTAACATAAAAATGCGGTGTAATTTACTTATTAAACTATCTTGGTCAAAAATGTTTACTAAATGATGGTTGACATGTGAATGATAAGGCTCGCGGTAATTTGTAATGTGTTTTTGTGGTGTGCAATAAAGTATAGTTGCATTGTATTATTATAATAGTAAGTTAAAAACCTAATAACTAATTATACTCGCTTGAAGTTAGAGTTATAAATAAAAATAAAAAATCTAACAAGTAAGAGGAAACATCATTAAGTAAGATATTGCCTACTCAATACTTATAGTACGGGACGGGACCAGTTGGGTGGATAACACTCATCAGTTATAGGTACGTATATTATACTGCAATTGTTTTTTCATCACACTTGCTCGAAAATGGTGTCATTACACGTAGGTTTTGCGGACCGTAAATGACCTATTACGCCCTAAGGCGTAATGGTTTTCTTTTTAAATTTGAAACGCTGGTTCTGTTTTACTCTTATTTGTCATGTTCAAAGAAAACGCCAACTTACTTTTTTAACTTTTATTACTGAAATATTTATTTAAAGAGAACTGTTATTGCAAATACATGTAAACACATATTTCTGTAACATTAATTAAATGTTTAAATAGTGTATTTCAGTAATTTGCAAATATAAAATCAACCATTTTTAGTCTTTACCGCTATGGTTTCCGAACTTGACTTGTCGTCTTGATATATGTCACTGTCAGTTTTACAATTTTATTTAGGTTAAGTAAGGTTATTTTAATCAGATTTCCTCACAAGTGTGATGAAAAACATTGTGTGTGCCACGGGCGGTAAAGGAATTACAAACTCGTGTTATTAAAGCCCTCGGCTTCGCCTCGGCCTTGTAACAAACACTCGTTTGTAATTCCTTACTTACCGCCCTTGATACACAATGTACTATTACAAAAAACGAGAGCATATTCTGTCAACCGTTTCTAGACTCGCTTTTAACTAAAAATACTCGTACCTAGGTATACAACCGGCTCCAGAAATTGTTAGGACTAAATACTTATAATTTCAAGCCTTCTTGCTTCAAATTAGTTATTATATGTATTTAAAGTTCATTATGACAAAGTTTTTAAGTGCGCTATATTTTCGTAGCTCATACAGCACGTTGTATCAAGATAGTTTGATAGTTTTACATACTTAGAAAGTAATAAAATAAAAATGAAAACATGTCCAATATGAATATACTCTATAAGTAGGGTTATTCAGGAAACAAGTTGTTAACATCAAGATAAACGGGTTTAAGTTTTCTTCTAATTTAAAACCCTCGAGGTTAAATACGTTTCACAAATTCACAAACCAGATACTTGAACGACTCACATTAACGTAAAACTAATGTTTATATCATAGTGCGAGTAGTAGAGAGAACACGTTCAAATATCTGTAATATATGGTAATCAAGAATATTTGCATGCAACAATGCACTCGCTGGAGTAGGCGAGACTTTCTTGTCGAGTCAGCGTACTCACGGTAGGAGCAGTATCCGCGGGAGGCGGCGCGCACGCACGCAGACAGCACCATCGTCGAGGGACCAACAGCGTGCGAGTAACCAGCGTAGTACGGAGAATAGTCAACAGTACCGGCGCGAGCGCGAGCAAGCGAGCGCGGCGCGGGTCGGGCGGCGTCTGAGCCGAGCGCTGCGCAGCGCGCAACACCACCCCCCACCCCGCACCGCTCACCCCTCTCGCAACCATCGAATTAAAAATTGAACTTTTTTGTTAAAATCCGTTTCTTTTTTCTGCCCTTAGTGAATTTTTTTCGCGCGTCCTCGCCATTATTTCGATTACCTGAGATGATTTTTTTCCCGATCCGCGTTTAAAAGCTGTTTAATTTTTTTGAGAAAGGGGAGACGGCGGGTTGCGGCGATGCGCGAATTCCGATATCGGGTTCGAGTCGGAAAGAAAAAAACCTGGCGGCTGCGTGTCGGGCTGCGCGAGCGCGTGGTTGGTGCAACAGCCTTTTAATGAGCTCCCGAATGTTCTTAGATTAGAAGGTTTTGGGCACTGGGGCTAGATCAGTTTGCGTGGAGAAAAAAGAGCCTTAACTAGTTGACAGCTGAATATTTATACGATGGATGAAGCTCGCGGAAACATTGCAATTTCTGTATGAATCTAACGTGATTTTGTTAAAGCCAAAATCCCGGTTTAATATAATACATCTCATTTGTATCGTACGCATAATCCAATTTAGTGTTTTAAGTAGGTAAATTTAATTTTTGGAGTATGTACACGCCTACGATGTACAACATGCCATGCCCTTATTTTAGATTATGTGGCGTATGCTCTGCCTTTTGGATGTCGTATAAGGTTATGTGGTAAAATACATTAAACCTCGTCACTGGTCACTTGATCAGCTGTATCAAATTAGTAATAAGTCAGGTTTGTAAAGTTTAAATGCTGCCAATTGCTAATGTAGGTATTCAATGCTCGCTATGATACAAGGCTCCACGTAGACAGAAAAAAGGCTCGTATTGCAGGTGCTTTTAATATAGTGGCAAATTTAATTGTAAGTCTAAGAAAAAATGATTTATGATCTTGTAAGCCAATTTTATTTTTCGATTGTTGTTGAAAGGTAATTGCATATTTGGTATTATAACAAAGACAAAAAAAAGTGACCTAAAGTAGATCATAGGCTACGTAAAGTAGTAAAGTACCTATTGTTTATATTGCTGCAAAGATTTCAGAAAGTAAACGCGATGCATATCAGAGAAAAACTAACTATATAGAGGAAGCAGTATACGACATACATAATATTAGTAAATAAAAATTTTAACAAGAGATTATGTAATTTCACACTATTAATATCTTTGCTTTGTTGAGTCTAATGGTTCCTTGGTAGATAATGCCTAGTGGCATTAAGTTTGCCATGTGTATCAACTCACATGTAACGTGCAATAAAGTTTGGAAAAAATAAATCTTAATGAAAACAAAAGCTCACGTTTGTGGGAGTGCTACGTCGTAGCGTCGTAGCGGTCAGCGTAGCCGCTAGCCGTAGCGCGTAGAGGGCGGCCGGAGCGGGCACTGATTTCTATATTTGCGCACTTTATTGCGTGTCCGCCGTACCCTAGGGAGGGGAGGGGGAGGTCGCGCGGTGTTTACACGGGGTCATAAAAAGTGCATCATATTTGTGCGGGGGCGCCGAACCGCTGTGATTCAACACTGTTCATTATTGATGTATTAGCTTGGAAATTGTTTTCAACAAGTGGGTGGTTTTATTTTTCTTTTCAAATATGTTGATTATCATTTGTTGATTGTTTTATATTCCGGTGTTATGGTTAAACTTACTTGATTTTTAGGTGTCGGTATAACACGCATCAAAGTGATTGCAGCTAGCGTGGCTGAGTCAGGTCGTCTTATGTAAGCGGTAAAGACAGAATTAGACAGAATATTGCATTCATTATGATCTTATTTTTCGAAAATAAATTTATTCCCATTCTATTATCATTCTCATATAAATTTCACGCAAACCGAATGGTCGTTTCTAGCTCGACTGACAGGTCCATGGACAGGCCCATAAGGTACCCCAAAATAAGATAAAATGCGTAGATGTACACATAGCGAAATGATAACACTTTTACTTGCTTAACACTAGCAAATAATGGAACTAAAAACAAAGTTACTTTGAAAATGTTAGTCTCTGATATATGATTGTTAGGTTAGGTTAGCAAATTAGTTACAAATGTGGTCCGTAATACACAGTTGGTTTGAAAATCAGTGTCTCCATTATAAAAAGAAGTCATCTACGAACATGGTACAAAAGGGTGCAAGCCTCACAGTAAATGTAAAAGAGACGTAAGTCTTTACGCCTCATTTACATTTACCTCATATCTGACTTATTCCCTTTCTCACTGGAGGTACTGAAATGTTAGACCTCATATGATCGTTAGGTAATAGGTATAGAATGGAGCGTATAGAATAGTACTTTATGCCACACCTGGCCCTAAAGTGGCTTTTTCCGCACGCTACGATTACCTACGGAAAAAGCCGCTTTCTGGCCAAGTGTACATATAAAATGATGTACACAATACGGGAGGTAATAAAGAAAGCCCTCGATTGCATATTTACGTCCCTCGCTTGCAGCTCGGGCCGCAAACAACTGCGATTTCGGCCTTTCTTTGTATTAACCACCCTAGTTGTGTAATGTACTATTTTGATATAAGTGCGGAAAGTAGGTATGTCATTTCTTACGAGTCCCGTGGTGGACAAGACTCGGGACGAGTGGAAATAACACTTCCGCACATGTATCAAACGACGTTTTTTAATACATTTGTGAAAAGAACGTCGATGAAACGAAAATATGGCACCGGTTGTCATTGTCACCATTCAGCCAAATCAAAAGAAACTATTTTGGGAAGATATACAGGGTGATTGATAATTCGACCTATACTTTGAAAGGGGTTATACTAGAGCTCATTTGCAATAAATTTAGCTCAGTAAACTAGGGGTCTAAATTTGATGGTTATCAAGTTATTTGAGTTTTACGTTTTTTTGGAAAAAGCCCGCTTTTCGGACTAAAAATGATAATTATGAAAAAAGTACTTCCATTTGGCTGGTATAAACTTTGTTTTCTAAAAGCCAATGAACCAATGACTACTTCAAATAAAAATTTGTGTCAACATTTCAGAATTATCTTAGAAATAAACGGTCATGAAAACCAAAGTCATATTTTTTTTTTTCGATTTTGTTACAACTGATGAGAATTACTTGAAAAAAATGTACGGCACTTGATGTAAAAACTACAGAAATAAGTTCCTCAATTAATAAGCTTTCCAAAAAAGTACAAATGTTGGCAATTTTTTCAAAAATCTTGAAAATAATAATAATAATTCCAGAGCAGGTAGCGGTTTCGCAAAAGGCGTACCTGGCCCGGAGCCGCGTTGTTTGTGTCACCTTTATTTTTCTGAGGGCTTCAATTGACCTGCCTCGGTATCTTATCTTACCTTATTAGGGGTGAGATCAGGGTAGATTGCGTTCAGGCATGTTCGTGACTAACCGAGGTTTAATTATCTTCATTCAGTAAGTGATCAATTATCTGCCTTCGACCTTCTTTCCAATTCAGACGTATCGTTGTTAACTTATTTATTTTACAAATGAAATGAATTATTGTTTATCAAAACAAAGAATAATAGCATGAACCTCGTATAATCCAACGAACTAACCGAGGCTAAATTATCTTCATTCAATAAGTAATCAATCAATTACTGTCAACCGTCTTTCCAATTGGACGTATCGTTGTTAACTAATTATTTTACAAATCATTAACTAACTAACCGAGGCTTAATTATTTTTTTCAGTAATGAGGTGACCAATTAGTTAATTATTGAAAGTAATAATGATACCTAATGACTGACAGAAATAAGCATACCGGACCTGAAGCCAGTCTGCTTACTTTGTGTTTCTTCATGCAGAAAGCACGATATTAATTTATTTACATCAAATGCTTGTTGGTAGGAATAAGATTGCAAAAGCAGTAAAATAACCAGTTTCTAAATAAAATTTTATTTTAAAATAATTAAATTATTACTAAACACAAAAAGAAGCACGCAGGGTAATGTTTCGCCATACGATAAATAAATAATTAAAATAAATTACAATTACAACTACAAATCTTGTTCGAATTGCCTGCCTCGGTTGCGAATGCAAGCACGAAGTCTTGTACGTACTTCACTGACTGTAACCCGCGTCGACAGACTTTCTTTAATAGTTTGGGCAGCTGCTACAATTTTTTCTCGTAAATCTTCTACATCACGAATTGGCCTGTCGTAGACTAATGCCTTCATGTGACCCCAAATGTAGAAGTCGCATGGAGTTAAGTCGGGACTTCTCGCTGGCCAAGGGATCGGACCACCTCGACCAATCCATTTTTCTGGATAATTCACATCCAACCAATGTCGCACACGCAGATAATAGTGAGCTGGGCAGCCATCGTGTTGATTCACCATGGCTATCCTTCTGGCAAGCGGCACATCCTCCAGCAGCATAGGTAGTTCGTCCCTCAAAAAGTTCTCGTACGCGTCACCGGTTAATCGTGCCGGCAGAAAGAATGGCCCGATCAAATTGTCGTGCACAATACCCATCCAGACATTTAGTGAGAATCTGTGCTGGTGAGCTCCTTCTCTGGACCTCCGTGGGTTTTGATGTTTGGGGGCCCAAAAATGCAGATTGTGGTAGTTAGTTATTCCGTCGCGGTCGAAGTTGGACTCATCTGTCCACAAAATGTTCTTCAGGTACTCCGGGTCTTCGATGTCAGCATTCAACAAAAATCTGCAGAAATCGATTCTTCTGGCAGGATCTCCCTCCTCGATAGCGTGTACTGGAGTGTAGTGGTATGGATACTGCCGTGCTGAATGTAACGTGAACCAAACCTTCCACTGAGTCATCCCAAGCTGGTTAGCCACAATCCTTGTTGATGTAGTGCCATCCGCGCGGAAACACTCCAGGATTTGTTCCTCTTCAACCGGATCATGGACTGGAGGTCTTCCAGCATCAGCTTGACGACGTTGAACCGATCCAGTTTCTCGAATACGTCGATACGTCGCACCAAACACACTTACATCAGGTAAACGGCGGTTGGGGAAGCGTCGTTGATATTCTCTGCGAGCCGCAGCGAAGCCGCCATCACAAAACCCGTAACAGTACAGGATATCCGCGTATTCTTCATTTTGATAAGCAGCCATTTTTTTTAAGAAATTAGTACGTCCGAGTTGGAAAGAAGGTCAAAAGTAATTGATTGATCACTTACTGAATGAAGATAATTAAACCTCGGTTAGTCACGAACATGCCCGAACACGAACCGAACGCAATGTACCCAGATCTCACCCCTAATTAGATAAGATAAGATACCGAGGCAGGTCAATTGAAGCTCTCAGAAAAATAAAGGTGACACAAACAACGCGGCTCCGGGCCAGGTACGCCTTTTGCGAAACCGCTACCTGCTCTGGAATTATTATTATTATTTTCAAGATTTTTGAAAAAGTTGACAACATTTGTACTTTTTTGGAAAGCTTATTAATTGAGGAACTTATTTCTGTAGTTTTTACATCAAGTGCCGTACATTTTTTTCAAGTAATTCTCATCAGTTGTAACAAAATCGAAAAAAAAAATTATGACTTTGGTTTTTATGACCGTTTATTTCTAAGATAATTCTGAAATTTTGACACAGATTTTTATTTGAAGTAGTCATTGGTTCATTGGCTTTTAGAAAACAAAGTTTATACCAGCCAAATGGAAGTACTTTTTTCATAATTATCACTTTTAGTCCGAAAGGCGGGTTTTTTCTAAAAAAACGTAAAACTTAAATAACTTGATAACTATCAAAGTTAGACCCCTAGTTTACTGGGCTAAATTTATTGCAAATGAGCTCTAGTATAACCCCCTTCAAGGTATAGGTCGAATTATCAATCACCCTGTATACAGAATTTAATTAAATTTTAATATGAAAAAGCAAGATATATATTGGTTATTACTTTGTAGTTTACTTATTTGCAAATAAATGTGTTCTTTAATGTTTGAAACTTAGCTGAAAAGTAAAAAGCACTAGTGCCCAAAATACAACTTTCCGCTTTTTGAGTAGGTGTATTAAAAAGTACATAGTTTAGGCCCTAGGATTCGTCGCACATGCCTCACTCTGTGAGTCCTCGGGCGGGCGCCGCCATCTTGGGCGATCATTTGCATCCCCGCGGAAGGGTTGCCCGCGCGCAGGCTGCCCGTGAAATTGCGCATCAGCGACATTTAATATGAATGATTTACGAGTTTTGAGACTCGTGCCGCACTTAATGCGATTTTTAGTTGAGATTAATTCAAAAAGTCTAATGGAAATTGGGGGACCAAATGCAGTTCTTCATTTTTATGAGGTATATAAATAAAAACATAATATTATTGGATCATTTATTATATTGTTTTTAATGGGTTTCGACGGCAGCAACAAAACCGTAAAGAAATATAGGCCATTTGGTTGTTAAATTAAGTTTAACAAGAGTCCAACCCTTTGCTTTGTAAATTACTTACATCTATATGTACTTTTTATCTATGACGTGGATATGCAAATCCTATTTATTTTAGGTTAACTATCCTAAAGATGTATTAGCCCCAACCCTTGTTCTAATTAAATCTTTTTGTTCGGTTTTATTTCAATGGCGTCAGGAAAATCGCCACAGAAAACTGCAATTTTAGTACTTCAGTACCCATTAGTAGCAGTTAATAAGGAATGCCCGGGCTGGGGCAATACGTCGTGGGGTGCGGGGAGGGGGGAGGCGCTGATTGCGAGATGCGGCGCTAATCAATAGCCACTGCAGCTGCACACATGCACAAAATACACACACTCACATACGGACGTGTAGAGTAGTTCGTCGGAGCGGGCACCTGATTTCAAACATTGGATTACGTGGGCGATATTATTGATAGTGCGACAGTTATTTAATTATAATAATGGATTAATAACATGTATTTATCCATAAAATTCGTACTACAACTTACGTTTTGTGAACAAAATAGTACTTTTTGATACAAGTGCGGAAAGTATGTCATTTTTCACGAGTCCCGAGGTGTCTTGGCCCGAGCCGTAAGGCGAGGGACAAGACTCGGAACGAGTGGAAATGACACTTCCGCACGTGTATCAAACGACGTTTTTTAATACATTTGCGAAAAATTACAACGAAAATGAAATGATTGAATGATTAAGAGACAAATTTGTTTATTTTTTGGCCTCATAAAAATGGAGCACTCAATTGGAACACTTATTAAGAGTCACGTTGAGTATCCTGACCACATTGTAGATGCCTGATATTTCTTAGATAATTCAAGAAAGTAGGCCATAAGTACATTTTCTGAGAATGACGCCGTTCGATTTTCTCGTTTCCAGTCAATGAATTGCTCATAGACGGCCAGATATTCCTCCTTCGACTTCTCTGGTAAAATAATGAATTTGACACCTTTGCTAGTATATCTCGTGGTGTTGAATTTATTTCAAAATCGTCTGAATCGCTCATTTTTCACAAAAGTGTTATCAAACTAATGCGTGATAATTAATAATTACAAAATTACAATCATGAATGAAAATGGCGGGAATAAAACAAAATGTGTTACTTTTAATTGCGAACTTTTTCCAACGTGGCAGCGTTTGTCACCATTCAGCCAAATAAAAATAAACTATTTTGGGAACAGACAAACGTTCTAAGATAATTTAACTGCATTTAAAAATGGAAAAAAGCAATAAATATTTAAATACTTAATAGCTCATTAATTTCCAAGTAAAATGTAATCTTTAGTGCCGGAAAGCTAGTTGTCATTTATAAAACTCGAACAGCCTGCACCATATTATCTTATCTGTGACAATTTTTATTTTTTGGGTCTCGCATAATACTAGTATTATGCGAGACCGCTGACTAAACTACTCATTGGTAATACTCAAGAAGCATACTTTTTAAACTATTTTAATATTAGATAACAGTTTAATTGTTTATAATAAAAACAATCAAACGTTATATATGTGGATTTAATATTTTAAACGTATCAAATGTATACTTTCATTCAATGTCCACTGACGTAATAAAAACAAAGAACGTATTTGACCATTAGTTGGATGTATGTATTTGAACAACAGTAAATTAAAAAAAATGGGAAATAAAAAGCACTAGTTCGCAAAATCGAACTTTGCGCACGATATACAGCTACAAAAAGTACCACTTTTTGAGCAAGTGTATTAAAAAAGTAATTTAAACTATACTAGAAAAAACATACCCAAGTGAAATATCTTGTAATTAATTGTAATCATAATTGACTCATATTCTGCCCTAGTTGTGTGGGTAAGGTAGAGAATATCTGCTATCAAATAGCCATTGAGAGTTATAATGCATAAAACAACAGCCTCGTAAGGTCATGTCCCTCATTCATCAGGAAACTAGGAAAAATAAGAATTTCCTACCAGGTCACCTTAGAGCCAAAGAGAAAATTAATGCATTGTAATGTTTAGATAAAACTTTTGATTGTTAATTTGTATTCAGTCTGTCTGTGACTGTGTTTGTCTTTATTTCCTGTCCAAATAATTTTTTAAGACAAGCTTTTTATTACTGTCTGTACTTTTTACACGACTACCCAAAAAATGTTTGTTTTCAAACGGTGACTTTATCATATATAATTTAGATGATCATATGGCCCAGTTCCGGTTGTATCATCAAATCAGCTCGGTTTCATAATAATATGTTATTATATAAATGTGGTGTAGTGGAAAAATATAGTTCCATACAAAATGTTAGCTACATTTTTTCACGTATAAGGTTCGAAAATCAAATAACCGATTCTGAGGCAGAAAAACCTGAAAAGTCCTTATTCTGAGAAAGTAGCTACCTCGGGATTTAAGTGTTTTGAAAAATTACATACGCATGCAAAATGTCAGCTCAATCGGTTGAAGATAACTGCTTTAAAATTTATTTGCAAGATTTGTTCCAAACAAACATACGAACATTGCAAGTTAAATAAAAGCTTGTAAAAAAGTTGATTTTCTATGTAGGTATTGATCATGAATCAAATACCTTCAACACTTCTAATTTTCGACAATACACGGTATTTTTTTTGGAAATTTTATCTTACATACCTAATAGTAACATTGACCGTGGCTTAGACGTGCGATTTTTAGCACTGTAGGCAAAGGTCACTGGACGAATAAGGCGTTCATTCTTGATTGAGCTTACAACGCAGTTGAATCAAAATATATGAAATCTTTTTCTATTAGGTACGAATAAAATAACATGTCAACACAAGTCGCCCGCACAGCGGCAGCGTATTCTTTGTGAATCGCTAACAGATTTCCCAAAATTAGTTAGTGGGGGCCCCTCGCGCGAGGAATACCAAATGGAATTTCCATTGAGTTTTAGAATTTCTCGGGAAATGGGTTGGAGGGTCCATTATCGCGCCTGTTTATGTGCTCCACAATGCTATCGCGGACAGACCGACCGGCAGACGGCAGAAGGGTGGGGTAGCGGGCGCAGGGGGCAGATCATAGATTATTCAGTTCAATTGTGTATTAGCGGAGGGCAATTCGTATTAATAAGATTGAAGGGAGGGCGAGTTGCACTCGGGTGCGAAATTTCTTAAAAATGTTTAGCAGTGTTTCAATTCAAAGAGACTTGCGACCATAGGAATTGTAGGAAAGTGTACCGTTTAAATCCCATAATAAATTAGATAGGTAGGGTTTTTACTTACGATGGTCAATGTATAATTTTCTTTATACCAGAATGATTTAAGACTGCGTTCCATTCGCGTAATCACTGCGTTCTACGCATACAACCGCGCATCGATTGACAGACCTAGGTACATATAATCAACGTGAATCGTTTATTATCGGTTTGCTGGAATATCTGACGATCCTTCACAGGGCACATTAACAGGGTTGGTGTTTGTACATAAAAAATTAATATCCATCGATTTTTATATTGTTTCTGATTGATTTTATATGCAATAATAGTAGATTACATGCGTAAACTCAGAAATGTCTCAGATCACATGTAATTGACACATGACGTGACATGATCTTACTTATTTATTAGCCAAGGTGTGTATACTATTTTTCTGTTCGACGGAGCCAGAATACAGCAAATTCTTTTAGCCCAGCGGCCCGCAAGTTGACGCTTTCTGGCCAAAGGACAGAGAAATGTTTATATATATATTTCACTCACCCTTATATATCAACTACGAGAATTATAAAAAAGAAAATTATACACATACCTATACCTACACATCATAGAGAG
Source organism: Eudemis profundana (assembly GCA_947034925.1). Classification (NCBI taxonomy): domain Eukaryota; kingdom Metazoa; phylum Arthropoda; class Insecta; order Lepidoptera; family Tortricidae; genus Eudemis; species Eudemis profundana. Next base: position 18,997,355 of record OX344796.1, on the reverse strand, counting down.
ATTATAATATGTATGTAGATAAAGCAGTGTATGCAACTGCACATAAAAAAAAGCCTAAAAACACTGGAGTGACTTTCGGCGCGTTTCCTAAAACCACATTGGTGTTTTGAGGCCTCTCATTATTTATCAGTTGCATAAACTAGGTACTATAAAAAGTACATGCTATTTTCATCCGTATAAAACTACGTAGGTAGGTTCATACATATACACAACATAAGTCTATAGGCGTCTATAGCCGCGTGCCCGCACGCAGGCGCGACTTTAAACTATGTAAATGTATGTAAAGTAGCGCCCCTTTCTAGCTGTCTATGCGTATGTAGATCGCGGGGCGTCGCCCGGGCGCGGGTCGTATGGAAATCAGTGTCGCGATTGGGTAACCCTTCACCGGTATGCAAAGGCAAGGGTCGCGGAGGGCGAAAGGGTTGCAGTGATTTACGCGACCCGCGATGATATCGGTGACGCGATTAATTTGCTGCGGGACGGGGCTCTAACGAGTTTCACGCACATGGCGACTTATTAAAGTCCAGCAATTGTTCGACCCTACAATATCGTACCCTTTCGGTAGTGTTGGAAATCTCAATGCATACGCATATCTCAATGCACACAATTTCGCTCAAAATGTCCAGGATGCATTTTATCTTTTTAAGATGAATCTCAATCAAATACGAAACTAAAACCCATTGACTTGATGACTTAAAGATACGTTGTTAGTGTTAGTCGTGATTTTCTAATTTTCTCGTATCAAATGATTATTACCAAAGGAATGAAAAATAATATCTTATTTTGGGAATAGGGGTCTTTTCGGATACCTACATTTCGGACCAGTGGTATCTTTTGTGTTACTTTTTACCGCATCTACATAATGACAAGGAATGGAAAATGGCTCTAACCACTTTACTAACAATATTATGACGTGGGTGCTATTTGAAGGGTGTACTGTAGGTGACATTGCGAGGCAATCAACCGGTCTCCAGACGCGGCCCGCCCGCTGCCCGCGCCGGGGGCGAGTGCCGTAATCAGAGTATGAGTGTACACACCGGCGGCAAACACGCGCTGATTGTTTGTGCAGGGGGTGGGAGGGGGGGCATTAGTCTAAATTAAATTCTTTTAAAGCTCGCGATTAGCTGGACGCTGTGGGCTGTGCAGTGTGCACCTACACTGTTGTACCACATACTACCTATATGTAGACTTACTATGTACAGTAAGTGTAGATATGCTAGCTCGAATCTCTGTGGCTCGAAGCTCTAGTCTCTGTGGTTATGTGTTTTCCTTTATATACCGCACGTATAGCGCGGAAGTATAGGAATAAAACAAACCAGTAGTAATTTGCAATAAATGGGATATCACTATCACTACATAGTATAAAACAAAGTCGCTTTTTCTGTCCCTATGTCCCTATGTATGCTTAAATCTTTAAAACTACGCAACGGATTTTGATGCGGTTTTTTTTAATAGATAGAGTGATTGAAGAGGAAGGTTTATATGTATAATACATGCATAATATAATAGAGAAACACCGTGCGAAGCCGGGGCGGGTCGCTAGTAAATGAATAAGCATTACTCTGAACTGAATTAAATAATTTTAAAGCTGCAAGTCGTGCCTAGTACGCCTGATAATGCGTTGGTGAAGGTATACTGATTAGAACAACGTCTCCCTAGGTTATGTATTCTCCTCTGTCTACTCGGCGTGGCCACAGGAGACAAAACCGGTGTCTTTTTTCTATGAACGGTAAAGTAAACGTTCTAGTGCTCGACGCGCTAATGGCCAAAAGTCGACACTCTGCTGTCACCTCTATTGCGATTCGTTTATGTACCTATGTATGTTAACACTTTATTGCACAAAATATAACCACAAAATTAAAATTTATAAAAGAACCGGTTTTCAATAAACTAATTTTGATAAGAAATGCCAAGACTATCTAAAATAACCAAATCGCTGTATGTGTGCCTATAATATTTGAAAAGTTCCCTTAATAACTCTAAGATTTATTTGATTGTATTAGTCTGTGTTTTGTTGGTGTGTCAATAAATAGATAAGATCCCATCATCAGATTGTGATTTGGTTGCAATGGGACAACCTCAGAGGTGTACCCTTATAAACAAAAAATAATTTTCAGCCATCCTCGAGTAATCGCGTAACAAACGTATAAATTGAATACCGTTTTTCTTTGCGGAAGTCGGTTAACACAGAATGTCACGTCAAATGAAGCTATTCGATAAGTAATGCATGAAACCCTATAAAAAAATACCCAAATCGCCTTATGTGTACCTATAATATTTGAAAAGTTCCCTCGATTTCTCCAAGATCCCATCATCAGATCCTGATTTGGTTGCAATAAAACCACCTCTGAAATATACCCCTTCAAACAAAAAACGAATTTTCAAAATCGGTTCAGCCGTCTTCGAGTAATCGGTGAACAAACACACAAAAAAGAAACATACAGACGAATAGAGAACCGTCCTTCTTTTGAAAGCCGGTTAATAAGACAAAGTACAGGGCACAGGGTTACAAAATAAAGGTATAAAGGCGAACATATCCCTTTAAGGGATCTCTTCCACTTAACCTTTGAGCAGTTGAGTGATGAGACAAGAGAGGTGGTAGACAAATTGAGAATCATGCACAAGAGATTATAGAGGTATTTATACATCAATAATCCCTTGTGTATTACCTTAAACAAATATAAATTGATGTGTATGGTAGGTGTTCTACAGTTATATTATTTCTGGCTTGGCTTCTTGAGGTGAAACGATAAAATCTGCCAGACCAAGTTGCCAATTTAAACAGATCTACAGATCACAGTCTTACTTTGTCTTACAGACTTAACCAATAATTTTAATGTACGCTGACATACAAATCGCATTGAGTCAGTCCTTTTTTTACTTTTCTATAACCTATCTTACTCTCAGTTGATGACAGTGAGCATCAAATGAATCGTTAAATGTGTGAATTCTTTACCAGCCCACGCACCTTTTGCTTCTTTATTATGTTACCAAACGGTCGACATTCAAGTTACTTTCGTTAGCGAAAGGATGCATGTGGCATCGGCGCGGGCGCAGGAGGGGCAGGCATAATCAAATAGCACTCAGTGCCGATGTCGCGCCGATAATGCGATACTGAAATCGAATTCGGAACAAAAAATAAAGGCTGCGTCACAACGCGCGCGCAGCTGCCGAGAGGTGAGGGGTACGGGAGAGCACGCGTCAACCCTTTAGCGGCTGTTAACTCTATTTTATTTAAGCGTTTGATCTCCGGTCGCGGGGGCGGCGCGTGCCGCATGCGGGCCGCTCGCGGCCGAATAAACATTATAAATTGCTTTAATCACGTTTAATGGCCGCCACCGATAATCATATTTCAGAAGTAATGGCTCCGCGCATTACCATCATCGAAATAACTAGCTCGCTCATCAATTATTTATGAACTATTGTAGCAACGCTACCAAGTTGCATAGGTACGCAACGCATGAGACGCGTATGAATTAGCTCTGCTTATATCAAAACAGTCATAAGGTCACATTGCAACAGAGTTCTATTAACGACGTTAATTATGGACCTTGAAAATCAGACTCGAGTTCTATAAGGCGTTCATAATCTTAATGACGATGACTACATGAAGCCCGCAAGTTTGTCTGCTAAAGAGAAAAAGTTATGATCCTCATTTTGGCTTCACCGTAGTCTGATAAAAGAAATGTCCCGGTACCAAACATTTTTGAAAATGATTGAACCGTTTTGGCGTGATGCGAGCACAAACACACCAGAAAGAAACATCTCAATAACCTACGCATCTCAGTTATTCGCACCAAGCTAATACGAGTATTATAGATTAGTACAAGACCTACTTGCATATTTATAATGATCGTTTTCGCTCGAATGTCAACTCTTGCAGTTAAACATTGGAATGACGCGGGGCATTGTGCGGCTCAATTTACACCATTCATAGTTTTTTGCGCGCCGCTGCAGAAGTCACAAAGGGCTGCGCTAGCGCGGGTTATTCGCTTCAAATTCCACCACTCGTCATAAGTTTTAATTAAAGTTTACACTGATATTATATTATTTAACTTAATATATTTTGTATCCTACCCTAGCTACGCCTATCAGTGGCGTGGCGTAAAAGATATCCTAGGACAAGCCGGTGCAGATTTGGTGTACATTTTCCTTAAGAGCTCTAGAATAAGGTGGTCGAAAGCCTGATATTAGGCAAGCCGGTAGGAATCGAGTTGTTTGGACGCCACGCCACTGACGCCTATCTAGAATTCTTATTTAATCGGGATGATTGCAGTATAAAAGGAGACTTGATATTTACTTATTAATATAACGTCTTATGTTGGTGTGAAAACAGCCAGTAATAATATAGATAAACAGTTTAAAACATTGTTCATGAAGTTATTACCGAAATTGTGATTCTTATACAATGGACATTCACTTGTGTTTTTATTTTGTATTTTAAGTGCCGTCGAGGTTGTACCAAGGGCTTGCCGATACGCCCATTACCGACGGGCTAAACAAAGACTGATCTAGCTTATGGCAGTGGTTAGGCAGAGTTCCAGGTTGCTTACGGCTCAGAATCTCTCCTGGCGTCCTCTTAGTTTTAAGTTAAATCTAATAATTTTGGTTCGAAAGTCATTGTTGTCCCACGATTATTTACCACAGCAAAAAGACAAATCACGACAGCTTTGATGAAACTAGACTCAGCATTAAGTCTGTATTTCGGTTTCATAACTCTAGGCATCGTCTTTATGATCGACATCTACTAAGACGAAAACAAAACACCGTAAAAACGCTGAATATTGCTCCACCTCCCTTATGCGGTCAGTAACTTACCTACAGTTGTCATTGTCAAAGAAGGAAATACTTTGGAGTAATGTCTACAGGGAGACATCTGAGGTGCATCTTTGAGCCGCGGAGTGAATTGCAGATGAAAAGCGTTTAGCGGAGCGTTAAGCGGCTGACGGCGACATCAAAGCGCGCCCTCCGGCGAGGGCCCGCTGGCCCTCCGACCCTGGCCCTCGGCCCTGCGATGCGCTTTAAACAAACTCTCGCGCTCCGCTGCCCACGTGGCATTCCACAACCTAAACTATTTCAATGACATCGCTGTCCGCCCTGTCGCGGGGATTTAGGAATACGTTTGAAAATTCTTGACAGAGTTCTAAAATGAATGCTATCGAATTGGGATGTAATTCGTGAGCAGTAAAGTATTTCCGTTTGATGTATATACCTACCTGTATAATAGGTAATCAATGAAATGTTTTATGTAAGTAATTTTTTTTAAACAATTGAGATGAGATGGTAACTTGTCATGATGAAAGTCCTTCACTATCTTGGTGAATAATAAACTGCAGAAACATTTGTTTAGGTGTGGAATTTATCTTAACATGGAAAAGTCAGAGAGTACCTAGATACGAACAGAACAGCGCTGTTAGTAGGTATGACTGGCTATTAATGAAATAAAGTAAATAAGTCTTATATTTATCGCAAAATATAAACGAAATAGTACAAATCATGACTGCCTATAGGCTAATTTAAAATTTGATTTCATGCTGGCTTCTAACGGCTGAATGCAAAGATGATGTTGACGAAAATAATTTTTAGTTAAATGTTGGCGCCGGTACGTATGTATCGCGTGCTATTGCTATTGTCAGCTCATCTGCCGCTAATAACAATAATCTCGTCGGAAAGTGAATCGGCCCCATTGTCGCGCTTGCGTCGTACATAGCGCGCGCTAGGTAAGGGCACGTGCGGGAAGGGTTGCCGGGCGACGACGGGGCGCGGGGTGCGGGGCCCGTGCGTACGCGCAGCAACCCTTGCGCGACCCCTCGGGGTTTCACTTTTCATCTCGCGGAACAGATTGCTCGTTGTACAGCGCGCAGGTGAGCGCGCTGCGAGGCGGGGAGAGGAGGGTAAGCCCCGCCTCGCCTCGTTTGCATACGCCTCCTCCCGCACGCGACGCGCACAATCACAGCGCAACTCGTTCCCTCATTTACATATTGCACCGCGCCGCTCGCACAACAGATACTTACGCTCCGTTCTAACCTAAATGCTTTCACGCATGCGGCGCAGCCAATTTCTAAAGGCACCTAATCAGGTAATAAACACTTTAACGAGTTTGCGCAACGTCTCATTTACATCCGTTAACGCATCAACAGTAACTATTTATTATCGCAAAAAAACGTCGGATCAAAAGGATCGAGTAAGTATCTCACGCTAGCGACTGACAAAAACTGAATTTAAAATAACCGTTTGCATAAAAAACGGCGATGAATGCGGGATCGGAAATATGCATTTTTTACGGTAAACGCGGATTCAAATGGCGCACGATTAATCACCCCCTCTGTCAGGACGCAAAAACTCGGATGAATCTGCGCGTGAGTGTCCGCGAAACAGCGCAGTGCGTGTGCGCACACCCGCACATATAATACATATAAGACAATGAGAAAAGTACGGGGCTACATCAATAAATACTTCCGCCCGGGCCGCAAACACCGTCATTCAGACCCCATTAACATGAGTGATACCCATAATTACTCGCGCGGCTCGCAGATACCATCGCTCGCAAATTTCAAGTCATTCAAGAGACGACTAATTATGAAAACCCGAGTGATGATAGGCTCTAAAATCTAAATAACGTTTATAACACATCATAAATGTATAATTATAGTTCAAAAAAATCAACACATGAAAATAAATACATAAAAAAATATAAGTATTTTTTTGTACTAGACAAGTAGGTAAAGACAAGGAACCTACTAATTTGATAAATTACATTAATTTTAATTATACCTTATTCAAGTTAACGTTTTATCTAATAACAAATTTAAAGATTTTTAAGTAGTACCTATGTCGAAATCATTTGTAACATTTGAGCGCAATAGTACTTTATGATAAATAAATTGATTTCAAATAGTCAATATTAAAAATACCTATATTTTTTTCAAGGGTAAAAATGTAAACATTAGATACATCTAGTGCATGCAATAGGTACCGGTATTATTAGTATGGGCCAATACCGTAGTCCCGGTATTAGCCATACAATATATACCGGTATCTATTGCATGCCTTAATTACATCCGATCATCTATATTTACACACTTACTAATATCGTATAATATTTTTTGTGTGTAACTTTACCTTAATTACTATAAGCTTCTCATTTTGTAACACTATTGGTGCCCTATAGTGTCACAAGATAAGAAGATTGTATACTATGAGGTAAAAAAAAAAAATAATAAATATGTCTAGTAAGTTCATTGATCGTTTTAAAGAACACTCTTAAAAAAAATTGGTTGCTCCTAACAAGATTGTGATATTTATAATCAAGCATCTTGATTCTATACGAGCCTAACAAGATGTTAGATGCACCAACTAAGATGATATTGATTGTTTATCATAGTTCAATTAACCATGTTCTGCTTTGATTCATCAAACATTGATGTATAAGGTAACTAATTAAACATGATCGAATCATACAAAGAAGAAAATAATGATAGAAAGAAGGAATATATTTGTTCAAATTATCAAGATTCTAGATTGTTGTTTTAATCAGTAATTAACGTGCTGTTTTAATTAATCAGCTTTCGTTGATATGTTTAATATCTTGTTTATTTTATTTAAGTTAACGCCAACAAAGAGAAAATCTCTCTTAGTTGGCTCAGATTTTTTAGAGTGAATGAAAGAGTTCCTGTTGGTAAATAGCTATCACAATTCAATTTCATATGTTTAAAATAAGTATGTTGGGCTAGACGACTAAAAAAAACTGTTTAGTCCGTCAGGTAGATTATTAAAAAATATTGTACACGTATTTTTTCTTTTGTTTGACAAATAAAAAATTACGAGGATAGAGTGCTTAGAAGTTTCGAGTGACGTCACTCCTAGGTACAATTTTCACCTAGGAGTGACATCACAAGCCCCCACTCCAGAAGTTTGATGACCTATAACTTTGTCGATTTTTAATATTTTGATAAACCAAAAAATACATGTCCCATATTTTTCCATAATCTAACTGACGGACTAAATAGAATTATATAGTTTCAACCCAGTCGTCATCCCCATTATTAAATAAGTGAGTAAAATGTTCAGTTCTCTATCAGAAGTCGGTTTTTTACGTTGAATATTGTCACAGTGAGACGATAAAAATGTGATGTTACAACTTCTTGCCTAGAGGGCCTATAACCTCGAGATAAAGTCTGTCTTGTTGCGTTTTTTTATAAAACCGTTAACCGTCACCGCGGCCGTTGAGTAAGTTCGGAACTGCAGAATTACTTACGTCAGGCGCTTCAAGAATGTTCGCGGTGATGAACCATTGTATGAACACTGAAATAATAGCTCAAAGTATGTCAGTAGGCGCGTCTGTGTTTGTCGCAGCTGAGTTTTTTTTGCGAAAACCGTTATTTCCGACATAAATCTCACCCTTCTTCCGCGCACAAAGCCGCGACGCGCTTTTTATTCTCCGCGAATTTAAAAAATATGGGGTAATGCATTTTTTATTGCACAAATTCGTGAGTTTTAACGCAGAAGCGGTCGTTATTCCTTCCCACGGCGGGAAGTGGGTCACCCATTGTGTCGCTCCTTCGTTTTTTCGCTAAAAAACTGTTTTCTGCGACCTGTCCTCTCTCCCCGCGTCCCGGACACCCCGAGTTCCCCTCTGACACACTTTTTTGGGGTAAAAAATGTAAAAGCCGCGCACAGCTTGCGAGGAAGTTTTCTCAGGAGTTTTACGTTTTTTTCTCAATAAATGTAATATCAGTGTTCGGTCGTGTCGAACAGCGCGCAGGAGGCAGAAGGGTTCCCGGGACGAGGGCCATGCGGGGCGTCGCGGGGTGCGGGTCGGGCTGCTGGAAATAAATTTAACGTGGCCGGAGGCGCGGGGGGGTGCGGGGGCCAATAAACTGATTAGGTAAACACAGGCCACGGCGGCGGAGGGATTGCCTCCGTTTTAACGCGCGAACGAGTTGAAAGGCACTTCACAAATAATTCATCAACATCTCGACCCGGGTGATGAGAGCCGGGCGGAGTGGGGGAGGGAGGGTCCGAAAATTGAAGTGCATATTCGGTAACGAGGTTGTCCTCACCTGCGGGGCACAAAGCCTGACCGCCTCTGTGGCCCAAGTGCCACCCAAATCAACTTATTTGCGGCGTTGATCGTTCCGTGCTGGAGTACGGAGGTTAACCTGCCAATTGAAGCAGGAAGGTTCTTGAAAATATTGACAAATTTAGAATGCTATTGGAGGTTCTCATCATTCAATCTGTTTAAGTTATTTAGTGGAACCGCGGGAAGATTTTTCTGTGAGCCCTTTATAAGCAGGGACCGTACTTTTCGTGCCGATGACGTAAAAACGACGTCAAGCTACATACAGCATGATTCACTTTAGGTTTTAGATGAATTTGTCGCTACCGGAAATTACCGGTATCGTAGAAGCTACGAATTCATTTTATCACTACTTTCATTTGTTGGTGTTAATGGTAGAAGCCATTTTATAAATCACGATGTGTCTGCCTGTGTTATCTTATTTATTGAAACGGGAAATAGAAAATAAATCAGAAACGCATTTAGATATAGAATGGACCGCATGAATATAATACATTCGGATAAGTATTAGTGCCAAATCGCATATCCGATTAATATTTCCAACTTTCCGTTAAAATACAGAAAAAAAACAGACGTATACATTTTTACTTACAAAATGTCTTCTATCATTGACACCAATCAATTAAAGTAAAAAAAAACGATTCATAACTTAAACAATACCGGTAATTTACGGTGACGGTAAATCAATATAAAACCTAAACTAAATCAGCCTGTATGTATGTTGACGTCATTTGCCTGTCATCGGTACAAAAAGTACGGTCCCTGTTTTGGTTTCGTTTTCTATATAGGTAGATGCCATAGATACCACTGAAAAGAAATCCACTTAATACTCCAGTTTGTTTTTAAATTATCATGCTCGTTAAAGGTGCAAGTATAATAATGACCATCCACTCTCTTGGAAATCCGATATTGTCTTAATGATTTTTCAATACGTGTGATAGTTTCTCCTAATCCAATATATGTATTTGAATGACGCAGAGTATCAGTAATTAATACGGCATTTTTTTAATCAGCTTTAAAAACGGTGCAAATATAATACGACAAATCATTTGAACTTGGAAAACCGTTATTGTAGATTCTAATCATAACCACAGCTGCACATCCCCGACAAGTCTCATTGTCTTCGAACTGATCAAATTTCCTTCGGAACCGGCAGAACAAAACGCAGAATAGGAAACGATTGTCTCTCGTATAAACGGCCCAAAACCGATACTCAATTATGAAAATTTATATTCCATAATTCAATAACCGTATAGAAAGCATTATGTTAAAACATCAATCAAAGTTGAATGAATATGAACGACTAGCGGAAACTGTCGCGTCACCGCGAGCGCGGGCGCAGCCGAGTGTCGCGTCGGCGACACAGAAGCGAGGATGCTATCACTCGCTAATTGTAATTACGCACTTGTTAGATACACAGCGAACTAGTCCTTATTACAAACCCCTAAAGTTAGACTTTTGATTGGTCAAATGCCAGCGCCAGTGCGTGACGCGCGACACTATCGCCCGATCTTCACCTCGTCAATTCGCAGGATGCATTCCTGCACTTAACCGAATTACGCCGATGCACCGAGCTGCATATTCGCAAGGGCAATCTGATGCACTATTGACACTGAACATCTACACGAGTGGCAGTATAACTCTGTTATTTAATGCAAGCTTAAAACTGTACGAACCTTAGCTTCATTTGATCATCAGAGTAGGTAGTTACAGAATCTTTCGATCTGTAAAACTATGACTATTATCTTTACATTTAAATTAGCTTCGATGCATAGCTGGCATGCACACGTCATGATTTTTTCTCTATTCTAGCAAAATTCTAAACAGCAACTTGTTTATAGTAAATTTATTGAAGATCATCAGCCCATGTTGCGAGATTTTGATATATAGGTATAAGCCTCCGTCAAGCACCACCTTTTATCGTCTTAAGATGAGAATAGTTCAGGCTTTTCTCATCCAGTTTATTCCTTATTAAGAGTTGTTGTGTAAATTGGCATGAAGCCCCGCGTACGATGACAAAATAATATCCATTCAAAGAACAATAAATAACCGCCAAGTCTTTTCCTTTGAATTTTTGTGAACATACGCAAAATAAACATTGTGTAGTTATATTAAATGATGGTCCATCGACTTTATCCATACGTCGTAGGTACATTGAGTGGGATTTGCAAAATTGCAAATCATCCTGTTCCCTGACGGTACGTCCCTATGGCTCCCGAGTCCCGCTCTATACGGCTCCGTCTGTTATTTTAAAACCAGTCAAGCATTATAACTGCGATTTGGAATTTTGCCAGTTGATCGGGGTATTTTCGTTAAAATGCACCCTTCGCTGATAGTTAGTCACAGTAACTAAACTGAGCCTTGTATTATTAATTGGTAACGGAATACTATGCCAACTAGCGCATTGACATAAATAATGCCATAGTATGATTGAACGTGTACAATAAAAATAACTTTGAATAAATAAATTACTAGAACGTAGGTAGGTATAAAGCTAATTTGAAATGTATATCGTCAAATATAGACTTCTAAGGCCTTATATTTCATTCATTTGGTGATAGTTTCGTTTAATTTCGAAATTCTATTTTACACTAAGCGAAAAACTTTTTCATAAGTCTTGTAGAGTTTAGTTATTTTCATAAGGCAATGTGTACCTACATTTAGGGTACAAGCAGTTTTTATATTACACAGGTATCCCAGTCAGTACTGGTGCATAAAATAGTGGCCCAGTGTGCCGCCATAACTCACGTACCCATAAGGTTATTGAATTCACACCAATTTGCTTGCTCTTATAATGAAGAACCAGCAGGTTAATATGTACGTCGTAATCTGGTCGCCTGTCCTCAACCCTAGCTCCGACCTGTATATATGTATATTTAAATTTAAAACATAGGGATAGAAAACTAAAAAAAACGGATTTTAGTGCAAGCAGTGCTTGTTCAAATGTCAATTATTCTTTCAACATCTGTATACACTCGTATCGACTAACTATGCATATGTGATAATGTATGACCAGTAAATCATTACAAATTGCAAAGCTATTCGCACCTATTACCTATGTAAATTCCCGAAAAAACGATCAGCATGAAATCGTTCAGTATGAACCGACTTTTTGCGGGCATGTTACGAACTAGTGCGTAAATTAACCGCGGAAATGACGCATACAGCCACCGCACCGTGAAGCGGCAGTTTACGCGAAACGTTTACCGAAACAGTTAGGTGTCTGGCTACCCCACGTGGGCAGAGTCGTGAGCAGCCTCCGGAGCGTCGACCGGTGATATTAATGACGCGGGGTGCGCGCAGGGGAGGGCGGCGGTCACGAGCGCGCTCAGATTTGAATACTAGATAATTAATATCGCTTTATTAGCGGCGGAAATATCGATTCATGGCGATACGGTCTTTGTGCGGGCGCGCCGCCGCCCGGCTCCCCAAACTTCGCTTGAATACTTTCGGAGAAGCTGAGACTCAATGTGACGCGAATTGCCGTATTAGGTTTACTGCAAGTAACATTTTTGCTGTTGCTCAAGTGGTCTAGAGATACTGGTATTCTACAAAATAACTGAAGATGGTAATCCAAGCCTACAGAGAAATAAACAAAGATGCAACCAGGGTAGTCCGGAAGGGTATGGTGGGCGGTTAAAAAGCTGGTAGAACTACCCCAGCTTAGTGATTCAGTTTATCGAAGCTTTTATTGTAATCTATGATTTTTCATCAGAAAAAAATACGAGGTGATTTAAAACACCGATACAAAGTTCAGTAACCTGTATACTTTGGTCTTATGCGTTGGGGAAATTTAGATGATGGTAGCGAGTTCTCTTCCATGCTTTCCTCTGATTATATTTTGCAATGACGCACTTAATCACACTTAACTGGCCATTCCTGGAAACCACGACGGCATGGTCACTGCTCTAACTAGAACAACAAAGCAAAACGTTGTGATTAATTATGAGATCGGTGCTTTTAGGCCCTCCGCCCGCTGCGCCCGCGCGGCGCGCATTGTCCGCGCGCGCTTCATTTGTTATCTTCATTTATTAATCGACACGGGGTCAGTGACCTCCCCCTCCCCCGACCGCGCCCGCCGGTTGCGCAACTCCCGCGCCGCGACCTACAGATCTTATCGCGGGTGCAGTACCGAACACCGGGCATGTTACACGAGCAACAGGTACTAACCTACCTGATCACAATGATGCTGAGATATACAATGTGTAGTATAGACAGACCCTTCAGACTTGTGCGGTCAGCAGACACAATAAGGTTACGTTCACGATTAGTTTATAAAAAAATACAATACATGGGTAGATTAGTTATAAATATCCCACCAAAAACATAAATGTAAAAAAGGAGAGCCAAGTTCAATACAAAAATTATGCTTGGCTGTGGGCTTCGCCGCAAAAAGAATGGAGATCTAAATGAGTGCCAAGTTGTATGCAAAATCGAAATCTGGGGGCACGGCAGTGCCCCCGCCAAGTCGAGCGCGAAGCAAACACTGCCGTACCATCCTTTACTGGAACCATTTCGCCGAATTTTCAGGCCCCTATTTGAGAACCTCTGGATAAAACCAGAACGCAGAAATTTTCGTCATCAAGTAAGCTATAATCACATACTTAAAATCCAAAATTTCAAGTCTGTAGGTCATTTAGTTCCGAAGTTAAGCGAAAGCAAAGTTTCGCATTTATGACACTCACTCACTCACTCACTCACTCATGATCATCAGAATAGAACTAGTACTTCCCATAAACTCAGAGAGCTGAAATTTGGTGCAGTGCAGGGTTTAATGGCCACATAAACGGAAAACTATAAAAACTAGGACAATCGAAGATCTGGAGTACCGGGTGACCCTGATTAGAAAACGCAAGAGCCCAACCAAAAATAAAAAGAAAAAAAAAATGTGTCAAATAAAAAAATCTAATAAAATAAATCAATATGCCCACGTTTCTACAAAAAGAAGTGAAATCCCACCAAAAACATTCTGTAAAAAACTAGCCAAGTCTCGATGGAGCTGCTTGTTTATCTCTAAAAAGTAATGAAATCTAGACAATGTCGTGCCAAAGTCAGTACCGGAAGGTATCAACAGAACTCGATTTCCACCGACTTGCCTATTATTTAACCGTGGAGGAACACATTTTATAGATCTAATAATAGGCAAGTCGGTGGAAATCGAGTTCTCTTGATACCCCCCGGTACTGACAATGGCACGACTTTGTCTAGATTTCATTACTTTTTAGAGATAAACAAGCAGCTCCATCGAGACTTGGCTAGTTTTTTACAGAATGTTTTTGGTGGGATATGTATTTATAGGAACAAAATAACATTATGAACAAGTATTAAACTCTATTTCTTTGCTTTATTGGATACTTATAACAATTGCTGTTATTTAAAAATGTAGGTAGATTTGACTTGGCCTTAGCTTAACAAAGTCTATAGAGAAAAATGATCTCTTTAGGAACTATGCTTTGTTAATGCTCGATCAGGTAGAGTTGTCAAGGTGTTGGTGACGTCTACCACTGGCTAGTGAACTCCTTTTCACTGGCCAGTGGTAGACGACTACTGGTGGCCAGCACAAACGTTGATAGTTATTAGGGCATTTTTATTTTAAAATGTACGGTTAGGTGGAACTTAACATATGTTTAAATACAGTCTAAACCTTCAGTTGGTGACGACATAGACCTATGCAGTTTGACACTAATCGTCACTTCTGTGACGACCTGTTGACTGCTACTTCAGAGGACGTTTTAAATGAAATGCCCATTAACATGCAGCACATCGGACGAATTCATGCAATAAGTATTAAAATATCTCCATACCTCTGTTTACGCTATATAATACGCATTTAATTATTCTCATATATGTGACATTGCGCGGCTAAGCCCTTATGGATATTGTCGCTTGCGTCCTTCTATCTTGATGTCCTATAGTAACGGAGTTGGATACGACGCAAGCGTATCATAGCATATCCATAAGGTACCTTTACCCGCGGAACGTCACAAATACGCTTTCATGGCTAATTTAATTATATTTTTTGATTAAGTAGTGACCGGGTGACTAAAATGGTTATAATTGATATTAAAATGTATAAAGATACACAATAACGCTAGAATAGGCCAGACGTCCGCGACTTTTCTAGCCAAGTCACGGGCACGGGTAAATTTACAAAATAACTTTTAAAAAATAAAAAAATCATTGGTATAATTTACTACCTTACTAATGTGATTTCAAAAATAACTCTTATTGGCAAATAAGTACATGTTTTCCTAATTGGTTTGTATCGCGACATCTAGGGGTGAGTAGGAAAAACAGACATTGTTTGGTGGTAACTAGAAAAAGTGTAACAAGGAATAAGACCCGTTCAAAAGGTTTTTGTTAATAATGTTTCACAACGAATAATTTTAATCGATTACGCGTGGGTTTAGTGTCACACAATCTTAAACAACTTCAGTTACACTAACTAGTTTCCCAGAAAGCTGCAATAAAATACATTAAAACTAATAAAAGTCCAGAATATGTTAATTTTAATTGTTTAATATTACGAAGCGTAATCAACTTGTTATCTTGACAACCATAAATCCACGGGGCAATTCTACACACGCCAAATACATCAAAAAATTAGATCGCTACTTGCGTCTTGCTCTTTCACATTTGGTTACACGTGAGTGCGAACCAGAATGCCATTCCAATTAGATGTATTTATTTGAAGTGCACGAGATTTGCCCCGTCGTAATATGTATTTAAAACTTAGCGTAATGTTTAAATCACCAACTTTGTACGTAGCCCGCCTGATCGGAAGTAGAAACTGCAGTCATATGCATAAAATAGGCAACTTTAAAAATGCGTCATAACCTTTCTTCAAACCAAAACACTAAATTACTAATATGAAATGCTGTTAGGCGGAAGAAATAGTAAGATGATGGTAACCAACCCTGGTTACAGATTCAGAAGTATGTTTAACCAGGCCGTCTAGCAGAGCATCACCTGTCACTGTCACACTAAGTATATTGAGTGGAAATAGATACTTAGTAGCATTTGTCGCGCGACAAAGACTCGCGTATCACAGTTGTGCCTCTAGTGAACAGATGTCTCTGTCGCTGTGTTCTCATGCTAGAATACCAGGCTATTGCGAACTTTAAGATAACTTTTTGCCAAAGTAATTATTAAAGGCATATTAACGTCACCAGAAAAAAACATGATGAAACGGGGGATACAAAAATATCTGACATCACTCTATTACTACAGTGATAAGCTCGTGTCAGATATGTATGCGTGCCAAGTATCATCATATAATATTGCTGGTGACGATACATACGTCAGTCCGGCCCCGAGGTGCCTCTATGAAACGGCGAGCACGTTCTGCGCAGCTTAAAGCCAGTTACATCTTCTTGGCTTCTAGGCGCATAGAGACCTTCCACCAAGTAAAGAGGATTTAAGCCGGTTTTCTTAAATTCTCCCCGAAGCAGCCGGAACCGCGCAGTGCGGTGCGCCCGCGCCGGCCGATCCCACGGCGCAGTAATGAGCGTAACAAGTGACACGGCGCATTTTCACTCTAATTTGCACTTTCGCAAGAAATTACAGCCAAATTGTTACGTGTCGTGACGGCTGCTGTCAAAAGTTAATGAGATTACATATATTAGACGCAGATGCTTATTTTACTATTAAATAATAATAAAATTAAATATGTTCAAGCTAGCGTTGCATGTTTTTCACCTTCGAAACGCTGCGCGTTGATGTCGTTTGCAGGGTTGCGCATGAGTCGCCCTTGTGTGACTTTTAGTTAAGTAACATTGTTTTAATTTAAACATATTGTTCCGTAATGTCATGTAATCTATAACCAAACTAAATGATAGTGATTTGGCTTGGATAACCATTGGCTAGGTGACCATCTAATAGTCCCGAAGTCACATTGTTATTTTGCCTGGCAACGTTACCTAGTGGTCGTAATCAGATATGATACAGACCTAATGTTTGAAAGACAAGCATATTAATTTTCGAGTTGACTTTTGAGTGACGCGTAATGTGGTAAAATTGACACTAATACAAATTATGAGACATTAGGAACACTTGCCATGGCGAGGTACCTAAAGTGACGAATATCACCATGCGTTCGGCCACCTCTCACTTGTTATTTAGCCTGGGTTTATTTATAGTTTGTACTCGACACCGATAGCTCTATTATTAGAGTAAAAATACGCAAGTTAGGACGTTTTGAGAATTTCACTCCTTTATAGGTACAGGGTGTTTGGTAATGAGTGGATAATCCGAAAACTGGTGACAGAGGGTACTTTGGTTATTTTAAAATTGCCCATATATTTAGTAAACGTGCCATCATGTCCGTGATCTTTGGAATTTATTGATTTTTTGAAAAAATTACACCTTCACTCGGATTTTGAGTTTTGATACTCTGAAATTATTATTATGTTTTGTCTGTAAAGCCAGCAGTGCCTTCTAGAACTGTGAACCTCCCCACAACCATGTGATTAGTGCTAATTAGCCTGCGCCCGCGCATGTAGCGGCCGCTAATTAAATCTCTACCATTCAAATTAGTGTTGGAATAATTATTATAATTAATATCCAAATGTATGTTCTAGCGCAGCCAGTTTGTGGCACCTCGTGAGATCGGGAATTTCAGTAAACAGCTATCCTAATGTTTTGTAGCATAGCGTAGATAGCATATAAATAATTATTGTAATTTTCGTAGTGATTAGTTAAAACAAGTATCTGATATCAATGACTTGAGACAAGACTAAGTTTGTGCTACATGTTTAATTTGAATTATTTATTAGTGTGCACGCAATTATTTTTAATTATTCCTATGATGAATGGCTTCAAGAAATTACGTGTTCTATTTACGAAAGTATCTAGTCGTATTTGTAACCACTTGTACTTGATTTTTTACGCCATTAAAATGGGATCAATATATTGACACCCAAATATTAAAATGCATTTTTTCCGGATTGTCACCATAAAATACGTAATGTAAGGTATAAAATCTTATGAATAATATAAACGGGTTTTATCTGACTTTCATATCAAAACGTGAGCTTGCAAGTTTTAATCGTAACCACATTTGCATATAGGTACCTACGCTTTGTTACACAATCAAGGTATAATTTTACGATCTATTCTTGAGGTATAGGTACTCCAAGTTTATATCACTTGCAGCTGATTACGTGTCCACGTTGCGTAGTCAAATTAGTCTCTGAACAGTTAGTTAATCTAATAAGGAGGGTTTCTTATACGACTAATAGGATTTCTTGCATAAGGATTAGATTAGAATTTTTGACTTCATCGTTCCTTAACATCAGCACTCAGCAGGCTTATGATGCTAGGCTTTGTCAAATAAAAGACAAAGCACTCGTGACGGTCTGACAAGCATATTATAAGTGTGAAAGTGACAGATGATTTATCTTTTATTTATATAGATCGACAAAGCCTGTAGGTGAGATTAACGCCAAATGTTTGCATATTAAGCAAAAAAGTCTGCCTCATTAGTAGTAACCAGCAACACTGTATACTCGTATAAACAGTTAACAGACCAGGGTACATCCTTAACAGGCGCAGGCCATCTTCGTCAGTAATCGGGCGATTACCCAGCGCCTCCACCGATGCTAATGGCTGCATCGCAGCGCTGGCCCCTGCTGCTGAATAATTAGGAGCTCCTGCGCAGCGGGGCACCAGACGCGGGAGAGAGGGGAGGGAGGATGGGGGGTAATTAATAAACGGTTCAAAGCGAGCCGCCGCACGACGCGGACTGCGTCCGCGGCTGGTGGAGCCTGGCTCGTTCCTCACAGCTAACCCCGTGTGCTCACGAATACTAGATGTCGAAAGTAAACTTATCAATAAGTATTATGCAATGCGGTGTCTAATTCTGATCGTTAAAATGACGGTAACCTTTAAGCGTGTAATGAAAGAATTTTGATTACTCATCTGAATGTTACCGGTGCACGCCACGTTATTTTGTGTAATACGAGGCAAACTACTAAGTAACTATGATACGAACCACCTGATGCAACTCCAGAAGAACTACTTATGTATCCAAATTTGAACGCTTCAATATTATTTGCTAGTTGAAGAACCAACGTGAAAACCTCAGAGAGGAGTCCATTCTACAGCCTGCAAGTTTGTGAAAAAATTAAATAAAAGCTTGTAAAAAAATTTGATTGGTGTTGTTTATTTTTGGGATGCCAATCATCTAAAGAGTGGGAATGAAATTTATTTCTTTGTAGTAGACGTATGACGCATTTTTCAAAATTCAAATAATTTAAAGTGAACACTGTGGCTCATCGTCTAATTACGTACGACACAGATAGCGCCCAGCGCTCGCGCACACAGCGCGACGTCACATCACGTCACATGCAAACGCTTTTAATTGCGTCGGGCAATTATTATAATGACGATATTAGCGCGCGTAGCCTGTGACTGATAGCTGATAGCAGTGCAGTGCGGGAATTTAATTGCCACAGGTTCATCCAGGGTTTACATCATGGATGCCGACGCCTTATCCTCTCTAATTGTTGAGGGTTATTCTTGGAGCGATTCAACAGTTTATTTCTTTTGCGGCTTCACAGTTGTGAAGCTCCCTGAGAGCCGGACCCACTAAGAATCCATGTTCTATGATTTGGCTGTAGTACCGTAAGTCAAGAAAGTGGTCTACCACTTTTCGACTTTATTGGTATTAGAACTCAAAAGTGGTAGACTACTTTCTTGGTTTACTGTACTAGTATGAATACATGGGTGTATTTTCAAAAACGTAATTTCTCTGTCATGAAATATTAGCGAATACTGAGAAGATTCTGCCTTATTAGAATTGGACTTTTGGTTACAATGTAGAATCAGTCAAGTTCTAACAAGTAACCAACGAATGCCAGTCTAGTGAGGAGGAATCTTTTCAATATTGTTGGCCAGAGAAATAACGCCAGAGAAAATACACCGACATAGTACCTACTTAAATATGTATTACAAAAACGTTGGACTATTTTATATGATAAGCCAATGCCTATCTTTACAGTTAAAAGGTGTACCTACCTAAAATTCTACACATGAACTAATAGTTTTATTCAGCTATATAGGAAAATCAGATCATTACGATTCTGACCCTAGAAACCAAATACGAAAACGAGGTCAAAAGAGTCTAAAAATTAAAGCAAACGATTTAAAGCTCGCAGGCTTTATATGACCTTTTGTGTGAACTTTTATAATGAACATGCTCTTCAGAAAAAATCAATAAGTTTGGCCAAAATTTCTGATCTAGTACACAGCAACACATATAGTGTTTTTAAATACAAAACAAATTGATTTGTAAAAACGATCATTCATTTTTCACCAGTTGTCTAATACTAATGGCGATGCTAAAGTATTGAAAGCTCTATAGTGTCATGCCCACATAACTGTTAAGTAGAAGCATGCGAGTTACGCACGGAATGAGAAATGGTAGCCGCTTCGTTACCGAGGTATTGGCTTCGACTGATGAAGACCAGTGTTCTGGACAAAGCGTGCCACCGGCACCGCGGGCGGCGATTACATATGATCCGCAGTATTGTGCATCGACACAGGCTAATGAGTGCCGGAAGGGAGGGGGAGGTAGTGACGTTTGTTTGTGTTCCAACAGTCACCGCGTTTAATTAGCTGCAGCTACAATTACCCGCCGCAATAGACAAACAAACCTTCCCTCATTGCAAGATATAACTTATCCACAGATGATAAGGTCTCAATTTAAACACGACCAGCGGCAGCTCAGATTCGAACACGATTAGAGAAAACACATTGTTAGCCGCAGACAATAGAGTCGAGATCTGTTCGCCGCCGCGAGAGACAATGGCGGCACGTCACGCCCGGCGCGATGGAGATGTAAACAAATTCTAAGACGAATTATCAATCTACGTCTGTCCTTATTCAATGGGAAATTGGTGTGAATAAGAAGCCGATAATTAAGTTTATTATGTTGTTAGGAATGTTCCGCCGAGCCCGCTACGAACGCTACAGACGGAGCTTGTTACAAGCTGTTTAATTAAAAATGTATGCTGCTACTTATTCCGAGCAAATATACCACAGAGTTTTCTGAGCGCATTATCAATCTGACTACAACGGGAAATAGAACACAATAACTATAAAAAGTTCTAAGTAGTATGGTATACGTTAGCCATAGCTTTGGAGCGAGTATAGAAAAAATTAGTGCTGCTCCCAAGGCAAAAAAGAACTGTCACATTACATTAGTGATAATGGAAAATCGAATTAGTTTTCAAATGTCACCGTAATGATCGAAAAGTCACCCGAGGAGGGGTATTAGTAACCCAACCACCACTCGTATGAGTTGTTAGATTTGTAGCAGTGACTTACGTTCGTCAAAAGTGTCGTTGATTGTGCCATGCCAACCCTGCGTAAGGCAGGTGCGCGGAACTGTATAATTGATGCAGTATTTGGGTGAAGCGACGACCGAGTGGTCAGCATACTGATACAAATTATGAATTGATACATAATCGAGTGGTCACAAATGAGCGTAGTGCGTGTAGCGAGCTTCCGCCTCGATTATTAGTGTTCTCGTATACACAAATAGGGTATCACAGTTCGAAATGTCATGGAAATTTAATCATTGTGGTTAATAATTAGCGTGGTAACCGTACGGTTGAGGCCGGTCCATTAGAGGCGAGTCCCGGCGGGGAGCCGCGGCGGGTTGCTGGGTCTGCGCCGGCGCAGCCGCAGGACGCGCATGCAAATCCTCGCCATTGCTCAAGCTGTCGCCGCGCGGGGCGGGCCGCGGGGCGCGGGGCGGGGCGGCGCGCACGCAACCATTCAATTACCCGCGCTGCCCGCACGGGTGTGTAATGATCGATATAAAAATATTTAATATATTTTCTATCGATATATCAACATTTGATATAATTTCAAAGGGTATAATCACTCATTGTGTATAATAAACGTTTGGTATAATTTTAAAATATATACATTTATTTCGTATATTTAACGTTCGGTATAACGCTTATTTCTTATAACGATTATATGGTATAACGCTCATTTTATATACAAATCATAATATATAACAATCAAGAGGTATAATAGGTATATAAATCTTTATTACCATTTATATATTTGAAATTGTAACGCCTGTGACCTAAACCTAACCTAACCTACTTTTTGATAGCAGTTCGTTTTTGTTGGGGGACGCAGTTCGAACCCTAACCTAACCTAACTTAATTGAACTTATGGTTTGAGTTTTTTTTAATGCGGGGGGCTTCGCCCCCCCGTCCCCCCTTTTTCTTCTGTGCCCTTATAATTTACTAACCTAACCTACTTTTTGATAGCAGTTCGTTTTTGTTGGGGGACGCAGTTCAAACCTAACCTAACCTACTTTTTGATAGCAGTTCGTTTTTGTTGGGGGACGCAGTTCGAACCCTAACCTAACCTAACCTAACCTAATTGAACTTATGGTTTGAGTTTTTTTTAATGCGGGGGGCTTCGCCCCCCGAGCCCCCCTTGTGGGGGGCTTCGCCCCCCCGTCCCCCCTTTTTCTTCTGTGCCCTTATAATTTACTAACCTAACCTACTTTTTGATAGCAGTTCGTTTTTGTTGGGGGACGCAGTTCAAACCTAACCTAACCTACTTTTTGATAGCCATTCGTTTTGGTAGGGGACGCAGTTCTAACCTAACCTACTTTTTGATAGCAGTTCGTTTTTGTTGGGAGACGCAGTTCAAACCTAACCTAACCTACTTTTTGATACATTATATAAATAATGGTTATGCCAATTGTATTTTATATGAAAATAACGTTATACCATAAGTTCATTATAGGAAATAAGCATTATACTTAAAGAATGCTATATTAAATGTTATTCTATCAAATGATCATTATAAGAAATAATAATTATGTCATATGTAAATATATTAAGTGTTGTTATATGATTTAATAATTATATCAAATGAGCGTTATTGCGACTAATATTATACCAAAAATTTTTATAGCCATCGTTACGCACCCTGCCCGCACGCCAGCGCCGGATTTAGAGTTATTGTTCCGATAGCAGCGCCTTGAGAACCGACACCTAAATTAATTTACTAAGTAATCATGCGAGGGCACGCTCGCTTTGCATGTTTCGCCCGGCTGCACCGACTACCTACGTCTCTGGCTAGATGGAATAATACCGTCGGGATCAGTCTTGCGGGTTGCCTGTCTGATCGAGTACCAGTAGAAGACTGTCTGTACGTAAAAGAGGGCAAAATGTTATTAAAAGAGGTGACTGACCTTGGCGAAACCTCACAGGATATTAAGAGTCAGTGTCGTCCTTAGTCTAAAATATAAGTTACGAAAACAGTACTGTAAATCAAAAAGTGTAAACTTAAATTTAATAAAATATGATGTAACACATGCGATGGCATGGGAAGTGAGAGTGTATTAGGGGCATATATTAAGGTAGATTACGTTTGTTTCTGCGCGGGCCTGCGTGTCGCGCAGCATCCGCTCCCACGCGCTTCATTTGCGTTCACCAAATTATAATTCGTATGCTAGATGTCACGCGAATTCATGTTGGGAATAAACCGATGTTCGCAGTGCAAGGAATGAACACCACTTTTGGTTTGGTTTCGCGGTTATTATCAATACTCTACAGACTCACCCTTATCGGTGTAAATTTATTAGTCAAATGAACATTGTCTACCTACTTCAATAAAATAAAGCTGATTACGTATTCATAACGTATGAATCATAACTTGGTGCCAATTTGGTCCTATAGTAAAATCCATTGACGAATTAATTCCATTCAACGTTAGCTCCTTCCCAGAAGCTGGTTCGACCCCTGCTGCGTCACCGTATGCTAATCCTCGGACAGGGCCGCGGGCAGGATCAAAGGCCGTGCGGCGCCGGCGGCCATCGCCACAAATTGTCCCGGAATCTAAAATATGGGTTAACGTAATAAGCGCGCAGTTAGTGGCTACCGGTAGCTCCCGGTGTTGTTCCCACGCCGGTATTAAATCTCGTGACCAGCGCTACCGACCGCCGACTTATAAAACACTTTATTACACTAAGTACACACGAATTCTTGGCAACGCTGTCATCGGCATTATCGAAATTGTGTGAAAATACTTTACGGGAGATGCGTTACCGTTACTATAAAAAGTGAGCTTAACGAGTTAATTGCTTAACGAGTGAATTTTGACGAATCGCCGAACCACCAGCTTGTTGGGTCGGAGCATATTTAGAAACCGTTTGGCAGCGGCTCAAAGTGTTCTACAAGTCAGTAAATATCATACTAGCCTTCTGAAGCTTTTAGTTCGTTACTTTATTATTGCAGAAGCTCGAGTCCATTTAGCTCGGCCGATCAAGCCGCAGTTCGAGCGAGCCGAACGTTGCCTAGCATAAGTTAGACAGCGAGTAAAGCTAGGACACGGTGTGGTCTAGCACGGGCCAGCGAGGGCGCCGGGCATTCGGTCGGAAAACGCCGCAGCCGTGCGTTGCTGCCGCGGTGATTGGGACGCCGGGGGAGCGACTGGGCGAAGGACGAGAGGCGAATTTAAAATTCAGATAAGCGGAATAAACGCTCGCCGCCGGAATGCACGGGACCGGGAGCCAATTCCAGACGTGTATCGGCAGTTTAAGCTTCATCGCGAATTGAATTTTAAACTAGATCCGTAGATAAACTCCGAAATAAGTTCGAGAGGTTTGTCGGACGTCCGATGCGCGGCTGTTTACGGGAAGGATGTCTGGTGGAGCGTGCGTGGTCGGTAACAGAATATCGATAGCGATTCTTCTGGCTCCGTGGGCAGGGGTCGGCTGGCGAGTGGAGATAAACCAACACCGGACTTCACAAACATGTAAATGCAACGCAAACGGGCCCCCGTCCGGGCCCGTAGGGCTCCAGGGACGGATATTGCCGCCGTAATGCACCGATAATGCCGGTGTTTGATTTCGATAGTCAACACTCGCCGGCCGAGTGCTCGGTCAATATAAATGCTAAATGCGTTCATGAATGCCAAATGGGGGCTGCTTGCGATGGACTTGGAAATGAATGTTTTAAAAACAAAGGCGAGCTAAGTGGGTGCATTTTATACGACACGAAATGGCGCAGATAGAAACAAAATGGATGGAATTCATGGTATCCATTTAAATAGGTACCGTTTGAAAAGTAATATGAAAGTATTTTCATCCAGTATTTTACAGAGCATAATGAGATGGCTTTCATGTAATCGTTATATGTGCCTACATGTGAAAAGTGAGGTATCAGGTTCGAGAATTTCATAAAATCAAACATACCTAAATAAAGTCAAGTATATCCAAAATTTTAATCAGATGGTTATTGAAGGAAATCTCTTTATTTCTGGCCAAAGCGTCAGACGCAGCAGGTGGCCTACGTTATATATCTAATATGTGCCTAGGCTGGTATGTTTTATGGAAATTCCTTGCCAAGCACTCACGGATTGATCACTCGCTATTTCGTCGTCTATTATCATGAAACTATCGAGAATAGTTCCGAGCATTTTTGAAAAATAATAACATTTCTGCTTATAAATATAATGACCTTGAAAAATACATTTTACGACCGCGTTAATAAAATGTTGACGATGTGATGATAGGAAGGTTCTGCATGAGTAAATATATTATTATGTATTACTTATAGAACCCACGCACTTGGCCGTCGCTTTTAATAACTTGCATATTTAATAACTATTAATTGTATAGTCAGTGAAGCAGCTGAAATTTTTTATAACTTTATGATTTTTTTACGTATTCAAACTGTTCACATTATTACACACTGTATTCACAAATTCATTGCATTGCATATAATACAAATCTGATGTGAACTATTACCTCCATTCAAATACATTATAACAATCAGTCATAACCTATACTTATCTAGGCATATATGAAAATGTTCTAATACCTAGGCAATAGAGCCGTACCTTGAGATTGTGATAGCGAGTGTACCCATAGGTTAACGACAAACAGAAATCTAACTTGATAGACGCATAGAATTATCTATGTAACTTTCAAAGTCTGGATAAATATATTATAACCGTTTATATCGTTATCGTTACGCAAGTACCTATTTGGGCTTACCCAAATAGGTACTTCTGCAACCTATGTTCAGGAATTGTCGTCTCTAAGTTGAAATGATGATGATAACGATAATATAATGAACCTTTTATATAATATTGACAATACCTATGAAGAAGTCCTTCATGTTTTGTCTGTCATATTCGTCACTAACGGTGGTGTACGCACAGGATACCTGGGATCGCGGGACCGGCAGCACGTCTCATTACTCCGTACGTTCAACTGCCAGGCCGTGCTGCGTCGCAATACAGCCTATTTTCCCTGGCAGCTCATTATAAGCGCATTAAGGCGGGCAATTGGTTAGGTGTAAGTGATAGCCGCAAATGAAGTGGCTGTGGTTCGGCGCTGGCGCGTGACGCTTTGTCGCGGGACAGTAGGGTAATTCATATAACACTATTAATTTATTTTCATCACACTTGCCGTAAAGGGTGTTATAACACGCAAGCATATAGAGCAGCTACAGCCGATTTACGTCCTGAGGGAGTTATAAAATCTATAACTCCCGAGGGAGTAAGTTTAGTTTTAAAATATAGAACCCACTCGTATGTCATTACAGACTAAGGAGGTTTCAAATCTTTATCTTCAAAACTTGGCTACAAAGCCAATTTTACTGTATATAAAACTTATACGGAATATTTTACTATTATTACAGAGAGTTTTGCAATTATTTAAGTAAATTTCTTTTTGAAAATCGGTAGAATCTGGCAGTATTGTCCAGTTTGAAAATTAAACGCTGTTTTTAGCATTACCTGTGAAAGACTACCGTTTGGTAACTAAAACTTCAAGTAAGCATTTGAAACAGTTATCGATAAATGTAATATCGGAAGGAAGTCCCTAGTGAATTGACGTTTTTGCCACAAAAACTTCTATGTCTGGATATTATTTTTAATAGATATTGGCTGCCTATAATCGAAAGACGCAAACTGGGCAATTCATTTTTCATTTTCTTTGTTATCTCAGTTAAATTTGATATCATTAAAATAAGCTGAACACACCTTAGTATTAATCTTATACGTGTGTATGTGTGTGAGAGGCGCACTTGGCCTCATAATTAAAGGCTCGAAGTATTGTTTCGTATTAATTAACATTAGCATATCCTAAAAATAAGTTGCGTGTGAGCACAGCGGAATATTTCGTAGCTCTGTGGCTAATTATTTTTTAAGATAAAAGTCTAAAATGACACTCCGAACTAGAGATGTGCCATTCTCGGAAACGTTCTCCGTTTTGTATGGAGAGAGAACGTTCTCGAGAACATTTCCCATACAAAACTGAGGACGTTTCCGAGAATTCTCGAGAACGGCACAACTCTACCCCGAACCTATGATGACTACCAGTAGGCTTATGATGCTACGCTTTGTCACGTGATAAATTCCTCTAATATTATTAATGTGAAAGTTTGTGAAGATGTTTGGATGTTAAGATGTTTGTTACCTAATAACGGTGTAACAACTGGATGGATCAAGCTGAAATTTGGCATGTAAGTAGACCAAGTCCTGGATTGAAATATAGGATACTTTATATCCCGGTAAAGAGTTCCTTTGGGACAATAACGGGAACAACGCGGGCGAAGCCGCGGGAAAATGTTACTAAATGATAAAGCATCCGTCACGTTCTGACAAATAGTGTGTAAGAGTGACGGATGCTTTATCATTTATTTATCGTGCGACAAAGCGTAGCATCATAAGCCTACAGATTAGCCAACATGACGGCGCTACCGAAAATGAACTGTCACTAAAAATATCTTTTTAGTACAAAAAAAACACTAACAGATCATTTCGTAAGATGAGTTTCATAGACAATATAGATGTTTTATGAGTAAACGGGTTTGCGTTTGACTTGATGGAAAGTGGAGACAAAATCTAAGTTGGATCACCCAAGAGATGCCTATTCACCCTTGCTTGTTCAATTACTCGATGTGCAGCTGTTCAGCTGTTGTTGGCATAATACCAGATGTGCAGTATTTTCAACTAAAGCGATTACTGGTGAAAATTGTTAGCTCTCATTTTGAGTAGACAGCAAATTCTAGATAATATAATTGAGACTTGCAAAATTGTGCTTGTGTATTGTATTGTGTTGTTGTATTGTAGGGTAGGTAGGTTGGTGAACGCATTCTTCGGCGACACATCTCTACGTATACACTACGCGAATACACTATTGGCCAATTGTAGACTCTATCTCATTCTAATAAGGTTTCCCGATTGTTGTGTCAGTTAAGTGCGTATTTGATGCTACCCCCGGTCTTAAACGTTTTGTAAAGTTGAAACCGAAGAAGAGTCTTTTAAAGAGAAGATATAATATAAGTAAATAAACAAATATCGGGGGACCGTCTTACACAAATCGAGCTAGTCCCAAACTAAGTAATGCTTGATATAAATATTGCATCCATACGTACATTTAATATGTACATTATGTAAATATTAGTTTTTTTTTTTGTTTCATACATCATTTTAAGGCGGGGTTACAAATTACAAGTATAAGCTATAGAATGAAATTATCGATATAACAGTTAACTTTTTGTAAACATACCTTACGAGTATAGTATGTAATACACTGTTTTTAATGTTAAAGTAAATAAGATAAGATTATAAATGTCTAATAAAACTTCTTCTACTAGTCAACCACCATCTCCATAAAAACAGCAGGTAGCGCGTTAAAACCAGAATAAGATAGGAGACATAAATTAATAAATAAATATACAAAGATACAAGTAAGATGCAAAACATGCGTTGACTGTTAGAATATTTGTGAAACAGTATGGTGGTCAAACATAATTTGAGCAATGTTGCGCCAGTGCCGTGTGCCGTTCTCACGAGCAGGTGGAATAATTGAAAACTATCTCATTATAATATTAGACAACAGGGCTGCGCTACCGCCCAAAAGGAGAATCTTTTCAGCATTTCGAAGCTCGTTCAAAAGTTCGATAAAAAGTTATTTTTACAATAAATGGGACTTCTCTGTGCTTCAATTAATTCTGCTAGTATGCAATAACATCTACCCTTTCGCATAGCGGTTATTTATTCTGCCTCAAGATATTTCTGCCAAATAACATTATACATTAAAAATTATGACGAAAACTTTTATGAAACATATTGGTAAGCCTTAAAATGTAGTGTGAACATTTGAGCACATGTACCTAAGATGGAACTTCCGTAGCCTTGGAGGTTGATCTCGGACTAGTAAAGTTCTAGATTGGCTTCTAGGTTTAGCAGCCCTGCTTGTGCTCACGCACCGCGCCGCCGCATTGCTACTCCTAATTATTATGATTTAAGCGCGCGCATAATCGCTCATTAACATGCGCGCATCCCAACTTATTACGACCACACACTTATACACAATCCGATTATACACTCAGGGCGCACACATCGCCGGTAATTATATTCCAGCACTTGTACACGCTTATCAATCAATGTTTGAAATAATTATAACTATCACACACATAAGCAGTATTATGTTATTAAATTAATTAAATTTGTACACGGATACGAACCCAGACACGGGCGCATGTATTATTTGAAATTTATGAATATTATTTTAGCAATGTGGAAACAGAACTCATGTACATATTTTTAATTACTGTTATGAAAGGATTTGAATTTTACAAGTGAGCATATCAATGCTTGTGTAATTAATGGTTACAGATGTGATCTTTTTTTTTTTTTTTTTTTTAGTTTATTTATTTCCAACTTTAATTTTGATCCAGTATTCGAGCTAGCACTAGTTTTCTACATGCAGTAGCGTGCCTATGAACAAGTCGCCCATGTCGTGTCTGTGCTCGCTGTGCGTACCATATACACGGCACACGCGTGTGTTATAACCACTTTATTACGAATATCTAATTAACTTTATGGCTCCGAGATTTGAATAAAATATAATATCTATCGTGTAATCTTGCCACTAAATGATCCATAGATCCTATAACTGGTCTCAGGGAAAAAAGTTTCGCGTCTAGACTCATTTACCGTATTTAAATGAGTTAGTTTGATGCTTAAATCATATTTTTTGCTTGTTAAGCCATAAAAACGTGTGGTGTGTAACTGTGGGCTCATTGCGCATGCGATTATGCTAATGTGGTGCTAAAACTGTCAGCCGTCCGTCTGCGACCCGCCGGACTCGCGCCCGCGGTGCACTCTGCGTTATGACACCTCGCCTCGCCGTTACTAAACCGCACACATCTATGCAAACTGCAATCGAATCTCTTTCAAATAATACGCTGCGGAAATAATACACTATCAATATAAACGGTATATGATGCTGATGTTTCCGATCCGCGGTAGCTGTAGCAGGTTAAGTTAACTAATTCGTAAGTCATTCGCGCTCGGCATAAGGGAGCAATAGTAATTTGTATTTATCTCCGAGTGGCGGAACGGACATGGTGTTACAAGCCCGGTGGCTCGCGGTCGGCACGCATCCCGACTGGCATTTAGATAATCGATATTGCGCAGACAGTTACAAATGCAACGCGATGAATGCGTGCGCCACCTTTAATATAATATTCACGTTTTTACACGCTGGCAAATATTTTATGTGTCGTCAGCGTCAGCCCTGGGAACTGTCGGTATTTGTTTGTGTTTCGTAAAATGTGCGCATAGTTCCACGCTCTTAGGTGCATAAACGTTGTAGACTGGACACAGGTGGCACGAGGCGCGCCGCACGCGCGGCCGATTAGCGGATTAGCATACGCGGTCCGCGGGACGGGGGGAGGACGCAATTAATCGCAATTGCAACAATTAACCAGCAAACGTGCATACAGATGAAATCAGTGTTGGTGCGCTAGCGCATAACACCCGATTAGAATCTGATAAACCGAGAAATATCGGCACAGAATGTTCGAATTCGAATGTACTCACAAAAATAAACTTCGATTATGCAAACTAGATCAATCCATCATCCGTTAACGATGTATCGTTTGGCTGTTACTACTTCAAGGCACTATTATTCCTAGGTCTATTACTTTGCGCATTTTCAAACGGCTATAACATCTTATATTTGCCTGTTTCCATAAATCTTTTTTGGAGAGAAAACGGTCGATGGCCATTTTTACAAACTGTTATTTGCCGTTGGAAGGGGCATCGCCGGAAAAACGCTGATAATGCAGTGCGTGGGCGACGGATGTTTTAGTTTTAGTCGAGCGGCATAGTTAAGTTTGCGCGTGGCGTTTAGGGCAGAAGGGCTCTCGGGACAAGACGGATGGATTTAAAACAACATGTCGCGAGGGACCTGACGGGCCTGCGGGGCTGGGTAACGGGGGGAGAGTGACGAATGTCCGGTGACTCCGGAAGTCCTCGAGGGCCTAATGTCGCTTTACATGCATAAGTTACGTGCGCAAGTCTTCATGCTCCCTTGAGAAACGAACTAGACGATTAATTCGAGTTTTCACAAGAAAATACATATGAATACTTTTCTAAATAAAGATAGAAGATCTTATAATGAATAAAATAAAAATATATTGAAGGGCTTGCCATGCGAATAAAGACATCTAATTTAAATACATGAGCTAAAGACGTTTGCAGTGTCGACAGCGTCCCCTGTCCCTACGTTGACCCACACGCGCCCCCTCACGAATACCAAATGGAATAATGCACTCGTTCACTGGCATCTTATTGTTTCACAGTTCATTGCAGCCTTTACAAATACAAACGGTTTCGATTATTTCGAACTATAATCATGCATTGTTTAGATCATCCTCTAAATAATGCTTTGGATCCATTTACGAGTAACAATGATTTACAAGTAATATTAATTTCAAAATTACATCGTTTCAGAAGCGTATTTCATTGTTATCATAATAACGTGTCACGTGAAGCTAATGGAATCACGCCCCGCATGCGCGGCCTTGACCCTCGGCAGGTGCGCGCGCGTCGCAAAGATCACCCCGAGTCACTCACCCGCGCTAATCCGCGACAACGGGACCGTTAGCTCCACAAATATGCAAAGTCCCGAAAGCTGCTTAAAGGATTACGCTTCAAAAACCTTTAAGGCTCGCCGGCTGTATCGATCGAAATTCGAAGCGGTTAGGGCCGTACGCCAATCAGATCGCGATGGAATATGAATTCAAATTGACATACGATACGACGCATGCCTGCTGTTGCGCGGTTCGCACGGCGCGTGGGAGCCGTCAGCGGCGGGCGTGCGCGTGCGCGGCGCATTTGAATGTATTCTAATATCCGAGCAATACGCCGCCGATTGATTCCTATCGTACGCGGTAACACCTTCGCGGAGATTACATTTTCACGCACGCTAATTTAGACCGTAATACTCGAGCATAAAGAAGGGTTTCGGTCGGGTGCGCGGGAGTGTGTAGGAGGCAGCAGCGGTGCCCGTGCCGCCCCGTGTAATGGCGCGGACGCTCGCCGTCAGAAGTCGTACGTGTACGTGTTCGAATGTCATCATTCCGATATGTGAATCATAAAATTGATAGACGTAATTTAGCCATAACCCGAATGCAATGGATGTTCGATTCAATTTAAGTTTTCTTTTACGAGGACTATGTTGAATAAAAAATTATTGATGAGACCTCGAACCACTGAGGAATGTCGTTAAAGTAAATAATTTCTCAATTAAAGTACCTTTCCCTTTCTTTAAGTAATAAATATGAATGTAATATTGAGATTATTTAAATACAAAATACAACACTACTTACCGCGAAAAGAACATTCATAATCAGCAATACTTTATTATTATTATTTTTTAATTTAGGATTTCTATCGTGGTCCGAATGTTGGCAGATCAGGGTACAAATTAAGACGCTTAAATAAAATAAAACAGAAAGTAAAAAAGCAATACTATGATGCGATGAAAGCAATTGAGATCAAAATAATCGTTGCTGAAACGTAGTATTTTAGTAATGAATAGTTTAGTGCATTTTCATTTACTGTCTTGTATTTACCATAGTTTACTATTAAAGATACCTGAAACGAATACATTATTGATGCCGAACACTGTAAATACTTGTGACTAGGTGCAGCAATTTAGAGTACGGTTGTACCATAAGCAGCGCATTACCATGCGCGTGATATCATTAAAGCGCGGCGCGGGCGCAACACCGCGGCGCCCAAACTACAGGCCCGAATGATGACCGAAACAAGAGCAATCAGTCGCTCGTTACGGCACCCGTTACTTGTTCGATTCAAATTATGTATAATGCGACTGCTCGATTATATTATCTTTCCCTATAAACTGCGCGCAAAATAAGTGTTGCTAGAAAGTGTCGACATGGTCTCTGATACAAAGATAGTAGGTATAATATGATTCTCTGCTTATGCTTATTTGCTGCTTAGGCA
Organism: Eudemis profundana; assembly: GCA_947034925.1. Lineage (NCBI taxonomy): Eukaryota > Metazoa > Arthropoda > Insecta > Lepidoptera > Tortricidae > Eudemis > Eudemis profundana. The sequence continues at coordinate 18,963,964 of OX344796.1, read as the reverse complement.
ATTCCGCCTTTCAAGCGTCGATATGTATTCTTCCACGGCCTTGACTGATTTTTATATTCTGCCGATTATAAGATTTGTTAGTATGGTACTAATTGAGTTATCCAATAAAATAGCAAAACTCTTAAAGTAAAATATTATGATTTTTGTACACAAATAATCAGAACTCGGAATATGTAGTGCCTATTTACCTCAACTTCGCGGGACGACGTAACTAAGAGTGGTTACAACCACCAACAATAATTATATATTTTTATTGAACCCGGAATTTCGCGGGTTTAACAATATATGTAAATATAATCCATATAAATTCACGCTCAGGGCTAGATTATTAATGAAATACAACTGTTTAATGCAAAAAAATTAAATAGATACGTTGAGAACTCCAAAACCGACTTCATAAAAGTGGCGCTTCGTACAATTAAACAATTGTATTTCATTAATAATTTGACACCGAGTGTGAATTTATGTGGATTATGTATTCTTATTAATCGCGGGAAATCTCGCGTACAATAAAAATAAATAATTATTTTTGGTGGTTGTAACCACTCTTAGTTACGTCCTCCCGCGAAGTTTAGGTAAATAAGCTCTACCTATTCCGAGCTCTGCAAATAATGTATGTTATTTATTTTAAACAACATTTTTTTAGTCTAAATGAAATGAAACACATCAAGGTCCGATATTCTTTTTATTTTTACTCAAGAGAGTATTGCAAAACAAACAAAACGTAATAAATTGAATATAAAGTTTCAAATTAAATGACCTAGTACTTCGTCTTGGAAAAAACCGAACTACGTTTATGTGTAGAATCGAGCATCCTGGCAATATTACTATCCATTATACAGGCTTTTTTGGCATTTTTGGGTCATGGAGCAGCAATGAACGGGGTGCTGGGGAGGATCAATCTCAAAAAATCTCCTAATTATGAGTTAATTGATACTTAACTATCAATTAAGTATCATTTAACTCATAATTGGGTCAGTTGCAGAAAAAATGTACCTTTACCTTTACTTAATGAGAAAAAATAAAATCTCAGTTTCGTTACGATTTTCCCCTATATTTAGTTTGGGCGTAACGAAACTGAGAAATTCGAAATTTGTACGGAAAAGTTGGGACATTTTGCACTACCTTTTTTATTTCATAAATGCTAAGTGCTCGTGATTCTGAGTAAAATGGTATAAGACACACCATGATCAGACTAAAAAATAAAAGGTACATTTTTTCTGCAATTGACCCAATCAGGAGATTTTTTTCGCGATGGTTGTGTAGTGAAAGTTGCTCAGTGTGACCCTCCCCAGCACTCCGTTCACTCCTGCTCCATGACCCAAAAATCAGCCTGTATTAGTTTGTAGAAAAGCGATACATAATTAATCACCCAGACATCTAGATGCTTCTAATAGAGACATTACACATGTTTCTATATAAGCAAGTCTAGTACGTTACGTCTATTAGGGTTGGCAATCTATCGTCTAATTCGTTTTTCGTCTATGTTAGAGATGTCATAACACGTTCGGTAACATTCGTGTTTTGGCCAGCGAAAGTGTTAAAGGTGATAATGCATGTATCGGTTGCGACAGTTAGGGCGGGGGCGAGGAGGGATATAGCGGGACCGTAACGTGCTGCAGGTGCCTCTAACGGGACCGAGAAAGGTCAGCTCGCCCTTCAGGGCTGTCGCTTGTTTACCAGAGAAAGTCTTTTCATTTGTTCAGACAAATTAAAAGAGCTATGAAATTGTACTGTGACATTGTAATTGGAACTTTAATTGGTTTGTTCTATGCCGTTCTATTCTGATTATACGTGTTGACTACTGAGCATCGACATCGAGTTTGATTTAATTCATTATGAAATTAAATCAAAACACAGATTAAAATAGGGATGGCACAATTAGCGCAGTTCAGAAATACGCAACTGTGAACCAGTACACCATATTATTGATTACTACCCAAAAATTCTACAGATTTCTGATAAAGTTGCCAACCCTACACTCACCCCGAGTGAAGTGAAAGGTCTCACACATGTTGCAGTGCGACACGCGAGCCTTTCAGCGACAATACACGACATGTTGTACAGTCAGCAGTAGAACAAAGTGCTCAAAACGAGCAGGATACGACTGTATTGTTAAGGGAACAAGGTTTGCGCAGATCACATAATTGCGTAGCAACTTTTGCTACTTACTGTACTCATGATAGCTCGACAAGTCCTACGATGGAGGCAATCACACTACCAGTGAATATTTTCATTGTTACCTAAATTTAGTGAAATGCGCTACATTCTACCAATTTACGACACCGACGGCTAAGTGATTACTGACTATCCGTGAAATTTATATAAACAAAGTTCAAATATTCGTCATCGACCTCGATTCGGCACGCGTCAAAGTTATAAGGTAACATTGCAATTTACAATTTATGTAGACGCGTGATCGACGGGCAGCATTGCTTTACTGTCACTTTGTAAACTCACAGCGCGCATTTCATTATCAGATAATTGTAAGATACTAAACAGTAACGAGCAATAAAATCGTTAGTTGCTGACTTTCATTAACTTTGCAGACAGGTATAGTGGCAATTATATTTTGAAAAATTATTTAGATATCCGTTCAATCATGAACTTTATTGCAACATGATAAGGTATTAGTTGTAGGAGCTAGTAATTTAAAATTCAATAACAGATTCGGACGAATGTCACGTAAAATTGGCAGTTTTCAGCAGGTAGGAAGAAGGGGGGAGCGATAAGACTAACAGGCGTTTGAGTGCCGCTTTCAGCGTCCTTCACGCCCTTGTATGATAAACCAACACTATGTATGCCCAGACAAAGTGCAGTGAGTGACCGTCTGCTATTTAAATCGCTGATACTTTTAAGTAAGAGCTTTGACCCGACGGGGAGGAACGGGGAGGGTCCGGTGTCTAGACGATTCCATCCAATCACGGCCTGCGCTGCATCCACGACATCGTATATGATATCACATCGACCGAACACGCCATCTCGCCGAGCCCGAGGCATAATTTTATTCATAAGAAATTTTATTTGCTTCAGCCGCAAAAAACAATACCAAACTGGTAATAATGAGTTTCGTTAAAGGTTTTTAACGATTTTTATAATCATAATGACATTAAAAATCATTTATGAGGTAATTAAAAAGTTGCAGTTCGGTCCCGTTAGTGCAGAGACAGCTAGTTGGCCCGCGCGGCGCTGTCCGGCCTGTTAGCTGTCGGACCGCTCATTACCCACGTTCGTTGTAAAACCCCCGCTCGACGAAAAACCCTCGCGCATCCAAATATCCTTTACGACGCGCACAGCCCGTCGTAAACCCGGGGTTGTGCAATTTTCGCATTCCGATTGTTTCCTTGTTTTGTTAATCTCCGACAATAAATTAGAAAGCCGTTTCTCCCTTTGTCGCGAGTTTTTTGCGGCGCGCTTTCTCCGTCTGTAATTGCTTCTAGCGGGCATCCCTAATTCGTTGAAAAGTTAAAAAACAATAAGTGTTATTGTCAGTGCGAGTCCGCCGCAGTGCCGCATCAAATAATAACCGTAAAACGTACCCTGAACCGTGGAGGACCTCGGCATTATGGTGTTCGGTGAAAGCGATAAAAAATTAAAACTTAATTACTGACTTACCGTGAATACGCTCGTAAAAATTCAGCGAGGAGGTAGACTGGGGGTAGTCGGGGGATTGATTTTGGAACTGCCTCGCATGAACGTCAGATATTGTATTTGCTGAAATAAACTTCTAGAGCTAGAAGTTCAGCACTCTATATCATTGATGTGTCACAGCAGGTGACCAAATCACATGGGATTTACTGACGATTTCAACAACACCAGTCCCAGCTTGAATCAATTAGTGCGGTAAACCCAATTATCATAATGGCTCCGATGTTGTAACAGCGGACTGTCTTCCCAGCCATTCACGGACGCCTGCAGGAGCGAGGTCCAGCATTCGCCCTCCTCCTTAACCCGAATAATTAAAGCAATAACAATAAATAAGATTAGATCTCACCTGAGTCCATCAGTCGTCATCAAGGGTCGCGGACGCACTGCGCGCGCGCCGCTACCCCCACTCGACCCCATGCCCTAGGTCTAGTCTGCATTATTCACCCCCGATTAGCGCAAAAACGAAATGTCAGTGAATGGCGAGTAACGGGACCGCGGTAACTGGAGTGTGGGGTCGCGGGACCTTTAGCCCCGCGCCCGCGCATCCCCCCGCCCCTTACCCGCTAACTGCGGTAATTAGCGACTGGCACCCCGGCGCTGACTAACGGGTAAGGACTCCTATATTGAGGGCTATTTTTAGTCTCAGTCTAAGGTCAGGAGGGGAAGGGTTTTTCAATGGGCACGTCAAGTTGCTGATTGGGTTTGTTCGCAGAAGTTTTTCTGTGACTTTCTTCCATGTTTATTCATATTCTTCACTTTCATTATTTTTTGTTTGTAGCAAAACAGCGGGCTGGTCTGGTGGTTTTATAGTTTGCCAGTCTGTCCGCGTTATAGGTTCTATTCTACGAATCAATAATTATCGACTAATTGCTAGTTGAACGCGTAGGTAAGTCATGTTTTCTACTAAATCTCAGGTCAGTTTAACTACTCTTAACCTCTCATAGCCATAGTCGTTTCAGACGAACTTATCGGTTTTAAAATTCGAAACATGGTTTGATACAACTTGATGTGAACTTTTTACAGTAATTTGTGTCTGTTACTGTAGTACGATAGGTGCCACTTTACGTTTTAGTATTTTGATGGTAAAATTTAGGTTAATCTACTTAACTTTTTCACCTATCATGTTAACTTTGTATTGCGTTGGTTATACCTTCCTCTAATCTTGATGCTGGAAGAGCGGGATCTTCTGTCACAAGTATTGCCATACTTACTAGAAGGTCGCAACCCTTTCCTATTTTTACCCGACTGCGGCGAAGCCCAAAGGAGGGTTATGTGTTTGACCTGTATGTATGTATGTCCGTTCCTGTGTCCGCTCGTAACTACTCAACGGCACATCCGATTTTGATAAATGATACATCATTAGATTCGTCTTGATGGTGCGAATGTCACTGGGTATGAAGTTCGTTAAAATAAACAAAATGGCGGAACGGCATTTTATGCAGTTTCAAAGTGCACCGCGGTCGGGTTTTTTTTAGTAAAAATGTGGTTATCTACACAATGTTTGTAACCAATAAACGATTTTTCATTTTTCGTAGTGACGCATATGTTGGAGCAACGTAGTGTCACATGATGGCGACCACAGAAATATATCGAGGTAGAAGGAAAAAGTGCATGTAAGAACCTACTTTGCACGCCGTTAACTTCAGTTTCCGTTAATATTATTGTAAGATTTGAAAATCTGATATGTAATAATGATATAATTAATTGTTCAAAGCATTGACCAAATGATAAAATAAAATGAAAATTTATGTTTTCCATCACTACATTACACTTTTGGCGTCAAACGCCAAGCGAAAAACGTTACACGCTTGGTTCCCATGCAAATCGTAGAACTATTTTCTTCTATCTCGATATACATATTTCTGTGCTCGAAAGTGACATCCAGTTGTCGAGCCCAAGCCCACAGTAGATGCTATCGCTGCTAATTGCAATTGATACTGCGCGGGCGGCCATGCGTGACATGCGTCAATCCGTTACATTTCCTACGCCATTACGTTTATGCGCAGCTGCGGTATAACACATTATGTCTCTGAACTATGCATATTCGATACCGACAAAAAATCCGCTTGAAAACGTAAAAGTAAGTTCCCGAAAGAGCGCAATAAATCGTACTGTCCGCTCAGTCACCGCGCATTTCTAAGAACCTTAAGAAATTATAAACGCATGCGATAATCTATCGAGGTGGAATGCTTGCGTGCTCTGCTAGACACCGGAAACCATTATATTCTTTAAAAGCTGCCCAGAGAAGTCAGTTTAGCTTGAACTTCAAAGTAAAAACCGAACAAAGGATTTGCATACGCACAATTGCGAGCTATTTTCACCGGAAGTTTTTTGTGCGTCTGTCTACGCAAGGTATAGAAGCAGCGGGTGGAGGGGAAGGTATCGATTTCTAGAGCGCATGAAAAGCAGTAAATTACGTGGTTTTGAATAAAACTCCCATTATGCAAATAAATGCGACTAAATAAGGCACAATGGCTGCGTGTCGCAGAAACGAGAACAGTTCACAAATCGCAAAGTTTTTATTTGACATTAGAACACACGCATTAAGCCTGTTTGTCTGTGTAGGGACTTAATAACCTGACCTATGGTAAAATAACTTGCAGTGTTTGTCTCGTAGCTTTAGCTAGCAAGTTATTAAGATACTATGCAACAAATTAGTGCAGTGCAGTTTCTGACGCAGCAGCTTAACTGATAGAATACCTTACGATACCGGTAAGCCAGTAAAATGTGAGTAACTCTGCGAGGCGCACTACTTAGTTAGAATACATTTCCCTACGACGCACTTTGCATGCGCTAAACGCATTTTTATGGAAATTGTACATTTCATCGGGCTCCACGCGACGCGGTGTGAACTACACTCGCATCAGTGCAATGTTCCATCCCAACATGTTTTTTTATAGCTGTTTCTTGGGCTTGCATTAAAATTCAATTTACAGGGCTAGAAAGTATCGTCAACCTAAGTGGACAGTGTTTAAAGATTTTTTTTTTAAATTTGGTCAAAGAATGCTCAAAACTTGAAATAAATATCTGAAATATCTGACGCCACAACAATGACGAATAAAAATTTTGCCAGCAACGTGTGGTCTGCGCGGGTCAGTGCGATTTTTTTCGGCCAGGTAGAGCTACCTGCCACTAGTCGACGATAGCCGCTCGGTAAGGAGCGATACGACGGAGCGATCGTAATCACGCATGACGCGACGCCCGCATGCAGCCTGCACGCATGATGCGCTTACGCACGCCGCCAATAAACAAATAGGTCAAGATTGTTGTGAACAGACAGAGGCAGGCGGAAGATAGTAATGATACGACCTTAACACTGTGCTGCAATCAAATCGTTCGAGATTTCTTATGCACAATCGCGTGATAGGGACCGATTTCGATGCCTGCGAAAATCCAACTTTTGGTCCTGATCTTACAGGCAGCTGCGCCTCAGCCGTCCACAATTAGCACAAATGTCAGCAAATGCCAACTATCGCTCTGGAGATAAAACACGCACCCCGCGCATGCGTAATTAACTCGAGATCTTAATCGACCGCAAAAAGCCGCGTGGATACTTCGTTATGAAAATATTCTGGAAATTAATGTAGTCCATAAAGAGTATTACAATTACCCTAATTAAAGCTTATTTATTCCATCAAGATGATCTAAATTCAGAATTATGTATTCAGACATGTTGCAAGTATCAATATTGGAGGAATTAGAATGCGCATACGCGGGGCATAGGCACGAGGCGCACCGTTAGCGTTCGTTTGTTGGTGAGGCAGTTCGGTTACATGTCGCTGTTGAAATTAAAATAAAACCAATTGTAAAAAACGTATTTGAATTTGATGCTCATTGTCGGCCAGGTTGGATGAATGGATCACGTCGCTGAGGCTATTAGTATAAAGCGCGTATCACGGCGTAGCGCGTTTTTGTCGCGCGATGCGTCACGACGCGACACCGCGTGGCTGCAAGACCGATTACAACTAGAAAGTTCTAGTAATGTATCCTTAAGTGTACTGTATACTCATCGATTGTTTGAAAGTGCAGCTTTCATTGCAATTATATGGAAACTATAGTAGCGGGATATAGGGCGAGTTCCCGTCTCCAGCGATTATGTCCGATGAGGCCCTTCGCTCAACGCGGGCGCTCTGGCCCAGGCTGCAAAATGCGCGCATCAATATTATCATTAGCTTGGCGTCATTGTGATCCGTCGCACGTTTAGTAATAAATTTAGAAAAAATAAAAAAATCTTATTCACGTCGGACGCAGACGCAGTCGGCGACAAAAACTAATGGAAATAGAAAGAAATATGCAAGCGAGTGATTGTTCGGCGATCGAGAGATCGAGGTGAGGCAAAAAAATGGCAGATGCGCGTGGGCAGGTAGCACGGCGCGGGAGAGTAGACGGCGCGGGCAGGGAGGGGGCATGCAAATGCGCTCAGTTGAGCCGCTCTAGGAATTAACGCATTCTAGACATCAAGGTGTCTCAGAAAATTAAACAGTAAATTCCTTCACGTATTCCTTCTTTATTACCTAGTAAGTTTATAGAACAGTTATCTATGATATATTGAAATAATAACAAATGAGGCTTTATTTTATTGTTCCTACAGTATTTTATAGTATAATATTATTGATACTTACTATTACTATTCAAATCGTTTGCTTAATGAGTCACCGTTAACCACTTCTTAACGTATAAAGGCGCGTGTGTTGTGCGCGAGCGCTGGAATCCGCGCCGCTTTCCCGCGCGCATACATTACGCATGCGTAGCCTTAACACATCCTACTCTAACTGTGCATCTTCTAAGGGCGAAGTAGGACTTAATCGTCAATGATTATTTTGACAAGATCTTGTAAAAATTGCTTTGAAGACAACCTCTAAGGTGATATATCGACAATATCAACATACTTTACCTACATTATTTACTCCAAAGATAATACACGGTTCGCTTGGAGCGTGACCCGTCAAACTTAGTTATACATCACTGATTATTAGCAATATTTACGAATTTTACGCAGTTGAATTTTTACTGTAACACTAATGGAAGTAATAAATAGTGTAATAAAAAAATGGCCCAGTTTTATATATCTAAATATCTGGGTAAGATATTGTTTACTAGTTGTGTTGATGTAACTTGGTCAAAAAAAGAAGCTTAATGTTCTCAATAATATGTCCGTCATGTGTGTCTTACTGCTACGCCTAGGTGAATGGCGAGCTGAGACAAGTTTTTGCGCAAAGATCCGTGTCACTACACCTTACATAGTTGCGTATGACTTGATATTTTCATCCTGGACTCTATTTCATGTTACCTCAACCTCTTTTAATCCTTTATGTATCAAAACGACCCCAAAAGCATGGAAGCTGTTGGAATATTAAACTAATAATAATATTAAAATTAAATAAAAATTCGGGTCGGACAAAAATACTCTGAGAGCATTCGTTACAGGCCGCGGCGCGCGCGCCGGTGGACATCGCTCATGGCGTAGATCTAATCGCCCGATGACTTACAAGTTTCTTTCTGCTCGCTTAAAAACTTATCTATATTAATATTCATAAGAACTGTTTCATAAAAAAAAGGTTCCAAGCTTGACCGTTGTTTATCAAATTAAAAAATTTGCTGTGTTTTTTCTCCGAAGGTGCAGTTTTTATCTTCCGCTATGGAGCAGTTAGCAAATTATAGTTGAGAGCTTTATGAATTACTAGCATTTTCCCGCGGCTTCGCCCGCGTTGTTCCCGTTATTGTCCAAAAGGAACTCTTTACCGGGATATAAAGTATCCTATGTTTCAATCCAGGACTTGGTCTACTTGCACGCCAAATTTCAGCTTGATCCATCCAGTTGTTACCCCTTTATAAGGTAACAAACATCCAAACATCTTCACAAACTTTCGCATTTATAATATTAGTGGGATAAGCAAAGGATTCACTTGTTTACGTTCTCCTATAGAATTAGAAGTCGATGGGAAGATAACGGGTCACGGTGCGGCCGTGCCGGACGGCGCACGAGCGTCAGAATGTTAAATGATCAGATATTAGGCGACGCGACGACTCGCCGCGATTAACGAGATACCTATCTGAAATTGGAAACAGTTCTATTTGACTGAAGCGGTATCGCGAGATGGATCTCTTTGTGCCGTAGAAAGCTAAATTATCAACCCGTCACTAATTTTGACCAATCAACCGCATATCGAAACGCAATTTTCTTATTAAATTACTAATTTTATTGTAACAATCTCTTTTGCGCAATCGTTGACCGCAACTCCGTGCGCGTACGACCGCCGCTTGGCACAAGACTTGACTTGAGGCATTTGACGTGCTGCCCAATATTCGTGAACTACTACTACTATTCGTAAGCTACTTTTAGTATTTTATATAAAATGCAAATATTTTGTAGTATCTAATTCTTGCACTTAACAATAATGTACAAATAACGGAAACGGACCCAGTCATTCATGTCAATAACAATTTTTTATGATGAAAAAGCTTTAGAGCTACGGCCGCTCACGAGACCAACGTACTTATGTAGTTAGTTAGGTTCCTGGAGCTGCATTGTGGGACTAGTTCGATTTATGTAAGATTGTCCCCTAATATTTATTTATTTACTTGTTTCGAAAGTTTTTATTGTAATGTAAATATTATCTACAACATTTTCTATTGGCTATATTTTTACAATCATCATTCCAAACAACAGAACTTTTGTCCGGAATTCCTCATGTCAATTATAAATAAATAATAATAATACAGGGTGACTTCGAATTGGTAATACAAAATGAATGTTTTACATACATATTCCCTAAACTTAGCCCCTCAATTAAGTCTCATACTTTTAAAATAATCAGAAGTATGTTTTTTTTTATTATTAATTTATCCCATTTTTGTTGGCTTAACATGGTTATCCTACCATAATAATAAACAAAGAGGTTTAAAGATTTTCAAATGAACACTTTCCTCTTTGGTTATCCGTCACATGCCGCAATATTTATGAAGGAAACGTGTTTTGATTAGTAATTGTCAGTTGTCAAAGAAAATACGAGTGACAGGCATGACACTTAGGTATTTAATGGAGTGTAACCACACTTTAGGACTTTAATTATTTGTTTTGTTAGAAAATTAGCAATAATTAAATACAGCAAATTTTAACATAGGGGTTAATGTCTTACACTACATGGCATTAACTGAGCCATAATCAACTGTTTTGTATTACCAATTTGTAATACAAATAAATATACTCTGGAATTTGATTAAGTAATTGAAACTTTGAGTTATTTACATTAGGATTTTTCAACTCATTATATAATCTTTCTTTATTATGTATTTTGCCATTGTATATGCAAAGTTTTATATTAATTTAACGTACTGTTTTGAAATAAGAACTATCTTTATTTGTAAGGAAACTACAAAATATAGAGTTCAACAGTGTATGTAAATAAATCGGAAAATTGCCATGCATCCTAAAGAATGTAAACAAATAAATATTGTAAACGTAAATCCAAACAAATCATAAAAAAAATCGTTTGCTGTGTTCGCAGTAACAGTTTCATGCTCACATGCGTGTTTATGATGAGAAGACACGAATGAAAAGTTTTGCACTTGTCATCCGAGGTGGCTTGTAGCACTGAGACCCATCAGGAAGCACGCGTGCGAAAGACAACACATCACCCACCCCAGCGTGATGTATCGACACCTATTTACATGGAAATATCTCCTCACTACGGTCAACTAGGTATTGACGAAATCTGCTACAGCCGGATGTGTCGAGTGTACCGACAGATGCGAACTGCTGAATGAGATGTCGACGGGCATTGTACGTGTGTCACAAGTGAAAGGGGTACCAGTACGAATTAAAACATAAGGTGAAAAGGGCGAGTGTGAGGGTGTAGGGAAGGGACTCCCTGTAATATATTGTTGTGAATGGCGACACGTGCGCGAGCTTACTCGAAACTTTAGTGCAAGGTCGACGTTCCTACTCCAACCTTACAGCAAAAGTGCCTTTTAGTGCTGAACAAAAAAAAACACTCCCACTATGATCATATCAGACCACATCTATGCACTGTTGAGCAAAGGTCTCCATATTTTCATACCCCTTTGCCCGGTCCTTTGCCTGGCTAATTCACAACTTCTCTGCTGACTTCTAATATCATCTAGATTGATTGACGATATGTTCCCTATATTCTGGCATGAAAAATCAAACTTAAATCTCTGTAACTGCTTCCGGGGATCTCGTTTCTATTTCTACAGAGTGTCCTGGAAAACGAAGTGTTTGTTGCCGTCAAAATAGAGTAAAATGCCGCGTTACACGGTTATTAGGGCATTACGGTGATGTGACCGATCGCGACTAGTTTTTTGTCGCGGCATTTGAATAAGCGTCGCGCACAAAGCGCGGCGTGACGCACGCGCAGCCGCGTCGCACCGCGCCGCGTCGCGCCCATTCATCCCGTTAATTAACGCGCGTAAAAAACGCGCCTGACGAAAATTAGAAATGTGCCGGCACAAAAACCGTGGCCGCTGTGAAATTATATTCATTTAAATGTGTCGCGTTGTCTCCGTGGGATCTGATTAGTGTCGGAAGTTGGTCTTCCATTTTTTTTTAGCCTAACTGTTGTGCTTCCTTCAAGATCCTATGAATTGTGTTGGATTAGAACCCGAATGATTGATACTCAATCATTTTCTGAATTCTGGTGATAATAATAGAAATAATTAATGGAGAGGAAAGAATCAGTATATTCTGATGTCTGTTAACCAGTACGTATGATGTAGTGGTTAATTGTCATCAGAACTGCCAGAGATTTTTTATAGGTAACCTTATTTTATTTTCGTAGATTGAAATCGCGTGCGGCGCGCGATAATTTTTAGCCAATATTTGTGTTATATACCATTACCATGTCTTTAATATCTTGTTTATTTAAGGATCTCTGTAATTTTTTGGTGTGCAATAAAGATTATGGTATTGTGTTGTTGTCTATTATATATTACATCCAATCGAACTAATCCAACATTAGTCCTAGTAGGTATTATATGAGTGAAAGTTCGTGAAGATGTTTGGCGGTTTGGATGTTTGTTACTAAATAATGCGACAGCAAATTGAATAAATTGAGATGAAATTTGGCATGCTAAGTAGATCATATCCTGGATTAAAACATATGATACTTTATGTTGCGGAAAGTGTTCCCTCGGGGTTAGGGTTGCCAGGTCGCCCAACCTAATAGCCGGACAGACCAGCCAGTTTGGCCGGACATTTGGGTAAAAAGGCCGAACACCGTACATTACTGAGGATTTTATCTCAGTATTAATAGGTAGGAAAATTGAATAATGGTGTGCTTCACGCAGGATTTGAACCAGCGTCTTCGACCAGGGGTCGCATATCGGTATTTTTTCCGTACAAAAATACCGGTATTTTTTCCGTTTTTTTTCGTTCTTTGCTTTTTTATTTTATTTTTTAATCGGACAATCTAATAATACGAAATCAGTACTTAAAGACATGATTGAGCCTTACATAAAAATATTGGGCTATTTCGGGGTTTTTACAAAATACCCGTTTCGAGCCCTGTCTCCAACGGCTCTCCGGGCCAGTGCGCCTGTGTTGCCCGGAGAGCCGTTGGCAGACGTTAATGCTATAATAAATGGTCATATATGTAGAACTGTGGTATTATAGAACTATTAGTTACTGATTCTGATTCATCGCGCCTTGGACGTTGGTCATCGTTTTTTATCTATTTCCTGGTATCGCGCTTCTCAGACCTTGATTATGATGATGCACAACTTACGTTTGGGTCAAACAAACGTTCACTAACCGAATAGTCGCTCAGTTCAATGCGATTATCTCAAGAACCGGCCGGCTGCCATACAATACGCAATATAGTTATTTAATTAAGAATTCATTATTAAATTAAACATATCATACTTATATAGATAGGATATAATATATTATATAGGTAGGTATCTAACAGTATCTCTAAGCAACGGACTTATTCCCGACCTTTGACAATATGAGACGTTTTAAGTACTTTTTGAGGGTGGGTCTCACGAGATATAACAACAAAATACTTATATAATTTCATATTAATAACGTTCACGAGATATAATGAACGTCAGCTATAACAACAAAATCAATACTTTTATAAGGAATAACAGTCAACTGATATAATAATCATTTTAAATAACACTCAAAATGACTAATTTCAGTTCGTATAACATACATAACGTATAATGATGATAATACATAATATCATTTAGTATAAGAACTTAAGAAGTATAAGATATAATATCATATGATATACCCAAAAGGTACTGAAATAATCCGCTACCAGAAAAGTAGGTTAGGTAAGGATAGAATAGCGACCCTTACACAAAACAAACTGCTGTGTGGTAAGCGGCATCGGACCTCAGGAACTCGCGCCGACCGCGCGCAGCCACAAAAACATAATTAGATAATACTCGCGACATCCAAATGAGCCGCAAGCGAGCTAATATAGCTTTTATTCCCTTACCGTTAAGGTCGAGCACCATCTGAGTGTTGAAGTAGCTGCTGACGTCACCGCGCGCCGACACTGCAACAAATTACAACTGTTAGACACAATGTTATTAGGTGAATTGAACTCGGACTCTATGGGGAAATATGTATTAGGGATTCGATCAGAAATGTAAATTAAAAAGTAAACAAAGAACTCGTCCAACCTTTTCTTTGTCGTTTATTCTTGGAAGCCATTTTTTCTGAATTCAGCCGGTATAAAATCAAAATAAGGATAATTAGTGTTGAACTTTAGAGCTTTCTGCACCGCTAAGGTCGTACTTTCTTTCTTGTACACATAAAAAAAACATATTTTCTCAAACATGGCATGAAATGTTGACATTACGTGCCTAAAAATAGGCCGCAAAGTACCTCGTTTCCGATGCGGCTTGACACTTGGCACGGAATGGAATTTCAAGGCCGGCAATGTATTTTTTTTTAAATTTGCATTCCACATTTATTTGGGCCACAGCATCACGGCATTCAGCCATTAAAAAACAAAAAATGTTTGCTATATTTTGCAGTTTTATTTATTTCAAATTGACATGAACATAAGAAATAACACATTATAAACAATTTTAAATTGCAATTTTAACTACACGAATACACATTTAAAATATTTCATCTAAATATTCGCGGTAAAAATGTAAACTGAAACAGCTTTTGGATGTAGGTATTATGGTTTCCGAACGTGACCTGACATTTGCATTGTCTATGGATATAATATGTCACTAACGTCACTTTCTGATAAAATAATATTTAGGGTAACTAAGGATATTAGTAAGTTTATTTATTTCATTGCATATTTGAGAAAAGCACTATACATACCTCGGCGGAAAATGGGGTTGCCGGCCTCCTAACTATCTGGCCTCGCTTCGCTCAGCCAGCTATATGTACTCGGCCGGCAACCCTTCACTTCCCGGCCTCTGCAGTAATGTACTATTATTGCCATAATACAAAAATATATGACGAGTAAGGCCTAAAACCATTACCTTTGGGTACCGGGTCACCTTAGGTCACCTTAGTGGTATGGTCCAATAATTATCCAATAACCCAGTATCCACACCAGTTTGTGTACTGGTGTATCGCTCTTCATGTCTTTCTTTACACAATCTAAATGTCGCATTGGTAATAAACGAAGTTACACGATAAATTCACAGAAATAGGCTCAATCGCTTATATTTCCCAAAGAAGACTAACAATCCATCGGTCAACGTCATATTTCCTCCTTTTTATCTAAACTGCCTGCATTACTCAAAAAAGATTTAATACTAAATGGTCAGTCATAACTAGCGTCTTCTCTGTGACTTTATCCAAGACAATTATCAGATATTTTTGGCTAATGTAACGTTGTTATTTTATCACGATACGACATATATAATATCAAAGCTAGCATAAACCTAATTACAAATTTAATACTGTGCACATGAGCCTTTACTGCTAATAGCTGACTCGTAACAAGCTATCAAATTATATTTCCAGCCTGCAAAGACATAAGAGCAAGATATATTCTACACTTTCATAAAAATCATGTTTGTATATTATTGACGTTAGTGTTTTGAGCGACAAGATGCAATATTAAAAAAATATATTCTGATCTGGCATGTAGAGTAATGAAAAAAATTATCTACTATTGTACCTAAAATGGACAATATGTCCTACCTGACAAGGGATAGACCAAATTTTAATTCAGGCATCTATTTTTCCATTTGATACAAAATGGAAGAACAAGATTTACTACGATTAAAATCCCTCGATTTTGAACCCGAATTTTAGATTTAGAACGAAAAGTAATTTTTTGGTCAGCCGTTATTAAAATTGATCCGCAAAAAAAAATAAGCAGTTAAATCATTTGGGCAGCATACAAAGCTTTGGCTGGCAATAAATAAAAATCGGGCGGCAACTCTTGTTCAGTAAACAATTTAAAAACGGTTAACATTTTAACCAATATTAATCTGCTTTTTTTATCATTTGGCTGCCTAATAACCAGTCGAGCTGCAAAATAATAACTTGGGCAGCAAGATTTTACAATTGGTCAGCAGAGAGTTTAATTGAGATATACAGGGTGTCACTGTGATATATACTAGGTGTCACTGTTATAAATACAGGGTGTCACTGTGTTATTTATATACAGGGTGTCACTGTAATGTATACAGGATGTCACTGTGATATATACAGAATGTCATTGTGATATACAAAGGGTGCCATTGTGATATATACAGGGTGTCACTGTGATAGATACAGGATGTCACTGTCAGCAGAGAAAACCTGTCTGTAAGCAATTTAATTGAGATATACAGGGTGTCACTGTGATATATACAGGGTGTCACTGTGATAGATTCAAGATGTCACTGTGATATATACAGAGTGTCACTGTGTTATACAGGGTGTCCAGTAATTAATAGCCAATCTTCTAACCACTGAGAGGGCACCTTAGGCTTTTAGATTTTGTAAAAGTCCCTTGGTTTTCGAGATTTTCACACTTTTCTTAATTTTCAGTTTTTGGTCTCGTGTTTCACTGTAATGATCGTCTGGGTCACAAATGAAAATATTTTTACTGGCTATTAATTACTGGACACCCTGTATACAGGGTGTCACTGTAATGTATACAGGGTGTCACTGTGTTATATACAGAGTGTCGCTGTGATAGATACAGGATATCACTGTGATATATACAGAGTGTCACTCCCAAAAATAGGTAGGTTAGGGTTATTTTTTTAATGGCCCTAAAAACGAAACGGCTCCTAAAAATAGGTAGGTTAGGGTTATTTTTTTTATGACTCTAAAAACGAAACGGCACCCAAAAATAGGTAGGTTAGGGTTATTTTTTTTTGATGACCCTAAAAACGAAACGGTTCCCAAAAATAGGTAGGTTAGGGTTATTTTTTTTTGATGACCCTAAAAACGAAACGGCTCCCAAAAATAGGTAGGTTAGGGTTATTTTTTTTTTGATGACCCTAAAAACGAAACGGCTCCAAAAAATAGGTAGGTTAGGGTTATATTTTTTGATTATATATCACAGTGACATCCTGTATATATCACAGTGACATCCTGTATCTATCACAGTGACATCCTGTATCTATCACAGTTACACCCTGTATATAACACAGTGACACCCTGTATATATCACAGTGACACCCAGTATATATCACAGTGACACCCTGTATATATTACAGTGACACCCTGTATATATCACAGTGACATCCTGTATCTATCACAGTTACACCCTGTATATAACACAGTGACACCCTGTATATATCACAGTGACACCCAGCATATATCACAGTGACAGCCTGTATATATTACAGTGACACCTGCTACTTGACAGCTGACAATTACCGTATGACAAAATACGCACACGATTGGCGACAGAATAGTTGCGCCCATTTTGTGATTGATCAGTTAGGTTTTATTGCCCCCTTTTTTTTGATGAACAAAATGAAATATTTTGCGTACCTACTGATTGCTTACCAAAATTTGATTAACCGTAGATCGCTTAATGCAGCTCAAATATTTAATTTGCTGACCAAAATAATTTAGAGCAGGTTCAGTATATCATTAATTGCAGCCTGATTTATAAATGTTTGCTAACCATAAGTTGCTTACCAACTAGCTATTTTGGCTGACCAAATACAAATTTCTGCTGACCAAAATATGAATATTTTGCTGATCGATTAAATGATACCCATTTAGAACAATAAAATTATAATGTTTGGAGAAGAACTTAACACATAGTTAATCAGCTTGTGAGTAGCCCAATTATCCCTCCTTGATTTAAGTAAGTATGGTAATATTCTTCTTCTGTAAAATACGGTTACACCCATTTTAAACCAACATGGGCAA
This sequence comes from Eudemis profundana, assembly GCA_947034925.1. Lineage (NCBI taxonomy): Eukaryota > Metazoa > Arthropoda > Insecta > Lepidoptera > Tortricidae > Eudemis > Eudemis profundana. The sequence goes on along the minus strand of OX344796.1, from coordinate 18,945,987 downwards.
AAAGCTGTCCATTACGGAACGGCGGCAAAAAACCACTCAACGCTGTTAAGTGTCAATAGGCACAATATTAATGTAAAAACGAAGACAGTTTCCAAATCGGTCATTAAATGTCCAAACGTGACAGATTTCAGTTATTTAATGAAGGTGTAAAGGCCGAGTGTGCGACACAATGGTTCTCGACGCGTGGTCCGGCAGCTGCGCCGGCGCCGATGACCGTTGCCTGCGCGTGCGTTACCATCCCAACTGCATATTGCCGATTGCGGGGGCGGACCGATCTTCCACATTCGAAACTTAATAGAATAATCCAAGGGGAGACCATAAATTACCCTGCAACGCGTTCATTATAGAACTAAGCGCGGCGCTTGCGCAGGCAGGGACCGTGAGCAGTGAGAGTTGAGACTGAAGGTAATGAGCGTAATGTAGTCCAGCAAACAAGTAACTACGTGTACCTATATCATAATATTATTCATTAGACCATGGTACTTACAAGAAAACCAGGCATGTTCTTCCCAAAATCAGATATGCTGATGTCACGTTAATGTTGCCATTGATTAAAAACTCCCATAGGTAATTTAAGAAAATGTACCACCCATAATCAATTAAATTACAAAATAAATTACCGACCCACGAAATTATTTGTTTTTTCTACTCCTGTACTTTTATCTGTCTTTTACTTGGTCACGAACACTAATATAAGAACATACATCCCCATAAAAGCACTTGTGTCTTTATAGTCGCAAAAAGATACTGCTAGCAGCCACAAACTTCTAAATCTAGGTTATTAAACTTACGCGTTCAATACTAACTGTACAATAAAAATGCACAACAACCAACTTAACAGAGGATTAAATACCTGCGGTTTTGAAGAAAAACAAAATTTTCTGAACTAAATTGTGACGTTCCGCAGGTAAAGGTACCTTATGGCGGGTAGGCGCTTACGCTGTTATTAACGGCACTCCTATATTAATTTGATGTTACACGACGTAAGTGCCGACCCTCCATAAGGTACCTTTTCCTGCGGAACGTCACAATTAATTGATGCCAACATAAAAAAAAATATTTTTAACATCATCACTGCGTGTCACTAGCGAGTATACATAAAATTAATAACGAAGTTTACCATAGACACATACTTAGTATATTGTCAGTCATATGTCATATTTGCCTTGTTTGCGCGCTATGTTTAATTTTGTATTTTATATTTTAAAACCCAGTCGTAGAAAAAGTATTGTATGGAACGTTGTATAATTAATTCAAAAACCTCTCATGGCATCTATATTTGCGATACTCGCCGCCGCGGCGGCTCGTATCGCAACTCACGCCATTCGCATTTTTTTACCATACTTATACAACTGTTAACTGTTGCATAAAATACTATAAAAGCATACTTTTATAATAACATTTAACAACCTGGATAGTGTACAATAAAAAACCTAAAACAGGTATCCGAAATGACATGTCATACGACGAAGTTAAGTGAAGTCTCTTCAACGTCAGGAATTATAGTTATTAGCTGATTTTATATTTGGCCGGTTGACAAATACTTGCGTTTTGTTACCCAAAAACTAACCTCGAAATCTGGAAAACAATCTCAATTTCCTATGGATCCCCGAAGACAGTTTTAATGGGATTTAGTGATTATGAAAGGCAGTTTCTTGTTCTTTAAGATACAGTCGGTTTCGTGTTGATCCAATGATTTTTGATTTGGTACCAGGCCCCATAGATGCGGCGGCAATGTCCATTGGTTGAAACGCATTTCATTATTGGTTGACACATTTTATCTGCGCGAAACAATATGAAAAGTCCCATGTAATCAGAAAAAACATGTGGTCGGCTGTTTATGGTCAGCGCCATATATTATTATCATTCGAAAGTAAAGTTTTAATTACTGAAAATATATATATTTGTTTGGCTTTTTGAGACCTCTCATGTTGACAAAATAAAACACAGCAACATTTTCAACTAAAATTGATCTCATCAGCATGGATTCTTAACCCTCATTATGTTTGTATGAAGAAAGAAGTGACATGATTCACCTTAATGAGGATTTTGATTGAGCTTTCCGTGCGACATGTAACGTGTAGTGTTCATTTAATGACTGCAACTTCTAATTTGGACATATATTTGCATTTACGGTTATATATACGGTTTAACATAGACTGAATGGATTTTTAACAAAAGAGTTTTAAGGGATAAATGGTATATTTACTATATTCAAAACTTTTTAAGAAACACTTCGACATCTGTTTTTGTTTTCAATCTGAGTGTGTAGAGAACACTCAAATATGTCAAGTCAAAACTGCTTACTTTGAATGAATTACCTAACCTATTAAATGCGATATAGACCCGAAAATCATCTCAAAAATTCTGCTGATTTTGATTACAGAATATATTACGTATATATTCTCTGCCGATAAGATTGAGATGGCCATTTGGCGCCACTGAGACGTTTTCTGACTGCTCTGCTAATGGCACCTATCACTCGTGTCCGAATGCTTCTTCACGTGTCGTGTAGTGTGTCGCAAACATCGGTTAAGCAGCCGAGCCGACGCTGAAACATGCACGTTGCCCTCGGATGGTGAAAACCTAAGGGTCACTTAACCCAGGGGAGGATTCGGTCGACGTATTGGCGAACTTGCGGGGCTATTATTTAAGGTTTCAATATTGAAATAGAATAACCAGTAGGATAGAGATAGAGAATCTATGCGTCGTATATTAATATTCTGGTTCACTATTATCTGGCAGACACTTTTTTGACATATATTTGGTTTGCATAATAATACTTAGCAGAAGCATTGTTTGGCAGAAACACCTTACGCAGAATTTTTTTTAGCAGAAATCATTTCGCAGAATTTTATAATCCCGAATCATATGTTGGCATAATGTTGATGGTCATAACAGTCTTCTAAAAGAAAAGTCATTTCGTAGATTATTTTTCTGCATAATATTTAGGTGGCATAAAATTTGCTTAGCAGAATAACATTTGATGTCAAGGTGAACTTCATTTACTACTCTAACTGTACTAGACATATGCAGGATAGGATAAATTGCTCATAAGAATGCAGTTCGTTTTTGTTAGGAGACGCAGTTCAAACCTAACCTAACCTACTTTTCTGACAGCAGTTCGGTTTTGTTGGGGGACGCAGTTCGAACCCTAACCTAACCTAATTGAACTTATGGTTTGAGTTTTTTTTAATGCGGGGGGCTTCGCCCCCCGAGCCCCCCTTGTGGGGGGCTCCGCCCCCCCGTCCCCCCTTTTCGTTCTACGCCCTAATAATTTACCCAAGCAGAGAGGCTTTATGGGCTGCTGTAAAAATATTATTTATGGTTTTGTATAATATTATTAGTATTTGTGTATAGTTATGACTCGCAGTGGCGTAGCGTCGTGCCTAACCGAAATCTGACCTGCCTGAAGGTAGAATACGTAACGATTCTGACTTCACGCCTACCATAGTTTAGTTTAGGAGCTATAAGTGTAGCCAATTTAATAATAGGCAAAATAATTCTTAGGACAAGTCATGTTAGGAATATTAAGCTTTACGTAATTAACCTAACCTACTTTTCTGCAAGCAGAAAAATCATTATGCCATAATAGAAGTATGCTACAGGACTATTATGCTACAGAAAATTATGCTAAAAAAAAATCTGCTAAAGTCATTATCTGCAAAATGATATGCTACAAAATGTATTGTATGCCTAGAAATAATAATGCCAAATAAAGTTTATGCAAAACTACCATTCGACTAAATGTGTTTCTGCGAAACATGTTCTGCGGAGTGTATTTCTGACCAATATTATTCTGCCAGATGAGGGTAACCCTAATATTCTTTATATGTTGAGATTAAGGCTATGAATATTTCATAAAAATATTAACGCGTCACTATGTTTCTCAAGCTTTGTGCCAATCGCTTTGAACGGCGAAGTGAAGACACCGTTGATACCTTTCGTGTTTTAAATTTGATTCCAAACAGTTGAGTTCTGTGGGAATATTGATGAGCGTAGATCCGTAGAAGTGACCGAAACGAAGGAGAATTAGAGTGATCGTGGGAGGGCCACTTGAAGTGTGACGAAAATTGTCCACAACAAAAACTGAATTTAAAAATGGAGCCGATAACTGTCGCATAGAAAAGACGAAAGCAAAGCGGTCCACGCTGCTGTTTTGTAGCTGCGAGGCTGACCTCGGCTTATCTAAGACGGTATCGCATTAGACGTAGGGAAATAAACGAGCGGGATAGTTTCTATTTAAAGTGGGGTCAGGTGCCCCCCTCAGTAAATCGCGCGCGTGAAATAGTGCCGGCCGACGGGTAATGCGCTGCTCCCGCGGGACCCGACCTGCTCGCTACTCCATAAATCGTCCCCATTTGGCTAACCCGCGAATCAAAGAAAGGTAATTCACAATGTTTAAATCCAATTTGAGAAAAGAAAGACTGAGGGCGCCCCTCCCCCGCTGGCGCGAGGCGGGAATGTAAATCGGCGACGGCAGCGCCGACAAACCGTTTATTGTTGTAGTGTTGCGACATCGCCGATTATTATGATTCGGCGAGTGCCCTGGAGGGCGGCGCTCCTGACGTTCCCAGTGATTTACATGACATTGACAAGTTTTTAGCTCCGTTTCTACAATGTACGACAAGGCAAAAAACGGCATTTTTATTAATTAAGTGAAATAATACAATGTAAAATGCTGAGTACCAAATTTGGCCATAGGACCGACACGCGAGGCGCGAGTCGACAACGCGTCGATCGCCGATTTCTCTTCGGCGAGCGTTTTTGCGAGGCGGTAACGCGTTATCAGTTACAATAATTTGCGTTAACACGAAATCGCGTGAGCCGCGAGCATGGCTAACGATATGCTAATCAGATGAGACTGACGACTCTATTAGAAACATTTTCAGTAAAAACACCTCGGGATTTTCTCGCGATTACGAGCAACAGATCGGTTCGCAGAACTCGAGGTTTCTATTTCGGCGTCGCGAATTCTAGAGACGAGAATCCGTCGGTGTCGTTGACCGGCGTTGGTTAATTAGGCGCCCCCTCGTCCCCCGCACTCTTTCACCCCCGCCCCCGCCCTCGGCACGCACATGGCTCGTCGCGGACACAAACATTGCCCCACATACGAAAATCGATACGGCTGTAACGGGAGCACGTTCAATGTTAACACTTGTCTCGCCTCGACCCGCGTCACAGGACGCTGCTGCACGCCTGAGGGGTAATAACCATGTTGTCTACATAACATCGGCTCGGGATGAAGCCTTCTTCAGGTACGGATTTGAAACAAGCTGAAGATATAGCGACATGTGTATATATTGTGTTAATGACGTTAAGCAGTGACGCAGTTTGGAGAATACGTTATTAAGTAAGTGTGTTAGTTTGTCTATCTTCTTTGGTATTAGTTATGCTTTCTCATTTGCACAAAGGTTAGCTGGAAGAGATCCCTTACAGGGATAAGATCGCGTTTGTACATAACCATTGATTTTTGTATTGTTTCTGTATGAGCAATAAAGTGTTTACATACATACATACATATGTTATGGGTGCATTCGTCTGGGGGTTAGTTATCACTGTTTGTTTGAAACTATTTCAGTCATTGACTGACTGGCAATGCTGTGATTCTAATCTGTGTTTTATAATAATTTGTAATATTCATTATAATTTTTCAGTGTCTGGATTTAATTAGTGAATGGTAATTGATAATGGATTTGGAACAATAAATAACACTGAAAATTAGTTAGGTTTGAAATAAAATAAAGCTTTAAAGTTACTTACATTACGTATGTTAATGTTGAGCGCCGCAAACTCCGTCGCGGAGTCGGTCAAAAGTGTGAAGTTTTGATTTAATACGTGTAAGCAAGCATTTAAATTTATGAGTTTATTGCCTGAAATAAAATATACTCATTATACTAATATTTAAAATTAGCTCCTGAGCAATAAAATAAATCACCGCTGTAACGAGTATTTTGCCGCGCGACACGGCTCGCCGCGCGGCGCGTCGCCGCGACTCATACAGGCCAACTTCATTATTTTAATAAGCCATTATTACGTTATAAATTGGCTCCATAATGTTGCAACGTCGAAAACTATTAAAAAATCCCGCACGACGATTGAATAAACAAACAGAAATCATAATTAGGCTCTTAATGTAGTCAACATTAATAACACGGCGGAGAACGAAGCCGGCCCGATGTGTATCGCGGCGAATCTGCATAAGCATGAAATTAATTAGACACGTATAATGAGACATTAAGAGCACCAAGCGGCCCGGCTGCGCGCACGCACACTGCCCGAGCGACCGCGCGCGCTGCGTCCACACATCTTGCCAGAAAAGCATAAACGCACTGCTGGCGCAAGCTGCGTGCCAGCCGACTAAGTGCTGATTGTAGATTGTAAGTGATCACCATTTACATTATAACTACAAGACGGAAATATCATTGAACAAAATTAAACTATGCATTCGTTTTTAATGTTCCGTGTCTAAAAACATAACGTTGTGGTATCACACCGGATCCGTCAGTAAAATGCGTGAAATAATTAGAATAAAATGTTTTACGATCTTTTGTTTGCATACTTTGCAAAAATCGCACCGCGCCTGTTGCAGGCAAGAAGATAGATAGATAGATCATTTATTTCATGAGAAAATAACAGTATAAATTTGTAGAACAAAGTTACATTGTGCTTTTACTAGTTTTAAATTTGGAAAGAAACTACTATTTAGTATACCTAAGATGTGATCTAAAAGCTGTCTGACTTATCAACCTTATCATACATACCTATTTAGATAGAAACATACAAACAAGCTCGTGTTTTTAATTTTGTTTAGATATAATCGTAATACCTACATCATTCTTCTTCCTAGTTTGGTCTATCGCGGAAACTAACATGGAATAATAAAGTCAGTTTTCTACGTAATTGCTATTCAATGCCAACCTCTAGTACTCTGAATTTTACCCCATTGTCTTGCATCATTATAATAACACTTATTTTAGCCTTTTCGGGTATTTTTTGTTGAGAAAATACCTAGTTATTATAAAAGTTCTATTTTTAGTAAGCAGGGCGATGTTTTAGAGGGGGAATTCATTTTATAGTTTGTACCTAACTTAGGTACCTATACATTTTGTAATATGTAGTTAAAACATATTCCTTTAGATATGTAATCTAAGTTTAGGTTAATTATTTTAGCTAGTGGTATAATATAAATACGAGTATAAGTTTTCATAGGTTTTTGTTAAATAACCGTATATAATATAATAATATGCTGAAAAATAATAGTATCTAAACAATATTTCTTTTGCCAAAATAAAGAATATTAGGATTAATAGGAACGGTGAAACTTCCGTTCATATTTACCTATTTATTCTTTAACTTAGGATTCTTTCTATTTTACACTCAAAAATGTAAAAACTTTGGGACCAACAATATATTATGATTTTTATTATATGTATGGATCCTTTATGTAATATGGGAGATGTATAAATAATAACCGAGGCATATTTAGTGGAACGTAGAGACGGATATATGATTATAGGTAGCTTAAAACTGAAAAAAAAATTTTTTCTTGCAATGACAAACAATATAACAATCACATTTGAATAGCGACGTACAAAATATCAATTCTAGTTGACGATGTCTCATAGAGTTTGTCCTCATAAAACTTCTACTGTCCTCCAGTTGTATTGTGCTTCTAGGAAATATGCACGACATTTTAACTTAAATGTCAGTTAAACTCAGCCGTCTCTTTTTTACTAAGGCGTAACTATAGCTAACTTTAATATTCAATTAATAAATAATCAGTAAATTGAGTTAAGTACCATCAGTTCTTGCGAGTGAGTTTTCAATAAGTACCTGAATAAAACTTGGTATGAGGGTTGGTTTGATGAAAACTTGGAACACGAATCAGTAGTCCAGTGAGGCAGCAGAGGAAAGAAATGAGGACCAAGGAAGAAGACTAACATTGTATGTCGTATTGCTTATCTACATGATAGTTTAAATCAAATAATAAGTGATCACTTGAGTGGTTACCAAAAGAAAGAAGATGGAGATAAAATAGGACCAAACAATAGGTTGAAAGATACCTGCTGTCAACGATGCAGATCAAACAAGATGCAAAAATTACAAGGGGAAATTAAGAAAGGCAAGGAAAGGTTTAGAAGAGGCACCTACGCCGCAAAGGCAACTATTGCCGCGGCGTTATTAAATAAGATTCTCAATATTTAAGATCTCAAAAAATATGTATGAATAAGCGTAGCGAATAAATCGTTTCATAAGAAATATGGTATGAAGTTCTCATTGCCACTGCAGAAGCTATATTCGGACATATTTTGGAGCATTTGTATGTACCATATTTTTACACTTGACCGTATGTACATTCTTGAAATATATTTTTACCTAGTATGAACGGAACGGAACGGATCGGATCGGAGGCGGTATATGCATTTAGGATTGTTTAGATGTGTATGTCTGATACCATTTTGCTGGAAAATTACTGGGCTGATTTAAAAGACCGGAAGTGTTCTTAGCTAAATTAGACCAAAACCAGTTTAGCTGTTTATGAGATAACTAAGTATTCTAATTTGAAATTTAAATGTTGGAAATATTTGAGTTCTTTTTGAGTCGGGGTTAATTTTAAATTAAAGTTTTTTAGCCATAAATTCATCATAGTTAATTAAAATTCATATAGGATGTGAGCTTTCCGCATAGGTACTTAATAAATATAATAATTTACGCTCGTACTTTCAACTGTTTTATTGACTGTGAAAAGCAGTTACGTAAATAGGAATATTTTTTATTGTTTTACGATACACGTCAAAGAAATAACCATAATTCATAATGGTATATCTTTTGCATATAACTTACATATACATAGATACTAGATGTCAACGTTCCCGGCAACTAATTTTATTGTTAGAACTTATTTAATAATATTGCCGTTAATAAAATGAGCACGCTGTCAGTATTAGTATCTAATACATTATTGCGTTGACAGGTAAGGTGATAGGCAATAGATGCTATTAGTCTGTATCTCAATTAAAATAAATGTAATGTATTTCTTTGTTTGATGGGGTCGTGAAAACACACGTTTACCGCAATTTAACATCGAGCATTAGAACTCTGACAATTGAGCGAATTTGTAATCAGCAACGTTCGTTTTTAGGGTTCCGTACCAAAATGGTAAAAAAGGAACCCTTATGAGGAAACAGGAGGGCAGTTTTTCCATACAAACGTAGTCCCCTGTTTCCTCCCTGGATAATGCCAGTAGAGCAATCATGTTTTGTCCAAAAATCTATGGCTACTATTGATATGTTCTTATGTTTTCCTTTTTACGATAAATTGATTCTCAAAAGAGATATTAACCTTCAAAAACCTAAAAAAAATGCCAGATTTTCCGCTGTGTTTACATATCCAGAAAACAAATTTGAGTAGATTATTTAAAAAAAGGAAAACATAGGAACACGGCCAAAGCCTTTCTTTAATGTTTAATGAAAAAATTAGTTAAATAGGTTAAGTTTTGGGGAAGAAATCAGGGGACTACGAAACGTTGTTTTCATGAAATTTTAAAAGGTATTTTCGGTCCAAGCTGCAGTTGTCTCTATCGCGCTCTGCGGGTGAGAGGCGGGCAGTGCGGGATAGCGACACATTTTACAAATACCTAATTTTCAATTCTCTCGACCTTACTATTTCCTCTTATGGTGCGACTCTGTCTGTCTGTCTGTCTGTCCGTCTGTCACAGCAAGATATCTCAGGATCTACTGATGCTATCGACTTGAAATTTGGAATAGTGTTAAGAACCGCTAACCCGAGCTTATAGGATGTAAAAAAAATCTTGTAACTTTTTTACTTTTTTTTTAAAGGGGTCCGTAATGAGACTTTGCAAATTGAAAGTAGGGCTATTATATCGAGTGAGGTATCAAATGAAAGGGCTTAATTTGTAGATTAAAACGGTATTTTTGTATTTTTTTTTAAATAAGTAGTTTTTGATTTATGGCGAAAAACGTTAAAAAAAATACCGTTCCCCCCCTATTATCTTCGAAGTTACTGAACAGAAAAATCTGTAATAATTACCAATTATTAATGTCATCCTATATATTACAGGAAAAATATAACGGTTTTCCTAACTTGCACTGTTTTTGAGAAATATGCAAAAATCTTAACACATACTTATTTGCTCCTACTAAACTAATCGCCATATAGTTTTTCTTGAACTATTCATGTATCTACTTATGAGTTTGTACGGAACCCTCGGTGCGCGAGTCCGACTCGCACTTGGCCGGTTTTTTTTGTCACATTATTATTCATGTTTGTATAAAATAGTCGATGCATTATTCGGAAGCGACGATGCTTTTTAAGAGCAACCTGCTTACAATTTTAATTTGCATTTAACAATTATGAGAATTATGCTGTGAAAGTATAGCGTGATTACAGTATCAACTTAGAATCAATGGATGTTGTTAGGAGATATCGAGCTTTATTCTTCCAAAGCACAGTTTTTTTCGGCTCATAGTTTTTCTCCTTGGCATTAAATTATAAAGAGACTGCTAATTATAATGCTTACGGTTTAATTACCTTTATGTTAATTTCAAGCTAAGCTGTTCAAAAAAGCTTAATATTATGTAAAAAAGGTAATAAAGACATTGCGATGTCACCGGGCTGTAATGTATCCTTGGTGGCTCTTATTACATTTATTATCTTATTATACCTAGGTAACTACTATTTATTAAAAAAACATACAAAGTATCTTGCCCAATAAACATATAGAGTTTGTAGAAGCCCAGTGCATAATCTATCTAGACTATAAAGGCCGTAGCAGGATAAGGGAGGAAAAAATGCCCTTAAATGATTAAGAGCTGTTTATTTTTTATATAGTTGCTTGCATTTAGTTGTATAATTGTGCAAAGTTCCCAGTGGTTCAGCCGGGGAAAACAAACAAAATTTATGAAATTTGACGTATTTCTAAAACTATAAGTCTTTATCATAATATCTTTAATTCATTTTAGTTAATTAAATAGTATGTATGCCTTAAAAGAAAATTGAGTCTCTATCTTTACAATTTCTGTAAAAAACACGTGAGTAAAAATTTCAAAAAAAAGTTTTTTTGATTCCTGAAGGAGTGACCACTCTATGTGACATTTCAAGGTACATCAAATTTCATAAATTTTGTTTTTATTTTTTCCCGGCTGAACCACTGGGAATTTTTCAACCAAACTTTGCACAATTATACAACTAAATGCAAGCAACTATATAAAAAATAAACAGCTCTTAATCATTCAAAGCCTTTTTTCCTCCATTATCCTGCTACGGCCTTTACGATATGATACTTATTTTAATTGAAGTAAAGGTTGATTCAATCAATCCAACAATTATTGTTTATCGCTGTCATTAATACTGCTCTTATTTAGTTCATAGGAAGTGCAATTTCCAAAAGTATCTGGTGTTGAAAGCTACGTGGTGGGCGGTTATAGGGAAAATTATGCCAAATTACAATTAGGACAGGTGCGTTGCGTGCGCAGCGCAAAGAGCGCGGCGCTCCCATGCAAAGGCGCGCGCGCAGGCCGCCGATCCGCGCCCGCGCCTAATAACGCGTAAAGTCAAACATATCACACATTGATGACATCATTACACCCAAATTACCACGTAATTGATGGAAAACAGCCCCGCCACTTCGATTACATTATCGTCAGCGTCAATTCAATTGTTATTTTGATGTAATTTAATGTGAATGCGACGATAAAGTCATTAAAAAGCCATTGTTTCGTCAAGCTATCTCTACATTTCTAATCTTTGTCACCCGTTTTTTTTGCTTTTATTTTCCATACCTAGTTTAGCTCAAATAATACCTACGTATGGTTTGTTTTTATTTACATTGTTTTGTTAATGCCTAAGTGTTTAGGAAATCATGCAAATTGCTTTTCTATCACCCCTAGTTGTCAAATAAACTTTATAACTAGGTATTTGGTTTTAAAAATTATACCTAATATAATACATACTTAAGATTTAATTTGAAGTTACTAGTTACATTGTAATATGTTTAGTTAGTTTAGGTTGTACCTATTTTTCTCGCTTTTCATCAATTGACTTGAAATAAGTTACATGTACCAAAATCTTTCAACTATGCGATAATAAACTATAACATTGACGATCAATCGTTTTATTCTAATAATTCTTAATGAAGCACTTTTTCTGACAAACTCTACATTTTGCTTCTTTTTCCAACCCGTACAGATGGTCAAATCAACACTTTTTATAAGTTCAAACTTTAATTAAGAACGATGTAGGTATGAACTCACAAAAAGTATTGTTTTGACCATCTGTGTTTTTTAAAGTACACATTTAACGGAAGATTTACAAGAACTATTAAACCTTGTTTAAACACGGACACATTGTATTATTAATAATACAATTGTTCAAGCACATTTTAGTTTTTCATCCAATTTGAAATATTATATTTATAGGCATGTTGTATGGGAAAAATAATCTTGTTATTAATTATCGGACCACGACTGTATATTGATATAGAGATCTTACCGTTAATTTATTGAATTTATACCATGATCCATAGTAGAGTTAAAATACGTAGTAATCATCATAATTAGTATTACATTTTAATTACGAGTTCAAATGACACAAGTATAAAGGGTCATATAGCAATAATCGGTTACTTAATACCTGAAATTTATTAAGAATTAAATAACTAATTACAAAACAAAATTCTATCACGCGCTCCCTAAGTAATGTCAAAAGCTTTTACGATAAGATGAAGCCAATTTTATTATTAGAAGCCCTTCCCTGTCCAAATAGAAAAGCAACACTCCAGTTCACAATAAAAAGGTGAAGTGCATGCGGGGCGTGTCAAAGGAATCATTTTGCACACGAGTTGAGGCGACAAAGGAGTGAGAGAGTTAATATTATTTGCGGAGGGTGGCTGCACCCCTCGGGACCGTCTTACCACCTGACCCGTTACTTCTGATAAAGGATTATGTCCGAACGACTTGTTGACGTTTTTTATGTCCAGATATTTGTTGTCGCACAATATTGATATTGCGCGGGTCGAGGGTCGGGAAACTTTAATTATGACCCTTCGGGTTTTAATATACCTATGAGATTTGCGTGTTCTGTTGATCTCACATTTTTTTATAAAATGTTATAAGAGGTTGCTAATATGTATTTATATTAATTACTATGCAAAATGTGTGCTAGAACTTAAAATACTGATACCTAAATAATTTCATGATAACCCGTTCACATGACTTAATTGAATTTCTGTACTCGAATCAATTAAGTATTGGAAATATAAATATAATTTGATTTTCATTCATAACATAGGTATACACTCACAGCGAAGATTGAGATTTTTTATGTCGTTAAAACTTAATAGTAAATAATTAAGTACGTATAACTTTCACGCAAAATAAGTACAATATGAGACGTAGAGTTGAAGATACTAATCACCAAAAACCTATAACCTTAACTAAACTGATCATATTCAATAATCTTTGATCAGAATATGATGTAGGTAATATTGTAATAAAAACACAAAAGCCTAGTTAGTATAAACTATGTATTTGGATACTATTAATTAATAATTTAATGGTTAGCATGTTTCCGGCCAAGTGGATTTTCTTCTGTCAGCTCGGTCATATTTAAAGCGCACATACCTGTGAGGTTGGTGGCGAGGGTCAGCACATTTAATGTTGTGTCAGACATTTGATATCGGTTTAAATTTGTATAACGATGGGGTCGTATGAATGACAATAATGGAGCGCGCAAATCTGACCCCAGAGACGCACAACTCACGGCGACAGGGGTCGCGAAGAATGGGATCAAAGCCGCTAAAAAATCGTGCTGTCAAAGGCGACGGTCGCGCGGACAGAGGGTGCACTATTTGTTTATGTCGGCTCGCAGGTCGGTGGCGCGGCCTGGCCGGGCCCGGCTGGCGCGCTCGGGCCGGGCTGGCCGTCTCACTGAGAACACTGGGCACTGGGCACACACTACTGACCGTGGTCCCTCGCGCGCGGCGGCGCGGGCGGCCAGGCAGGCAGGTCACGCAGGCGCATGGAGCAGTCGAGCGGCTGGTCGCGCAGAGCCAGCGCGGGCATGGCGCGGCCGCGGCCGCCGGTCGTGGGTCGCGCCGTCTCTCCGGAGCGAGCGTCCGCCCACTGAGCGCGTCGGTGAGACACTGCCGCGCCGACCCGCTTTTTTCCAGAGGTTTTTTCGCGCGCGGGCGGGGGCGGGGCGGCGCCGGCCAATGGCGCGCCACTCCCCCGCCGCACCGTGCCGCCCCGCGAGAGCCTCTTATTTACGTGCCGTATATTAAAAGGGTTTTCCGCGTGCCGTTATGGATTTTCCTTCGCGAGGAGTTTTACATACGCGTCCGCCCGCCCGCGCCGACCCGCTCCGCGCCCGGTTCGAGCCTGCGGTAGGTGGCACATTCCTCGAGATGCGATCACGCTTCAGCAAGAAGTGTCGCAGTAAAAACTACACGCCAGAATCGGCGCTGAAGTAAAAAGTCTTCACGATTTTCATTCATTGTTTCGATATAAGAATGGAATATTTTCGTTTATCGAGCCCGAGACTCGGTGGGGTATAATTTTGTCATTGCGGGTGATTATTGTTGGTAATTGATTATTGTTGGGCTGGTGAATTAGGCGAGTGTCGGGCGGCGAGGCGTGACGTCACGGCGCGCGGGGTCAACGGCCGCTGCCTCTGAACTTGAACCCCGAACCGTTCACAATTAACATGCTCATTACGCATTAACGGATATCCCGGTCGATGCAATCGGGATAACGCTGGAGGCGAGAGCCAAACGCACGGAAGATAGGTTCTTAAGGCTCTACCTCTGAGATATACTTTTATAAAAGTTATCTATCTGCCTGTTGTTAACGGGTTTACTATTAAACTTCAAATACCTATTCATATTAACATTTTACAAAACATATGTATGCCTGAGAGACTTCTAATTAGTAATGGGTATATGTATTATGTACCTATTTTTCCAAAATAATTAGTAAATCTATATGTGCCGGCTTAGACACCAATAATAGATTTATTTAACTACTCTAGCTCAAAGGTGCGTATTATTATAAAAATCTATTAGTATTCTCAAAGTGTAAAACTAAAATAGTTTACACATCTATTTGAGAAAGTTCCTATATCAAGTTACGGTGTTTCGGGGAAATATTAGAACAGTTTCAGGAAGAAAACCGTGTGCTGTTAGTTTTGGTGCCGCGCGACCACCGGTGTTAAGTGTGTAGAGATAATTTACTGTCGTAGCACTAATAAGCTCGGTATAAACTTAAAACATGGTTGTCTTATTGTCAAATGAAACTAATTTCAAAATTATAAAAAATAAATATTTCATACAAAAAAAATTAATAATTAGTACTTAAGTTAAATAAATCTCTATTGACAGGTAGAGTCTTGAGGCAAAAGTTTTGAGACTTGCAGTTTGTTCTTTCATAATGAAATAAAGTTTGGAATAAAAAAATCGGGACATGTTCGTACTTACTTATCTAACTTCCATCAAAGGCAAGAACCGCTTCAAGGAAACCAGCTGTGTAAAATAAATCCACATACAAAGTGGCACTCACCAAATAGATATACTTACTTAGGTACCCTCGATAGCTCGAAACTCAAGGGAAACGCAAAAAAATCGAGTTAACGTGGTTTCGAGTTATAGAGGTCTTCGATCTACAGAGGTTTTCATAGACCCTTGTTCGACATGTAGAGGTTAAGGCTTTTGTGATTTTTAACTTCAAGTTACAGAGGTCAAATATATTCGCGTTATAGAGGTAATATTTACTATAAACCAGATACTTATGACAAACTTGCTATTTTTTTTCAAGTTACAGAGGTAGGGGAGACCGGGTATGGTTGTCTCACGGGTTGGTTGTCACAGCAGCCATTAAATAATACGAAACGAAAGAATAAGTGCATCGACTGGTGAAGTAGGCAAGGAGGTGAAGCTCTTGCGATCTTTTAACACCGAGCGATGCAATTATTCCTTCGTTTCGTATTATTTAATGGCTGCTGTGACAACCAACCCGTGAGACAACCATACCCGGTCTCCCCTATAAATTAACTAACTTTGAGATACAGAGGTGATAAAACAAAAGACCGATTTCTTCGAGATATAGAGGTAAAAATGTACTAAAACATCTTGTAGGGAATCATTGGTATCTTCGACTTATGGAAGCTTTGGAATTTGAAGGGAAGGGAACGGGATTTTATTTCAGGGTATATAGGATTTCGTCTTATCGAGGTTCCACTACATAAGTATTTGGCGACTCGTTTACCTTAGTTGGAGTGACACCGCCTACGAAGCTTGAGGTCCCAGATTCAAATCCTGGCAAGGACAAATATTTGTGGGATGAGCACGAGTATTTGTTCCTGAGTCATGGATGTTTTCTATCTATTTAAGCATGTATTTATCTATATACGTATTTATATCGTCATCTAGTACCCGTAGTACAAGCATTGCTGGGCAAAGCCAGATGACAAAGCTGAAGAGGGATGATGGTATGTATATAACTATAAATAAATATATATTTTATAACTATATTTTACTAAACCCTTAGAATATACACGAATAAAGCCACAACTATCACAAACAACTAGCAAACATTTTTGTATACGCAAAGTGTAAGCCGTGGGCGCGGAGCGTATTAACGAAAACTACTAATATTACGAAAGGAGGCATAAGCTTCCATTCTTAAAAAAAAACTTTGGGACATTTCAAATCATTACATTTAAATTATACAGCATTACCCTATGGCAACTAAAAAGAAGTATGTTAGTATTAAGCTTATGTTAATTAAGCTTTTATTAAATAATTGGTTAGCGTATCGAACGGGATTTCCAAACAGATTTTCATTCCAGGACCTGATATTTTGGAGATGTCAGGAGTGACCTAAGTGTGTTAAGAACTACGAGTAATTAGGGTTTTAAATATTAGCTTGGTGATCATACTTACTGTTTTTGATGTGTAGCTAAAGATTGGCATTTTTTCTATATTATCTTCGCCATGTCGGATGTCGGTTTAAAGAATAAATAATGTTCAATGACTTGTGGAATAAAAATATTGAGCACATTTTACAATAAAATACTCTTAATTGCACACCAAAATGTAACAGAGATTCTTAAATAAACAAAATATAAAATCTAATGCGTGAGGTTTTCATGGAAGATGGCTTTATTATATTTAAAAATACTATGAAATATAAATCTAGAATGAAACTTTGAAATCTTAAAAAAAATCTTATATCTGAGCGTAACCCTAGATAAAAGTAGGTAGTAAATTGACAAGAGAGTTAAATTATGACTATCCGCTTATTAGCCGTATAAATTATGAAACCTGAATGTCAAACAAAATTATCTTAACTAACTAAACTATACAATAATGATTAATGTACGAAGGTAGATATAATGTGTTACTAAGAATAGATCTGCAGATGTTGGATCCACAGGTCCAATTAATACAAACAGTTTATTTAACGACACAGATTGCCCCGCAAGAAGATTATATTATCCATCAGAATTAAACCAGCCTGAGCCTTATATTTTGGAAGTCTGCGAGAGGAATTATAGATTAGTTAACTTAAAATATACAAATGGAGTGAACAAAATAATTAATTGAAATTATATTCAATTGCGACACGACTCTACCTACATACTGTTTGCAATGTTATTCCTACGCGAATTATACTTTAAATGCAAACCGTTTCACCCAACCGGCTAAACACCTTTACAACCCAAAATAACCGAAAATAAAATATTTAATTCCTCTATCGATTTGTATTGATGAATTAAGCGCGTGTCCTTTGTTTACACCGCGCGTGTGCCATTGTGACTCGAGCAGTTGACCCCACTCTAAAACGCCGCCCTTATCTCAAGGGTGGAAGGTTCACATTGGTTAATGTTATTGAGATGTGGGTCAGAGCGCCATCTGCCGCCCCCGCACCTGGCAGGCTCCCCCCTCCCCCGTCCGTTCGTCTCCGCAGCTCCCGGCTCCCGCACGACATGCAGATTTATGGTAGAGCCGAATTGCCATGTCAGGGAACTAAAGAGACGCGATGTGGCAAAGCATAGTTCTGTGTAAGTATTGATTATAATGTAGGTAAGGTACCCGGACCCACTTACGTTAACCCTACCCACTACTACATAATAAACTAACCTCAGATGGAAGGTCTTGCAAGCCAAATACAAGAGCGAGTAATGTAAAATAGTTTTTGAAAGAAATGGGACAAGGTTCCTTCCGACAACATTACCCACCTTCCAAGGTCTCTACTCAGCACTGACTCTAGAGTCATTATGCTGAGGTGGGATCATTTTGTGGCAGCGAGCTTTTATGTGTGTTTCGTTTCCTTTTTACTGCTTCGTTTTGGACCGACGACTGTCATAAATAAATGTAAATGGATATTCAATTTTCGTATTTCTCTGATGAAGAATTTTGGGCAAGTTGGCCTAACGTTTTCATAAATTTAAACTACAATAAGTTTAGTGTCTTCTTTTTTACAAATTTAAGTAGCTAGTTAATAAATTCAGTAGTTAAAAAATTAAGTTAAATAACTAAGTCAGTTTAACTGGGTGAATCAACTTTTCTTTGCTTTATGCAAAGATTGCTCTTTCTCCTTATTTATTCACCTTTTGCATGTTTTAACATGATTTAAATCGAAAAAGATCTTACATCTAGAGATAGATTAGGTAAAAATAAGAATAAAACTCGTTTTTAACAAATAAATAGGATGACCCAGCGGACGAACCCTTATTTTCATACAAAAGTGGGGGACAGCTATGTCCGCTGGGTAACTGCTCATAAACAAGTTATAATAAAAAAAAATGCATTACGTAGCTTTATTATCTGTCTTTTAAATGAGCATACATTTTATTCAAAAAGCATTCGAATAAATATTTCCTTTAAGTTTTAGTCGGAGAAGGTGAAATTTTGTAGACAAAGAAAAGTTGATTCACCCAATTCCGGCTCATTGCTAGACTTAGGTAATAAATATTTCTGTTACGTTAGAGTATCTATTTGTGAATGTCCAGGTAGAGGTCAATCAAACCGGTTTGGTTCCTGACCTCCTGAGGTCAAAGTTGTATTTTGCCATGGTATGCAAAAAGTCTTAGTTTTACAAAGACTTACTTAGCAAAACGTCTAGGTCGTGAAATGCACAAGTAGGCAGAATGACTTAGTTGTATAAGGTCAATTGTATAAGAACTATCTGAGCAAAGGTCTTGATCGTCAAAATGTCTTAGATACAAAACGTCCAAATACGTAAAACGTGACAGTTGCAAAACGCCTAAGTTGTAGGGATAATGAATAATGTATTCATTCAATCTATCCTGAATAGATGGATTTAAGCGAGATGGACTCGTTAAGTATGTAATTTGACAAATGACCTATCGTTGGAAGCATAAATTAAGGATAAGGATCTTGAAATACTGTTGAGGTAATAATGAAATTATGTATTGTCGTTATGTAACCTAGATATTCTACCGCATTGGTCGTTATGATCATCTGGCCCATTTGCCTATAAAAACTTTATGATATTACGACGTTTTACAACCAAGTCATTTTGCCTACTATGGAATATTGCAATGAGGACATTTTATACATTGAGACATCTCTCTACCTGGACAATATACAATTAAGGCGTTTCGCTTACTATGGCTAAATACAACTGAACCGAACCCAATCAAACGTGACAATACAGGATGTAAGTAATCGTAAAATGTTTACAGGCGATTATTCTGTAAATATAAATGATATCAAAAAGCCTGTAATTACATAATATTGAAAGTACGTTACCCAAAGAGTATATTATACATTGATAACTTTTTTAACTAGATAAATCAGAAATATCCGAAATACAGTTTAAACGCCTCCATACATTTACTATGAAGTAACTCATGTAATTTTATTCATTCGAAAATTCGATGTCAGTTTAAAGTTTTGTGACATTAACGGAATAATCGCATGTACGTACACACTTAACGATTACAGCCTGTATACGAAAAACCTGTCACTTCCAGTAGTAAGTATACTTGTAGGTGTGTGATATCTGTCAGATGTCACGCTGCGCAGGCGCGCGACGGCTCTATCGACGCGCACCCGCTGCGCCGCCGGCGCATAATGCACAGATACTGATAAGAGATTGGCACCACTCCGCAATTAGCACGCATAGGTACATACATAGGGCCATATGTTCCTAAGTCGTGTGCTCAATCTGTTATTTACGAATCGAATGTAGTTAGAGAATCACCGAAAAAAGTCATCAAATAATCTGAAAGACGAAAATAATGCTAACCGGGATTGTTAAATAAAATGCCTCGTTTTTTATACTTTTATCCTCCTGAATAGATAATACAGAATAGGGAATAATTAAAACAAGATCTCTGATGGCGTCATTACTCATTATAATTATGTACCTTTATTTTTGAATCTGTGGTTTTATTTCTGGATACTACGATAATTGTGGTGCTTGAATGAAAACAAACTATAAAAAAATATAAAGGTCAGAAATGTCAAATACGAAGGACAGTTTTGTGATAGACAAAGGCGATCTGAAATGGTGCTAGTGCGTTTCTTATCTTAAAGTAACAGATTGAAATGCAAATTACATAAGAAAGCACGATTCGGAACGCGGAACATGGTATCGTCGAGATATTGAAATTTAAATGAAATCATCGTTCCTGACCTGTCTAAGAACGACTCAGGAACGACCGAGTCAATTAACCAAACACACCCCGGCTAATGCGGTCACTTCTAGACACTTTCGCTACGATGCTACGGCGTATCTATTCTTTAAATGTGAATGCCTGATAACAATTACGTTTTAAAGCACTTGAACTTGAAATAGAATTGTCTTTAAAATACTTTCAAGCATTAGATTATTTTATTTGTTTGTACCTAAGTATTATTTAAATAAAAGTGTTCCCATCATTATTTCCTTAAAACGTTTGATAATATAGCAAGTTGTTCTGAAGACATTGTGAGCGCTAATACCTTTTGTGTCAATTCCATTGTCATTGTCGGCCACATACTTTTTGTGCTCTACGTGTAAGTATTCATTCGTACAGCCAAAGAAACTGGATGACGATTTCGGTGAAAGAAATTAAGTATTCATTAATTTGGTTGCGTGTAAAAAGTGAGAGATGGAATGGTTCGGCTTCCATACGAAGGGTAACTGCTTCATACGCGAGTGTGGGAGAGTGCGGTCCGCCGCGCCGCCGGGAATGCGTCCACGACTAATATGGAGCTTTATGGGTGTATCCTATGGGTTTTCTTGTGGGAAAAATCGTCTCCCGTACTCGATGTAACACACTTGTGCCAAAGGACAATCTTCAATTGGGCCAAGTACGATGCTGATGATCTTCATTCTTACCGGCTGTAAGTACTTACAGCAGTACCTACTTCGCTGCCAAAGCCATAAAATATAATTCTGGCAGCGAAATTACTAACGCTAGCTGAAGGCGATATGATATTAATACATATATAATTACGAATCAAAAAAATCGGATACATAATAAATAAATATATATTATTTTCGTTTTATTATTAATTTTCAAAAAAGGAGAAGGTTCTCAGCACGTCACTTTTCTTATTTATATTTTTAAGTATGTTTCCCGATTACGCGAAGGGAACTGGACCGGTTTGGAAAGTTCTTTTTTTTTATTTGACAGCGGTATACCTCCCAGGTAGTCTCATTGTCACTAGATCAGCATATGATGATGGAATCTTGGAGCAATCGAAGGAACTCTCCAAATATTATAAACACATCTATAGCGATTTCGGTACTTTTTATAGTAGGTAACTCTTGCATTTGTTAATTAAGTAGATGTTTGATGTGAGACTTAGGGTGCTTCATATTTTGTCGATTTTTAGGGTTCCGTACCCAAAGGGTGCCAACGGAGAGAGAGGAGAGTTAGTAATAGTACTAAGCCTCTGCTGTTTGTCCGACTGTCTATCCATCTGTCTGTCCGTCTGTCTGTCCATTTGTCCGTGAGTCACAGAGCTTTAGCTTAGGATTTGGATTGGACAATAGTATATTGTGATACGAGTGGGCTATGTTGGTCATTACAGTCGAGGCTGTGTTGCACAGCCCGAGCCGTAAGGGCTGTATTGCCGAGACTGTAATGACCAAAGCCCACGAGTATCATACGACGTTTTTTAACACATTTGCGAGGAAAAAAAAAATAAAACATTAAATTATTAAAACAATTATTGAAAAAAAATTTGGTCTGAAACTTTACATTTACCATGGAATAAATGTATCAGAGCGAGCTCGGCTTCTATTTATTGGCCAACTCATTATAGGCGCTAAAAATAAGTTTTATAAGAACGTCTGGGTATTGTTGTTGTTACATTTGCAAAAAAAAATTTCTTTTGATTTCGATGTCAACAAACTATCACTAGCATTTTATACTTCACTAATTATATCAATCGGCGTCAAATTTAATTGTTCTTAGTCACTTGAAGTCGTAATTTGTTGCAACAATCACAAACTAACCTTAGGGTAAACAAACAAATATTAATACAAAATGCCGCAACATTTATAATTCGCGCGCCGATCTGTGGTTGAATTACGTATGCGCGCGCAGAGGCAACGACGCAACCCTCAAACAGCCTGAAATATGCACAATATAATAAACAGAGTAATTATGTATTTCTAAAGAGAATTCTAAATAATTAATGATTAAATGTATTGTAATTTTGTAGATACTTTGATGAAATATAATCTTTTATCATCTTTTGACTGAAACTAGCTTATTTATTTACAAAAATGATAACCTTTTTTGGGACAAAAACCTCTTTTTGGAGATTTAAAAAAAAAGTGTAATATGTAAAACACTAGTGCGGTAATGTAACGTAAAACGCGCTAGTGCGTAATAAGCCGCATTCCGGGCATAAGAAGAAGGAAATTATAGCCAGTTTACGAGCAAGTGTGTTGAAAATAATAATTTATTTTATTTTGTTTTTATTATTTGTTGTTCTAGCGGCAATAGAAATACATATTATGTGAAAATTTCAAGCCTCTACCTATTACGGTTTTCTAAATTTTTTTTCAAGATTTAGAGGTCGTGAAATACTGACCAAAACAAGGTTATAATTCTGTTCGTTTTATACATGTACATATATTTTTTATTGTAAACTTTAGACTTTCTTTATGAGCTCAATGTAACGATTTATATATTTGTGAACTGCAATTTTTTAATAGCAAGAAAAAAAATTTTACATGTCCGTTTTTTTAATAAAATATTGCTTATTGTATCTTATTTACGAATTCTTGATAAAATACCGACTTTTTATGTCCTTTTCGAAACTTTCCTTAAGTGGTAAGACCTCTAAAATATGAATAAAAAAATTAAAGAAAAACAGGGTTTTTTATTTATGTCCTAAAATGAAATGAACAGGTGCACCGCAAGAAATAAAAAAATCGTCAAAATGTGAAGCAGCCTAATGTGGTTATTTTTAAGAAGTGATAATAATAATTATTAATATGTATTATCAAATATTATAATATTTATTTCTTAATAATATCGTTAGCTACATACGTTATTTATTAATTTGGTTCTGATCTTATGACAGCTTTTTCAACTGCTTTTACTAAACCGATTCTTATGAAACACACACTGTGTGTCCTCCCACAATACAATTATAATAATTTCAACTTGGTTGAGAGTGTGATGATGAATTCAGGGTGTGGCCAATGTAACAACTAAAAATGAAAGAAAAATCTGTTTATCTATTATTTCAAATTGCTTACCGTCTTGTTATTTCCCATAATTTTCAGTATAAAGACTAGTAAAAATAGTACTATGTATGTACTAGTACTTAAATATTATACGCGTTTATTGTGTTGTTAGTACATTATGTAGGTACAGGTCTATATGCGCATAATAAGCAGCTAGCATAGCGTATAGTGTACGTACTGTGCTAGTTGTCTGAACTCTTAATTGGATAATGGCGATTCGTTTGGATGCTGATGCCAGCCAATTTGAAGTCAATGGAATGAATTGAATGCACCCATCTATTTCCATTTTAAACGGGATAAACGCTGCACATCTGTTCTTGCAGCCTGGTCGGCTTTGTTTTATGAAATTAATGTGCTTTCTCGTTAGTCCACCTAAGCTCATTGAGTTACGCCCAACTAGGTACTTGTATACTTCTCAACTATATATTTGGTATGACGTTGTAGTTAAATTAAATATTTTCATTGGATGTGTAACATAATGTAATTGAGTTGATTTGTGTATCATAACGGTGTCCTTCGTAGCAAACGGTAGTAAATGAAACGATAGGACAATGTTATTGTTCGGGATCGGGCAGCCACATTTTGTTACATATATAACTATTTATAAATGATTTTTCTTTTTGTTAAAGAAATCTTTTACTTCTTATCCTAGGAGATGGATTTTACGATCTTTTGATTAAATTTGATCTTTTTGAACCGTACCTTACAACATATTTTCCAAGTTGCATAATTCCTTTTCAGTAATGAAGGTGGTAGAAGAATTATGATGAATCACTGAAAGACTAATTATTTATACTTTAAATTGTTAAACCAGTCCCGTTTCGTTTATAAATACGCTACTATGGTGGTATGAGCGGCGCTGAATTTATTCCACAGGCCTGGCAGTCCAGCGAGGTTCAAGATGCGCATATGCTGCATATTTTGACCTGCAGCTTCCCAGGACGGTCCGTTCTCACGCAAATCACGACATGGCAAGATCTAGTTTTTGCAACAGCGGGCCGCGGGTCCCACGCGAGGCAAACCCGTTCGCTCCCTGACTGTTCCGGGCGGTTTTTACCATCGACGATTATCGCGTACGAAGCCAGTACCGTCGGGCTCCGCTCTGAGATTGCTTCTCAGAACACGGAGGTGTTTGATCACCGTGATTAAGATATAGCGCCTGCATATTAGTTATTGCGATCCTGGTGTTCCCATGGTGGTAACGAGGTACTAGATTTGAACCTACTTGTGCGTTGGTTTTACAATTAGTTTGTCTTAGCTCTGTGCATTTAGAAAGGTAATGGTGACTTCATGCAGTTATTAACTAACGTGCACAATCAAGTTTAAGAGGCTTTAGAAAATTTGAAATGTTTTCAATCGACGCTTTCACATAGCACGTATTGATAAAATCAGCAAACTAATTGATATATTAAGGTAAGGTAGGGTAAGACGAACACCGGGGCAAGAAGAACACTTGTAAGAAATTTTCATACTGCCCGTCTTACCCCAGGCAAAATAAACAATGTTCGTATTACCTCAACTTATAGAGTTGCAGGTGTTGACTGAGTTAAATATATAAGTAATATTTTGGTTTTATTGCATGTAGTATGAATAGTTTGAAGTGATGTTTCACACAATATTTTTCATTATGAAAATTAATAAAATACACATCGACTGCATACCATTAAATCAAAATAGTCCTGAATAAGGCATTAATGATGAAACTATACCAAGATTCGTTTTAAATCATAGTGAAAATTGCCTAAACCTATAATCGCTTTAAAAGTCTAAGGCCACTTAAGTAACTTATAAATGAAGTTGACAAAATAATTACATTTTCTACTCACAATTATACCAAAATTTTATAATTGCTGTAGGTACCAGATGAGCCACATCGTACAAAATGCCTGTCTGTAATTCTGAGACCATTGAATTTTATGACAATATGAGCTACACATGTAACATGCCAATGAATACCTTACTATTAGTATTCATGTCTTGACCAGATTCATTATTTTTCTTCGTAAAAGTACTTATACTGATTTAATTGGTTATAAAAGACGATCACATGAATTCATAAACATCATCTTAAATGAAGATCGTAAATTAGCAAGAGTGAAGTGAGTTTTATTGGTATGGTTTGTACAACTGGACCAGCAAGACAAGCTCTTGCTGGCGCACTAGCGACTTTTCGCAAACTACTCAAAGTGAGCGTATGGACCAGCGGGATTGATTAAATGGATTCAACTCTTCCTTATTGTGTGTGTGTGTGAGCTGGTAATTTTAGTTTTTCGTTCGCTAACCCTAGTTCAGCTAAGAAGACTCCGACAAGAAAGTTACTGGGATCTGACTGAAGTTTGAAATTTGCATGGTGTGAGTTACCTGTGAAGAGAGCATGGTGACGAGGAGGCCGCTGGAGGCGAGGCGGACGGGGTGCGCAGGCGGCGGTTAGCAAACTTCGCAGCCGTGCTTCTGGGTACTCCAGCCACGGTCGTGTGTCCGCTCTCCGTCGCTAGAACAATAAAATATAGCTGTAGCATTGATTGATGTGTAGTATTGTTTTTTTATTAATGTTCCTGTTCCTGGCTACAAAAAAATGTCCAAGTTAAAAAATAATCAGATAATATCATACCTCCTTCGATATTTTAAGCCTAATTTATTCAAAGGTTAGCTGGAAAAGCAGCATAGTTCGCCTTTGTAAAAAGTGATTGTTTTGTCGTTGACCTTGTTTTATTTTTTAATTGCAATAAAGTGTTTACATGCGTAATATTGAAAGTAATCTTTTTATTGAAATTGAAATTGAAATTGAAAAAATTTAATTCAGGTAATTTAGCCCATATTTATTCTTTACTAGGGAGTAGAAAGATACGAGTAGTACGGTCTCGGATACGATACGCAAAAAAAATTCTAAAACCCTTTCAGAGCCACCTGACGAGCCACGTGGCCCCTCAAGGTCCTGATACAAGCCGAAGCAAGTTTTTGTGACCCCCGAGCGTTGGGGTTACGCTATTGTGTACCCTTTGGGGCACCTGCGCCCGCGCCGCGCACACGACGAGGATTGTTGTGATAATTTTGATTGATACTGTTTGAGGTTGTTTATGGTTTGACGGCCGTTAGTTATAAGGGGTTGGGATTAAGACTTGTGTCTTCTACTATATTGCTAGTAAAAATCTATATGATAAAAATGTGTCTTGCTTTTTATGTAAGACATAAGACATTTATTCATTCCAAATTCTTACAATGACCAACGATGATACCAACAACCTTAAACTTAAATTCAACCAACTAGCACCGAACATTAAAATACTGGAAAAGAGTTCGCTTTACCTCCTAGGATCCCCTATTTTTTTTGAAGATTGTTTTTCTGAGTATATTCGAAATTCCATATCTAAGTTCGAAAATCATTCTCATCGTCTGCTTGAAATTAGTCCACATTACGCACTATCAATTATTAAATTTTGCCTATTCTTTCCTAAATTAACTTACGTGCTCCGCTGTTCTCTGCTTTGGAAAAATCAAAATCTTTTATCACAAATAGATAGCCTGATCAAAAGTAATTTAGAATCCATCCTCAATACGCAACTCAGCGAGCAGTCATGGACTCAAGGATCCCTTCCCATTCGGTACGGTGGTTTAGGGATCCGCAAAATTTCAGATGTCGCGCTACCAGCTATTTTGTCGTCAGTCCACAGCTCGTCCTGTCTCATAGGAAAAATCCTACGAACAAACTATGAGACCTCGGGCCTGGAAGACGCTAAAAATGCCTGGTCAATTGCGTGCCCCAGTCAAAATTTTCCGGAAAATTCAAAGTCGCAAAGGAGCTGGGACAACCCTATATCTAAATTAACTCAGGATTCCCTACTTAGCTAATGTTGCGCAGCTGGTCGAGCCAGATTAACAGCTGTAGGTACCAAAGAAGCCGGCTACTGGTTCCACGCGCACCCCTGCAGAAACAAACTTTCTCGAACCCAATACCCTTCGAATAGCAGTTTGCCTCCGCCTCGGGGTCCCGGTCTGCGCCTCACACCAGTGTCCCTGTGGAAGCGACGTGGATCGACTAGGGCACCACGGACTTTCCTGCCAGAGGAGTGCAGGCCGCTTCTCAAGACATGCCGCCCTTAACGACATCATCCGCCGATCTCTTGCGTCGGTCAATGTGCCGGCTATTTTAGAGCCTACTGGCATTTCAAGAAATGACGTCAAGAGACCGGACGGGATGTCACTGATTCCGTGGAGTATGGGACGGGTGCTAGTGTGGTGCGTCCCACACTAGCACCCGTCCACTTGCGTAGACACACTGGCGCCGTCACATCTCCACCGAACCTCAATAAGGGAGGCAGCAGCAGCAGAGGCGGCAGAAACCACAAAGGTGGGAAAGTACAATGGTCTCGGCGCAGAATATAATTTTGTTCCTTTTGGCGTCGAGACGCTTGGCCCGTGGGGCCCTGGTGCTCTGAGTCTCTTCAAGGAGATATCTAAGAGACTCAGAGAAACTACGAGGGACCGAAGAGCTGGCAGCTTCCTCGCTCAACGCATCAGCCTTACAATACAGCGAGGAAATGCTGCCAGCATCTTTGGCACCATGCCGCAGGGGCCGTTTTTAGATTTATTTTGAATAATGACACTATCCATATGTGCAGTTAAGCAAGGCCGATTATTTATGTCAGAACTGAATAACTGTGTAGTTTTTAAGGATTGCGTATTTCAAGTACAGATATCACCAGTATAACCGATCAATAAGCATTTGTGTCAATAGGTGGTAACTCGCGTGTTTATTGCTTCATAAATAATATTGTCTATTATGTAAGTTAATAAGCTAAGTGGGGCTCATATCATTAGGCGCGTGGATAGAGTCGTTCCACGTGCCATAATAGAGTTATTAGCTGAGTAAGCCACCCCTGCGCCAGTGCGGGTTAGGCCACAGGTGTTAGATCCACGAGCGACGAGAAGCGACGCGCGCGCATCGGGTTCTGTAGTAGCTAAAAGCAAGAAATAAGGGTTGTATTAGAAAATGCATAAACAGAAACCAACATGTCCAGTATTTAATGAATATTGAGTGTCATATGAAAGGTAATCAAGAAATGTTATTTTTTGGTAGGTAATTGACGCTAGAACTCTTTTTATAGGAGGCTAGCTGTCCCGGCAAACTTCGTCCCGCCTCAGAAGAACGCGATCACCGCGCCATCTGCCGGGCCCTATTGTATTTTCAAACTATCCAGGGACCCACTCAAATATACACACAAAATATCATCCAAATCGGTCCAGACGTTTAGGAGGAGTTAGGTGACAAACACACGTACAAAAGAAGTCCTACTTACTTAAAAAAATAGAAACTCTGAGAATTAAGTCCTGTAAATAATATATCATTTATTACAATAGAATTGAATTATATTTCAGAAACAGGATATTCTACTGTATAATATCTGTATTTCGTTCTTTAAGTGTCGTTGAGCTCGGGGTCATTTTCTGTCTGAGGAAAATCAAGCCGTATTCTCAACAATTGTACCGGCACTGTTGCGTGATACCTATTTTCCAACCTATACAAAAGCGACAGTCACAGTTTCGCATTTCGTCGCAAAAAAGCTTTCTGATATGGTTATAATAGGTACGCTTTAGTGTTAGCATAGGTTGAATCCATCAGTTGACTAACAAGTAAGCCTCTGGACCAGATCCAAGTACTTCGACTTGTAGTAGAACGGTAAACTAAGTGGATCACTTTTCATGCAGGTTAATATACACCGTGCCCCCGAATAACCCGAAAATTTTTAACCACGTATTCCTGATGGTATTACAAATAAATAACGTTATATCAACATAGGTCGAATTTTGTCATTTTACATTAATAGTCTTATGGAACAAAATAAATCAGTAATTGAGCCCCTCCTTATAATCATGTCCTTAGGTGCTTGAGGAAAAGGTATCAAAAAGAAAAAAAAAACTAAAATGGAAACAAAAGGTATTTTTTTAGGACTCGTAGTCACTTACCATCAAATACTGCCAAAGATTTAACAAAAAATGTAAAAGTATCTTAGTCACATTTATTAGGGCTTGTTACACACTTGGGAGTATTCATTTAAAAAATAATGAATATATCGGAAAGTAACCGTTTTTCGACTATACATCATATAATTTTTTTTACTCCTAATAGTTGTTAGAATCTTTAGTTACAGTTTTTCGGGTTACTCAGGGGCACGGTGTATTTAGGTAGTTGTTTCAGCAGAATTATGTTTATCTGTGCAAATAATTTTTAAAATTGGTTAAAATATAGTTGCTTTTTAAAAATCGGACGAATTATTTGGGCTCAGGGAACTCTAAGTGTTCGAAAGCGTTAGAAAAACCGTCCCCTGTTGGTTTTTTCCCGCACAATTAGCGTCTAACGCCGTCGCTCGCGCCAGGCTCATTATCTAACGCCACCCGGCGAGCCTTCAGCCACATAGCGCCCTTCAGATCAGATCAAAATATAAAGTAGTGTAAAATACATAAGCTTGGGGCGGAGCGGCGGGGCCGGGGCGGGGCGCCGCCGTCTCTCTCGGTAATGTATTCACGTTTCCCGAGCTACTCATTTTTTATCGCAGTCGCGCGGCGCATTAGAATTTCCAGGCGAGAAAATCTCACGCACACAACCACACTATGAAACACCACACCATACTATGCTTTGCCTAATCGCGAATAAAGTCTCAATTTGATTGCTGGTAGGAGATTGAAGTGAACGGGCCGGGCGGCGGCGTGGTGTGAGGCTGGGTTTGCGTACATTGTAAATTCGCGCGAGGGAGGCGGGGGTGCGGGCGGCGGGGCCAGCTCGATAAGGCCTCCGCTTCCGCGCTGCACCCTCCCCGCACCGAGCCTCCTCAACCTCCACAATAACACACATATTTGCTATCCTGACATTTGTTTAAAATTGTCGTTACGTTTTGTTATGCTGCAGCCGGACCCTGACGTAAAAATTCTCTGAAACTTTATCTGGCAATAAAATAGCTCCATATCTAGAGTAGACAGATCGTTAGTTTACGCCCTGTCTACATACATAAATACAAACATAACTACAATGACCATAGGGCTCATTTAAGCAATTAGCAACATCAAAATGCAAATCATTTGATCAATCATGGTCTAGACCAAAGAATAGGCATGAGGTAAGTAAACATATCCCGTATCATGACATGAAACTATGACACACTACATTTTTTGAGTTTTCTATGTCTTTTTTTGATATTTTATCACTGATGACACGAGGTAATTTATGTTTACTATAACGGTCCCCTTTCTAGGGGTTTTCCTTAACTATATATCATAGCACAGCGGAATGTATTGATTACATTAACATTGAATTAAGTAGAAACTTACCCATTGATATGTATGCGTATACTTCATAACTCACAAGCGGTACTGGCATCATGAAACATGAGCCCTCATAATTACGAACACCCACACTGTGTGCACTCCCATATATTCTTGTGCTGTAGGTGTCCACCATAACACATCAAGAAGGAATGATGTCCAAAGGACCACATAAATATAGGAAATAAAGCTGACAAGTTTTTATAATGCCTCCATTGGCAGAGCCGTGGAAATATTTCTGACATCAAGCACGATATGGTAATATACTGACGGAGGGGACATATAAAAAACCTACATTCCATTTATTGTTTTTTGCCACAAGATATTAAAGGTTACCGGATTTGGGTCTGCTGTAATATATACTTATAGAAGTAAAACAAAATACAGCTCCTTACACTTTTCTGTATGAATATTAATAAATCTGATCCATTTTTCAACTATTATAATTGAATTCTTCTTATTTTCTAATATGGATTAGTAATTCAAGAAGCTCTGTGACATGTTCTTTAAGAAAGAGACAAAAAAACGCATAAATAGCATTGAATTTCAATGTCAATTTTTTTATAGCTATTCAATTCGAGGTTTATACACGTGAGTACATACTTAAAATTGTGGACCTATCTATATTTTAATTTAATTATAGAATATTATACATCAACCAAGAATAACAATTGATTGGTATGAAACTTCAGTGAACAATTACCTAAACCCTTATTGAGTTTTCGAGAAAGACTTATCATTGAAAAGGATCCAATCAGCCAAACGTAAAAGGAGCAATGTAATTTAATTCATGGCAACCTCTAGCAAGGTCTGTCAAATGCGCAGCTCAATGACAATGACTCATGAAGTCATGACATGAGGCTCATTGCTCATCGTTCATAAAATTATATATTTTTTGTGATACTGGAAACACGTCAGTTTGTGCGTAGTCTTTCCATTAGTTTATTCATTGTGACATTGTTAGTATAAAAAGTGATGATGATGAGGGTATTCCCTAAACTATTTTTTGTAAGCCCTCTGTGATAGTGTTTGACTTGTGTTTGGTTTGGTTGGTTCATTTAAAATATTAGTGCTTAGTATAAAATGTGATCGGTGAATTCCTCAGGTCAGTTTTTTACCTGCAATAGTCAAAGGTATGATTCTTAATCTAATCTCCATCATCATAAACTTTAGTCCTTAATAGGCTGCATAATAGTAGGTCTCGCTAAGAGTGCACTACCGAGCACAATCTTTTACCACTTTTCCAGCTGCTGCAAATCGAATTGTCAACCGAACCAGACACATTTATAACTTTATGCCACACCTGGCCATAAAGTGGCTTTTTTCGCACGCTGCACGTACGAAAAAAGCCGCTTTCTGGCCAAGTGTAGACAAAATGATGTACACAACACGGGAGGTAATAAAGAAAGCCCTCGCTTGCATATTTACGTCCCTCGCTCGCAGGTCGGGCCGCAAACTTCTGCGATCTGGGCCTATCTTTGTATTACCACCCTAGTTGTACTCATACTCACTCACTTAACTGGCTATGATCAAGTGAACTGCCTCACTCACATCAACTTTTCGGTATAATCAAAATTTACTAACTAGCGTGCTGTATTTTAGAGTGCTGTTGGTTTGTTCATTTTCTTGTGTCCATATACATAATTTCACATCTATCAAAAGATAAAAATTAAAAATAGTACCTATTACTATAGGGCTTGGGGAATATCAAACTGACACAATCCGTTTCTGTTTCCTCAAAAAACAGGAACAACAAAGGATTTTGTTGTGTCAACCAACTTGCTCAATAAAACAACAAATGTCTCGAGCTATTGAATTATTGATGACAACATTTAATTCGGTTCCGTTTGGTACGCTTCTTTACCCATTGTATTGCTTTCAGGTTATAGGTACTTGGGTAGTTTCCTACTAGAAGTGTTTGCCATACAATTATGCATAAAAAGTAACACATTATTGCTATGAATGACAACACATTCATGCATTACTTACCGAGATACGACTCTCTGAGGGAAAAAATATCAAACCCAGCAGAACTAACTCAAAATGCATCTATTTATATACAAGTAGCCCGTTCTAAGCCAGTGTCGTACGTAGATACCTACTGTAAAGACTAAAGAGAACGATAGAATTAAAAACATTATTTCTGACAATTATCAAGTTATGGAGTGGGTTCTCCTGACACGAGCATATTTATGATTTATAGAAGCTCCCAACCGTGTATGTCTTTATAACGTGTGAAAAATGAAATAAACATTTTATTCATTAATTGACCATAGACCAAAAATTGTATGTAGAGTAGTAGAACAGTTTGTTGCTATCAATTCCTTTTACCCAAAACTACACTAAGAAAGAAATTAATTTAATTATTTGTGTTGGCCATTATTGAAAATAAAGACTTAGAAAAGTGAACCACGTTAAATAATTTGTAAGAACGTAGTTTTATTCCGTTAGCAATAGTTTAAGAGTTATGTGCCCACCGATTGCCTCGGTCGATTTAGTTTCAGCCGCACTCGTATCTCGCGCCATCTCCCGTTGGGTGAGCAAGCGGTCGGGTAGGTGTTCTTACATAGGTAGAATGGTAGTTAGCATGAAATATTCTACACCGTGTTTTTATTGATTTCCGTTAAATTCGACACGTCGCTTCGTACGTCAACAGAAGCTCCCTGGTATATCGCTTTTAAATTCGATTTTTTTTTTTTTACTTTTCATACAAAGTAAATTAATATTGAGTTGATGACCATTATAAAAGACACTTTTGAGTTAGTCAAAACTTAATGTCAACTATGACAGTGTTGAAATTATGAGAGCTCATTTATACTGGTTGGTGATTAAATTAAGATTATGAATATTTTATAAATAGTATGAGTTACAATATTTGTTTCTTGGAGAAATTAACTTATTTAGATCTGAAGAATGTGCCCTCGAAGTTAACGGAAATCAATATAAAACCGTTTAAAAAACACGGTGTATTATAGTTATTTTTATTCATTCCCTATTATTTGGAAAGAGTACTAATATTTTTGACTCGAGTTTACATATGAATACAAATAGAGATTGATTGATGTTGCAGGATCATTCATAAAATTTTCTATATTACTGACGCCAAAACTTGTCTTAATGGATCAGAATAGGGTATTTTAACAAATTAATTAACACTATTATGAAACATGACGCTATAGTTTTCCTTCAAAATACTCCTGTAATTTCCTAGAATGTTATCAAAGTCAAAATTTTATTTGCTTGAATTATGGTACAATTAGATGACAAATAAAAAAAGCTTAAGTTGAATGCTTCTATTAGTCTCTCGGTATCGTTTGGCATCACATTCGTGGAGTGACATCGAAATCTAAAAATGGCATGAATCTGTGAATATTATTTATTTCTTCATAAATTACAAATTAGTTCAGTTATCTTTGGGCGGAAAAGATTCATAGTAACAGGGATGAAAGTGAAGTGACAGAGGCCAACGTAATCCAATCCAATTAAGCAACACCTAGTGAGCAGAAATTTATTTGCCCTCAATTAAATAGGTATTCATGACGAATGGGAACACTCACACAATGCAAGTCACCTGTAGGTACTAGTCGGCGTAAAGTCGCCGACGCTATCCCTCACGATCAATGAACTGGCATTTAGCTCATTCATGGTGGTGCACCTTGCACTTCATTCATTACGCGTTGCATACGATTAGGCGCACCTGTCAAGGGAGGTCAAGGCCAGGCCGACCGATTACCCGCACGAAAAGGTCGACCCCGCGCACCCTCGCCCCGCGAGCCCGCGACCCGCGAATAACGGGACTGCCTGCCTCGGGACACTTGCGTTACGATCCCAGTAGCTAGTTAGTATTTTAAACCTATACTATTTTTAAATATTAATATAAGTAATAAACATCAACAATATATCAAAAGCCGTTAAAATACAAATATGTAGTAGCTATTGCTTAGAAAAATATGTCCAAAAAGAAATTGTTGTTAAAATTCCTAATTTTTTCGAGACTGCAGACATTGAATTGAATATACTTTGTCCGAGACTTTCTTGAGGCTCTTTACCAAACGGGTAATGATAAATATTAAGGAAATAGGGTATGAATGGGCTCGAGTTCTAGTAATGTAAGTACCTACATATAACAATGTTTGTTACCCGACTTTATACCGCCGTCATAAGGCTTCGATCAAGACCTCGATGCAAGGAAATTATGAATGTTTAGTCTATTACTAGTATGTAACAACCCAGTGTAAATTTCAATATTTTTAGGTTTCGAGCAGCCAAGTTCCAAAGCTGGTAAGTGCATGATCAAATAAATAAATAAATATCACGGGAGATCTTACACAAATCGATCTAGTCCCAAACTAAGCAGTGCTTGTATATAAATAGACGACGAAATGCATACTAGTATGGTAATCGCTACTGACTCTGTTGTCACTAGGGTTTGCTCCCGGGAAATACCGGAACCGAAAGGACCGGGATTTCCCGGTATTTTGAGCCGAATAAAGAACCGGGACGTGAAAATAAAAGTCCCGGGACTTTCGGGAAACACATTTAAGCAGCATTTTTCTTTTAATTTATGTTGTCTGGTGTAGGTAGGTACTACATATACTGAGTTGAGTTCGGCCTATCGTAATAGTGAGAGAAATGGCGAAAAAAGACGAATAATTGGCTAAGTAAAGTTTTCCAAATATGTGTAATTTATATTTATTTTCGATAGTTCCCGACGTAATGAACTAGAAAATATCGCTATTGCATTTTTCTACTCCTGTACTGTTATCTGTCTTTTACTTGGTCACGAACACTAATATAAGAACATACATAATATGAGTTCAGAGAAGTCTATACTCTATTCCCCATAACAGCACTAGTGTCGTTATAGTCACTTTACGTTATTGCTAGCATCCACAGACTTCTAAATCTAGGTTAAACTTAGGTCAAGGATTAAGCGCTCAATTCTAGCTTCACGATAAAAATTCACAACTACCAACTTAACAAACAATTAAATTCCTACGATTCATAAGAAAAATAAAACTTTCCGAATTAAATTAATTGATGCCAACATAAAAAAAAGTATTTTAATTATCGTCACATCGTGTCACCAGCCATATCAAAAAAAAGTTTACCATAGACACAACTGTCATGCCGGCTGTACACACTCGGAGAGACCGGACGAGATACGCGTGACGTCCATGTATTTTATATTTTAACCTAGTCGTAGAAAAGGTATTGTATGCAACGTTGTATAATTAAGTCAAAAAACGCTCATTGCGTCTCTATTTGCGATACTCGCCGCATTCGCGGCTCGTATCGTAACTCACGCAATTCGCATTTTTTGAACCTTCTTATACAACTGTTGCATAAAATACTATTTTATTCCCTGTAATTTTTGTAAAATATTTTTTTCAATTCCCGACATGAAGCTTTGAATTAAGGACGCCAAAATGTCGAGTATATACGTCCGTCTTAATAAAATAGGTATCTTTTGAGGTCTGTGGTAAGTCGACTGACAAATGTCATTTGCGACAACCAAAAAAGTCAATGATTCTGTTTAGGTATATGTGTGTTCGGTGTTATTTGATCTTTGTGCTGGCCTTTGGATTGAAGAAAAAAGTAAAAAGAATTTCTACTCGTCGTCTAGTATCCATAACACAAGCCTTATTGAGCTTACTATGGGGCTAGTTCGATTTGTGTAAGATTGTCCCCTAATATTTATTTATTATTATTATTATTTATTAATTGCAAGAATTCTAGAGCTTCACCCTTGATGTCAAAATAAATACATCAAAATGAGTCCGTGCGTGGAGACTAGAATTTGTGAGATGGCTATGATTCTTGAATATTTTCAGACCATCGATAAGCACAATGTTGCTAAAATTAAGAGGTGTTAAAGCATTGATCTATGTACTCGTCATTAGCATAAAGTTTGCGATAACTGTATACTTAAATACCTATCAAACTTCTCTTATATTAATTTCCACAATATTTGTTTACATTCTGTTTTGTTACAATTGACAGTTGACAGCCGACACAGACCTCGCATAGACAATTGTTTAATTTTTACAACATACTTAGGCACTAATTTTGTCAGCCTGGTGTCCCTTTTTAATCGAGAATTTAAAACAATATTTTGGAAAACATAGGGAATAAAAAATGCAGTAACGATATCTTCTGGACCTCAACGACGAGGCCTATCGAAAACATATATAAACTACACATCTTTGAAATACTTGACCTACCCAATTCAAAACGAACGAGCACTACAAGCAAGGAAAGGTACCCAACTGTCCGACTCCGATTTGATTCATTTTGATACAGGTTATAAAGTAGTCTAAAATAGCAGACACGTATTTTTTTTAGCTGCCCAAATCCAACCTGTTAGGAGAAATTGTCCTTCAAAGTACTGAAAAGTGACTAAACCCTCCAACTTCTACAGAAAAAAAATTCAAGCTTAGTCACTTTCAGTACTTTGAAGGACAATTTCTCCTAACAGGTTGAATTTGGGCAGCTAAAAAAAATACGTGTCTGCTATTTTAGACTACTTTATAACCTGTATCAAAATGAATCAAATCGGAGTCTGACAGTTGGGTACCTTTCCTTGTTAGTTAAATTTTAACCAAACGATCGGCGGCGATTCATCCCCGCCTGCCCCACTGGTCCGTAAAATTGTGATTATTAATTCAATTATATAAATAAATGTGCTTTTAATGCAATGTGTGTCTGAATGTCATCGGACTGAAGTATCAACAGTCTTTGAAAACCCATCCCGAAAGTACCAAAAGTAGCGGGACGTCCCTGTTCTATTATGGGCCAGTAACGAAAATCCCGGTTCTCCAGAACGGTACCAGTACTGCGTACTGTAGTTGTCACGTCGTTGCACAAATTATACCGCGCGGTCCTTCACTCCGTGCCGTTTACGGCCGTGAAATCACAACTTCGAGCCTTAAACGTTAATTTGCCTGTGCTTTTGATAGCGTTGCAGTTATTAACCGGAGGTTAATTACCTCCCGTCTCGAGGGAGGGAGGTCCGATGCGCCGGCGCACTTTATGAGCGCGAAATATTTGAATTTTATCGTCTTTCGCGTCATTAACTACGCTTGTTAACGGACAGCTCGTGTCATGGGAGATGATACTCGCTGTATTTAAAAGACATAAAATTTACTCATAATCGAAAGAAACGTGTCATTCTTAACAATAAAGTAGATACCTCCACGAATCCCATTTCAGGACGTTTCTGAACATCTTTATTGTACGTCTTGTCTGATCACTGTCGCTCTCATATGACTGAAATTAAAACCTACTAAGGAAAGCTTTAAATATGTAACTGGAATGCAAAATTTTTGAATGGGTGGTGAAAGGCTATAATAAAACCATATTATAACTTAGCCAGGATCATATTTTTGGGAGATGTTTTTTAACCGTCGTCAGGTGGATTTCACTCGTTTTTGGCCGATCGGAACTCCGGCGTTCTAAACGCCACAGTAGCACAATATAACTATAATTATCCTGACAAAACGCAAACGCCGTTGATGCCGGCCGATGCCACCACCGAGAACAGTGCGAATTATCAGTAATGTATTTGAAATACATATAACGTATGGTTTCCAAACTCATTTGATTAAGAAAATCAGTGAATACTGTCAATTTATATTGAATTGCAGTGATACCTACATTAGTTTGTGTACAGTCGAGTTCATCATTATCTGAGCAAAGATTGGACCAAAAATATCTGAACAAGACCCTATTGTCAGAAGCATAAGAACTAGATCATATATTTTTGATCCGTTCTTTGCTCAGATAATGATGAACTCGACTGTACAAAGTGCTAAATTATTTGGGTTCATTATTAGACCATAGATGCTTAAGGGGCGGGTTCCCAAAAATGACATTTTAGAGCTCTGATTGAACAAAGAATTTGTTCAAGGAATTATTGATATTTGTATTTATTACTATATGAATGTGTTCACAAAGAAACTGTCGAGGGCATCCGGGCGGATACAGATTTTTTGTTGCCCTAGATTTCACCATAATTGACTCGAAAAGTACGGAAAAATCAAAACACGGCCGGCTTTTTGACGAAGCATAAATGAACATTTGTCTTTGAGGCGTAATAGTTTAACACTTTTTCCTAAAAGCTACTTTATTCATCTAGGGCCTCAGGGCAGTTTCAAATTTTTACTCGTAAAGATACGGGAGAATTTAACTGGTATATCTAAACTTACAGAAAATTTTCATACAGTTCTCCCATGACGTCGCGTATTCCTTGTATTCAGATGCCGCGAGCGGCTCTTACAGAGCGGACGTATCGCAAAAATTCCCAATTTGACAGGCATTTACACATACACTAATGATACCAGTAACTAGATTGTAAAAAATAAGTAGGAAAAACTACGGGGACTTATTAATGATATTTTGATATTATTCTTCATAATATCGGAGAAATATATAATACCAAGTTAACGAAAAATAGAAGTTAAAGAACATTTCCTGGTTTTATTATTAAAATGCCATTGAAATACAAAAACCTATTTTCAATAACATTAAACGGAAGGGAATGTTTTGACAATTATTTGGTATCACCGACCGTGTGAACTGGACGCACACTATCAAAGAAATTAGATTGTCAGTCAATGTCACTCACTATCTGTCAGTCAGTTTATGAAATTCGAGTAATGTTTTTGTTTCAATATTCACCAAAATTCGCTTATTAGCTATTATTTTATATATTGATGTACCCAGTGAACGTTTAATAGTGATAAACAGTGTAGCAGGTCAGTTTTATTCGATGATAAGATTGATAAGCGATGTAATTTGGAGCCAGGAATGAAAGCGATCTACGTCCTCGTCAAACGCAGGTACAGAAATCCAGCTAATATAAAATCGTATCTTTAATCCTAATATGTAATGTATTATGAACATATAAAATACTGTTTCAATTGGTGTGGATGTTTATCATGCCCTCTGTTGCAAAACTGGCGGTCACGAGACGTCATATTAAAATAAGGGATCTCTTTTGTGAATTATGCCAACAAGCGTGGGGAAATGTAATCAAAGAACCCATTATCACCGAAGGTGACACTGGCCTACGAGGAGATCTAGCATGCCGTGGCGTGTGGATTGCACAGAGGGAGGCGTTATTCGACATTCATGTTGTAGACACCGACGCTCCCTCTTACATCTCACTGTACTGCCCTGTTGTTTCTGTCCTGAAATCTGCCGAGTCAGTAAAGCAAAACAAATATGCCAACGCCTGGGAGTTGTGTTATGCCACTTTTACACCCCTCGTCACCTCCGTGGATGGAGTTTTTGCACCACAATTAGCTACCTTTGTTAAGCACCTCGGGGAAGCACTTGCATCTCGCTGGGACAGATCCTTGTCTTGCGTTTTGGGCTGGCTGAGAGCTCGTATAATAACCTCAATAATAAGAGCGACCAGCATGTGCATCCGAGGCACCTGCCACAAATGGAAGCCAGCAGTGAAGTTGTTTCGTTTCGGTGATGGCGCCGCTCTTCCACACCACGACTGACAGACTGACTATCATTATCATAGTTATTTTGTAGTATCCGATATTTAGTTATTTAATTTCTACTGTATTACTTCGTATTGTATTTTATACAACCTATCCCCTGAATAAAGTATACTTTGTACAAAGAAAATTAATTTATTTTATTTTTTTCAGATGCCCAAATCATTACAACAATTTCCAGGGACCAATATCTCTACAAATCTACAATGAAGATAATGTGTATCAGACCTCTGGAGTTTTTATCTAAAGTACAAGATCACAAGATAAACTATGTTCTGTTCATTGAGTATAAGTATAATGTTATATGTGATATTATAAACCTATAAAATATAAATATACTATTATAAAATACATAAAGTCAGTTGATTGGCCTGTCGGTTGGTTGGGAAGTAAGTATTTTTTACAAAACGCATATGTATATGGAGACAGAAATAGTTGAGTAAATGTATGTAATTTTAACTCTAGTGGTATATGGAAAGTAATAAATAATGTACAAGTTTTATTATGGTGTATATGGCAACATACCCAAAGGGTACATTCTGTGTGGTGGTCGGACCCAAACAACAGTTTTGTCAGAGAGAGATTTCTAGTACTAGTTTCTGTGGCTGTATGCAATTTCATTTGAGAGAAATTTCACAAAATCAGTTTCTACATAGATAATTTTTTGTTACAGACAGTATTAAAATAGGGTAATTTTAACATATCTATGATATAGCTAAGGGATCGTTCATTAATCACACAAATCTAGAATTTCCAATTTTATAAAAGATAATAAAATAAACATTCTTTGGGGCGTTCATCAATCACAGGAGGCTCAAATTCGCAATTTTAAAATAATATGAATGCTAACCGGTCTTGAATTTTACAGAAAAATATAGTCATAGATTATAAATTATCTAATTATCATTACAAAATATTAGTAAAAAATACGTTCAAATGTAGCACATATGAGATTAAAAGTTTTACAAATTATTTAAGTACCAATATTTTTAACTAGTTTCACAAAAAAAAGAGGTTTTTTTAGCTTGTTGTATTTTTTATGTTTGTTACCTTATAAGTACATCGTTTATATACTGATTAAAGAAAACTATTTTTAATTAAGAGGCTCTACTTTCAGATTGGTTCCATTATTTATATTATACTAGTGTTAAAAACAAATTTGCGAATTTAGCTTGTAAAAATATCCTTTATGAGGTGAAAATAAACACATTTTATTATTAATTTATTATTTCAAAATCCAGTTGAATTGAATAGAAAAAAAAATCACAAATATGAAACACGTAGCAATTTTGCTGTTTAATTTAACTCATGCAACGGTTTTCATCTCAGTCTATAAATCGGATTACAATTTTTTTTTCTAGTTCAACCAGGTAAAGTCCAACTTAGGGATCTATGCAAATTTTATCAAAATCGGTTTAGTATTTTTTGAGATAGAGAGTTAAGTGTGTTTCATCACTAA
Organism: Eudemis profundana; assembly: GCA_947034925.1. Taxonomy (NCBI): domain Eukaryota; kingdom Metazoa; phylum Arthropoda; class Insecta; order Lepidoptera; family Tortricidae; genus Eudemis; species Eudemis profundana. Next base: position 18,903,961 of record OX344796.1, on the reverse strand, counting down.
AAAAGTCGTTTGTTTAAAAGCGTAACTGAAAACGAACATACCAAAAGTGCTCTTGGGCCTTAGGAGGAATTATACAAGAAAACCTACAAGGTCTAACATTCACTCACTCGTTATATTGGCATGTATGATAATATAATACAGTAAAATAGTCGTTCCAAACATGTGCCTGCTATTTTGTCGACAAACATTTCATTGAGACTCTTTACATCTCCATTAATTTTAGTATCAATTTATTTTCTATTTTTTATTTGTCTTGTTTGGACGCATAGAGAGACCCTTTACATCTCTATAAATGTAGTTTTTAAGGTAATGTAATGTATATTAAATTATTAAAAGAGAAACTGGTGAGTTTCTTCCGGCGCTTCTTCTCACCAGAAGGTCATTACCCGAAGCGCCAAAAAGAAAAGAAGACAAAGAATGTAAGACATGTAAAAGAGCCCTTGAGGGCCTACTTACAGAAATAAATTATTTTATTTTATTTTATTTTATTTTATTGAATTTATGAGCCATTTTGCTGAAATGAAGGTTTTGAAACGTTGGTCGGTTATTTAGAGATAACCATGGCAACAGTATATTAGGTACTAACCAAGATCCTGAGGCAGGCATGAAATATAAATGCAAATGTTTTTGATGTACTGACTAGTGGATCCTCTTTTAACTTTAATTAACCAATAGTTTCAAAGTTTCAAAAAAATATTTTATTCCCCTGATTGGCCGACTCACTCGCCGACAAAATTATGCAAATGATTGTTTGGAGGTTTGGATGTTTGTTGCGTTATTTAGTAACAAACATAGCATAGGTTAGGGGTGGCAAAGCAACTGAATGGATGGAGCTGAAATTTAGCATGCACGTCTTGATTGAAACATAGGATACTTTATATCGAGTTAAAAAGTTCACTTGGGATAATAATAGAACAACGCGGGCGAAGCCGCGGGTAAATTATAGTACTTAATAACAGCAGGAGTTAAAGACAATCCAAAATAATTCTTCTGGGAAATTCCATGAAAATGTAGCACAAGTTATCATTTCATCGCGTGTTTATTTATTTATGACGCAAACTTAAGTATTAATTTTAATCTAAATAAGTATAACGTTATTCTCTAGATATATTGACACCTGAATTTGCGCCCTCAATATAAGGACTTGCAAAAAATTGGTAACTTGGGTTACTCTCTGCCGTGGAATTGCCCTTCTTTTGAAGAATATATGTAGTTATGTATTTTCTAACTATTATCTAGAAGGGCTGGCTTGCTGGCAAGGCTATCAAGCCTGGTGGGTGATACGTGGCGGTGTCCGGCAGGGTGGCAATTCCAATCTGACTGTTTTGGAGTAAAGGCACAGAATAAGTAATAGTACTTCGTAGAAGTCGCACTATATAACAAAACCCACGTTCGAGTCACAAAAATGCGCCGAATCCTACCTTCTCGCTCTAACTCATAACGCGCGCTTTTTCTGGTCGCCACGCCCACCGCTAGGGTTTTCGATAAAAATAAAATTATTAGTATAGCTTAAATTTCCTGGTGAATTAGAAGTAATTAACCCTTTGACCGCCACAGACGGCCACCGCCGTCAACGAAAAATCGTGACTGTCACGCCAATGATGGCCCTAGCCGTCAACGTTTTTGTACGCGACTGCGGCGAAGCCCAAAGGAGGGTTATGTGTTTGACCTGTATGTATGTATGTAAGTATGTACGTATGTCCGTTCCTATGTCCGATCGTACGTAACTACTCAACGGCACATCCGATTTTGATAAATGATACATCATTAGATTCGTCTTGATGGGGCGAGTGTCATTGGGTATGAAGTTCGTTAAAATAAACAAAATGGCGGATTTTATGCAGTTTCAAAGTGCACCGCGGTCGGGGTTTTTTTTTATAAAAACAGCCCACTTTTATGTTGCCATTATTTCTTTACCCCTGTGGCGTCAGTGGCACGGCGTACCTATTGCTTTGCCCTTGAGCGTTCAAAAGGTTAAAAATATTTGCGTGACGTTATATATAACTTTTTTGTTATACACGTCATCAAGTTGATACAAAGCATGTAAAATATTATTTATTGTTTTTTCTACTGCTGTGGTATGACATCATACATGGTATTAAAAATATACATTCTTAACCGTTAATTTTTATTTTACGTATATTTGTATACTCAAAGGACACTCGTGGCGTGGCACTCTTGCCGATAGTCGCTTCATGTATTGTGAGTAGTACAGGAGCTAGTACCCAGAATATTTGAATTAAATTAAATTTTGTTTATTTTAACAAACTTCATACCCAATGACCCTCGCGCTATCAAGATGAATCTAATGATGTATCCTTTATCAAAATCTGGTGTGCCCCGTTCAGTAGTTACGAGTGGATATAGGAACGAACATACATACATACTTACATACAGGTTAAACACATAACCCTCCTTTAGGCTTCGCCGCAGTCGGGTACCTAACATAAATACTTATGTACATACATACATACCGGTCAAACACATAAACATAACCCTCCCTTGGGCTTCATAGGTTTCGCACACAGCACACATTTGATTTTGATTAATAGTTTTACAACGAATTACATACCTAACCGATTTAATTTTTCCAAATGAAAAAAAATGTTTTTTTTTGCTAGATCTATCATTAACTAGTCTCACAGCGTTGGTTAAGCCGAAGCAAGCTTGAAAAACTAGCCTCGTGTAGCCCGAGCATTACTATCCCGAGTAAAGGTACTCCGATTTTAAAGCAAAGATATTCGATTTGAATTCAAAACCGTTCTTATACACTGGCGACATGGTAATATTTTTTGCGTGAAAACGTCATATTTACTCGTGTCGTGTTACCGACAAAATTACGTAGTTGAAGTTAATCCGGTTAACTATAAATATAAACATTTATATATAAAAATATATTGATATATGTCGGATACTCTCTCGTGACTGTCAGTCAGGAAGGGTTAGCTGCAGAAGCCTGGCCGTTGAGGTATGTTGGTTAAAGAAGTGGATTCATGTCAGATCAAATCGTTTATTCGTCTGATTCTTTTGGCCGCTTCGGTAAATGACATTCTGGTGAGAAGAAGCGCCGGAAGAAACTCACCAGGTTCTCTTTTCTATCATCAGGCATTACAATAGTTGTTACAATATTATGGCATAGGTACTCGAGTGAGCAAATAGACAATTTCGTTACACAGTATGATTCATTTCACTATTAATCGACAGAATTACAATTATCAAATAGCAACTTTAACTCCTGGCAGACGAACTGACAGAATCGTAAGACAAGTGTTGTCGCCACGACACAGTCAGAAAGAGAATTGACACTCTTGCCCAACGAGCCCGTCTACGTGCAGCGCAACCGGATGTTACGTCACACGGCGTTCGCCGCCATTTCAAATCTACTAAGTACTACAGTAGTCTTGGATTTCGTGAATTATTGCTGCTGTCCCCGACATATATAAAAGCTTGATTAAAATAATAACTGTCAGACAACGCGTAATTTAGATTAAGTGGCCGCAGATAGCAGTATGCAGTTTGGAACACATGTTTCTTGAGAGAGCGGAGAGAAGCAATAGGAAAGAAAGGTACAGTACAATACAATAGTAATACTAGAAAAACTCGCAAAATTGATTCATCCCTCCCTATTTGCTAGATAAGATGTGATTTTAAATTAGTATTAATTAAGGTGGACATTTAAGTACACAGTTTTTAAATACGAAGGCAATACATTTACTATTTCAATAAGGTTTGAATTTTATAATTAAAAATGAGAATAGATAAAATCTCATGTGATAAACGGACATCCCCATAATTTATGTGCAGGTACGTGAAGGTCAAAGATATACATACTGTCCCAAAACTCAACGATAAGCCGGCACCAGAGGATGGAGCTACTTATGATTAGTCGAGAAAAAATAAGGAAAAAAATATATCTCAATTATTGAGATATATTTTTTTCCTTATTTTTTCTCGACTAATCATAAAAAATAAGGAAAAAAATATATCTCAATAATTGAGATATATTTTTTTCCTTATTTTTTCTCGACTAATCATAAGTAGCTCCATCCTCTGGTGCTGGCTTATCGTTGAGTTTTGGGACACGTTGTATATGCAAGTAATGTGAAAGAAAACAGGTAATCATAAAAAGTTCAAAAGATCTTCAAGAACTTCAATGGCCACATAAATATGTATAAGGCAAGTTCAAAAACTTGTATGAAAGTTACATAATCAGTAACCTACAAATGATGCAATATATTGTATGTGCTTATATTTATGTCATTCAATTCAATATAGATTCAGTAACTGCTACAGAAATATGTATACAAAATATAAACGTGCGAAAATCAACTTTACGGTCTTGACACACGAAACTAATTTGAATAGAATGTTTTGACAATTCACGAAAACAGTGCAGACTTGTCATTGTATATGTTTGTCTCATGTTTTGTTTGACCTGTCACGTCGTTATTGGAACTAAACTATGTTAGTCAAGTAATTGAGATTTTGCAATATTGAAGCTGCCAACTTAAAATAGGTAATGCGTTTCAATATTTCGTCCATGCAGACGTCAGTTACCGTAGTCCTGTGGCTCAGCAATTTAGGTGTAATTCAGTTACTTGTTGTCCCGCGTTCCAATCCTGCAGCTAGATGTTTTTTTGCATTTCTGTTTAATATTGATTACAGACCATGATGTTATATTACAACAGCTACTTATAAAATATATTCTTTAAATACTTCCAAATTACGACGATAAATAAAACACAATTAACATTTATTTCCGCAAAAGGATTTCCCATTTTTTTTCATAAATTTAACGCAAATACATTCATATGCCGCTGACAATAGAGTTGTGTTTATGTAATTTTGATTGCTTACATAATTTTGATTATCATGTTAGATATATAATTATGGTTAATAGTGTATATTATATTTCTGAACTTTATGGTGTTTCTTAGTCAATGGCTTAATAAATGAGGACATATTATTGAAACTGTTGTATACATAGTTATCTCTCAAACTATGTATACTAATTTATGTATATTTATATGTAGCTGAATTTATGACCATTTAGATGACTACGCTTTTTGTCACTCTGTGGGTGTATACATATCTTTGACCTTGACTGTACTAAAAAATCTTAATTGATAATATGGAACAAAAGCATGCTTTAGATATACATCAAGTTGATTTGCAAGACGATCATATTTTATAAAGTTTTGGATTTATAAACGCATGACACATACATTTTAGCTTATAAAGTTATTTATTTAATAACTTGCTTTAATAAGCTAGTTGATCGGTACCTACAATCTGGGGGCACGGCAGTGCCCCCGCCAAGTCGAGCAAAACAAAGGCACGACCGTACCATCCTTTTCTCGAAGCCATTCAGGCCATTTTCAGCCTCCCGTAATTTTGTACTGGCTAAAGCTAGAACCCTGAAATTTCAGGGATATATAGGGCACAATAAGACATATATATTCTCAATATCATTCAATTTGAACGTGTAGTTTGAGAACTATTGCATGTCAAGGTTCCTTAGTTTTGTCACTGACTGATGATCATCATAATTCTAAGGTACTTCTTGCAGACTCACAGGCTCCAAATTTTAAACATAGTTAGTTTTTAGCCTATAAAGTCCTAAAAAACCTCCAAATATTGCAACTTCAGTCACAACTGCACACATAAGTTTGTAATCCTATAAAAAAGAATGGATTGGAATGTAATAAATAAAGGAAGATCACTTATAAAAAGAAAGGAGATCCCATCAAAAACATTATGATGTAAAAAGATGCAAGTCTCGCACCGCAGTTCTTTTACAACAAAAAAGTTTTGACATATAATGTTAAACCAAGTCAGTACGGGGGGGGGGGGGGGGGTGTCCACAGTACTCGATTCCCACCGACTTGCCTATTATTTGACCGTGGAGGAACACATTTTATAGATCTAATAATAGGCAAGTCGGTGAGAATCGAGTACTGTGGACCCCCCGGCACTGACTTGGTTTAACATTATATCTCAAAACTTTTTTGTTGTAAAAGAACTGCGTTGAGAGTTGCGAGACTTGCATCTTTTTACGTGTAATGTTTTTGATGGGATCTATTTTTCATACGAAGTCGATTAAGTAGCGATATTACAATTAGATTTCATATAGTTATATGATAGGTTTATATTTACACAGGCAAGCACATTCGCTAATAATGTGATATAAATTTGTCATAACAATTTTGATTTTAGACCCTAATGATAACGTGAATAGAACTAAATTTCCAGGTTGACATACCCACCTAAAGGTTTTTAAATTTGTGCGGATTATACCTACCCTACTAGATAAAAAAGCAATTTGCATTGAAGCTTCCGAAATCTGACCAACAATATTCCGTTTTAGTTTGAAATTCATTTCTACGAGAAACAATTGACACATCAATTACGTCATAACCGAAATTACAAGGACAGGTGACAATTTATCTCTTTCACTCCAGAATATGATGTTTTGACTTAAAGCGGTTTCACCGAGGAGGTCTGTTAGAAGTGCAAAACGCAATATGCTACCAATTAAAAAAATAGCGGTCAATGACCCAGTATGTGTGTGTGCGTGAATGGGGTAAATTTCGATAACGAGGCGCCTCAGGCGCCACCTGGTGGTGAACAAGTGTCGCATGCTTTACTTTCCAGCATCTAGCCGACCCTTAAACACGAAGTCTTCAAAAATTAATATAATCTTCAGCGTCGGCCGATACCAAAGAAAGTACGAGAAGTAGGTAAACGTATCGTTTCTCTCTTTAGTCGCTCCCTCATGACTGAGGATCGTGGTCATCGGCGGATGAGGACGTTTTACACCTAGTTTTTATGATCTGCCTCCACCGGTGCCTGTTCATCGCGTCTCTGACAACCGAGCAAAACTTGGTTGAGGATAGGCCTTTCACTTGACCGCTCCATCTGGTTGGAGACCGACCCCGGGCTCGTTTACCCTCCGTATTTCCAACAATGATCAGCTTTTCAAGGCTTTCATCTCCCCTTCTCATTATATAAACGTATTGTACTGCGCGAAATTTACCGTGCTGTGGCTGTGGGCGAGGCCTCGGCGCGCGCGCCAAACAGGGCTATCGTTTCGCCGCGAGCGTGGGAATTCTTGTTTTTGTATGGAAACGCGCGAGAGTGAAATATCTGGTTATATACTCTAATCTGTGCCGTCGTTAGGTGAGGACTTACTCTAAGAGGGTACTTAATAATAAGTTTACAAAACTTTTGTCCAAATAATTTCACCCTTACTAGGTTTTGATTTGGAGCGGCTGCTCGTGTTGTATTGTAAGACGTTGGTTAGCTAGACTCAAAGGTTATCTTATACGTACCATTATCTTTTCACACGGTCAGTCCAGAAGACAGATGGTCCGCGGTCTCAATAAGAAACGTAAACAATCGGTAAACAGGAGCCAAGTCAGGCACGTACCAGTGTGTGAACCGTCAGGAAGTATGGGACGTGCGCGCACGCAGGCTTACATACGTGTGGACGGTGCAACGGTGCGTCTGCTATAATCTACCTTCATTAAATAATAGCCAATTTTATAGCCGTGAATGCCGAGATTTATGTTCATGACAACTAGTGATCTAAGTAGTATTTTTAAGACGTATGGAGTATTTTGAAGAAGTACTGGTTTTTCAATGAGGGCTAAAATATATTTTCCTGCCACCCGGTACTACTGGATAATTCGTAGAAAATGAACTCTTTGACAATTCTGACAGATAATTTTGCGAACTTTACCTATTAATTATCAAACGAGCCCATTTCGTCAGTCAACCAAAAGAGACGCAGGTATTTCCAAACTGTTCACATGAATCCAATTCAAAATCAAATTGACTAGAGTTTTCATAAACCTTAATTTCAAATAAAATGAAGTCAAAGACAAGATAGTCAGTCCCATATTAGACCTCATCAAGCTTTCTTATTCATGTATTAATTTCACTTGTCGATTATTTTTTTATTTCATGATAAGTTTCTGTCAAAATATGTTTTTTTTTGAGACAAGCTTTTATTGCCGACTATACTTTTTTGTGTAACCGCAAACTGCACGTCATAACTAATCAAATGAACCCTTGAACAATTTAGATGATCCTAAGGCCCCGGCTTCATCATCAGATCAATTTCATGTGATAATAATATTGCATTGTCATCTGATTTGTATATTTATGCAAAAAATCAGCGCAATCGGTTAAAGATATCTGCTTCAAAATTGAGTTGCAAGTTTCCACCAGAACATTACATACATTGCAAGTTAAATAAAAGCTTGTAAATGGGCATTATGGGTGCAACCCTCTCTCATAAATTTTGCCAGGTTAAGTTAATGTCTGTATCAGTAGTTAATTAATATCCCTAAATCTTAGGATCATAGGATGAAACTTATTCAATTCAGTCAATCAATCGCACCATCTGTGACTCCGACATGCTCTCCTAGTCTTGATTGAAATCAAGAAAAAGCCAATTCATACTAAATAATACAAAATTAATGTACGTAATCGCCTTCAAACGAACCTATTCCGTAACAAATGCACGTGTAACTACATAAAATACCTAGACCGCTATTGTTGTGCATATAGTTAAATTTGAAGAGTTCCCACGATTTAACGATCTCATGATCGGATTCTGATCAGATGCTATTGGGACCACTTGGGAAGAATACCTTTTTAAACAAAAAAAGAATTTTCCAAATTGATCCAGCCAGCCATCTTCGAGTAGGTAGGGACTAGTAATAGGGGACCTACTTAAAAAAAAGTCCCAACGAACTGAAAACCTCCTGCTTTTTTGAAGTCGCTTAAACATCTGCACTCTGTGACCTACTCGAGTCAACACAAAGTAAAAATGCCATTTTTGCTGACCAAACGGGACATCGCGACTTATAATACGAAACCTTAGGCTGTTACCGCACCAATTGATAGATCATCGATCGACCATACAAGACTCATCGATTGCAATTACTTTGTATGGTCGATCGACGATAGTGTAGTAACACCCTTAGGTGATAGGACTGATACGAGTAGGTAGGTAGCCAACATACGTCCTCGATCAAGTATGAGGTGCGCGTGCTCGTCCCAGTGCAAGCACCGAGCAGTAGGTACAGTACAACACTTCGGGGAAGGAAGCACCTGCGTATGACGCACGCTTTGTATGGAGATCAGCCCTCATTAATAGTAATGCGGCTAATCTGCTTGTCCATCGGTTCTTTGTATTTGTTTGTCAGCTTACGGTGGCGTGACGTATTGATTCTTAATCAAGCGCGGTTTAAAAATTGATAATGTAATTTTCTATTACAATTGAAGGGCGTGTTGGAGCTCACGGGTAAAAAGAGGTCGATCCAAAAGATAGGTAAAGCATTTGGGAAGTAAAACTCTAAAATACGTGTAAAAAGTATATTTCCTTTTTACTCATATTTTAAAAGGTCCGTGTGTGTACTCCTGTCCTAAGTCGAATGTGTTCAGATATGAATAAGAACACAGAATAAGTAGCAGTACTAGGTACGTACAGAAGCCTCTCTCCCTAACAAAATGGTCGTTCGCATCCGACGACCGGACGGATCTGACCGTCTCTCTCTATTGCATAACGCGTACATAACGCGTGCTCTTTATTTCCACCCATGGGTGGCGATATTTAATAATAATATCCGCGTAATGGAATCGCGGAGTGAGTCAGTCTTGATAAGAATAAAATGTAACAAACACTATAATAAGTATAGTTATAGTATAGTATACCTCTAAAAAGTTACATCATAAATTACCTGCCATTAAAGCTAATAATAATCTTTTATTATGAGTTAATCGCAGGTGTCAAGGAAGGCCGGATGTAGAAGATTAGTTCATTCAGCGTCGCCTTCCGGCCTGGCTTCGTGCGGACAGGGGCGCGCCCGCGCACCTACCTTCTTTACTGCCACTGCTGCTGACAAATCACTAACATGCCAACTTTGTAAATAGAATCGAATAAAACATGGCTAACTACATACTTAAGAAGTATGCGTTATTTAGTAACAAAGATGAGAATAAGAGATGTACACGTATTCGAATCTATAACGATACTTAAATATGTCATAGGTTGCTTAGTTCGTTAAGTCTGTTAATGGAAGTGTATACTAAGGAGATTCGGATCGACATTAAGATTATTAGATACCTAGTTAAGCAGAAGATAATGGAGCATCGGCCCAATCCGCAATAAATCCGCCGAGCATGCGCGGCACGACCCGCGCAGGTGTGCTGCGCGCGCGCCGCATCGCATCACAACTACTTACCCTAGCCAATATACCCACGCGAGCGATTTGCAACTCTAACTCAATGAATTAAGAACTACATTGTACGAAAGGTTTTGCAACAAAATATTGATAATATTGATCGCTTGCTTTACATATTTTTTCTTGATCAGGTGTTGAATATACTGAGCCGAATGTCGTCCGACGTGAATACCAAACGGCCAGGCGTCCAGTGATTGCCACCATTTAGCCGAATTAGGACGAATTGAGCCCTGAACGGGTCATTTGTATGCGATGCAGAGCTAATACTCGAAATTGAAGCACATGTCGTATAAACTAAGTAGCTACATTATAATAGTTCCTGTAGTTATGACTTAAATATTGTTCGAGGAAATAAGGCCCATGTCGGAATCATGCAGATAGTCTAAACCTTTATTATAATCCTTATATTACATTGGTCCATAGGTTGCTAGTTCGACATACGCCAAGCCAAAGTTCATGCAACTAAGTTAAAACTAATTCAGTTTAAAACCTTAACTCAAGACACTAAGACATAAGGTAGCTCTACCTTGTCTGTCCCCAATCACCACTAGGCGGTTGTTAGTTTTAAGACAGCATTATGCATACTTTGCATAAATATTAAAAATCAATATTTTCATATTAGTGCATAATCTGGGTTTAATCGATTGTCGCCCACGTCGCCGTGCGTGCGCGCAGTGACGCGCGATCCCGATCTCTCGAGTATGGTAATATTTCGCGCGCTCGTGCACCCCAGAGCATTTTAATTATATCATATCTGCGCGATCGGCGCACACGCACCGGCCGCGGGGAGAGGGTGCAGGGGGGAGGGCGGTATCGCGCAGATAAATCACGGGCGGACACGACCGGCGCAATATGATCGCCGAAATGATCCCGGCGCGCGCAGCATTGCCCGCGGCAAGGATGCGGAGTAATGGCGGGGGTTCCTTAGCCAAGCTAGGAACAGGTTGTTAAATTAAAATATCGAGGATGTATCTGCGTAGAAAGTTTTTGCATAATAAAGCACCCAGTAAAGATTCATCAGTACTATTATCCTATTAGGACGCTTGCTATCACTTTCTCTTTCGCCAAGATAAAATGTAGCAGTGAGCAGGTGACGTGATACTAAATATAATGAGTGATATAAAATTATGACTGGCGACATGAATTGTCTCGGGTCGCTGACCTTTTTGATACCGGCAGGATTAGTGCTCTACATATTCTGGAGAAGTATCCACAGACAGTTATTCCTGAGTATGTAGATGAGCGGCTGATGTGACGAGCCGCCAACACGTCGATCTGTCGCGTGATGACAGATAACCGCTGACTTTAGGGTTGCCTGCATTGAAGTATGTGATTACATATTAGTTTAAAACTGTCATATTAGGTACAAAATTGAGAATCAAACTCGGTAATTTTTTTCTCCGCTACCCAAAGGTTGTCTAGAAGAGGTCGCTTCCTAGCGATAAGACCGACTATTGTCGCCCATTAGTTTTTATTTGAGGATCTCTGTATTTTTTTGGTTTGCAATAAAGAGTATTGTATTGTAATTGTTTTCAAATATATGTACATATTTTCTTTTCGTAATAGTAACTTACGAGTAGAATTTAATTATGTTACAATGTGTGTGTTTTAGTTTTAGGTTGTTATTCTCTTTTCTTTTGGAGCGCAATAAAGATTTAATATATTATATTGTAACTTTATATCTCTCATTTAACACATGTGACTCCTTAAAAAACTGTGGTATGACTCTTACCACAGTTGTAAATAAAATGGGGTTTGTAAGTATCACTGACTGTTTTCAGGATTCATGTATGTATCTGTGTCTGAATGTAGATCGGTCGTATTTAGTTCGGAATTTATGACAAAACTCATGGATTGAAGTAAAATAATTTATTACAATAATTACTACATGCAGGCATGCATCAACCAACCAAAGATAGGTATTACCTAGACGTGAAATATATTCAAGGAATTGATCAAAAACGTACCTGAGGTAGCCCTACAAGGCGACAGGTAGCTTCCCACGCCCCGTCCTCCGCGCCCGCGGTCCGTGAGAATGAATATTCATCCGCGACGCGATAAGACCCGCACGAAATGTGTCAAATTGCGCAACTCATCACTACTGCTTTCCTAGCCTGTATAGAGGCGGACATTCCCTAACGCCAAGTACGGCGGACATTCGTGGCTACTTGGCTATATATATATTTATTATTATTATTTTTTGTCAAAATTATCTTAAATATATGTGCTATTAGCTGTATAATAGCACTTAAGTGTAACTATTGTATTTTTAAAATAATTTTATTCTAAGTTCGCAATGGAGTATTTTTTGAAATTAAGGTCGAACTTTGACCTCGTGTGGTGTAAAAAAATACATGAACACTGGCGTGCCCATAAGCTTAAAATTTTTTCCACTTAATGCAAATTTTAAAACAGTAAGCATGATGTAATTTAATCCATAACAACAAAAAAAATGGGAATAATAAGTGTGACAGACCGCACTCTACGTGGCCGCAGTACATTACTCGTACAGCCGACGCCATCAAGTCAGATTCAACAAGTCAAAACATTATTTATACTATTTGTTTTGATTCATGCAACATTTTTCAATAACAAGAATCCTGTTTTGTGCACAAAAGTTGTAACTTAATTACATTAAAAATGTTGGTTCTTGTTTAGTTTTTTTTATTTTATTTTGTGTCTAGTTTTCCGAGAGTAGTATACCATTTTAAAATCTTGGTTAGTTGTGTCAACTTTCTAACTTTTTTGTACACCACGATGAGTGAAAGTGGACTGCAAGTTAAAATTTTAGGGAAAAACTAACTTTGATTAATTTTTGTGTAAAGACTACATTATATTCTGGTATTTTTAAGGACTGTGGTGGATAGCAGTGATATTAAGGTTGCTGATACAAAAAAAAATAATCAGAAATATTTGAAAAATTGTACACATGGTCGTTAAAAATACCATTAGGGGTGTCGATTTTCATTTTTTTTGTAATTCCATAATAAATTGAGATATATGTTTTTTATTTTTTTCCTCGAGTAGTCATGAGCAGGTCCATCTTATCGTTGAATTTTGGGACACGTGGTATATATGACATTGTCTCTGCTTGCGTATCAACAAGTGTTTAAATCCACAAAAATCTCGTAGTCGTAAACTGAGATTTAGACATCCGATTTAAAACAACCCTTTAAAAAACGAAGTCTATTTGATTGTTAGATAAGAAATTGGCACGAGTCTGTATGTCGCAGAAAAATATTTCCACTGGCTGAACACCTCTTAAGCATTGAATATGAAATCGTGGCAGCGCGCCAGCGGTTGGACATTTTGAGCACATGAGCAATGGATTCAAATATACATTTACTACAATGTGAGTAACAAATTGAAGCATAATCAAAATATACACAAACATGATTTGATTATAATTGGTTGGAGTAGTGTGATTTACTCATCCCAAAAATACTCACGACACAAAAAGAATCAGTAGAGTAATGAACATAATCAAAGATCATATCAGACCATTTTATAAACCTTAGAGCAGAGCAGAGCAGGAGCAGTGTAATCGTGCAGCATTTGTGGACTACCGAATGTCATCAACGTGCATATTTAATTAAAGTTCATAGTAGGTATGGCTCGCATACGTACGCGTTATGAACATTCTCGCACTTATAGTTCATGCAAAGTTTCGACTCAGCTAGTTTATAAGTACCTACAATCGAGGTCCCTATTTCCACAATATCGAATATCAAATTTATACGACCCGCCTCACAGTGGGACTAAACGTTCTTATCCATCTCAAAAATGGTTTTAGCGAAAGTCGTAATTCTGATATAATTTTGATAGTTTGTAATGTGATGAATTAACAGTAACTCTTCGTTACTGTTTACGACATGTGACGCACGGATTTGGGTTATAGCGAGTAAGCATTATTATATTATAAAAAGATGTAACTAGCTTTAAGACACGTCTTCGTCTTGGTCTTGTCTTATACTCAATACAACAAGTATCATCATGAAAGACTATTACTTCAAACTGGGACTATGGGAGTCCCCAGTTGCAATCTCTATTACATGGCGACCCATACCAGCGAACCAAAGAAAATAAAGAAAAAATAACCAGATAATCAGAAGAAATCAAGAAAGAAAATCAAGCAAATCGAATGTGAAGAAAAGTATTTACAACAATAAAATTATTGAAGACTCAAGAAAAAAGTTATGAAGAATGAAGCCTAAAATTATGTTTAAAAAAGAAACTTAAAATTAAAATCGAAAAATAATATGAAGCAAGAAGACAATCACTATGAAAGAAGCCAGCAAGTCTCAAGAAAAGAAGAGCGTTGTCCAGGGTTATCCCGGCTCGCAATTCAAGAGGTGTCCAGGGTTATCCCGGCCCACTTCAAGAGGTGTCCAGGGAAATCCCGGCCCATGTTCGAGGGAGTCCAGGGTTAGCCCGGCCCGTCATCGAGCATCGACAGCATCAACCAACCCGCCTGCTAACGTGACCCTCGGCCCGCCCCGACGCTACCTAGCGCAGTGTCAGCATGACTCACTTACCAGTAGATTGATTCCGATTAATGTAAGTTTTTAATTATAACAATATTGTAATGTAATTTTTCAATGTGTTTAGTCAATAGCCATACGATTTTTTTTTATCTGTGCTAAATACAGCTATGCAGTATAATATTTAGTTGCGAATTAAGAATAATAACAGTAGAGTTCAGTTGAAATAAAATATATATTGATATATTATTCAGATACTTAACGTAATGTGATTGCGAATTTTTTAGCGGATATTGTGTTGCAATTTATCATACATGACTTAAAATATTTAAATAGAAGTAAAAATGTATATTATCTCAATAATAAAAGCGATATAGGTATTTCGCAATATGATATATTATGTAGAACAGTATTCCGCACGGTCAGCACGCAGCGGTCATCGCGCTCGTGCCCCGCGCCCGCGCCCGCGTATTGCGTCGACTGTGTCCATTATATTTAGATTTAAGTATGACCCACTTATTAACAATATGTATTTGATTTTGCATTCCAGTAATAATATTTCTCCAGGTTTTTTTTATATTTCAAAGAGTTTATCACCAGATATACCCGCATTTCTAGGTCTGATCAACCTAGAGTTCGGGATACTATCAAATCCTTAAATTGTCTAAGTAACAATATAACTTGAATAATGAATATACAGAAGGTTTAATGTCCAGGTACGGTACATAATTATTGTGATTTTTGTGTCAGGGAAGTTAGAGCACTAGTCCTTCGTGTTGGCTCATGGTGTTTTGGACTACCGTGCCCTCCGTGAAAACCGTTGGAGACTTATAACGTCTTAATGTATTTGTGACTCTAAGTACAGGCAACCGAGAGTTAGGCCTGATATGCCGATAATTAAGGGTGACCATGCCCTTGGGTAACCATTCCCATTTGTGTTTTTGAGAGGATTGAAGGGTGACCATGCCCTTGGGAAACTATTCCCATTTGTTTTTTTTTATTAGGAGCTAAGGACTCCGATGGCATTAGATATTTTATCATTGGGTAAATGTACCGATACCTAGGAAATGTTTACTAATGTGTACGATTATAATTTATGGCTAAATGAAAGTTATTTTGAATTAACTTTAATACCTTCTTGACCGATATGGACAATAACTTTGATAAACTTATGTATTAATTAAATGTTTTAATTTATGTAATTTTCAGTTATTATAATATGTTTAAATGTTTTAGTTCATTTTATAAAATAAAGTGTTAGTTTAAATGCTACAAATAAGAAACAAAAATGTAAAACTCAACTGCGTTCGTCACATTTTTTTTTGTTGCATGAGGGGGTGAAGAGTGAACTTTCGGGGGAGATGTAATGTGATGAATTAACAGTAACTCTTCGTTACTGTTTACGACATGTGACGCACGGATTTGGGTTATAGCGAGTAAGCATTATTATATTATAAAAAGATGTAACTAGCTTTAAGACACGTCTTCGTCTTGGTCTTGTCTTATACTCAATACAACAAGTATCATCATGAAAGACTATTACTTCAAACCCCCATAAACCCCCAGCCACAACATCTCTATTACAAGTTCTACGTTCTATGATAAAAGGCCTATCTGATATTAGTGTGACAAATAATAATTATTAAGTTTTACTTACCTAAAATGGCACTGAAACATTGAACTTCGATAATTCCGTATTTAACAGACTAGACCTTCGTGAAGTTTGACTTAAGATATTTTTTAAGTTTCCCAAAGAAATATATTAGTATTATACATATTTAGATTCACTAGGATTTCTAGTTTGTAAATACGCTATTATTTTACAGAAAAATAGAATGTGTATTTTTTTAATTAATTTTGAAATGTCCCTATGAAAATTTCCGTATGTTTTAATTTCAATTGGAGGTTTCCTTGTTATCGAAAGCTGCCGATGTCGAGTTATTATCATTTATAGAATCCTTAATTAGTAAATAATCCAAGGAAAAAAAAAAACCTGCGTCATTATAGCGCCATTTCGAGATAGAACCTAATATGTCAGCCGAGGTCCAATTTCATTATTTTTGCTTGCACCTATTTATGGAACTTTTTTTACTTAATAATAACGTAACTGTCGTTATATTAATCAAATTTACCGTTGTTTTTTTAATATTTGATAAAATAGGTCTGTTTGGGTATGTTTAAGAGTATCTGATTTTACCACAATTGTGATTTTACCCATAGGGCAATTGTCTGAAGATGCCCAAGAAGCTCGGAACAAAGACTACAAAAAAATTAGATTAAATCATGCCCGGAAGTGTTCGCGGTCAGCTACAATGGAAGATGTTTTTCACACCTTACTTTATACATCAGATCCCTATATATCCAGTATTTATAGTAGTGCAAATGTCCTATTCACAAAAGAACTATTGAATGAAGCGAAAGAACTTCTAGTGACAAGTGACGGGGATTGATTTTTTTTGTTACTAGGTAGTTGTAAATTGCCTAATTACTTCACATTTTTTATTTATTATATATTTAAGCTATTACAAATAAAAAAAAATAAAAAAATTAAAAAAATCAAAATATAGCTATATCTACCTACTTAAATCAAGTTTATTATAATTATTAGTTAATACTTATCCTTTAATACTTAGTTATATGAACAAAAAAAAAATATTATTTGGATTTTTTGTATGAAAAATTGTGAAATTTTATTTTCAACTCTATATTACTCAATAAATATAAGTTTTATAATAAAGGCGTTTTGATTATATAAAGGCGTAACTATTCAAGATTACGTATGCAAAATTTCAGCAATAAATCTCAATAAACAAAAAAGTTACAGATTTTTGAGATGGAAATGACCGTTTGGTCCCACCCTCACCGATATATCTCAGCCACCAGAATTCCAATAACATTTAATGAAAGAACTGGAATCATTGGTCCGACATTAATTATGTTCATCTATGAATTCCGCTTAAAGCTTTGTATTAACGAGGCTGAATCCCCGGGGCATTGCATCTTGGATCCTTACTCACCAAATTGCAAGCGCCAGGAACACGAGTGATTCCACCACTTTTTTACTTAATACGTTTGCGTTTGACCTGGCCGCGCAATAAAGTATGATCTGTCACTTTCATACTATCTATACAGAGAGAAATAGGTAGGTAATATTTGTTGCACGCCAAAGAGTCCCATGGCACAGTTGTGCTAGATGTAGGAATATTACCTCCAAATGACTAGGATTTCTAATCATGAGGTAGTAAAACATACTAATTTTTCGTCGAATTACACGGTTATATTAAAGTCAGTCAGTAATTACAATTGCGTATCCGTATAAGTGCAGAGGGTTAGATTACAGTTAAACTGCAGTTAGTCTCAAGGCCAAGCTTTCACTGCGGTCGTTATTATACGAACGCCGAAAGAAGGATGCTTTTTAAGTTTTTTTGTTTGACGAAACAATGCACTGCTTACTGCATTGTTCTGGATAACCGTTGTTTTTAACAGTAAAGTAATAAAAAGAAATTCTTTAATGTTTATTGTAGCTCAAAGAAAGTTGGCCAGATGATGAGATTTGATGTAACCGTAAAAAATGGACGAACGAAAGTTATTTGTGGGACCTACAAAGAGCACTGTTTTTTGTTATCATGCCAAATGCGTAATCTATACATAACTAAGTCGTCGAGCTACGTTTGAGGCCGACGTCTAAAAATAGTTTGACATTTTGGAACGCATGCCTGTGGAATACAACTCAAAATCGTATCCACATTTCTAGGCTGTACAAGCATTGCTTAGTTCGGTACTAGGTCGATTTTGTTATGGTCCCAAGTGCCGAACTAAAATTACATCTTTAGCAGCGATCCGCAGTACCGCCCGAAACCAATCACCCTCAAACTTCCATTATGTAAATGCACCGCAAAGGCGCACACGCAGACTGACCCCGCACCTGTGCCCTTTGATTATTCCCCCTTCCCCTCCCCGCCTGCGCCCTCCTGCACTCGCGTTGCATATTCAAATCTCGATCCCTGCGCGATAATCACAGGGCTGTCAATTCAAGATCCTGATTTTTTACAAACCGGATAACTCGAATTTTGAGTGGCTCTATCTATATTCATTCGAGTTCTATTATCTCAGTTTTTTTGCAACGAATATGGTACAGGTTTTCGAGAGCTAGATTCTCGCAACCGGATGTCTTACAATGCGCTTATTTTGCGTAACATAATGAATTTATTTGATTTTGTTACATGTTTGAATGTTCAATGTTTCTGCGCTAACGATTTACACACAGGGTTAATATGCATTGACAATGATACCGACCGTTTATTATTAACAGAGCGTTCCAAAAATGTGAAAAGATTAGGTACACACTCTAAAAAATCAGAGCCTACCAAGAGAGATTTTCTCTTTGTTGGCGTTAACTTGAATAAAACAAACAAGATATTAAACATATCAACGAAAGCCGATTAATTAAAACAGCAAGTTCATTGGTGATTAAAACAACAATCTAGAATCTTGATAATTTTAACAAACATATTCCTTGTTTCTATCATTATTTTCTTCTTTGTATGATTCGATCATGTTTAATTAGTTACCTTATACACCAATGTTTGTTGAATCAAATCAGAACATGGTTAATTGAACTATGATAAACAATCAATATCATCTTAGTTGATGCATCTAACGTCTTGTTAGGCTCGTATGGAATCAAGATGCTTGATTATAACTATCACAATCTTGTTAGGAGCAACCAATTTTTTTTTAGAGTGCAGGATAGGAGCAGCACTACATAGAACTAATAAGAGGTGCACACACAAACTTTAATTTGGGACACATCTAAGGCCGGAAGTTAGTACTGTAACAAATACACCTTAAAAGTTTATTGTAAATTAATTTAAAAAATACATATAATAATAGACCTCATTGCATAAGGGATGCTCAAAATCATTTCAGGAAAATGTATTACAATTGACTGTCTGACATCAGGCTGGCCGTACGCTTACACCTTAGTTGTGTAAAAAGCTTTTTCATCACACTTGCTCGAAAATGGTGCATTACACGTAGGTTTTGCGGGCCGTAAATGAGCTATTACGCCCTAGGGCGTAATGGTTTTCTTTTTAAATTTGAAACGCTGGTTCTGTTTTACTCTTATTTGTCATGTTCAAAGGAAACTACCAACTTACTTTTTTAACTTTTATCACTGAAATATTTAATTAAAGAAAACTGTTATTGTAAATACATGTAAACACATATTTCTGTAACATTAATTAAATGTTTCAATAGTGTATTTCAGTATTTTGCAATTATAAAATCAACCGTTTTAGGTCTGTACCGCTATGGTTTCCGAACGTTTCGCATTGTCTATGGATATGTCACTAATGTCACTGTCAGTTTTACAATTTTATTTAGGTTAAGTAAGGTTAATTTTAATTAGATTTCCTCACAAGTGTGATGAAAAACATTGTGTGTGCCACGGGCGGTAAAGGAATTACAAACTCGTGTTATTAAAGCCCTCGGCTTCGCCTCGGCCTTGTAACAAACACTCGTTTGTAATTCCTTACCTACCGCCCTTGATACACAATGTACTATTACTTAATAATCACCCAAGGGGTTCCCTCTATGTGGCATAACATTTATTGTCCGAAACTGTTTTAGCATAACAGATGTGGCATAATCGGTTTTCGCCGAATGGTAATGTGGCAGAAACCTTATTAAGCATAATTAGTTACATCCCGAATATATGTTTGTCTGAAATCAAGTTCGCATACTATTATTAAGACCGATTATTTTTACGCATAATTCTATTGTGCAGAATTTTATTCGGCATATTATCGATTGTCCGAGATTGATAGGTTAGGTTTAGGAGAGGTAGGTTATTATAATAATCAAGTGATATAATTCCATTGGACATCATGTTCATTCAGTATAACGATGATCTAATAACATTTAATATCTAGCAATTCTAACCTAACTTAGTAGGTTAGGCTAGAACTTTGATCCCTCACAAATCTCATAATAAAGATCTGTTGCTAAAAACGTTAGGTTAGATTTAGAACTGTGTCCTTACAAAATAAACAATTGATAGAAAAGGGCTTAGATTAGGTTAAAACATTTAAGCAACTAGAGTTTTGCACGAGTTCTTAGCTATGGAAAGGCCAAAAAAGGGGGGACGGGGGGGCGAAGCCCCCCACAAGGGGGGCTCGGGGGGCGCAGCCCCCCGCAAGAAAAAAAAGATTAGACAGAAAAAGTAGGTTAGGTTAGGTTTGAACTGCGTCCCCCAACAAAAACGAACTGCTGGCAGAAAAAGTAGGTTAGGTTAAGTTAGGTTTAGGTTAGGTTTGAACTGTATCCCCCAACAAAAACGAACTGCTGGCAGAAAAAGTAGGTTAGGTTAGGTTAGGTTTGAACTGCATCACCAAACAAAAACGAACTGCTGGAAGAAAAAGTAGGTTAGGTAACAAAACCATATATCTTCGTCGACAATACAGTTAAATATATTATGACAAAACATCTTTCTGCCACGATAGTATTCGGTGTTATAATTTTATAATCATTTAATTTATGTGTAAATATGATTCGGAACATGAAAAGTATGACCAAATAATATTCGGACTAACGTAATTCTGCGTAATAAAATTATGCGAATATAGATTCTGCGATAACAGTTTATGCACAAAGCCTAATATGGCTATATACATTATGCCACAAAGAATTATTACTTACAAAATTATGCCACAACAGGGTGGACCTCACCCAAGCTAAGCCCAAGCTGTATAAGAACTTATACAGCACTTAAATTAGTTATAACTCTCAAACTGAAGGTATAATTGATAAACTCGTACGCTTGTGTGCTACTTGGATATAGTTCAGGTCCCTAATTTTCTTTACGCAGCAGCCCTGCGCATCGCCAGTAAACGTTTTACGACGACAGCGGCGCACGCGCAGCGCGTATTACTTTTATTGCCACTAAGTGCAGAGCTACACTGGCAGCTCGCGTGGCCTTGTGGCTTATCGTTACACAAGCTCACCTTTCCAGCTTTATCAAAGGGCTTTCGTACATCTCGTTATCGGAATCAATTTCACTTCATATGATACCCTCGACCTTAGGTTCTATTGAAGTAAGGGTCAGGCAAAGCTACGGTTCCATACCCTAATTGAATATATGACCGATGAATTATTATCATAGCGCTTCAGTCTAATACAGACAGGTAAAATCATTCAGTATATCATCATATTTGTCCACAGACCTATGATACATAACCATCTAAGGTGGATTAGACGGTTATTATACAACTATTTAGACCTGTACAGGTAAAGTTTTCACACAATGTCCCGCAGTTTACTTCTATAAATGATGAAAGTAATCAATTGAAAAAAAAAAACGAATTTTTAATCCACTTATGTCATAAAGTCGTGCATAATTCGAAAAGACGTGCTGAATTTCATAATTCTAGTCTCACCAATTTAGCGTTTGGCTGCCTTTTTACTTGAGAAAGGATATGTCAATTATGATTATTAAGTTATGATTGATTTATTCAAAATAAATACTATTTATTTGTCCCCGGTCGGGCATAATGGCGCTTTTTTCGGTTCTTTGTATAAATATGGCAGAACTTATTTAAAATATGGACCTGCCATATTCATAATTATACTTACATACGAGTATAAAACAATTTCGTGGCTAAGGTAGACAATATACAACTTAAACTGTTAGCCCTTACGAAACGTAGAACTAGAGCTGCATGAAAATGTTTTTTTAAAATCCGATCCAAGGGTGAACCCAATAGGACGAGGTGAACGGAGGATGAAGGTTTGTAAGTTGTAACAAAAATAATGGAATTTTACGCGGACAATGTTGCGGGGCGGCATCTAGTTGAATATATTTAACTATGTAAGCTTAGCGTGTCTATAATCACAACCGGGTACGAAAACGGTCAATAATTACATGTCATTTGAAAGTATACTTCACGTAACCGTCTATAAGCATAATGGCCTTCGACTTACTTGTTAGTAATTATAACACCTTCACGGTATAGTATTAAAAAGAGCAATTAAGTGCATTATAAGGCTCTATATCCACCACAGCTGTGTGAGGTTGCAGAGCGGTGCATAAGGAAAAAACCCACTAACCAACGAGCCTAGCCTCGCTCAGTGCAGCCTGACATTGGTAAATCTTTCCATGCACACGTTCCGCTACTTCACGCAGATCGGGTGGATACTCAGCCTTACTGTCCCGCTAGTGGCGGCGCGGGCGCAGTCGGAGCACTGCCCTTTACTTTAATTGCAATTTGCAAGTTCACCGAGGTCAATAACTCGAACATTCATATTTAATTTTAATAAGCCTGAAGGAAGTTCGTATGTCCATCATATTGTGATGAACATAACGTAAGTTAATGGGAAAACGATTGCTAATACGACACAGACACAGCTTCGAATATTAATAATGGTATGCGCAGTTGTATAAGTAGGTAGATATTATGTTCACAAGAAAATACACGTAATTTCTAACAGCATGCAGCGTTTGACAAGCCCAACACTAATATTATTACTATGTACTGCAATTAATTGTTAGCCGTACTTTTAGTCTTGAATAGAATACCATTTCTTGACGTCCTAGATTTATTTATTTATTATAGCCTTTTTTCTCTGACTATTCGTCAGGCTGTCCTTTGACATAGGCCTCCTCTAACTCCTTCCACTGTGATCTATCCTTAGATATTCTTCTCCAGTTTTGTGGAAGGTCATCCTCCCACCTTTTTAATGGTCTACCCTGCTTTCGTTTTTCCGTCCTTGGGTACCATTCTGTTACGTCTCTAGTCCATTTTGTGGCCTTCTCTCTCATCATGTGTCACTCATCATGTGTCCACTGGACGTCTTAGATTAGTAGTACGTAAATGTGATATTGTAGGTCGGTCTTAGCACTAATATTAGGTATAGTATTGTATGTATGTGTACACAATGCACACGAAACCACGGGGTTGCAGTAGTTCGTGAAATGCCGTATTGTAAAGCGATAAAGTAATTGGAGCGTACTCTGTACAAAGTTTAAGATAAGATTGAGACATTGTACATTGAGAAAGGATGTAAATTCAGCATTAGCAAGTATAAGTGTTTTATTATTATACCACTCAGACGCTGTTGATTAAGAAATGAGTGAAAGACTAAGGCACTTAAGTTTATTTCTTAATGCATCTAAATGTAATTTGTATTCGACTCGGACTTTATGGCTATAATTTGCAGATGAGATAGTCAGAGATACTTCGTCTGCCTGAAAGAACCCAATTACACGTTTTATTAGCATTAACTTAAAACAAAGCTCATAACTAAGGTTACAGTAAACATTTTATACGATTTAATTTGAATTAGCCTGCTTATAATAAATTTCATAGGTACAGTGGTCGAGCAAGATCAATAAATCGTAAAAACACACATGCATTTTAATTAAGACATGACATGAATGCCTTAATGTGTACGTTATTAAAGTTAAGCCCAAAATACTTATCTATCAAAAGGCTTCAATTTACATCGCTGTTAAATCGTTTCAAAATACTGTACTTTAAAGCCGATAATCTGGTCCATCTGCGTTTTATGCGCAGTGTAGGCGCGCACCGTGCCCAGCCAGGTGCGCGGGACAGCCCGCGGCTAGGCTACCGAAGATCCAGTGCCGTGTATATGTAGTTAGTTATTCACTCGACAAATTATTCATTGGTCATGTTAACGTTATTCATGCTTGGGTCTCATTTTTTACCTAAAAATATATAAAAAATATACCTAAAAACAAAGTAACTTTTCTTTATTTGTTTTTAATGGGGCTAAATTACACCTACATTGTTGTACATTTATCCCTAAACTCAGGGAGCCCTCAAATCTGTCCGGGAATAGGCTTGGTCATCATAAAACTAAACTCAGCTACATAATACTAAACTTTATAAAGTTTCGCACAGCTAAAAATTTATTAGTTTTGATTAGGCCCCACTTTTTTTACGGGAAGGCTCTGGCCTTGGCTTACCTGGCTACGCCGCTAGTCAAAATTACCGCGAGGACGCCAATAAAGAGCTACGATGCCATATACCGAGCAACAGAAAAACTTATCAAAAATAACGTGAGTTATTAGAATTGATAAGTATTCAATTGGGCAATCATCTTTAATTAAGCGTGAATGTAATGCAGGCATCGAGCCTAACTCGTTATTTCTTAGTGAATAATAATGATAATAGGTAGGTATAATTTCCCTGACATAAGTAAAAGGTTCCACGCATATTCCGAATCGCTATAAAATGTCTACTAGTATTAAAACATGCCAGTGAATATATGCTAGCACACGTCTCAACATTTTATCTACGACTACAAAAACCCCGTCTATTGCAAACAAATGGTTCATGTTAGAAACGGTGCAAAAAGGTGTCGGTCACAAAAACGTCGATAATGAGTATATTAGTCGTTAATTGCCGCGGGGGCGATCTCGCCAACTGTCGCACGCGCAACATGCGCCGGACACGACCGCCACAGTAAAAATGGAAAAACTAACTAAACCAGCATTTTGACTTCATACAGGTGTTGATCGAAACAAAAGGAACGCATGCAATGCAGTACTAACTACAAACAAGATAGCTTCTAATTCCCGATTTCTATTTAGGTTATAGAATCATGTTCCGGGTTTATACGATCAATTCTTAGACTCTAATTAAGACTTAGAGCAACACGGAAGGGAGCCACCATAGCACAATTATCTAATACTCCTCTGCCATTATTAGGGTGATCGACGCAGTGCACACTTACTTTACTTTCACACGCGTACATGAAAAAACGTCTATCACTAAGAAACTAACACTTCACAAATAAAATAACATATTGACCTATTCACATTCACAAAGATACATTTTGTATTGAAACAGTGTAATGTGACGCAATATTGATAAGTCAAGACTCGCTCCATGACAACGAGCGCGCACATGTTTGACTAGTAAACAAACTTGAAATAATGTCAAATCAGATTTTTGAAATGTTTATGTTTTCAAGAAAGTAAAATAGTGATAATGTGATTCAAAATACTTAGAATGTGAAAGGGAACACCATCTCATTGTACATTTGACGTGTTAGATCTCCTTATACAGCAAAATACGGAACAATTCGGCATATTCACGGATACATCTTCAGGTGATTTACTAGATTTAGGTTCTCTATCGTTTGACCTAATTTCATAAGAAATAATTTTACTTTCCCGATTTTCATCTGCCATAATTTAATTTTCCATAATGATTTATTATCCATAACTTTCAAACGCCATACCTTAATATGCCATAATGATACAAATGCCCTACATTTTCTTTTCCATATTTTCAGGAGCTCTAAAATCATTTGCCAGAAAATTCAAGCGCCATAATAATTATTCAATCTAAAACCTAACCTAACCTATCCCAGTCGTACTTGTCCTGTCTTTTTTTTTATGTAAAACTGTGAGCATGTCGACGAAGCCCCGCTTTGCGGGGCTTCTATTTCCGCTCTGAGGAACGCAAGCAGACTAACGAACATACCTGCGTTCAATTAGGGGTACTTAATTTGTTTTTTGATGTAAAATCCCGGTTGGAGGGTTTTTTCCTGTGGGATTTTTTCCCATTATTATAGCAAATGATTATTATGTCATAAAAAATTATGAATAATGAATCCTTTCATAAATAAATATTATTAAAATTTATATTATGGCATGTAATATTATGAATTATGATCATTATGGCGCTTGACTATTATGACGCACAAGAATTATGGCACCTTATATTATTACAAATGATGATTATGGCCCGAGACCATTATGGCAAATGAAATTAGTTTTTATGAAATTATGAAAATACGCTTATATCTATGAAACATCCATATTTGTACGCAAACAACCACATCTGTTCACAAAATTAGTATACCAACCACGGCGCTATGAAACGAGATTTAAAAATAATCTAGCATTAAACACTAATTCCAAACTAAAGATGCGTAGAACAAGCCCAAATGTACTGTCAATAAAAATTTACAACCAAATTCCTGACAACATTAAAACGGAAAAAAAAGAAAAAGTATTTAAATTTTTTTTAAAAGATTTCCTCCAAAACAAAAGCTACTATACCTTACAAGAATTCCTAAATGACCAGAATGCTTAATGATAAAATAAAAAAACCTCGGACTGCCTCTATCCAAATCTTTGCAATGTCCGCCAGGGTGTTTTATATTATGTTACCATTTTTCCTTATGTAAATTAGTATTTAAGGATAAATATGTAACATGTGAATGCAATAAATAAACGAATATGGTAAACGAAGGCATACCACTAGATTTAGTCTAACGACTAATCCGATTGCAAGTTTTATAGAATACGATCACTGGCTCAAATTGCTTGGCAGAGGGGAAATACTAACTAATGCCCAACGAAACCCGCGTTGCTCTTAGCGATCGATTAGTAGGGACCAATTGCACTTTGCGCCAACTAACTCTCAAATTCTATACCAACGCAAATTGTCTAAGAAGCGTATATTTATTCGATTAAACAATAATTAATTACATATTTGTATATAACGTTGATACAGTTACCATTTAAATAATACAAGTAGTTACGCCATATTGTGACAGGTAGGTGTGCATAAAGCAACCAAACAACCTCAGAATATTCGGCTGAAGTTGGAATACTGATTAGTTTGACTGTGCTACTGACCCTTTGGCGTTTCGGTTGTAAACAGATGGGTTCACCCAATATTTTAATCTTTTAATTTATCTGACCGATAGATAATGACTCAGGTGGTCACGTCTGAATGAAAGGGACACCAGGAGATTAAATTAGATTTTAGATTTAGCACAATAACAGCTGGTGTTAGGTGATATGCAATTGATAACACAGTTTTTTAAATTGTTATCATTCCTTAACCAACTTAAGGTGATTCGAGTCGGGCAGTTTTCTATACAAACATAAAGAACCCTCATTATTTCATCCACGGCATCATTTATGTTAAAAATAAGCTTTTTTATAGCTTGATACATTTTGTTAGCCCAAAGTGACATGAGAAGTCTCAAAAAACTAGAATTGAAGTGCAATAGGGCCTGTAAAGTTAGCGCCATCTGTCAGCATCATTTGAAACTAACCGATACCGGGAAAATTACATATTTTTGGCTTTTTGAGATATAATTATGTCATTTTGCGCAAGCCACCATGTATTATTAAGCTAAAAACAAAACACATTACAAACATAATTGATGCCGTAAAAGCAAACAATTACCCATTTTTGATTTGTCATATGTCATATTTGCCTTATTTGCGCTCTATGTTTAATTTTGTATTTTATATCTTAAAACCTAGTCGTAGAAAAAGTATTGTATGCAACGTTGTATAATTCAGTGAAAAAACGCTCAGAGCGTCTCTATTTGCGATACTCGCCGCAGCAACTCACGCCATTCGCATTTTTTGAGCCTACTTATACAACTGTTGAATAAAATACTATAAGACGTTCACGGACACAGCACAGTTTTGAAAATTGCGTGATATGGCACTAATAAAGCTCATACAAAATATTTAACGGCCACAGACGAACTACCAGAACGTGTTAGCTGACTGAAGGTGACACCATGGCGTCAGATCTAGATGTATTTAACTGCCTTAAAATAAATACCTCCCATTGTGGCGGCACGGCTACAGCCGTAACGTCCACAGCCATGTTGTGCCACAACACACGTCCCGTCCTTATGTGTATGACACGGTTGGGGGTTACCTTGAAGCTTTTGTTGTGGCATTAGGGAACTTAGCGACTTGCCAAAAACGGCACAAGGTACCTACCTGCCTCCATAACTGCTATAAGAAATTCACGGCTCTAGACGGAACGCCACTTATGTCACAGTAAAGATCACCGTCCACAGCCGGAGTGTCGTATCACGAGGGTTTTTGGGCATTTCTTCAGAAATATGTCTGCGACTCATTTATCTGTCTCCATACATTTAGTATGAAAAAGGGCCAGATGAATGAGGTAACCGCAGACATATTTCTGGAGAAATACCCTTTTATTTACGCCTGTCGACGTACTGTCCGTGAACGTGTTAAATACATTCAATATTTTAAACAGTGCCATTTGAATAACGTAAAGTTATGTTTTTGGTAGGTATCTGAATGTCAGTAAAATTAGTTTAATATAATAAGGCTTAGAGGCAACAAGGTAGTTTTAAAAATTAACTGTAAGAATCTAAACATGGACAATTTAATGTTTGCTCTAAGTGATCTAACTTCCGGACTCAATAAATTGTAATAAAGCTTGATCTAGCCACTTGCTCGACGCACCAAATTAGCCGTCCGCGCAGATATCCGACCTCATTAACTCGTCCGACGACGCCGCGGCACGTCTGATCGAATCCTGCGCATCGTCCGCGCAGCCTTGAGCACGCGACAAGCACGATGTGTTTGCATGCCAATAAGCTGTTCCTTTATAAGCCATTCTATCTATACTAATAGTTATTAGCGCGCAGAGAAACATCTAAAAAATATATTCAATTAATAATATTGTCTTCGGTTTCCGCGATTATCACTCATAGTAATAAAACAACTTAAACGGATGATCCGTTTAAGTTGTTATATTCAATTAATTTTAAAAGCTACGCTGTTCTCGGTGGAGTAACGCCACTCTAAATATTTTTATTCTCTGCCACCCTCGTGTGCCACATCATAATATATAGCAGTAATTTTACTTCCTACAAAAGGTACATCGCGCGGCTTGTATGTGTGCTCGCCGTGAACGAACGCACTACAAGCAAAGTTTTAAGAATGCGTAAGAATGCTCCATTACGGATCGCACCGTCTGCGCATCGACTTTGAATACCTCCCAGCCAACATTTGTGTGTCAGTTAAGGGTTCTATTACAGCTTTAACCTGTTTAACTGAGTCATAATTATCTCAGTTGTAACTAATAGTGATATAAAGGAGTTAAAAAAATATAATAGCTCCTAAAGTGGTATTAAAACTTTAATGAACGATGCTAAAAAGTCTTTACAGTTAGAATAGTGTTAATCAAAGCATGTATA
Organism: Eudemis profundana; assembly: GCA_947034925.1. Classification (NCBI taxonomy): domain Eukaryota; kingdom Metazoa; phylum Arthropoda; class Insecta; order Lepidoptera; family Tortricidae; genus Eudemis; species Eudemis profundana. Next base: position 18,874,209 of record OX344796.1, on the reverse strand, counting down.
GTTAAGGGTTATAGCTTTAACCTGTTTGTAGCTCTTAAACCCTTACAAGAGTGCTCGCTGACACTCGTTAACTCTTATTAGAGTGTCTTATAAATCTCTAGGTATTATATTGACTTTAAGGTGCAGGCAGGGGTTGTAAAACAGAGTTTGCCAAGAGTGTAGTAAGTGTATTTTTTTAAGTCTATTGTTACACCGTTACCTGTAGTAAAGACTGCACAATATTCTTAACTAAAGGTGTTATAATTCCAAAAGCGTAATAGATGACTTAAGTGAAAACTAAAGCTTTAACGTTTGTTCGCCATTGTTTTGGGGAACATAACCTATAAAATTATTGCATTATTCAATATTTGACAACAAAATACTTCATTATTTATGTTACTTATGTCATTCTATGGATGCCACTTAATTCTACATTCCACTGGCCAAGAAGCAAGAATAAAAAATGATAAAAACTTGAAGTGTTTATTTTACGCTTCATTAGTTTTATATGAAATCTTTAATAAATCGCGGGCGCGTTAAAATTGAGATGGAAAACATGGTATACATTAACCGTAAAATCACAACCGCAGATGGTTTTCACAAACAAACAATTATCACTCGGGTAACTAATAACTTGCTTTAACCCTTTCTGTCAAAAGTCTTCGCCATTAGGTGAGCTTTATTGTGATTGTGTTGTGTGATACAAGTTTATTGTAACCGTATAGAATTTTGAAACAAATCGTACGCATAAAATACTCAGAAAGAGGTAAGTTTCTCACTTGAGACTTTTTAATAGGTCTAATATAGTTTTAAGTGATAAATCACTCTCAGCCGACGTTTTTCTAAGAGCCATAGCGTCGACCAACTCACTTATTACACAGTAATACCGGTTAAAGTATTAGCTGAGGGTGAATTAACTCTCTTTTACAGGTCCCTAACACCTTTATACCACTGCTTTGCAGGCTTTGTATAACTTGCACCTGTAAAACCGTGGGCCTCTTTCTTGGTTATATGTGACTTGTGAGTTAGAGCATGCTATAACTCCACTGTACAGGCTAGTCTTAACACTTTAATACTCGAATGGAACCGATATACCAGCGATATACAGCTTATCTTAACGCTAACGTGCTAGTTGGGCTACGTATTGCGCGCTCCTAAACGGCCGAAGTTTGACTACTTGTCTGTCTTTCTTTATACTTTGCTCGTGCTCACTGCTCAACCTCAGCTGGTCTCGTGATACGACACGGTGGGCAAAATTGTGTGCAGGGGAAGCAGATGTAGACCAAGATTAACATATTTTAATGAAATAATTTATTTCTGCAAGTAGGCCTCAATGGCTCTTTTACATGTCTGATTCTTTCTTTTGGCGCTTCGGAAAATGACATTCTGGTGAGAAGAAGCGCCGGAAGAAACTCACCAGTTTCTCTTTTCAAATAAACATTGAGCATTACAATAATTGTGAAAATGCAATATCAATAATAGAATGCATCAAACAAGTGCTTAACTAATATACATTTCAATAAACGTAAAACTACATGTTTTAGAGATGTAAAGGTTCTCTAGGCGTCAAAACAAGATAAATTAAATAGAAAAATGGAAAATAAAGAGACATACACTAAAGTTAATAGAGAAGTAAGGGGTCTCCGTTGTCAAAACATGTTTTGGAGGTGTAAAGGATCTCCAAACGTGAAAATACAAAATGGGAAACGAGAAATAAACTATTAAACTATCATTAAATTTACATGCTTTACAAGAAACAAACTTACAGAAATGTAAAAAATCTGTGACTCACATAATATAACTTAAAATGAAAATGTAACTAATATAAATTTAATAATAACTTGCGCCAACTTTGGTAACACTGTTTATTGGTTTCCTGAGGTACAGATTAATATAGGAAACTAGGGGTAATTACGACCGTACTATTAGTTATTGAACGATTTAATCTTTCAAATTCAACGTATAATGTACTTAAGTAGGTAAATATTTTATGGAAATGGTTTATGACGCGACGAGTATTGAGTGGTATTAGACTTTGCAATTCTATAAGTGCATTACTTAATTCACAAAATCCTGTCCTAATAATATTATAAATGTGAAAGTTTGTAAAGATGTTTGGAGTTTTGGATGTTTGTTACTAAATCTCAGTACCCGCAGCAATAACTGAATGGATTGAGCTGAACAGCTACAGTCTTGGGTTGAAACATAGGCTACTTTATATCCCGGTAAAGAATTCCCTTAAGATAATAACGCGAATGACGCAGGCGAAGCTGCGAGTAAATGCTAGTACTTTATAAATTGAAAAATAATAGTACTTTATGTGACTCTGATATAATGAAAGGCAAAAGACGAGTGTGGGTTTCTCGCCTGTCTGCTCGTTTCATAATAATATCACACTAGTATTCTATCTATAACTGCTTTACCTACCTACAATACAAACATAATAGTATAAGGTCTCTACGATGTGTTCAAATACCTCAAATTAAAAATGACAAATAGCGGGAAATGAATACGTTTTCCACGCATGTCACACAACCATAGTTTTGTTATTCAGAGATAAATTACCTCAACTATCGTATCGTTCGATATCAAGTAACGCGCGAGATTTGACAAAATTGTTTGCAATCGACATTTAATTTCGAATAAAACGTCATCTCGACTGTATCAAATTGCTTTGTTTTCCAGAGATGTTCGGATACGAAGGTCGTAATAACATCGAATTCGAGGTTATTATTAAGAAATAATAACATTTTCACAGATAAGAAATTTGCTGGTTGTAATTTGCAGTTTTTGAACGCATTACAGAGGGTTTATGATACATGTGTAATATGAAACAAAGAAATTTGATTTTGACTCGTGTCTAATAATTGTCAGAAAAGAATGTCTCTAATAAATCTGAAGTAACTTCTTATGAAAGGTAGCTTTAGTCAGCCAGAGTTTGTTCTCAGTATGGGCCGATACAGACGGACTGCAACCCAACTGCAGTCGACTGCGCGTCGGCGTGCAGTTGTGATGCAGTTCCCATACAAATCGTAGGGAGTTGCAGTTGGGTTGCAGTCCGTCTGTATCGGCCCTATGGGGCTCGACCACGAGTGGAGAACTGAGTGACTGCCTTGCTGCAGGAATATGACTATAACAAACTGTCATTTTCAGTCGACAATTTCCTAGATTTTTCCGCGTAAAAATGTATTTTACTAATTCTTTCGTAGACAATACAATCGCGGCCGATGTCCCTATACGCCACTCAACAAGTCATTCATAAAGCAACTATTTACAAGCTATCCAGCCCATACACATATCACTCATATCATTTGCTACAAGAGCGTTTAATTAGCCTACCCACCCGACCTTGGGCACATTCGCGCAGGGACCGTTTTCGTTACGATATAAGCGGTACGGTACCGCTATAGAATATCGGTACCGTAATGATATAAAGGTAGACTATACCGGTTGAAATATTTTGTTACTGTACCGCTTTATACCGGTACGTACCGCTAATGTTGAAAGCGGTACTTATACCTTTATTATTACGGTACCCAACCTATATTTTTTCAGTACCGAAATATTTCGCTCGCATATTGTGGCTTTCCATAAGAAAAGGGATCTTATGGCAGTTTCTAGTTACGGAGATATGGACGTTTTTGTGAAATCCTTCAAAATCCTCATTTTTTTCTTTTATGCAAAATTGTAAAATATAGGAATAGACGTGTATTTGTAGCTTCGTTTCACTGCTGTACGTTAATTTTTTTATATAAGAATTGGGTTCAAAGTTTAGGAGAAAAGGGTCCTTATGGCAGACTTCATACAAAAATGATAAATCTATTGATAAAATTGTTTAATAAAATTTACTTGCAACTTTTGCTTATTTGTATTTCTTTTTTATACCACGACGGTGGCAAACAAGCACGCGGCCTGCATAATGGTAAGCAAAATGTTCAAAATGATCCCAGAAAGTTGAAAATTTGGAAGGAAAGGGTTTGGGGGCCACAGATTCGGAATTAAAAAAAATTGAAAATAAAAATAAATACATTTGTATGTCGTTTTTTTAAAGCTTATTTAGGAAAAAGTTTTTAAACATTTTTAAAAAGTGTTTTTGGCAAATCGTATAACTTTTTGACCATTTTAGAAAAACCTTGTTTTTTTTCAAAAATTACATAAAAAAAAAACACTGGCGAATGCCTATCATTTTTGAACATTTTAGAAAAAGATTTTTATTTTTTATTTTAGTTTTTTTTTTGGATGTTTCTACAATTTTAGATCACTTTGTCATGTTTAAAAACCTTTTCAGAAAAAGATTTATAAACATTTTTTTTAAACATGAAAACGTGTTTTTGGCGAATCGTAAAACTTTTTGACCATTTTAGAAAAACCTTGATTTTTGTTCACAAATTTTACAAAAATTAAAAAAAATACACTTTCTGGCGAATGCCTATAATTTTTGACCGTTTTAGAAAAAGTTTTTTAATTTTTTTTTTCGAAGTACTTACGAAAAAGGTTAGTTTTTTGGCGGTTTCTATAATTTTTGACCACTTAAGAAAAATAATCCTTTTAATTTTTTTTCAAAAGATAAACAAAAACAAAAAAATTTTTTGGCGAATCCTATCCTACCATTATGATTTTTTTTATAAAACTCGGTAATTTTTGGTTTTATAGAAAAGTCGTCCATACAAAACACATTTATTTTAGCGTATTTTATATGATAGCATCACAAAGCATAGGTCATCATAACAGCATGGTTAGAATTATTCAACATAGTGTTATAATTATGAGAATAACTCTTAATTGACCAAGATTTGAAGTAAATTTCTAAAAACCTTTTTTCTTCGGTATTCTGTTTTAATACAAGTTTAGTAAATAAATAATGTTAATATCGTGCGTGCCATACTGTAATTATCAATAAGTTTTACCTGTGATTGGTCATAAGGTCATAATATCCCATACATTTGGGAAAAGGGACCTTATGACTAATCACTTAAATTCAACAACGTTATTTGAGAATTACTCTTAATTGATCAAGATTTGAAGTAAATTTCTAATAACCTTTTTTTCTTTAGTTTTCTGTTTTAATACAAGATTAGTAAATAAATAATTTAAATATCGTGCCACACTGTAATTATCAATAATTTTTGCTCATGGCTGGTCATAAGGTCCCTTTTCTCAAATGTATGGGAGTAAATTTGTGATTTTTACGTAACTTCAATGGTTTATAAATAAAAAAATAAGACTTGTAGAATAATAATGACACTTTTGTGATACTTGTGTAGACTGATTAAATATGATTTAGAACTCACTATACGAAAATTGTGAATATTATAGGGATGATGAAAAACATAATAAAAATGACATTTTAATAAAAATAAAAATATTTCGTTAACTATGTGATTGTATTTCTATCCCAAAATGTAAATTCAAATATCTTCAACGACATTATATACAATGATTCAGATTACAATATATTAAAGAACAGGCCGATTTTTTTTTTAATTCCGTTCTCATGAGCGACTTCCTCTAATCAAAGGCTGATTTTTCACGACCTGGAAGTCACATTAAAAATTAAAAAGAAATAAAAAATAAATGAAAAATAACAATAAACACAAACTAAAAACAAAAACAGGTAGAAAATACAAAGTAAATCCAGTACATCTAACATAAAAAAGCATAAAATACCTAATCAGCACTAACTAAAAACAAGAATAAGATAAAAAAACAAATAAAAGAAGAAAAAAAACAAAAAATAACAATCAATGCAAACTTACAACAAAAATAGGTAAAAAAAACAATAAAATACAAAAATAACACAAATTAAAGATAAAAAAGACAAAAACACCTAATCCACACAAACTTAAAACAAAAATAAGGTAAAAAAACAAATAAAAGAAAAAAAAACAAAAAATTACAATCAACGCAAACTTTAAACAAAAAATGTAAAAAAACCAAAAAAAAATAAAACAAGTTAAAGATAAAAAACCACCTAATCCACACAAAGTAAAAACAAAAAAGGTATAAAATACAAAGTAAAACACATTAAAGATAAAAAAAACATAAAATACCTAATCAACACAAACTAAAAACAAAAAATAAGGTAAAAAAAAAACAAATAAAAGAAAAAAAATAGCAATCAACGCAAACTTAAAACAAAAAAGGTAAAAAATACAAAGTAAAACAAACCAAAGATAAAAAACAAACAAGAAATACCTAATCAACTCAAACTAAAAACAAATAAGGTAAAAAATACAAAAATAAAACAAATTAAAGTCTTCGGGGAAGACCTATGTTTAGTAGTGAACGTCTTAACGTTGAAATGATAATGATGCTCAAGGCTAAAGACGACGCGATTGAAACTTGACGACGCGACGACGCTCGGCGCACACACATAAACCTCAAACGGTACCTTTTTAAAACGGTTAAGGTTACCGAAAAAAAATTACGGTACCGTTCAATTTCGATACCGTTTCATTTCGGTTGCGCTACCGAAATCATACCGAAACAAACGGTATGACGTCATACCGCTTTAAAACGCTACCTTCATTTTTCGGTTATGCAGTCCCTGCATTCGCGGAGCGGCGTCCGCGCACAGACTCATTCATAATCCTTCCTAGCGGCGCCTGACTCAATTGTCGCGGTCTCTTTCAATTCCGACCCCTCCCTCCCCCCTTCAGAAGTCTCTGATGTGCCGACGTTCCTCACGGCTGCAGTTTTTTAACGGTCACTGAATTAATTTGAATTAGGGGACTTGAGAGCTAAATTGAGACCGTCATCACTATTTGGAGATTGACGTCGTGTCGTTAAAATTTAAGTCCATTTTCATCATGCTTAACTTAATTATCAATGTGTGACTATATTAGTACTTGTAATGTAGTCACACATTGATAAGGTAGGTATAGTAAACATCAACTGGACATTGGATTAATTTGACAAACAGGATCCACCTACACAAGTCATCGGCGAGATAGGATTCTATTCGGTAAAGCTAAAGTAGAAATTTCGTCTACATTTTAATTTGGGTTGGTTCGTGTTTGCAGAACCACACTCAATTGAATCCGACTTGATTCATACACTGAACTGACTATAGACAATGGCCATTTATTATATTGTTGGTGTTATTACATGATAACGGGCTTGAAGTCATACTTCTTTACCATAATTCCACGGATGCAATTTCCTAAATCTAAAAATCACCACTTTCCTATCGACCCACGCGCGTCAAATTAACTCCGATACAATACCTGCTCAGCGAAACATTTCTTTCTATAACCCAGGATTCCGTTTCCATACAATGTAGATAAAACTACGGGCAGAAGGTTCACTGCTGCTCATATTCATTAAATGCTATATCATACCATACTTTGTAGAAATACTATTATTACAGGCATCGCACCAGATCGATGATACAGATGGGTATGATGGTCTACCAAAGGCAAAAGCCCCAAGTTATTGCCTAAAATCTGTACTAAATGTAACCAAACATTGTTTTATCCCTGTTTCTAATCACTATTACATAGTTACTTTGGTAGATTAGATTGCATATTATTGCTGTCACAGTTCATTGCAAAAATAAATACGTTACAGAATTTTAAACATGATTGCCTGTATCAGTTGTATGAAATGAACTCTCTGTGTCCATAGCCGTTGTCGCACTGGTTTAATTGAATGCAAACAAAGCAGGAGCGGCGCGCAGATCTTGGATCGCGCCATTGTATGCTAATGCGCATGCGCGACACGTCCCGCTCATAACCGCCTAACTGCCCATCGCCGATGCGCAGATAATAGCTCCTCGGAAGCTGTCTCATGAGAGCATCTACAGATGTTCGATGATTTGCTCACTGATTTAGGTTCGTACAAACGATACATGCATTTCGAGAAAGTATGTTTTCGCAGCATAGTTTCTTTCTCTTCCAAAACTCAAACTAAGCTTCCGGATCCCAAAATCTGCCGGTGTATTTCACTAACAAGCCCCCGGCTAAACCTTGGTTATTTCTCTATTCCAGGGACACGTATAAACTATGAAAAATTGATAACAGCTCGTTACCGATATGTTCGGGCGCGCACGCGCAGCCAGTGCCAATTACAGGCGCGGCCATCTGATAGCGCTAACAAGACGATGCGTATCGCCGCGGACCACCGCGCGAATTCAAATTCCGATAGCAAATACTGCACTCCCCCGCGACATAAATCTCTCTGACGGACATGGAAAATAGACCCTTTTCGTTTACGGTAGAGTCTAGTTTGCTTTGTCACCCTGCGTTCAGGCACTTTGCATGATGAAGGTGCTGGCGTGAATTACGCGGGCGAGGTGGCCGCGAGCGCCGGGCAGTGCGCGCGTCGCCGCGCCGAACCCGCCCTTCAGCGCTGTCCCGAAGGTCGAGTCGCGGTTTTCGGGTGGCGCAAGTATGTTGGCGCAGCTCGGGGAATATTTCACGCAGATGGCGCGATTGCGCGCGCACCGATAACGCTATCAGCTGACACCGCAGCAGGAAGGACAAACGGACGCCATGAATCAACGCGCAACAATACACCCTTCCGCTTTTGTCTCAACGTTGCATAACACGTCGCGGGTGTTTTATGTTTACATTGTTAGAATTGTGTAGAGGTCGTTTATTAGAGGCCGAGATGAGTCGGCGCTGCGCAGTCGGCTCCTTTGAATAATTCGCGATGATCCGCTAGATTTATGGCCCCTAACCATAGAGCGGCGGCCAGAGACAATTAAATAATTTGCGTACGGCCGGCTCGGGCGCCGCGCGATGATTTGCAGCGACTGATTAATCACCGCTCGAACTATATCGGTTACCATTCTGCAGAAACTCCCAACCTATAATTTGGAAAATAATTTAAAACAGGGCTTCCCATATAATTTCGCTTTGTTTCCGGTTTACGAATAGGTTAGAAAAAGGTAATTTTAGAACAGTTGCCACGGCGCGTATGAGCATCTTTCTCACATCAATTTATAATTAGGCTCAGTGTTGAGGCGTAAAGTGGGAACAGCCAGAGGCGCAGGCGCAGGGCAAAAACGAAGTAAACGGGCAATTACCGCGGCTCCCAGGCGCGGCCGCGGCGCTGCCATCGCTGCCGCCGTCACTGACCACTTGTGTGTAAAGCGACCAATTGTATAATTGACGTACAATCAATTGACCCCCCCTTCCTCCCCATTTTCCGTGAGAGCGCGGGAAGCCGCACGACTGTAATCGGATCGGCGTCACTCTGTAGTTAGCGAATTAGGGATCAAGCTCTAACTAATCGCTTCGGCAATGCTTACGTTGATGGCAATTAGTGACACTTAGCAGTATTGATGTCATGTCTACGTCAACAAAGTCGTATATATAGGGATACATATATGGTATTAGATCTACATACAATTGTTAGATTATTTCAAATTAGACTTGCTATTTGGCAACAGACTCAGTTAGCCACCAACCACCTACCAACTTAAGTTTTAAACTGAAAAGCTAAGTACATTCAGCTTCCAGAATATATTTCTGAAATTGTTTAATGCATATGGTCAAAACAGAAACAACCAATTGGTCTCTGTCCAATAAGCAAAGATCAAATTGAGTGTAGATAGTATACGTTGTATTGACATTAATGATAGGTTTGTAACGTGAGAACTGAACGCAGAGTGTGACTGCTCAGTAAGTTCAGAAAAACTGTTTCTTATCGGTTTACAGGTAAGTACCTACTATAGGAATGATTCTTATAATAATACTATCTTATTAGAAATATGCGACCGTTTTTTTCTATTAAAATCACTTGTTAGAATTTTAAATCCCTCCGTAGGGATACTTAATCTAATTGGAGTACCTACAGCCTTAGTTCACTAGTAGGTGGATAAAAATAGTGTGTTTAAATGGGTTAGTTGTAAATACCTGTTGGAGAGATCAATAGAGAAACGTAGGTTAAAGTGAACTCTGGAATTCCCATCAGCGGATCTATGGTCCGCTTAAATCTGATATTTATAATCATCTCGTCCTAAACTACTTGTGCAAATTGCCTAGTTACTGCACTCATCCGATGCATCGTTGCCACGTTGTTTAAGGGCATGTTTCAGATACTATTTTCATTGTAATTTTTCACCCCTTGAAGGATTTTTTGGCGACAATATTGGTGAATGCCATGTGCCTAGTTTATTATGTGATATTTTTTGGTTATTTTCTAGAAAATGTTATTTAACAAGAAGTGACGGAATACGCCGATATTTTTTGTCATGGAAATCTATTTTTTAAAGAATAATTTTGTCTGTATATATACGTAAACGTTGCTTTCAGTAATACTAGTATTTATCCACAAAATGTAATCACAATATTGAAAATGATTTCATGATAATGTCCCCTATAAATAATGGAAATATTCAATGTTTACCCTGTCTCTGGTACGTTGAACCAAATTAAATTTTTAGCCGACATTCAAAAGAAGGACGGCTCTCAATGCATCTATATGTTTTTTGTTTGTATGTTTGTTACGCGATTACTCGAAAACAGCTGAACTGATTTAGAAAAATATTTTCTTGTTTGTAAGAGTATACCTCCGAGGGCATCTCATGGCAACCAAATCAGGATCTGATGATGGAATCTTGGAGAAATCGAGGGAAATCTTCAAATATTATAAGGCTCACATATAGCGATTTGGGTATTTTTCATATAGTGCTTTTTTTATCGAATAGCTTAATTTGAAGTTCGTTATTAACCGACTTTCAACAAGGACGGTTCTTAATGTATATGTTTGTTACGCTGTTACTCGAAGACGGCAGTGAATTCTATTTTTTTAAAGGGTACACTTCCTAGGTAGTCCTATTGCAACCAAATCAAGATCTGATGATGAGATCTTGGAGGCATCGAGGGAATTTTTCAAATAATATAGCCACGTATATAGCGATTTGGGTATAGTTCTAAGTCACTCGTGCATTTTCTTATCAAAATAGGTTCATTGGAGACTGTATTTAAAAAAATGGTTATTTTTTCTGTTCATGCCAGTTTTTATAATGACACGATAGTCAACTTGGCATTAGCCAAAGGTACCAAAATTGGAGTGACAGTCGGTCACTATTGACACAAGTCTATTTCTGCAGTGATTAGAGCATAATTGATAGCACAGGGATTTCCATTTGCTGTAATGACTGTAGAAATAGACTTGTGTGAGACGGTGACTGTTTTTGGAATTCTGATACCTTTGTCCAATAGGTACCAAACTTCGTAGTTTCTTGACATAATAAAAAGTATTATTCCCTATTTAGAAACGGTATGTTCATGCCATAAAAAAAATTTGAAAAAGTCATCCTTTGAAGGATTTTTTTTTTATGATGTGATCATACTTTGTTGACCATATGTGTAACCGGTTAGTAAAAAAGTTACTAAGATATAGGTCACATTTATGGGGATACATTTTTGTTCAAGATAGCTATGTTCAGGTTTTCGGAGGCGAACCCTTAACGGGCGCTATTACAGGCGCGCGGGCGCAGCGCAGGTAATGCGCCGATCGTCGATGAGTTACGATTAGAAAATTGGCGAGCGCGCGCGCTCTAATAAATTTGGAGAGTATTCTGATCCAGCAACATTGAAGTGTCTGTTGTGGACTTTTTGTAATACTTGGTTTAGCTAGGGGTATAATTGGATCAATGTGACTAAAAAGGTTATCTTGTTGCTATGTATGATCCTTTTTGATGCACTGCGACTGCGACAGTGGGGTTTTGGAAGACTAATAGTGGATTGTCAAGCACTTCAGCTATGCATTTGACTGATCGTGATCGGTTTGCAAAGTGATAAACTTTTTGATAAGACCTAAATTATGTTTGTTAGACTTCCTAAGCGAACTCCGTATTGGCTTTGTAAGCCTAATAAAAGTCGAGAATAGGGTCTTTCAGATGCTATCTAAGAAATGAAAACGAGCGCTCGCCGCCGTCTCTGTCCACACCCACAGATTACCGCCACGGTGATGGAGCACCAGAGTAAATCTGAAACCAGCTCCCAGTGAAAGCCTTTAAATATTAGACCATTATCACGATAAAATCAATGCGGTCGACCTAACTGTCGCCTTGAATGTAGCTGTTAGAAGTTTTTATCAATTCTAGAACTATAAACAAATTATAATAAACTTGAAGGGATTAAAATACGTGATAATCGCGGAAACCGAAGACAATATCAAGAAAATTATGCTGCTTTTGCCTTATAGATGCATATAAAAAGATTCGAATTTAATATATTATTAAGCGATTATATCATACATTCTGTTCACAGTCTTTGTTATACTGTAGGGCCAACATTTGATCAATCGTGTCGGTGCTATTAGACGCTAGGCCAACATTGGGCGCCGGACGGTCGTTGGCAATCAGTGTCGACTTGCTGCGACTTGGGTCCACCTTGATAGCCGGTCCTTTCTAATTTTCACTGCCAGTTAGTTCATAAATATAAAAAAAATACTATGAATTTGATTCAAGAATTCTCGAAGAGCCTCGATTTTCCGTGACAAACATTTATATTTTCTAAATAAAGCGATGATCATTATTTTTAAGTTATTCTATTCGGGTGCAAACTTGTACACACTGTATGCTTGATATTTTTTCCTCAGTTACCTAAAATATTTAGAAGTAAGTATAGTATATATTTCCCTTTCAATACAGTAGCAGCTTAAAAGCCTACATAATTATGCGTTTTTACAGGTACACGGCATTACGCGAGTCGAGTTAGAAAGTGCCCGGACGTGTACCGTCTTCTCGAGTATGACTGGAGATAGACGCAATCTCATTAGAAAAATACAAACTTCGTCATTTGCTCCCCCGCCCCTCTGTCTGTCGCAAATTAATATTGATCGCGATCGCTGGGACCGGTAGTTTGTGTCTATTTATCGAGTACTTTGTATAATTCTGCCTTGAAACGTGCCCTTATAAGGCTATCGTTGTGAAAGAGAAGGCTTTGACTAGTTTCTAGTACCTAATAAATGATTTCATCAAATGTGTAGCGAAAGTAAAAGGGGTAATGTTTTAGTTAATAAGTATATTGTATAATTTGCTGATTCTATTAGAAACGTTTACAGAGAATCATGCAAGTTGATAACATTCCTATTTGTCTTATGAAGAAGAGCAAGTTACTGGTATAACAATAAAGCGATTTAAGCGCAGACCATAAAAACTGGTTAGACAAATTTTGTTATATCTTTGAGTTTGTTATAATTATCTAAGAAACGTGTATGCAGTGCTAAAATGTTTGACCACACTTACGCCTTCCTATTTAATTTTATTTTACGCGTCTAAGTCAATCAGCTAAATTGAAAATGATGTACCAAATGGTGCTTCCAACATAAAGTAGGCACTAAATAAAATAAAGAATACACATACGTCTAAGCAGAATAAAAACTGTACAGCATATCGTAAGCCCAGATACCTACAGATTAAATGAAATTAAATTGCATCGAGCAAGTGAAATTATTATATAAAAATAACCACAAAACATAGTAGAAAAAGGGTTATCAATCTAAATCATTTAAATACGAAGATGATCCGTAAACAGTGCGAGGTGTCAAATGGGGTTATAATGATGGTGATCTCCGATTGGTGCCGCAGCGCTCGCGCCGGGTGACGCGTGACATTTCGTGACGCGCGTTATTCCGTGACGCGTGACATTTCAATCTGCGCCCGGGGACATTCCGATGCGTCTCAGTAACGCGAATTCATTAAGTATGCAATTTTCTCCTTACGTGTTTATATCAAGTGTATTCTAGATAATTCGATTCAAGGAAAGTGAGGAATTGAATTAACATTTGATTGAAAAACAAAGTTAATTATTGAGAAATCCCGGAATCCTGACTTGCACTGTTGTTAAAATAGTTATTTTACAATTTTTTGTTTATTCTAAACATGTTTTCTAATGAAACTCTTGGGATTGTTTGTTCTGTATTATGAAGATTTAAGGGTAACGGTTGTCCTGTAGTAAGTAAGGGTTAGAGTTATTAATAGGTTAGACAAAAGAGATACATATTCATTAAAAAAAACCGAATGATGCGCTGATAAAGCGTTTAATTTGAGAATGAATATGAATTCACATTTTATTAAAGCAACCCCAGGAATCAAAGTAACCCCATTCCACGGAACTGAAGAAACTTTGGTTATTCTCGAGCCTAGGAATAAAAACGGCAAGTGCACCGTGAATAATTGATCAAAATGGCGACCTATTAACAAGGGGATAGTGAGCTATGAATAGTGCGAATTGCCGCAATGCGTGTCATAATGCGCGCGGCGTTATGAGCGCATGCGCAGGTAATCGGCGCGTGGGCACGCCGTGTCGCACCGTACATAGGGAACGCAGACAAGCCCGGAGGAAAGTCACAAAAAAAACTTTTTCTTAAGTCATAGTATAGTTAAGGTCATAAACAGATATATGCACCTTCCCAACTAGATTACTTAAGATATCTGCCACAACTAAGATGATGGGATATCCTAAAATGATTATTAACAGCTAGTTATAATTTGCTCGGAATTGAAACCCAGTGTCAGTAAAGATAGCAATGAAATGAGTTCAGCCGTTTTTAATTTTAACTCAAGGTGGTCTACAGAAGGTAAGGATACAATTAGGAGAGTAGGATCCATGGTAAGCCGACTCCTTTTAGTTTTGATGGCGTTGAACTGAACTAAATAAGTTAGCATCGTCCCGATTGGACGTTCTGTTCGTCCGTTCAACCAATTCATTCCGAAGAGACCGGGTTTAAGCAAAGCACGAAAAGAGTCCCGGCAAGAACTGATACTTGAGGCATTCTGACATTAATCACCACTAGTTCGAACGAGCACCCGTGTATGACAATTCAAATCTATCGGTGCCTCAATATCGCTAATCCGAGAGCACAGGCCAGTATCTCTTATCTACTTATCTACAAGAGCAAAGAGAAAAGGTACAATATGTGTAGAAATAAGTAGTAAGGTACATCTGTAGCTGTACTGTGTCTGAATAATCTATTAGAAGCGAAAAAATAAAAATGATATGCCTTATTTCATTATAATTCTTTTATTTTCTCTTCAATAGTGCTAATAAAATATTTGGAATTCGTTAGCAAACGTAATGCTACGAGTATAATAACATTTCATATGTCCTTTGTCCAGACTAGTTTATAGTGATAGCACTGTGCGCGATGGCACACGTGGCCTGACGAATCTGCCGCGCGTAGCCAATGATCAGCGCGCGTGATAATCTGTGTGAGAACAATACCTAGCTGGACTTGTGGAAAAGACCGTCTATGAAAAGAGGGACGAAATAAACTAATAAGGAATAATAGGCTCATATTGCCTGGTATAGGTACATTTGTTTCTCTTGTTTGGTCGAAAATTTTACATGGTGAATCCGTAGATTTTTCAAGGATGTTATACTTAACACAAATAACCCTGTGTTACGTAATCTATTTCAATCCTGCAAATAAAGTTTCAGCGGAATAGAAGAAATTTGCGACCAAATGATAATTTGATCAAACATTACAT
Source organism: Eudemis profundana (assembly GCA_947034925.1). Classification (NCBI taxonomy): domain Eukaryota; kingdom Metazoa; phylum Arthropoda; class Insecta; order Lepidoptera; family Tortricidae; genus Eudemis; species Eudemis profundana. The sequence goes on along the minus strand of OX344796.1, from coordinate 18,858,782 downwards.
TTTATCTACAACAAAGCTTGATACAATTTATTTGCGCGAAATGATATGAAAACTTCCGAAAAGCCAAAAAATATATAATTTTAGCAAAAAACGTTTAGTTTCAAATGATGTGCTAGATATAGATATGGCAATAGATGGCGCTGGCCTTTAAGGCCCAATGGCACGTTAATCCTGTTTTTTTTTTAGTTTTCTCAATGTCATTTCGCACAAACAAAATGTGTCAACCTATAAAATAAAACGCATTTTAACATAATTTGTGCCGTGGAGGCAAACGTTACGAATCACCTTAAAACCGGGATTCTCTCTTAAACAATAATCGGCAAAGTAATGTTAGGTTTGTTATTTCTTATAGAAAATAGATCCTAAAGTCACGTTGATGAGTGCATTAATTAACTAAGCTATCATTCATTTCATTTCATTTATTCAATAACAATTACAATTGTGTTTGAAATTCTTATACTAAATACCTGCATACTACCTAATCTAAAGAAATATAAATTGCAATATTAATACACTCCACAATATAAATAAATAACAGTAATAATGTCAGATAAAAATTAAATTCGTTGCATAATTAATAGTTTGAATACATTATCAATCATGAGATCAGAGCATAAAGTAGATAAATGAATAACATTATTTTTAATATATATAAAAAATGTCCTGTGAACTAAAAGTTAACAGGTCGTCACAAAACTGACTATTAGTGTCAAACTGCATAGTGGCAAACTATTTAAACATAAATAGCTTAAGTTTCGCCTTACCGTACATTTTAAAACAAAAATGTCAATACACTAACAACGGTTGAACTGGGGATTGAAAAATAGACTCTAAGGGCTCAAGTAAAATAGGCGTTATACTTATGAGACATTAATATGTGAAAAACTAGCCCGTGAAAACCTGTGGGCCCTAACGGCCGAGTAAAATGTCTTGCATTCGGACTGCGTAGTTTAATTTTTAGCCTTTCTTAGGTATGCTTATTGCTTAGTAAGTAATTTAGTTTATGGCGCGATGATATTATTTATAAACAGGCAGATAGATGGTGATAGTTGAACGTTGGCGGGTGTGAAAGGGAGCGAGGTAGGGGGCAATTAGGGAGCGTTTAGGATGTTTATCCGGTTAGTGGAGCCGTGCTGGGGACACAGGGCTGTGTCCACCACAGCCTTTGGAAAATTATCTATTAATTTAGTCGTATTTCAATAATTATAAAAAAGCATCGTCATGATTATTTAAAAGTTACGCTCTTATTGGCAGTGTACCTTCCAATCTTGCCTGTTTTACACTAGGTCTTTAACGTTTTGATAAGACACAATACCAGCTTTTTCCTTCATTTGATCTGTCTGGCTACGCTCAGGTCCCTACCAGTAGCGTGGCGTCCAAAGAACTCGATTCCTACCGACTTGCATAATATCAGGCATTTGAGCAGCTTATTCTACAGCTGTTAAGGAAAATGCACGCCATATCTGCACCGGCTTGCCCAAAGATATATTTAACGCCACGCCACTGGTCCATACCTCTCCTGCTCTTTTATCTATTGCAGAATTATTTTAAACCTACGGGCACGATGATAAATAATATGGTGACATGATTATAAACGAGCTTGTAGTGCGAATTTATTTTTCAATACGGCATCAAAGGCGAACAGAACGTTTTCAAGCGTCAAATTAGAAAATATAGCATTTTTATTTCATCAGACTTTTGTTCAGATTGTGTGCAGATACAGTTTTGGTTATTTACTCGGCAGTAGTCAACGACAGGTTACCATTAAAAAGCATTGAAGAATAGTGTGAAATGTATACTCGTAGCTATCTCCGAAACATTATCAACAAATTTCTTTATTAAAGTGATATCACGTCACAACTCACAAAAAATTATAAAAAACTATCTATTCAGTGACATCCCTGGCGCCCGCATGGCCACACTCCACGCAGTTTAATTTTTGTCATCAGTAAATCGACGCGTGTCTCCTTCTACACACAAAACAGGCCAATTTGAACCTTAGTATACTTCAATACAGGGCTCCTGTCAGCTGCATCTTTGAAGTTGGTATTTTCTTACCCCTTTGGGTGTGAAAAACGAGAGTTAGATAGGGGTGGCGCGTGTTTTATTATTTTGGGAGCCGATCGGCAATACGGTAGCGGTAATGGACGCGTGATGGATCGCGGTTCCGTCAATATGCCGGGACATGGATGCCTCGTACGGGAGGTTATCAGAAAGGGATGCATCAAGCAAAATGTGACTTCTCGGGTTACAGAATTGGAGGAATCTACCTTTAGAATTAAACGAATTATGTCTTATGTTCACTACTGTAAAAAAATATAAATTCAAATTTTATCCGACGTCAAAAAAGGAATTCACACATAATATATAGCCATTTGAGTATTTTTATAATAACTCCTGGTCTCGTGTATTTATTCGTCGTATATAGGACCGTTTGAGCTCGTTTACGTATTTAAAAAATGTATAAATTTATAAAACTCCATGATTTAATAAAAAAAAATAAGTCAACTATCAGAAATTACGGAGATTATCATAATTAGAACATATAGATAGTACAATCGAAGACACTGCTAACTGACCACTTGTCACCCTTATTACAATGTATTAAGGTCTTCTGATGGTCACTTTTAACTGTGTCTTCGTTTGTACTGAATAGTCATACTGTGTGTTTTCCATCAATAATGTTATACCTGAACAGTACTAGATATAAGAAATGATTAGATAATCCCGATTATCGCTTTTATTAATAAGTAGTGCAAATACATCCGATCCAAGGCGCCGCTTTTTTCAACTTTCAATAGCAATACAGTTTTCATTAATTTAACACCTTCTGGAAACATTTACGAATGCTTATCTTTCTACACTTGTTGCACTAGATGGTACAAAAACCTACTCTTTAGTTACACCCAATCACAAATTGTCTTGGAGAGCGATCATTATTTGTTCGTTCGTTATTCACCATGTGTTGACTATGGATGTTCATGAACAAGGCGTATTAATACCTAATGAATAGGTTGCGTTGCCACATATCTTATAACGTGGCGCTTACTGCACTTGGCCCTCGCACAGTATAAATATTGACTAAACCAGTACTACAACTAGACCTTTTGGAGCGCTCTTAAGCAATATTAAGCATATGCTCGCCAAAATATCATGACGTGGTAAAGACTAATAGCGGTCAACATCCATCAAGATTGTGCCGAGGCGCGCGTCTAGGAATGAATAGATAATTTTTAGGGTTCCGTACCCAAAGGATGCCATAGGAACCCTATTACTGAGCCTCCGCTGTGTGTCCGTCTGTCTGTCCGTCTGTCCGTGAGTCACAGGGCTCTAGCTTTGGAACCGTGATAGGAAGGGACTTAAAATTTTCACAGAATTTGTATTTCTATTGCCGCTAGAACAACAAATAATAAAAAGAAAATTTAATTAAGAATTAAAGGGGATCCCCATACAACAAACGTGTTTTTTTGGCGTCTTTATGCTTGATTTTAATAGGTAATGGTAATAGGTAGATACTTGATATATTCACAGAATGAGGATTGTTGGCACAAGGCGAAACCGAGAACATTTCTTACTTTAGAGGCCTAGGTATGTAATAAACTGTTACTGTTCTTGAGTTATATTTACTGTAGCCCTCGGTAACCTTTACCGGTGTTCCATCTGTCTGCTCCAATAACGTTTGAATACATCCATGAGCTGCTTATCCAGAGAAAAACTAAGCGATTACATAACTTCGGTAAGAGATTGTAATGCACGCAAGAGGCAGAATCAAGGGTTGATTGATTTAAGGGCCGGCATTGAAAGAAATTTCTCATTTAAGCACCTCCCATTACCCCGCTACCGGGGCTGCTCCCCTTAAGGGGATTCGCCAATGTCGCCATCTGTTTATAATATTATGAACTTTTCAATCCTTGGACAGCGTAGCGCCACCTAGTAGAATATCTTTTAACCACTTGTGTTTACTATGAACTTTTCGAACCATGCTCTGAGTAGGGGTCCATATGGGCTCATATAAAATTGGTATTTCGATTTTTTATACAAATAACGATTTGTGACTATACTCATAATTTCTCCGAAAAATTTTGCTCATAATTTTTTTGAATATTTATTAGTACTACTACCTACATTGCCTATAATAATAAAAAAATCGAATTTTTGTACACGTAATGTTATTACTTAGATGTTATATGTACCTATAATGTTATTGCCAAGAATTACTTAATTAATAAAGCTATTACATATAAATATTTTGCTCATAATGATTATAAGTTATATGTATAATTTGAAATCAACGTGTGGGCGGTTCTCCTCAAAACATTATTCTTGACCAAAAAAATGTCTATTTTACAAACCCCGCGACAGAGCATCTTTATTAAGCCAGATGTATACATACATGAAAAACATAACGTTTTATCATAAAGGCACGGAACAAAACCCATTAATTTTCATTATATTTACTTTTTTGTTTAAAATGGTGTTTCTGATAATGACTCCTTATGATAATAATGACGTTTTTGTAGAAAATAATGATGACTCGTTGCCAACAATGATTTTCACCTGAGAATCAGGTCTGATGTATATTGATTTAAGTGTTTTTTTTTGTTATGGTTTATGATATGGACGTCAAAAATAAAATTCGAATACATCGACACTGGAAATTTCAAATTTCGTAAGGGACAGTTATCGTAAGCACACTAAATACACCATTGGAATCAATAGGTATTTCTTTTCTATCTGTTCTATTGAAATTTTGATAACACTTCAAATAAAAAAATTATGAGATGATAAAAATTTGTCGTAACTTCCTAAAATTTAAAGTTGTATCATACAACATAGTGCCCATACGGTCACTTTGTTAAAGGGGTCAATTTAGCATACGAATTTATATTTTCATACATTTTATGGTTAATCACTTATGTGCTACATTTTTAAGTCCTAAAGGGGATTTTAACAATGTAGCAGTGGTGTGGCTTCCATAGAACCCGATTCCCATCGGCTTGCCTATTTTTGCAAAGCATATGACCGGAGTATCTACTACTCCCGAAGAAAAAGTAATCCAAATCTGCTTCGGCTTTTCTAAGAATATATTTGACGCCACGCCACTGCAATGTAGTAATATACGCGTTGTAATCCGTTTAAGTTGTTTTATTACAATGAGTGATTATCGCGGAAAGCGAAGACAATATTATAAACTTATTCTTTTCTTAAACAGTTACGACAATACTGATTAGGTATGGTTATTTGGAACTCTAAGAATTATAATTTTTATGCCACACCTGGCCATAAAGTGGCTTTTTCTGTAAGCGTAGCGTACGGAAAAAGCCGCTTTCTGGCCAAGTGTAGACATAAAATGACGTACATAATACGGGAGGTAGTAAAAAAAGCCCTCGATTGCAGATTTACGTCCCTCGCTTGCAGCTCGGGCCGCAAACTTCTGCGATATCGGCCTTTCTTTGTATTACCATCCTAGTTGTGTAATATACTATTATGTGCAAGTAGCCGAGTTTTGAATATATTACACCACAACTAGGCTTCGGTATTCCAAATAGCCCCAGGAAACTTTACATACCTGTTTCAGTCAAAAAATAAAAGACAAAGCTAATTTTTTACTATTATTAAACCGCGCTTATAATACGATTGAGCACATATGTCGTTTTTGAAATAATACTTGAAGTGACATGACAATGTAACTGATTTCAAGAATACCTTACATGACTTTCTCGCGCAAAAGGCATATTATACTGTGCAAGAATACTTAAGTGATAGTATATAGAATAGTTTAGTAACTAACACCACACAATGACATACCTTGTAACTAACGTAATAAAATAATTGTATTATAAATAAAGTAATTGTATTCTATATTCTATGTTTGAAATGAACAGCATGTATGTCATCGACTAAATTTGTATGCCGCAAGGTACCACATAGTGATACTAAGTAATTATTTTTTCATCACACTTGCTCGAAAATGGTGTCATTACACGTAGGTTCTGCGGGCCGTAAATGTCCTATTACGCCCTAGGGCGTAATGGTTTTCTTTTTAAATTTGAAACGCTGGTTCTGTTTTACTCTTATTTGTCATGTTCAAAGGAAACGCCAACTTACTTTTTAAACTTTTATCACTGAAATATTTATTTAAAGATAACTGTAATTGCAAATACATATAAACACATATTTCGGTAACATTAATTAAATGTTTAAATAATGTATTTCTTTATTTTGCAAATATAAAATCAACTAAAATGGCCGTTAGGTATTGCTATGGTTTCCGAACGTGACTTAACGTTCGCATTGTCTATGGACATATGTGACAAATGTCACTGTCTGTTTTAATATTTTCTTGTCATACTGGATCGAAAAGTAAGGTTATTTTATTAAGATTTCCTCACAAGTGTGATGAAAAACATTGTGTGTGCCACGGGCGGTAAAGGAATTACAAACTCGTGTTATTAAAGCCCTCGGTTTCACCTCGGGCTTATAACAAACACTCGTTTGTAATTCCTTACTTACCGCCCTAGATACACAATGTACTAGTAACATCTTTATTATCTATGTTGGACAAATAAATTATTTTGAATTTGACATTGTCAATGGTGGTGTGTACATATAAATGAAAATACTTATTTCAGTACAAAAAAGTTCTACTTGGGAAAAAATCATTAATTAGATCACCTACTTAAATAAAATAATGTAATAATTGAACTTCGAAAATTATTCCCTCATAACATTATCGTCTTCAGTGCTATCTGCTGGCACAAAGAAAATAACATAGACGATTAGTGTGCTAAATAGTGTTAAGTATGTACGTTGTAATGTAAATAATTACGTTCGGTCAGAATTGTATAATGAGAGATTTGTCAAATACTGTCGACTATAATATTTTTTTATAAAACACACACACACAGCATTTACCAAGAAATACGTTCTAAATGTATTACAGTGAAATCAGGATAACTAGGAGCTGGGTAAATGAGAAACCTCCATATCTGGAACTCATGCTGAGGTCTCTGCACTTAAAGCACTGAATTAGGTACCTCTGTTAGTGGGACACAACAGACCTCTATGTCTGTGATTAGTTCTTTCGATTTTATCATCTTATTTGCCTCCGTAAGTGAGACGACATAAAAATGACCTCTGTTAGTGGGACACAACAGACCTCTATATCTGGGATTACCTAGTTCTTTCGATTTTATCGTCTTATTTACCTCTATAATTGGGATTTCTTTGAATTTTATAGGTACCTCTGTAACTGAGACGACATAATTTTTTTCTTTCCGACTCGGAATTTATTGCAGATAAATTTCCGTTTTGTTTACTAATTTTTAGCCTACCCACGAATTTAGCACGTGGTAATTGTGCTTAAATTATCTCAAGTTTTAGTTTGTTTTTTCTATAGTCCGGATGTTTAGGTAATTGATAAATGATGAATGCTGAAACGATGGTTTAAATTAAATTGAAATATGCAGAAAAGAGGGCTTAAATATTTATCATTGCGTGAATAATTAAGGTAATACCTAGCCCTTTATAAATAAAAATCGAAAGATACGTGATGAAATCTGTGTCGTTTATAAAAACATGTTTGATTTTCTTTTTAGAGGACGAAGGTGAAATTTGTCGAGTGTGCATCAAATTCAGTGAAACATCAGTTGCTCTTTACTCTCACTCACACTCACTCACTCTCACTCACACACATTCATTCACTCACAAACATTCATTTACTCTCACACACACACACACACACACACTAACTCACTGTCACTCACTCTCTCACTCTCTCACTCACTCACATTCATTAACGCACTCTCACACACTCACTCACGTTCATATACTCACCCATTCAATTACTCTCACACTAGGTTACTGACTCACATTCACACACACCCGGTCACTTACACACTCACTCCCGCACAATCACTCACTCACATTCACACACACTCACTCACCCACACACGCTCAAACACTCTCACTAACTTCCACTCATACATGCAATCACTCTCAGTCACTCACTCACATGTTCGAAACTATAAAATACACGTCTATTATCTAGGAATTCATATACTAAAATCATTATTAGTAACAATCGTCATTATACTCCTAACACATTGTCATTTTAGCAACACGCGTCATTGATGTCTCTGACAATCTTGCCGAAAATGATGTTGCCAATAATGACAAATTCTAGAAAATGCGGCTTTACAAAACAATTAGGTATATTAACAAGACAAGAATGCACTAAATAGTGTTAGTCCCATGTGTACTTTGATATGGTTATACAACAATACTCCACTGTAAATAAAATTATGAAGATACGGTGAAAAATGTGAAAGACGATAATGATGACAAACTTTGGAGAATCAAAATGAAAAGCTTACTACTCGAATCTCGCGATATGTATCATCTCCGAAGTTTGCCGATCTACTGAGGTGCGGGGTGAAGTGTTAATTTTTTTCTTTAGAAAATAATTTTAATAAACGTAACTAAAAATAATAAAAATAAATAAAAAAAAATATTGCTGAAATAAATCTAATAAAATTGTGACATGACCTAGTCTCGAACTCGATTCAATAACGCGCCGCACCGGGTATAAATCTCGTCACTGCCGACTACGCTATCTCGAGTATTGAAGATGCTGTTGAATTAGAGCATCAGTATCAGCATATGACTTTTGATTAGATTATGGAATTACGTTTTAGGTTTAGTTTTCGGCGATCATTTACTAAGTAGGTACTTGTAGCAATCTAAGAAAATAAGTATCTAGGTATAAAATATGTCCTAATAATTGAGAAGATCAATTCGAAGCATAAAGAAATAAGCATATTATGCGCTGATGGAAAATCAGTAGGTATCTCTAACCAAGGTCACGCGACCATTCTTTTCGTACACCGCCGGCTGTGGGTAGGTAGGTATTTATCGCAACGCACGAAGTTATGCGCCACGTAGTTTGGTAGGTACCTACATATTATAATTTTAATATTTAGGTATATGGATAAATAATAGTACATTACACAACTAGGGTGGTAATACAAAGAAAGGCCGAGATCGCAGATGTTTGCGGCCCGAACTGCAAGCGAGGGAATGCAAAAATGCCAAAACATAAATAATAAACATGTTTTCATATTATTAATAAGTAAAAAAAAGTGACCATCTCGAGGATTCGAACTATAGACTAATACTTTGGCCGAGGTGCATTACGCGCCCGCTCGTTGAGCCGTTCGGCTATAAAAACAGTGTGCCCGCGCTCGAAAATAGGAAGTTCTTTCTACACCTTCAGAATGGCCCACTAGTCGCGACGCGGCCGCTGGGACAAACGAACACAGGTCTGACCTCTGTAAAGCCTCACCGGCGAATGGGCGTTACTTGTAATAAGGGACGCATTTATAGTTCACGCGCATCACAGAAAGAGAACGCCATATACAGTACGTGCCTGGGTTTTTTGGCGTAAGCGCCAGATATAAAAATACGATTAAATCAAAGATATTATTATGTTTTATTAACATTTTTTTTAATTACTTAAAAGATAAAGGCATGAATGACATTTTTACATAATTTTACCGTTTATTAATCGGTTGTTTGTTCATACTACACAAAAAACGGAATTTGAAGACGCATTTTCGGATCTCTTATCTATCGAAGAAATTTTAAGCAAACATGTTTCCACCGTAATCACTGAATAGGTTATATAGTCAAAAAACACATATCTGAAAAGCAGCCCATTTCATAATGTAGATTTTACAAAAATCTCACTAAAAAATAGCTTAAATTTTCGATGACGAGCCTTAATTTCTTTTTTTAGCTTGACTAGGCGCCTTATTGAGCGCGTTTCTTAATCGTCGCTATTATCCCTCGAGTAGTTTAAAAAGCTATTGATATCATCTGGTTTAAGTATATCTCTAACAAGGCATCTATTAGCACTTTTTTATAGTTTTAGTACCTACTGTCATAATGTTGTTGTGATTTCTTAAATGTTCAATTTAAACTACATTTAGTGGTATAAAACTATAATATAGTGTAAATTATTATAATCTCTAATAATTATTAACCTAAGGAAAATTAAAAACAAACAAAAATCTGGTTATCAGGTTCATTAAACAAATAGCCCTACTGTATTTTAATCAATGCTCAAAATTGTTACACGTGTATATTATACTCGTAAGTCGTCGCTTTTTAGAATTTCGTACTTAAAGGGTGTCAACGGAACCTTAATACCAAGTCTTTACATACTGTCTTTTCGTCCCTCCATCCGTCGAAGCTCTCTTTTAAACCTTATCATACACCTAAACTTGTTATTTTATTTTCATGCAACCTATTGCTAGGTATGGATGCAACAACACCATTTTAATCATAAGTATGGCGGTATGAAATTCGTTTTGTGTGAGTCATTTGCGCACTTCACTTGGTCGCTCTGTTTCTTCTCAAACAAAAATTGACTACCTAATACCAACGCCAATAAGTTACAATATCAAAATGATTTAAGCGTTGCACGCCCAGATTATCTGGGGGCACGGCAGTGCCCCCGCCAAGTCGAGCAAAACAAAGGCTCGGCTGTACCATCCTTTTCTCGAAGCCATTCAGGCCGTTTTCAGCCTCCTGTAATTTTGTGCTGGCTAAAGCTAGAGCCCTGAATTTCCAGCGATATCATCTATATCATAGGTCATAATAAGACTTAAATATATTCTCAATAACATACAATTTGAACGTGCAGTTTAAGAACTATTGCACGTCAAATTTCCTTAATTTTGTCACTGGCTGACTGACTGACCTTAGAATTATGATGATAATTCTAAGGTACTTCTAGCAGACCCACAAGCTCCTAATTTTAAACATAATTAGCTGTTAGCCTATCATGTCATGCAAAACCTAAAAACATTGCAACTTCAATACAAACTGCATAAGTGCCTAAGTTTGTAATCCTATACAAATACATGCGATTAGGTACTAAGTTAGTTTTGTAGCATTACATCTCAAAACTTTTTTGTTTTAGAAGGACTGTGTTTCGAGACTTGCATCTTTTTACATGTAATGTTTTTAATGGGATTAATCTTATTTAGGTTATTGTTTCATTATCAGAGGGCGTGTTATAGTCACTTAGGAGGAACAGCCTAGTTCTAATAGGTACAAGAGTGGCTAACATGGGTTTCCGATTATCGGTCTAAAGAAGACGTTTAATCAGGTAATAGGCGGTGTAATGAGCATCCCTGTAGAGACGCGGGCGCAGCGACGATAGCATCTCGCGCACGCGGCGATGGCTGATAAAACACGCATCATAGATCCACTCATTAGCTGGGCATTTATGTCTTCAACTTATGATGATATGTTATGGATGTGTAGACGTCTCCTATTGAGTGGTTAGAAGTTGTAACTACAGAAAGAGTCGTTTGGGTTTACTTCGTCCACATTTCCATTGCATCCATTTCCTATGTCGTTCACATTCCCACGTCGTCCACATTCCCAGTTCGTTCAGATTCCCGATTCGTCGAAATTCCTAATTCGTCTACCGTTCCAAGTTAAGTTACACTCTAAAAAATCTGAGTCAACTAAGAGAGATTTTCTCTTTGTTGGCGTTAACTTAAATAAAACAAACAAGATTAATATCTAAACAACAATCTAGAATCTTGATAATTTTAACAAATACTTATATTCCTTGTTTCTATCATTATTTTCTTCTTTGTATGATTCGATCATGTTTAATTAGTTACCTTATACATCAATGTCTGTTGAATCAAATCAGAACATGGCTAATTGAACTATGATAAACAATCAATATCATCTTACCTAGTAGGTGCATCTAACGTCTTGTTAGGCTCGTATGGAATCAAGATGCTTGATTATAACTATCACAATCTTGTTAAGAGAAAACAATTTTTTTTAGAGTGTAAATCCCCTGTACCTGCTTACTCGTACTCTACCTACACAAAGCGGTCTCGATTTTTTTTTTCAGGTTTGGAAATAATATGGCTGAATAGAAGAATACGCACCAAGTGTGGGAATGTGGATGAACTGGGAATGCGGACAAATTGAGAGTTTTTGGACGAGATGAGAAAACTGTGTTTCCTTGTGAATAAGGTTCCTAGCTTATGTCAGTCAACATTTCGTATAGTACCTAATGCTCCTGGCAATGTTCACAAATGACTAATAAATTCTGAGATTTTTCATGAAAACATAACAATGTACCTACCTACCTAATTTCCAGCAGATAGGAACCTAGTAAAATGATACTTAGAAAATACCAAGAATGTTTCAATTACTTTCGGCTTTTTTATGGACTCATGGTCATTTAGTTTCTCGATTGTTTATTAATCTTTTGGCGTAGTAAGGGTACCTACTTACCCCTACTAAAAATTTGCAAGGCAACCTAAAATATGTCAATAATTCGCTTTGTAATTGCATATATTTACGCTTAGTTACGAATTTACAGGGTAGGTAGGTAAGAGTAAATCAACATAATTAATCGAGCTGGTACAGCTCGGAACTTGCGAAACTGCCCATTGTATTTACTATTGTAGGTGTGATCTTTGTGGTCTTAGACTACCTACTCCAGGCAGCTACGTTATGTTTACCTACATACAAATATCCCGAGAACATGATGTCAAGTCGGGACGTTATCTCGGGAGATGTCATAACGAGCACAGAACAATGGCTAGGCGCGGCGGTTCCGTGCGCGTGCGCAGCGATAGGCGCGCGGGCGGGGCGAAGGGCGTGGCCGCGCCGCCATTGGCCCGCATGCAAATGCGCCGCCCGCGCAATCACTGCGCCATCGCGAGCACCATTGTTCGCCGCAAAAACGCGCGTCGCGAGCCCGCTCGTTTGTCGGAGCGTGTTCGTGCAAAAACTACGGAATGCGCATAACAAGAAATCAGAGAAAAAATTGCGGCTGCGGTTTTTCACCCGCGATTTATTTCCCGCGGGCGACGTCGCGAGCCCTGTCGCCGCGCGCGCAAAAACTAGACCCGCGCCCGAGCACCCGCGCACGCTAAATTGCGCCCGCAGTATGCGAGCAGTCAATTGGCGACGAGGCCATTACTTTTAAATCACATTTACATTGAATGCGCGAGCGACGTCCGACGACCCGATGCGATGCACAATTAAAATAAGGCAATAAATTAACAGGTAGGTATAAGCAGGTACGCTCCTTGTACTGCGAGAATCTCAATCGATTTCCGAATAGCACGCAGCAGTTACCATCAGCCACTGCGGCTGAGACCGGAGATTTAGATGGAGTTACCCAAAAGGTCATTGGCCAGATAGATTAGGTACTTATATCTGTTGTATTATTTAAACTGTACAGCTCGATACCTACCTACTAAACAAATCGTAAGTCGCACGAAGAACTTTTCATTACACAGATCTTGGCAATGGCAACCCGCAGGCAGATGCAGATGTAGATATTAAGTGGCCATTCAAGAATATAGGTAACCATTTCGGAAACTGTTAAATAATTAAATCGAATCCGTTGATCCAAATAAGGGTACTCGAGGCATTGGCAATTCTAATTAGTCCTCGCTTCATTAGGTTACAGTAATTAGTCAAGGTATCTAAGACTTATGAGTATGTAAATAAAATGTGTCGAGATAAAATCCTACAGTGAGTGTTAAGTATAGAGCACCTTATGTCTGCACAGGAAGGTTTGAATCGGTGGCAGACGAGCAGTCTCATTACAGTCACCTGGTCGCATTAGAGCCGAGTGGCATTCATTACGAGGTAAAAACTGGTCGTGCATGTGAATGAGTGGTCGTCGGCGGCCGCCGGCCGGCGGGTGACTCGCCCAATTTACAATAAAACGCGCGGAACGTCCGGCGGCGCAAAAACCGCCCGCGCCCGCGCATATGAATGGGAGGGCTTTTTGCGCAGGGCCTTACTCTGCCGCTCGCGTAATCACTGCGGATAAGACACGACTGTCGTTCCTGATGGTCACTTAGAAACTTTCCGAATTTCCAAAATTTTGCTGAACTGAAACTTGTAGCTTGTCTTTTCAATTAGTTCTTCTTTTATGGGTATTTTTTTGAGTATATATTTCAATCGAAGTAACTTGTACTGATTTGCATGATATTTTGAGTTGATTGTGTTTACTCGTACCCAGCCGGTCGGGTCGGTCGATAGTATCAACAAGATAATCGAAAACTCTAGGTACCTATAGGTACCCACTAAAAGCATGTAGTTTCGACGAATATGATGACGAAAATCAGATTATAGTGACACTTAATAAGAACATGGACAAAATTCCGGTTTCTTTCGGAGATAGTATTAGGTACAGTGAGGTGCTGTTATTTTAATTGCACCGAAGCTTCTAGAGAATCAAAGGGTCAACATTTAAATATGTACCTAACCTACCTAAATATACCAAATATAATAAATATGCAAACTGGTGAGTTTCTTGCGGCATTTCTTCTCACTATTCATGGATGGTCATTTTCCAAAAACCAAAAATTACCATCCAAAACCTTACCTTTAAAAGAGCCCTGGAGGTCTACTTGCAATTCTTCTTCTTAGTCGTATCCATCATGATTGATGATCGTGGTTGGTGGTCGTCTTTCTGGCACGAATACATTCCCGCCATCGACTCCTGTCCATCGCGTTCCTCACTACATCGTATACCTATAGAATTTTCCAAACTTTCGTCTCCCCTTCTCATTATATGGCCAAAGTAACACAGTAGGCGCTGTTCGCAGATTGTGGACAATCTACTTGCAATAAATAATTTGATTTCATTTATAGAGACGGTCACTGCTGCTAAACGCCCCAAAAAGTTCATCAACTAACGGCAGCTCCGGGTCATCAGTTCACCAAGAAGGGGTGGATTGGCAGTCTAGTCTTAGTCTATGACCAGAAAAGCGTCATCGTAGCTGTCTTGCTCTGATTATGTAACCGCGGCGAGTTTTTGCGCGACACAATGTCCGCCGCCCGCGCACCGCGTCGCAGGCGCATGGAAAATGCAACAGATTATCTCGACGACCACTGGCGCTCATTAAAATAACCGGCAGAGGGCTGGCGTGCCCGGGAATGTGCTGGAAGTACTCGCTCAATGGATAGATAAGTTTAAGAGAAGATGGTTTTTGCCTGGAGCTTCCGGTATAAAACTACATGAACTGTTAGAGATTCATGAATGTTTCATAAATGTACTTATTAACGGCATTTTGCTAAGTGCGATTTGACAAATCTCCATCCATCTTCGCGACAACCCGTATACAACGGAGTTAAATAAAATTTAACAAAATATCTATAAGGTAAACTAATTGAAATGGCCATGCAACTTAATACCTAGAAATAGAAAAGATGACGAACGGAGAGTTTATGTTATGACTGGAAAAAATACCAAGCACTGACAAATCAAAATGTAAAAACCAACGCTACAATATTTATGCAAAACAGAAATGGAAAAGATATCCCAGTGTCAGCTACCTATAGTACCTATGAGTATCAAAAAATAATGATAATAAGAATTTTATCACCGAAAATAAGCTCTATATGTTTGTACGATCAACTACAGAGAAAAAGAAGAAATCACGTAGTTGTAAGCCCTAAGTAATTTCTACATTAGAAAAAAATACTCAATCATAGAAAATTTGTTTAACGAAAAAACATGATTAAATTTAAATAGTTGATTGAACTTGATTGGCGATTAAGTTAGTTTCAATTAATATTTTGATATACGAATTATTTTTGATGGAATTAATCATTTCAAATTTAGTTTCATTAAAATTTAGATGTTTCTTGGGTTTTTTTTAATATTGATGATTTTAGTCATGAATGCCCAACTCTGCTACAAATGTATGACAGGGGGGTTTCTTTGCTCAACAGCTAACCGAAGATTCATACAGGAACAATAAGAATTTCAAACAAAGCTACATAATAGTAGACTAACGGTGCTACCACACCAATCGAGCAATGTCAGTCGATCATAAGAAACTCATCGACTGCAATTATAGTTTTTTTTGGTCGATCGACGATGGATCCTAAGTAAGACCCTAATACTTACCTGCTCGTAAAATGACAAAATTATACGGCAATTTGTATTTTTGAATCGTCTAATAATGCCATAATATCTGCTTAGGTACTTGAAGAAGGTGATCTGAAAGGATTTTATTTTAACTGAAATTCTTTACAATCCGTTGTTGTAAAGCAATTGAGCTTGACGGGCAATGAACCCAATATCTTCTCGATCGACGAGTGCAATCCAATTGTAATTTTAATTCGGTTTCCATTACACCTAAACGGCCTAATCTCGCGCACGAGCATGAGTTGTGCGCAGATGCCATCGCGCGTTAATTGTTTCCTTCTCCGGGCTTATTCTGGTTGCCACCCATAGCCATCGTTTCTAATCGCCTTCATATAGGAAAAGGCTTAAAAACGTTTCAATCGTTACTTCCGTGTCTTATGAAATATTGATCAATCAAATGGCAAATGAAGATTTAAAAAAATGGTCGTGCGCACTTTCTCTTATTTTCATTTAAGCAATTTACAAATTGTGTTACCCTTATGAGGGCTAACAATTTTAAACTCACCGGATGTTGATTTACTTGAAGGGATTGAAGATATACATACAGGCTGGCTCTAACGGTGGGGCTTTAGGTAAAGTTTGATTCTTTTCGATAAACTGAGATACATTTGGTTTATTTTCAAATTAAATTCATCTTCAAAGTTTGGTTCTGAAAGCAGAGAATTCTCACTTTTCGTATGTTAGTATGAAAAAAAAATAGATTTGACGTGTTTTGAAAAGTTACAAAACGAAAGTAGGTCGCTCAGATTAAAGAGTAAAAGACCCTTTCATTTAAAGCCCCATTGCTTACCTTACCAAATGATTTCGCAAAGCGATTTCTTATACTGAAAAGTAACTAAACTCCGAATTCTAATTCAGAACCAATGTGGGTTGCCACTACAAAAACATAATTTTTGAATGGTATTTATCTAATTATGAAATAACTACACTTACCTATACTATAATTAATCCCATCAAAAACATTACCTACATGTAAAAACACCTACATGTTTTGAGATATAATGTTAAACCAAGTCAGTACCGGGGGGTGTCCACAGAACTCGATTCCAACCGACTTGCCTATTATTTAACCGTGGAGGAACATTTAATACTTCTCAAATAAATAATCTATCTCAAAACTTTTTTGTTGTAAAAGAACTCCGTTGCGAGACTTGCACCTTTTTGCATGTAATGTTTTTGATAGGATCTCATTTCTTTTTGTAAGTAATCTTCCTTTATTTATTACATTCCAATCCATTCTTTTTTGGACTGCAAAACTAACTTTGTAATCGCATGTATTTGTATAGGATTACTTATGTATGCAGTTGTGACTGAAATTGCAATATTTGGAGGTTTTTTAAGGACTTGATAGGCTAAAATCTAACTATGTTTAAAATTTGGAGCTTGTGGGTCTGCTAGAAGTACCTTAGAATTATGATGATGAGTCAGTCAGTCAGTCAGTGACAAAACTAAGGAACTTTGAAGTACAGTTCTTAAACTACACGTTCAAATTGAATGTTATTGAGAATGTACTTAAGTCTTGTTGAGGCCTATATATCCCTGAAAATTCAGGGTTTTAGCTTTAGCCAGCACAAAACTACATAAGGTTGAAAATGGCCTGAATGGCTTCGAGAAAAGGGTGGTACGGCTGTGCCTTTATTTTGCTCGACTTGGCGGGGGCACTACCGTGCCCCCAGATTTATTAGTAGTTTTAAACTTACGATTGAAATAAACAAGTCTCTGTTACTTATTTACATAAATATAAGACGCCTTAATATACATGCAGAGGGGATTTTTGGTACAAAAACTGTTATTGTATTGGTAACACTTCAGTTGTTAGTAACATTCGGTGTGGTTTATTAAAATAAATAAAACCGGTCAAGTGCGAGTCGGACTCGCTCACCGAGGGTTCCGTACAAACTCGTAAGTAGATACGTGAATAGTTCAACAAAAACTGTATGGCCGTTAGCTTAGTAGGAGCAAATAAGTATGTGTACGATTTTTGAAAATTTCTAAAAAACGATGCAATTTAGCAAAACAGTTTTATTTTTCCTGTAATATTTAGGATGATATTAATAATTGGTAATTATTACAGATTTTTTCTGTTCAGTAACTTCGAAGATAATAGGGGGGGAATGGTATTTTTTTGAACGTTTTTGGTCATAAATCAAAAAGTACAAAATTAAGAAAAAAACCAGAAATGGTTTTGGAATCTACAAATTAAGCCCTTTCATTTGATATCCCACTCGATATAATAGCTCTACTTTTCTTTTTCCACATCCCATTTCGGACCCCTTTAAAAAAAAAGCAAAAAAGGTATAAGATTTTTTTTCTATCCAATAGGCTCGAGTCAGCGACTTTTAACACTATTCCAAGTTTCAAGTCGATAGCATCAGTAGATCCTGAGATATCTTGCTGTGACAGACGGACAGACAGACAGACAGACAGACAGACAGACAGACAGACAGACAGAGTCGCACCATAAGGGTTCCTTTTTTACCATTTTGGTACGGAACCCTAAAAATGCACGAGTTTCATATGTATTTAGACAAATTTTAACTCCTTTCTTTAGTCGGTTTTTAAATTTAATTTAACAAATGCCTAGTTGACCTAAGAATAATATTTCTGTAATTAACGAAATTATTACTACTGGTTCTACATCATCACGTAATCTTTTAAATGAAAAAAAAACTGACTAAGCATTTAATTTTGAAGACCTAATTTTATGTGTGAATTGTCAACCTGACCGCTATAAATAGTTTTAAAAGTAATTTACAAAACTTTGTCTCATTATTCCTTAAAGTTATATTTTTTTGCATTGAAAATGTTAGCCACAGTTAGAAATATGTTAATAATAATTTAATTATTGATATAAAATAGTTGGCTACATCTGAAATGTTCACTTGATAATGAAATAAGTAATTTTGACACATCTGACAGTGACAGATATGTCGTAGTTTTTTTGGTCTTGAATTAGAATTCGGAGTTTAAACTATGGTGAACTGTCACCATAGTTTAGTTATTTTTTGAAGGTATCATTCTTTGGTATACAACTTCTACACCAGTCTGGAAAGGAACAAAAATTTTGGAAGTTGCATCCAGGCTATCTAAAACAAATTCTGACCAACGACATTATTCAATGTTGTGACAAATGGTAAGTAAGTATATGAATTATCCGGCCTCGGACATGTCGCCTGGTTGCTAGACACACGCTGGGCTGCCCGAGACATGATGTTGCCTGGGCCAACAGGAAGGAAACAGAGAATAGGAAAACCAAAAATCCGCTAGTCTGATGGTATCAAAAGAATATCTGGCGCCAGCTGAATTATAACAACAAAAGATAGGAAAAAGTTGGAGTTCTTGAAGGAGGCCTTATTTTGTCTTTCATGATTTTGAATTTGGTTTTAGAACGTCCTACACCAATTACATGAATTAATGAACTTGAAAAAGACTCGTTCGTACCCATATAGTGTCATATTTTATTCCGTAACATACGATAGGCACAGACAGCTTGGAACAAGTCACCTTTAGGTCATACATATAAAATGAGATTCAGAACGATATCTGCCAGACTGCCATTGCCACTAGTAGTCTAGGCGCAGAATAAGGGTCGCCCGGGCTCGTAAGTCAGGAGCGTGCGGCGATAGCATCTGCGCTCGCGCATCCGAGCGTCAGAGACTTATGACGGAAGGAGGATCCACGAGCCACGGAAGGCCATATTTTGGGTTACCGTGGAATTTAATAGTAGATAAGGGCTTGTGAAGTATGTAAGGAACGTTTATTATTTTAGTGCAACATGGCTCTTTCTTACAGCAAAGAAGCAAGCTCATGTATACAAATATCTACATAATTGAGTGTCATAAAACTTAACTATAACAACCCTTGTTTCCATACAATGCTACTGCCATCCTCTAAGTCTAAACAGTAGTTAATGTTAAAGATGTGTAGAAATATTTTAACTGCTCAAACATATATGCTGCAATAATATATGAATAAATTAACATAACAAAGTAATAAGTCCTTAGATGAATCAGACTGAGTCATTTCGTAATAGAAAAAAATCATTACAGTCAGCAAATTAATCAATCACTATTACCTACTTGTTAACCTTTCATTTGACCATTAAAAATGCGACAACCCAAACAAAAAAATATGCATGCTAGTAAACTCTTGCTTCAAAGATAGAAAGGGAAGACGGCTTCTCAAAACAACGCAACATATATTGTCATTATGGGATGGTTCATGATCGCGGAGCACATTCATAGAGACAGGTTACCGTGATGAGAGTTGTTGCACTGAAGCATAATCCATATTGTTGGCGGGTCGTGACCGCGCCGGCGCTCGTCGTGCGCGCGGGAGCGATCTGCGCGATACCACGCGCCCTTATTGATTTATGCATTCTTGCGCAGCCCGAATTAAACGCGAGCATATTAGAAACTTATACATACACCTTGATACTAAAGGCAACGAGAATATAATGAACAACAATGATTAACGGGACAATTGAAGTCAACTAAAGTAACGCAGGAGAATAAAGAATCAATGAAGGTTTTTGAAAATAGTAAAAGAAAGCACGATAGTGAAAGGGAGAGAAATTTGGAGGAGGAAAAAAAATTGGCCTTCTAATACGACCTGACGCATTTATATAGAACATTATGGAAGGAAATATTGGAGGCAAGCAAGAAAGGGGAAGCCCAAGGATAAGCTTTATGAACCAAATGAAACGGAAGGTAGGTAGCCATAAAGTCGTATAAGGAAGTCTGGATACAGTCAAATGGAGAGAGCTAAGTATTTGTTCAATGGCCATAACGACGCGTATTAGATTTATGATGCAAGTTAAAAGTCGAATGACTGATGCTTTATTTAATCCGAAATAAAAAAACATACGAGTAAGTATTAGGCACTGGTTCCACCGCCGGCGAGTAAACAAATAAAATTGGGTGAGTAGCATTACATTGCGGATCTGGAAAGGTCGATTGATCACACTGTGTCTGGTCAGCCCGCAATGAAGTGTTACTCGCCCAAGTTTACTCGCTTACTCGCCGGCGGTGGGACCAGTGCCTTATGGCGGATTGGCATTCCATTCTTAGAGAATTATAGAAAAAACTAAGGTTTAAAATTTGGATTAAAATCAACATACTCGTATTATAGGCATAAGTATAATTTAATTTTTTTGTAGAAATAAACCGGCATGGTCATAGTTAGGAATAAGGATAGCAAAAAAGCTGGCGGCCTTTCTTCTACTGGTTCGACGGATCAAAACCTAAAGGATCCCTTCATGCGTGGGTCCGACTCGCACTTGGTGGATTTTTTTTTCATTCTACTTAATTAAGATTTATTTACTAACGCTTCAAGGTAAAAACGATGCATTATGCGTATTGCGCATAAACTGGGAAATTGTTTATACCTATTGCAATAGGTATGTATTCACGGAAAACGAATTAATGGGAACAGTGGAAGTTATAATAAAATTATAGTCAAGTACAGAAAAAAGTAATAATTACGACTACCTAGAAATTATGGCTTGGCTGTATGAGGTAAACCTTCTAGCTAGTGTTTGACACGCTAATGTTCAATAGTTGACACTCAGCGGTCACCTGTTTAGGACTAGTACGAAGCACTAGGACAGCATGAAGCACTCGGACGTCTCTCTTACTTAATATTTTATTTGCGTCGTCATACAATGTGACCGTCAAGATGGCGTATACCGTAAAGATATCCAAAATCTCATGATGCAATAAATAGTATTCAAATAGTACCAACGAAATACATAGTTGAAAAAAATAGTACCTTTAAACTTTTCGAAATATAAGGTCCGTTCACGGTGTACGCTACCGGGTCGTCAAGCTAGCGTACACAGCTTGTATCTCTGGAACGGCTTTGTTTTCGGAAACGCTTTCTATCTCAAAAATTGTTCCCAAGTGGTTCCCTTAGGCCCTAAAATTTAATCTTCAAGATGGCAAAATCAAGGCAAGCCCCGTTACGGCTGCAAGGGTATTATTTTTTCACCTAGGTTTTTCGTCGGTACCTACTATTTATCGGCAGCATCAGATTTTGGATATCTTTACGGTGCTCGCCATCTTGACGGTCACTATACATCAAACATCAATCAATATTCAAAGCAAAACCAATAGCTCTACAATTATGCTATACATTACATCTGTTTACCATAACGTTTTCCTAGTCAGTGACAATATATGATACATGGAAGCATTATAAATTTATAAAATCAACTGTCATTGCTAGCGCTTTATTCAGTTTTTTTTTACACTTTCAAATATTAATAATTGGTAATTATTACAGATTTTTCTGTTCAGTAACTTCGAAGATAATAGGGGGGAAATGGTATTTTTTTGAACGTTTTTGGTCATAAATCAAAAAGCACAAAATTAAGAAAAAAAAACAAAATGGTTTTGGAATCTACAAATTAAGCCCTTTCATTTGATATCCCACTCGATATAATAGCTCTACTTTTGTTTTTCCACATCCCATTTCGGACCCCTTTAAAAGTCGATAGCATCAGTAGATCCTGAGATATCTTGCTGTGACAGACGGACAGACGGACAGACAGAGTCGCACCATAAGGGTTCCTTTTTTACCATTTTGGTATGGAACCCTAAAAACACTATAAGGTTTCAAAGTAATATTTTTACCCGACTGCGGCGGAGCCCAAAGGAGGTTTATGTGTTTGACCTGTATGTATGTATGTCCGTTCCTATGTCCGCTCGTAACTACTCAACGGCACAACCGATTTTGATAAATGATACATCATTAGATTCGTCTTGATAGCGCGAGTGTCACTGGGTAAGTAAGTGAAGTTCGTTAAAATAAACAAAATGGAGGATTTTATGCACTTTTAAATTGCTCCGCGGTCGGGTTTTTTTTGTACAAACACGTGTTTCTTTTCTTCGGGGTAACGCCACACATTTGCTCCTACAAAACTAATCGCCATACAGTTTTTCTCGAACTATCTATGTATCTACTTTTGAGTTTGTACGGAACCTTCGGTGCGCGAGTCCGACTCGCACTTGACTGTTTTTTTGGTAACGGATGATATAAGCTTTATTAAATAAATGTACCTACCAGTAGAGAAATTTAAAAGACTTAAAGGGTCTGGCCGGTCTGCTATAGTAAAATCGCCCCTGGCTCAATGTGAAAACTGAATATGCACGTTTATTTGCCTTATTATCAAATATAATTTTACTGAATATTAAGCCTTAAATACTTACGATTAGCGAAATAATTAAAAAAAAAAAAAAACAGTTTTTAATTTATTTTGGCTAAATTACTTTATCGATTCAGACGTCCTTCGGATATTTTATACATATATTTAAGATATGTTTATAAAAAAAAAATGAAAGTCCTAGCTTCTTTTAAAGTCAACATTTTTGTCTGTATAAGTTTTTCGTTTTTTTTTTTTTTTACTTGCAAGTTAGCGACACCTACCATACTTTGATATAATATACACAATTTAATAATCTATTACATATATTTTTTTCAAAAATATTAGTTCGGATCAACAAAGTGGAAAAAAGCAATTTGTCTAAAAGGGCGGAAAAAAGAACACCCATGAACGGCAACTTCTTCAAATAATGGAAATAGCTAATTCTGCAAAAAATACTTTCATTTTTGGAAACTTTAAATACTTAAAGCGAATTGCTCTGATACTTAAGATTGTCATACCCCATTTATTCCTAGGATGCTAGAAACGGAATCTAAACAATCGCTCTAGAAATGAAAACTTACGTCACAAAATTCCCTTTGAAACTCCGTGAAAACCACTTTGAAATCATTTGGCTAGCTTTTTATTTTACACGTTACTCGTATATCTTTTTATATATATTGTAAACAGAGAAGAGATAGGTAATATGTGGTACTACATTTTTCTCCATATATTTTCAGTGAACGTTATGTTTATTACTCATATACATACATGTAAGAAAAACGCTCTTTGAGTTTTTAGCACAATTATATTATAAATAACTAAAAATGAACAGCGAACACGTAAACACAAGTTTATTTATAGAATATAAAATAACAATCACTCAGGATGGTTGCAGTAAGCTTACTATCTAACAGACCCTAATCGTTATCACTGTCACTTTCTATAGCAATATTTAAACCGTCGTTATTAAATAAGGAGCTAAGTTTCAAATTAGGACGCGGTATTTTTGATAAATATCTGCCATATGACAGATAATATACAATAGCTGAAATGTGTGAACAACAGCCCACCGTCCTTAATCCATTTGCACATTCGCAGCAATAATTTTCAATTGCATCTATACCACTTTTATCTGGATTATACATTATAAAACATTTGTATTGTTTCTTTGATATGTGACGTGATTGTATAGATATTTTTAAAATATTTGTTTGGTCTTTTACATATGCCATATTTAAGTTCCCTGTTTCATCCAAAACTTCGGCTAAGTATGAAATGGCTTGGCCGTATTGATAACTGCCTGTAAACAAAATTTTCATATCGTACTCCGTTAATTGCGGAAAATCTGAAACGTCATTAGCTGAAATGCTTTGGAAAGGAAGTTTTTTTCGCAATAAACCTTTTTCTTCCACTATCGCAGCTAACACATTTGGATTGCTCTTTTGTATGCTCATTCTCTCGAAAATAGCGGTGGTCATATTTTTGTCCGAAGTTAAAGATTTTCCAAAACGGTTCAAAAAATATGAAGCTATGCGGCACAAGCTTTGTATTTTATCAAGCATTTTGTTATCAAATGTCTGGTCAAGTAGTTTATATTTTTGTTTTAAGGCACCATGAACTGCTTCCACGACCCAGCGAACTTTTGTAACATACCGGGACTCATTGGCCTCTTCGGTGGTCAGCTGTTTACGTTGGCCTTTGAGAGCGGGCATCATTACTCGGTAACCTTTAGATTCTAAAAAACCTACTACATCCCGGAAGCCTCTATCCAAGACAAATATGTCGCCAGGTCTAATAAGATTTTTCAAACTGGGTATGACTTTTCGCATAATGCTTGCATCGTTCTCAGTAGCATGGAAAGGTCCTAACATGTCGACTATAAAACCATCTGTTGTACTTATTGTGAACGGCTTGCATAAATGTGTTTTTTTCTGACCGGAATACGATTTGCGTTGATACTCATTATTGGAACTTTTTTGGTGGTATATATAGGTACCATCAAAAATGAGTATCAAAACATTCTCCACATCAAAAAGTTTTTTTGCTAGTTCTGTTGTATGATTGTTAATAAGCCATTGGCGACTAAATGCATTGTGACCAAATTGAAATGGAAGAATGTCTCTTTCAAAGGAATCTATAACGTTCGCCACATATTCTGACACTATTTGATATCTAGAAAGCTGCAGTAAAGTACCGATTATTCTGTTACTATTGCCTGTACGTAGTTTTATTAAAAAAATCACAACAGCTTGTATAATGTCACATTTTGTTTGTAAAGAGTGCAATTCGTTTTGAATAATATTAACATGTTCCCAAGTAAATCCCGTTAAAAGAGCAAAATGGTCATCGGAGACAGATTTATTTACTATTTTCTGAATTAATGGCAGCTGTGTTTCAGTGACTAAACAACCAAATAACTCTGCTATCTCTTTAACATTTACGGCCGCTGTGGTTGAATAGACTTCGATCAGCTTTAAATCATCTTCATAGAATTGACCATTAATCAAATGTGATGAGCAACATCTATTTTCGGTTGGAATATAAATATTTCTTTTGGAGTAAACTAGTAATCTCGCCTTTTTAGGTACGGTTTGTAAGTTGTTTGATTTAGAATGACATATGAAGCAGTACCTGTGAGTAGACAGTGTCCGTTGTAGTGGTAACTCTATCCTCTCAACTGAGCATCTACTACTAACATTAAATGCGACGAGTTCATTTTCACTGCTTGAATCACTGAGAATAGTCCCTTGATGTAAGTTTGAACTTAAGGGCACAATTGGTGGTTTAGTACGATAGGCTTTCGTGCGGCAACATGAACATAAAATATCACCATGTTCAAAAGTCTGTAGCAAAGAATCCGAATAGAATTTTACATCGGCAGAAGACAATAAAGTCTTTTTTACACCTTTTGTTTTACAAAATTGTTTTTTGCAACTACTGCAATTACGAATAGATTCATTGGACGCTGACATACTTTAATTAATCACTTACCTATGTTTTGTCTATTACAAACGATTACGATAAAGATTAGGTATCTTATCAATATTTATCTAATTACAATTAATATTGAATACTCTAGTATTGCAGTTTAAATGTGCTTATATCTGTAGAATAGTCTTCCCGCACAAAAACTACAGTACAAATCACTTAATGTAACTGTATTATTTTCTTCACGACTTGTGCCACATGTTAAGCATTTTTTTAATAGTTCAATTTCTTCCTCCTCCAGAAGTACTTCATAGTCGGGTAGGCAGCTACGAAACAAAGCGACCTGCATATATTTCGGCAGGTTTACTTGCTCAAATACTTTGCATTTGACAACATCCAACTGAAAATTATCATTTATTATGTAGATTGATTACTTCTACATCAATTCACAAAAAAATGTATAGAAAATATGAATTATGAGGCTTACGTTGTTTGGCAGGGATTGGTAACTATTTTCCAAATAATCTTCTGTCCATCTGGTCATTTTGTCAATAATTAAATCGTACACTATTTTGTATAATGTCGGGACACGTTTTTGAAACAATCGTTTTATAACTGTATTTTTATTTATAACTAGTTTTGCATTATCCGATGCAAACATTTTTCTCGTTCCCGCCAATTTTTTTAAGAACTACGTGCCGTGTACTCCACATAGGTGCATTCTAAAATTAAAATAATAAGCAGGATTTAAATACGAAGCTCGTCGTGTTCGAAATTCAAAATGTGAGTCTTTGAATTTCGATCACGGTTAGGGTTGCCAGATGATAATTTGATAAAGGAGGACTGATGGGTCTAAAAAGGAGGATTTTCTGTAGAAAAGGAGGACATGTCCTCCTTTTGGATACCATCTGGCAACCCTAAACACGGTAGAACAACTTACGTTTTCTGTTTACGTTTACGGATCCGATTTGAATAACACTCCTATACAAATTGCCTTTTTCCACTTTGTTGATCCGAACTAATATTTTTGAAAAAAATATATGTAATAGATTATTAAATTGTGTATATTATATCAAAGTATGGTAGGTGTCGCTAACTTGCAAGTAAAAAAAAAAAAAAACGAAAAACTTATACAGACAAAAATGTTGACTTTAAAAGAAGCTAGGACTTTCATTTTTTTTTTATAAACATATCTTAAATATATGTATAAAATATCCGAAGGACGTCTGAATCGATAAAGTAATTTAGCCAAAATAAATTAAAAACTGTTTTTTTTTTTTTTTAATTATTTCGCTAATCGTAAGTATTTAAGGCTTAATATTCAGTAAAATTATATTTGATAATAAGGCAAATAAACGTGCATATTCAGTTTTCACATTGAGCCAGGGGCGATTTTACTATAGCAGACCGGCCAGACCCTTTTGTGTGTATCGGTATGTATCTGTTTTAAGCCTTGTAACTTTATTAATTTAAACTGCTCGTATAAAATCTGTTGTTGTGATTTTTTATTTAGTCCTAACTAAAATAATCATCTATCTTTAAACTTATGATGTGAAGTGATTGTAAAAATAAAACATGATGAAACGGGACATGTAAAAAAATCTGACGCTTTTCTGTTCCTATAGAAATTAGGTACCTAAGTTGTGTTAAATATTTATGCGTGCCCTGTTTTACCCCATTTCATTGGCGACGATTGTACACTTCCACTTGTTTCTTCTTTTTCCGTGTCACTAGTAGTAGGAAATGATAAATTTCGATATGTAGATATAAACGCGACAGGCTTTTGATCGGCGCACGGGCCTGGTGAGGCTGGTGATGGTGACAGATTCCCGCACGGAAGCAGAAAGGTCGCCATTTTTTTTCGACCGTACACAGTTTAGAATAATTTTACGTGTAAAAAATGTACGTAATAGACATTTTGCGTGAGCTATCAAAGACATTTTAAAATTTATAATACCTATTCACTGCACGTTGTTCTTAATGGTCGTAATTTTAAAACTTTTTTTATATATTTATTGCTTAGTATTTTATTGTGACACCTTCGTCGCTACCGAACAAAGAACCGTATCGCGATCATCTATCCGACAGCCATTTCTAACTATTTGATATATCCAGCCAGACGCCTTTATTCCTTGGGCACAAAGTCCTCTTTTACCAAACAAGGGCACACCTGCTCAAATGTCAAGCGCGGGCGCAGGGTGTTTTTGCGCGCCCGGATCACGGCACTTTCACGTGTTTACCTTCTATATTTAGACCTTAACTGTTTACAGTATTTTTTAGCGCAGGTCAGTTACATTATTTATAGGAATCGACAATAAGTCTGACCGGTGATATTTTGCGTTTTTGTACAAATGTCAGTGGAAATATCCGATAAAGTAGACGTTATTGGGAAACCAGACAGACTTGAATTCACGGTAGATGCAATTTAATTCCTTAAGAATTCGACGTCAAGATATATTAATTAGCCACCAAGCTTACATACTGCTCAATGCTCAATGTAAATAGTGCCTACTACTACCTATTACTTACTTAATCGAAAGAACGAGGTAGCAGTGCCTTTTCCAATAAAGGTAATAATAATTTGGGGCAGTCTTTAAATATTATCATTCTCGGATTCACACATATTGGCAAATATATAGAAGATTCCGCCTCTTTAGAATGCTATTGTTGGTTATTATGTACGCCAAGCTCTACAAACTATCAAACAATCACAGTTATTTTAGCCTCAAAATTGCCAAAGTGACGCCCATATACAAGTCTGCCAGTAAGTTAGACCCCGGAAATTACAGACCGATTTCGGAACTTCCCATTCTCTCAAAAATTATGGAAACTATAATTCGTAGTCGCTTAGAAGGTTATCTCAAATCCATAAACTTTCTTTATGAAAAGCAGTATGGATTTCGGCCACAATCTAGTTAGTACCTACTCTTACGGCAACTGTAGACCTGGTTACAAAAATCAAAGTAGCAATAGACAACAAACAAGTAGCGTTAAGAATTTTCGATTCGATCGATTTAAAGAAAGCTTTCGACACTGTTAGTCATACTCCTTAGTCCTTAAAAAATTAAACGATATCGGTGTCAAAGAATACGCTCACAAAATGTTTCAATCTTACCTTTCAAACCGCTAACAAATTGTTAAACTTGGCCAGTACAAAAGTAAACCCCTTCCTGTAACATGTGGTATACCCCAGGGGTCAATATTAGGACCATTGCTCTTCCTTGTCTAGATTAACAATTTACACGAAATTGGTCTGAAGGGTGATGCAACTTTATATGCTGACGATACCAGTTTATTTTATTTTGGCAACTCTATTCAAGACCTATAATGTCTGACGCTAAAAGCAGACCTAAACATACTAAACAACTGGTTCCGAAGCAATCTGCTAACCATTAATGTCTTAAAAACAAAATATATGATATTTGCACCAAAAAACGAGAAACTTCATAATATAGACCCACTAATTATAAATAATCAGCGTATCAACAGAGTCGACTATGAGAAATACCTTGGGTTGATACTAAACAAACAGTTAAACTGGCAAATACATATAGACAAAATTAAATCTAAAATAACTTCACTCACTGGAGCTCTGCGTGGCATAGCACGGTGCCTACCCAAGAAAGTGTCCTATACAATCTACAACTCACTCGTGAAACCTCACATAGACTATCTTATTGAGTGAGTTATGGGGCGCAGCTGCTGTGACCAACATAAAATGAATCCAAAGAGCACAAAATAAACTAGTAAAAGTTCTATTTAAATGCGATTATCTGACACCCACAGCAAAAATATATACTTAAAGATACAAAAATTATGAGCATTCATCAGTCTTATATATATTCTACATGTACGCTAATACGTAAAATTATTCTTAAAGACGTACATATCCAAGTTTCGTTCACCAAAAACAAGATATACAAAGGATAAAACTGAGAAACGCAGACCATTTTGGTCGTCCGCGCCCCCCGCCCGTACTAACTATGGAAAAAAAATTATATTATACGAAGGTGCAAATATATATAATAAACTTCCAGAAAGCATAAAAGATGCTAAATCTAGCAAAACTTTAAAAAAAACTACTCAAACATTATATTATTAATAACATAAAAATGTACTACCTATAGTAATTTTCTTCTGGCTGTCGCAGATATTATTAATTTACATGATTTATATTTTAAATTTTCTTTCCAACCAGTAATAACCACGATAACCAAATAACAAATAGATCTGTGTAAAGGTATAAATACACTCAAATGTTCAAATTATAGTATCCATACTGCATACTTCTGCAGTGTTTCCGCTGTTTGGTTAAGCTGTGTATCACAGCGACCTTATCGCGATTCTTTTGTTTGTCACTAGATGCGTACTTTATGAAGCATCAATACCGGTGTGGGTACATACTTATGAATAATATATAGTACATTACACAACTAGGGTGGTAAAACAAAGAAAGGCCGAGATCGAAGATGTTTGCGGCCCGAGCTGCAAGCGAGGGACGTAAATATGCGATCGAGGGCTTTCTTTATTACCTCCCGTGTTGTGTACATCATTTTATGTCTACACTTGGCCAGAGAGCCGCTTTTTCGGAGCGGCGTACGCGCAGCGTGCGGAAAAAGCCACTTTATGGCCAGGTGTGGCATAAAAACTTTTATTTAAAATATTTTAAAATGTTTAAGTTAAGAATATTAATAACAGTAAACCAGAAGTGTACCTATTGTATTAGTTACTAGCGAGCCGCCCCGGCTTCGCACGGGTGCAATGCTGATACTAAATGCATGTATTATACATATATACCTTCCTCTTCAATCACTCTATCTATTAAAAAAAACCGCATCAAAATCCGTTGCGTAGTTTTAAAGATTTAAGCATACATAGGGATATAGGGACAGAGAAAGCGACTTTGTTTTATACTATTTAGTGAAGCAGGTGAGAAATGCATGCGGTCACCATACGACATAGATTGTACTTGAATTTTTCTCGTGTAAGTAAATTCCATTATTCTTACGAGAAATAAAGATTCTTTAAACCTAACTGACACCAAGATGTTAGTTGCGTAGCACCGATACTTGCGCACGCTTCGTAATCTAATAACTTCTAATAGCTGCCAAGTATTAGTGCCTTGCCATGCATAAACAGTAAACAGACAGTTGATTAGTCAGCCGATGCACCTGTTACACTTTACTGCGCAAATCGTTTAAGTAGACACATCAGCCATTATCAGGCCGAGGAATTGGTACCATTCGTGCACTTTTGGGTGACGCTTTTGCGATATCCTATAATTTCCGTATAAATTTTGAATCTCATTTTCGTTACGCCCATACTAAGTAATTTATAGGGGAAATTTTTTAACAGTTTCGTTACTATTTTCCCCTATATTTTTAGCTTTTCTTATTTCATAAATGAAAAGTACTCATGATTCTGAATAAAATTCAGACAAAAAAAGTAAAAGGTAATTTTATTCTGCAATTGACCCATTTAATGCTGCGATTAGACCTACTCGTAATAACGAAACATTATTTTATTTTCTGCTAGCTGTCTCGGCGAACTTTGTTCCGCCTCAGGTTTTTTTTTCTAGATTTTTAATAATTATTCGGGGCAGATACAAATCTAAAAAATCAAAGATGATAGGTAAAAATCGGTCCACCCGTTCTCGAGTTATAAATGGTGTAACTAACCCGACTTTGTGTTACGATAAAAATATAGATATATTGATAGATAGATCTAGATGACACCCATTCAGACACACATGTATATTTTCACTCAAATTGTTCAGGGTATTTTTCTGCCTCTCCTGTCTGTATCGTAACTATAACGACTGCTTTAGGAGCTAGAGTCAAGTTCTACCTGCGACGACTACAAAAATATTAATTTAGTTCGACTATTATTTAAATGCATTTTTGTATAACTTTTATAAATTTCCAATGTGTAGTTATATTATTGGTAGAGGAATGATGAATACTCGTAAATCATATTAAAAAACGATATAGTGGGACTACGCTAAGTTTGCAGAGGTCGAAAAGAGGTTTTATCTAAAAAAATGCATATGGCAATATCATAAGCAAGAGAATTAAGTAATCTTGATACTTGGCAAATATCTTTCCGTATAATAAGTATATACCTAATGAAATAAATATTCAGGACAGTCTTGCACAAATCGATCTAGTCCCAACCAAACTAAGCATTGCTTGTGTATACATATACATATATAAATATAATACGTAAATACACAGAAATTATCCAAGAGCCTGGAGCAAATCGCTTATTTTGGTTGGAAGTAGATCGATTTGTGCAAGACTGACCCGAATATTTATTTCAGTGGATATGTAGCCACATATCATAATAAACGGAAGAATTATTGCCAAGTATCAAGATTAATTAATCCTCTTGCTGTGGTTTTCCATGTTGCCATAAATATTATTTTTTAATAAAAAGTTTTTTCGACCTCTGCAAACTTAGCGTAGTCGCACTCACTCATCTCGTGATTGCAATAACAACCTATAAATATGCTATTTGGCCATCTTTATAAAGATATCTCTACCAAGAAGCCAGGGAATGCAACTCGGTTATTTCTTGTATAGAAAAAACTTAGTTTCGTAACCGAAACTCGAGTTTTATCAAACTCGAGTTTTTTTCCACACTAAAAATAACCGATTACTATGCCTACAAGAAGCTACCCTAAGTTCCCATTCGTTTTATTGCTTAGCCGAGACAAACGTGTTATGGCTACTTACAACAATATAAAGAGATACTTAGTTGTCTACATCGCAAGTGAAATAATTTTCTATTTGTATATTGTGCCTAAGCCATAAATCCGATAGTATACGAGTTGCAAACTGTTGCGACTAAATAATTACGTACACATTAACGCGATTAATCGAGTCGCGCCCCCGCTGCGCGTGGTGCTCGCGAATTCGTGCGCAGTGTCTGCGCGCAGCGACGGGCGAACGCAATAGTACATTGTGTATCAAGGGCGGTAAGTAAGGAATTACAAACGAGTGTTTGTTACAAGGCCGAGACGAAGTCGAGGGCTTTAATAACACGAGTTTGTAATTCCTTTACCGCCCGTGGCACACACAATGTTTTTCATCACACTTGTGAGGAAATCTAATTAAAATAACCTTACTTAACCTAAATAAAATTGTAAAACTGACAGTGACATATCCATAGACAATGCGAAAGTCAAGACACGTTCGGAACCCATAACGGTAAAGACCTAAAACGGTTGATTTTATATTTGCAAAATACTGAAATACACTATTTAAACATTAAATTAATGTAACAGAAATATGTGTTTATATGTATTTGCAATAACAGTTCTCTTTAAATAAATATTTCAGTGATAAAAGTGAAAAAGTAAATTGGCATTTCCTTTGAACACGACAAATAAGAGTAAAACAAAACCATCGTTTCAAATTTAAAAAGAAAACCATTACGCCCTAGGGCGTAATAGGTCATTTACGGCCCGCAGAACCTACGTGTAATGTCACCATTTTCGAGCAAGTGTGATGAAAAAACAAGTGCGTGCGCGCATACGTGCAGCTATCGACACCTGATATCGATATAATCATAACTACGATTAATTCTCAATTTGTATTTTGACGTTTGGAGATCCTTTACACCTCCAAAACATAATATTTTGACAACGGAGACTCTTTACATCTCCATTAATTTTAGTATCAATTTATTTTCTATTTTTTATTTGTCTTGTTTGGACGCATAGAGAGACCCTTTACATCTCTATAAATGTAGTTTTTAAGTTAATGTAATGTATTAATGAAATCTCATGTATGAAAAGAGAAACTGGTGAGTTTCTTCCGGCGCTTCTTCTCACCAGAAGGTCATTAAAATAATGTAAGAAAGACATGTAAAAGAGCCCTTGAGGGCCTACTTACAGAAATAAATTATTTTATTTTATTTTTATTTTACTATTATAAATAAATATTGGTCTGGATACATATTAAATCAATCACATATTTTTCGATTTTAAATCGAAAAAGGTTAACATTTATAGTTACAATTTACTTGATTTACGGTATGAATACTCATGAACTCCTATTTAGTGTTACTACTATTATAAGGTATATAATAAGTAATAAAAATAACTGGCCAAGAGCATGTCGGACCATGCTCAGTGTAGGGTTCCATAGCCGTAACGTAACTATAAGGTAAAAAATATGATGTAAAAAAAGTACAACAACAAAAGAGCGTATCTTCATAGCAATTACGTCCTTTTGTTGAGAAGCGCAGTTTATCGGCAATAACTCAAAAACGGTTAATCCGATCTTGTTGAAAATAATTTTCGTTGAAAGTTTTAATTAAGCGTTACCTTCGTGATTTTTTTCATATTTTTCGGACGCACGGTTTAGAAAATAGAGGGGGGGGGGACACAATTTACACAACTTTCGGAGCGATTATTTCCAAATACATTCACTTAATCAAAAACATTACTTAGGAACCTTATAGTGTTTTTTAAAGAGCTGTCGAACTATGTACCACACGTTGATATTTGCTGAAAAAATTTTTTTTTACTGTCTTTAACATGTATGGAGTGCCCCCCCTAAAAATATTTATTTTAATTATTTATATACCAAACTAAGTAGCAGCTCATAAAACACACCTATATTTCAAATTTCATCAATATCCATCATGTAGTTTCTGAGTAAAATGCCTGTGACATACGGACAGACAGACAGACAGACAGACAGACAGACGGACGGACATGACGAAACTATAAGGGTTCCGTTTTTGCCATTTTGGCTACGGAACCCTAAAAAGGAAAGAAGTAAAGCACGTAACGCCCCTGGTGTTGCAAGCGCCCATAGGCTGCGGTGACTGCTTACCATCAGGCAGGCCGTATGCTTGTTTGCCACCCTAGTCGTTTGAAAGAAAGTGAGATGTCTAGGATGATACATTCTAGATAAGATATTAATTATCGTATCTCAATAAAGCAATCAACCATTAATATACTTACTTTATATTTAATTAACCCTACAGCTGCAATATTAATATTATGCGCGAAATCTATCCGTATATTTTTCAAAAGTTAACAATCTGGCTGCCCTGCAATTGCTTTGATCTGACTTGGTTAGCGGATTTATAACAAAAAACCTAGATTAGTAGACCGTAGGTACTACGGTTTTTGCCTTTGGCGCTAACCCAAGATATCATAGCCATTAGCGAATTCACGTATTCAATTCATTATCTGTATAAGGAAGAGGCACAAGGCGTTAACTGCATGTACGGTGTTCATTAGAGGATTTTTAGCTTCGAATAGTTACCAAAAAAGAAGCATTGTTATTGTATGCACCACTGCGTAAGAGAAGAGGCGTTGAAAAGATAATATGTAGAAAGCGCATTATGAACATTAGAGTCATACATAAATGCAGGAGATTAAGCATTTGCCTTGTGGTTTTTTTAATAGCCGTTTTTCTTTTACTATTTTTGATTATAAAATTATTGCGACTTGACCGAATTAAAGGAGTGGCCACACCGCTACACAAGATACGGTGCTTTTACACATCCAGATCTGTGTAGAAAACGTGATGCCAAAGACGATCCTTTATTTCATGAGAAATTATAATAGTATTTTATGCAACAGTTGTATAAGAAGGTTCAAAAAATGCGAATTGCGTGAGTTGCGATACGAGCCGCGAATGCGGCGAGTATCGCAAATAGAGACGCAATGAGCGTTTTTTGACTTAATTATACAACGTTGCATACAATACTTTTTCTACGACAGGTTTTAAAATTATAAAATACAAACAAGGCATAACCTGCAAAGAAGGCAAATATGACGTATGACTGTCAGTATGTGTCTATGGTAAACTTTTTATTTTTTAAATGAAGTTCACACGCAGTGAATATATTAAAAATACTTTTGTTTTTATGTTGGCATCAATGAATTTAGTTCAGAAAGTTTTGTTTTTCTTAAAAGCCGTAGGATTTTAATTGTTTGTTAAGTTGGTAGTTGTGCATTTTTACCGTAAAGTTAAAATTGAGCGCTTAATCCTTGACCTCAGTTTAACCTAGATTTAGAAGTCTGTGGTTGCTAGCAATAACGTAAAGTGGCTATAACGACACTAGTGCTGTTATGGGGAATAGAGTATAGACTTCTCTGAACTCATATTATATATGTTCTTATATTAGTGTTCGTGACCAAGTAAAAGACAGATAACAGTACAGGAGTAGAAAAAGAATTTTTTCGGTATTAGTGCATGATGGTGACGGAAGCCGCGCTTACGGATTGATCGAATATGGTACCGTAATAATAGTACATTGTGTATCAAGGGCGGTAAGTAAGGAATTACAAACGAGTGTTTGTTACAAGACCGAGGCGAAGCCGAGGGCTTTAATAACACGAGTTTGTAATTCCTTTACCGCCCGTGGCACACACAATGTTTTTCATCACGCTTGTGAGGAAATCTGATTAAAATAACCTTACTTAACCTAAATAAAATGGTAAAACTGACAGTGACATTAGTGGCATTATCCATAGACAATGCGAATCTCAAGTCACGTTCGGAAACCATAGCGGTAAAGACTTAAAATGGTTGATTTTATTTTTGCAAAATACTGAAATGCACTATTTAAACATTTAATTAATGTTACAGAAATATGTGTTTACATGTATTTGCAATAACAGTTCTCTTTAAATAAATATTTCAGTAATAAAAGTTAAAAAAGTACGTTGGTGTTTCCTTTGAACATGACAAATAAGAGTAAAACAGAACCAGCGTTTCAAATTTAAAAAGAAAACCATTACGCCCTAGGGCGTAATAGGTCATTTACGGCCCGCAAAACCTAAGTGTAATGACACCATTTTCGAGCAAGTGTGATGAAAATTGTATTGTTATTCACTTATTTTAAGACATAGGTATTAAAAATGTAGATAGGGGAAGAGTAGAAGGAGATGGGGGAGAGCTTTGCTCAGCAGTGGGGCACATTAGGCGAATTATAATAATAATATAATACATTTAGATAATCAAGGGGCATTAATCGTATGTTGGTCGGTCGTCATTCACCCAGTCACTTTTCCATAACTATGACACAATCAGGTTTTTATCGAAATTATTGCATCAACATATAGGGCATCCCTAGTGCAAAAACGGGTCAATTACTCGTCCAGTAGTTGACCGCGAGAACTTTCTTCCATGCATATGCAGCGGGGAAAGGGGGCTGAGCGCGCGCCGCGAAATGCTAAAGTTGAATAACACTGCGTGGGACAGCGGGCTAGTGCGGCTCGCTATCCGTGCTACTGCTACTATCCTTTTGTAGCTAAAGTAATACTTGGAGTCACGGTTTTGATTATTTTTGGATAAGTATAAATGTTCGGAATTACCTTTGATTGGTTTATTTGTTGGTCCTCTCTTTACATAACAATAGATTGATGCGATATTTGAATAGAGAGATAAAATATGGCCCGGTGAGTGATATAGATACAATATATAAATGACTTCCATAGAACTCGTTTCCTATCGGCTTGTCTATTTAAAGGCTTTAAAACATCTTATTCATACTGCATTTGAGGTAAAGGTAAGACAAATTTACTCCGAATTAGCTACCCTCAAATGACTTTAACGCCGCGCCACTCATAGGCGATACTTTTTACCTAATGAGGATTATTTTTAAAATATTACTGCTACATCAACTATAAAGCGTAAACATGCAAACAACTTAATCCCTTTATTTCTTTTTCTACTCCTGTACTTTTATCTGTCTTTTACTTGGTCACGAACACTAATATAAGAACATACATAATATGAGTTCAGAGAAGTCTATACTTTATTCCCCATAACAGCACTAGTGTCGTTATAATCACATTACGTTATTGCTAGCAGCCACAGACTTCTAAATCTAGGTTAAACTTAGGTCAAGGACTAAGCGCTCAATTCTAACTTTACAATAAAAATGCACAACTACCAACTTCACAAACAATTAAATTCCTACGGTTTTTAAGAAAAACAAAACTTTCCGAACTAAATTCATTGATGCCAACATAAAAAAAGCATCATGGCGTATCTATAGTTATTTGCGATACTCGCCGCCGCGACGGCTCGTATCGCAATTCGCGCCATTCGCATTTTTTGAGCCTACTTATACTACTGTAGCATAAAATACTATTATATTGAGCCGCATCGACATGCGAGCTAATTGAACGGCTGTTGTCTGAGTGACGGCTTCACAAGTGAGCGAGCATCGACGCGGCTGGCCTATCGCGTAACGCTTACTTTGCCACATTTACAGCTGGATTAGCCACGACAGTCGCGAGTTAACACCGAGGGTGAAATAACCTGTATAATTTGACCTACAAACTCTTGTAAATAATGCGCAAGTTAAAAGACGCTAAAGATATGTCGGTATAAGATCGGCTCGGAATAAGATCCATACATATATACCATAGACTGTCGCTTTTTCGGGTTATAAAAACAAGATCAAGCATTTGTTTCTTTCTGACCAGCGGTCCCAGAAAGAGCCAGATGCTAAGCAGATCTTTATCACGGAATAAACTCAACCAACAACAACCATCATAGACCTTGGTGGTGTCTACGCCCTGGCGATCACTTTATCCAAAGTGTAGGTATACTAGCTTAGACAAGGTATCGCTTTAGAACGACTCCTTACAACGATTTAAGATAATGTGATTGCCTAGTGCTAGTGCCTACTCTAACTACCGCTAACCAAACTTTAAATCTAAGTGCCGTCGAAAGGCTAGCTAATAGGAGCTGCTGGGAGGAGGTCGGGAGGGGAGTAATGATACATTCGCACGGCGAAGTGAGGTGCGAGGTAATAATGAGTTATGTACGTGATCCAATTATTTGGGCGCGCGCTCATTACGGGCTAAGTGTGAAATATGGCCGGCTTTATTACTCGCTGACTTCCACCCCCACCCCCCACTCACCCCCTGGTCAGCCGCGGGTGGGGGGCTGCAGCGCTGCAACTGCACTAAATCATAATAATGTAAGGTGCAGAGCGGGAGCTATTTTTACGCGACAAAGATGGAGGTCTATAAATATAGGATAGGTGTTATAGATTGTGTTTGCGTTAGGAATAATGTAAGCCGAACTAGGGATGAATCAAGTACGTAACCAAGGAAGAAACACTCGCATGGTGGTGTTGGTAGATATCAACAGCTATCCTTCAAACAATTACTCGGCCTATTCCCTGAAACAATGCAGGCATGTAAGATAATGTACGTATACCTTTATTTACTTAGAACCTTTCCTTATATTGAAAAACGCTTGTTTCATTATTTATTTAAAGCATACAAGTATTCCTGTTTAGAATGGTTTTGCTTGAAATTAACTTTACATAAAAGGACATGCTTAGTAAAAATAGGATTTTCTCTTAACAATTAATCATGTATTTCTGTTATTGTTGCTTTTTCAGTAAGTCGTGGTCCGTCACAAAAGGCTAGGGTGAGGTCGCTTATACGCAGCGCAAGCGGCGACGAAGGCTCTCCAAGTTACCTGAAAGAGAATAAACAATAGTTACCTACTAGCACTAATTTTGGTACACACGAAGACACAGTTAAGTGACCATCAGTAGACCTTAACTTGTCACCCTTATTACAATAAGGGTGACAAGTGGTCAGTTAGCAGTGTCTTCGATTATATATACGCTACTGTTACGACGGCCGACGACGACGATTTGACGACCGGTTTAGCCTAGAGGTTAGTGACTCTGC
This sequence comes from Eudemis profundana, assembly GCA_947034925.1. Lineage (NCBI taxonomy): Eukaryota > Metazoa > Arthropoda > Insecta > Lepidoptera > Tortricidae > Eudemis > Eudemis profundana. The sequence continues at coordinate 18,819,026 of OX344796.1, read as the reverse complement.
CAACGAAGCTGGCGGTCCTGGGTTCGAATCCCGGTAAGAGCTAATATTTGTGTCATTTGTGTGATATTATTTGTTTCTGAGTCTTGGATATTTTCTATGTATTTAAGTGTTTGTGTCTATTAAATATATCGTCGTCTATAGTATCCATAACACAAGCCTTATTGAGCTTACTATGCGACTTGTCCGATTTGTGTAAGATTGTCCCCTAATATTTATTTATTTATATTAAGTATTTAATTTTATACTCTAACTTTCGACATGAAGTCACATCCACAAATGCTATTTGTGTCCAGATTGTAGGTACCATAGACATTATAAAATATCTCTTCTTATGCACATTGGATGGTTATACATGTAAAGACTTCTGCAGCGTTGCAGACATTTAACTCAGAGACTTAGGTACCTAAGGATTAGTTATGTGGCTGATGGCGAGGTAATGAATCATACGAGCGCGTTCCACCTACACCAACTATCGACACTCAACTTATAACAAACACATGTGCCCCGACACGGCGATATTTTAAAGATTTCTCGCCGTTTAGAGTGCAGTAACGAGCCCCCCTGCCCCCTCGCGCCCCCTCCTGGGGAGGGGTGGGGGGTGACCAAACTCGAGCACGGCTGGAGTTATTCCATTAATTAAAGAGCGCGTCCCCGCAGGGCCGCCGTTTAATTGTACCTGCTTTGTTGCCGTGTTTCTTATTTGCTGAGTTGTATTTTATAAACTTGAGAATGTTCTTGATCCTAATATTAAAGCTGTTGTTACTGTACTTGTTTCATACGAATCAGTTTTAGGCCAAATCATACCTATTCTCAAGAAAATAAACTAAGTATTTAAAGTTCTGTGAAAGATTAATTAGGCTTGCATCCTTTCAGATGTACATCACAGAAACAGGACAGAAGTACATACTTGCTTAGTAAATAGATTTTTAAAATTTATTTATTGAGCCAATCTACAATAAAAAAAATCCGCAACATGCTTCATCAACTTCTAATGTATAGGTTAAATGTTGCTGGCAATATAACTAAGACATTAAAATGTCTTATACTTATTAGGCACTAGCATTTTCCCGCGGCTTCGCCCGCGTTGTTCCCGTTGTTGTCCCAAAGAAACTCTTTACCGGGATATAAAGTACCCTATGTTTCAATCCAGGACTTGGTCTACTTACATGCCAAATTTCAGCTTTATCCATCCAGTTGTTACCTCGTTATTAGGTAACAAACATCCAAACATCTAAACATCCAAACATCTTCACAAACTTTCACATTTATAATATTATAGTGGGATGGGATTAGTGGGATAAATGGCAAAATATAATAAAATAATGTTTTATTGCACACTAAAATGAAAACTTACAATGGAGTCTAATTACAAAATCGGTAGGTAATAGATGATAGATTATTTCCTTTATAGAAACAAACAGCAAAGGCTAAATACCTATAAAATATACGATTTTAAAATGGCAACAGCCTTATAATTCCAACATTTTATACTTCAACTGGGAAACTTATTAACGTTCAAAAAACTCTGTTCTATTCGAAATACTTATATTAAATCTATTTTCACACGTACACACCGGCTCAATCGCATCTGGTTAAACCTTCAGGTTGTTCACCAAAATAAGTATTCAAATGAGAGTAATGAATATGTACTTGGTCGCCAACCCTACCGTACAGAGCGGGCGGCGCGCGCTCCCCCCACCCCCCACCGCGCGAAACAAAGCAAGCAATAAGCGCAGGGTTGCCACGGAATGCTGATTTATGGAAATACTTCCAAACACTTCTGTAGTTTTATTGCTGTTGCAGCATATTTGCTAGCTTTAATGATAAAAGGCGAACATTGGATTCGTTGCCAACTATGTCCCACATTTTGTTTTGTGGCCAAAATTTACCGATATTATATACCTAGGTAAGTATTCAATGTTTTTGAGGGGCTAGATTTTAGAGAATGCTTGACAAAAGTACAGTCGATGGCAAAAATATCCTTACACATTTCGACCTCATCTCATTAGAATAAGGTCGAAAAGTGTAAACATATTTGTTCCGTCGACTGTACCTATAATTAACACTCTGAAATACTAGTACTGATTTTATTTCCATATCATTCTCTTAATAAAAAAAACCGGTCAAGTGCGAGTCGGACTCGCGCACCGAGGGCTCCGTACAAACTCGTCATTAGATAAATTAAAAGAAGTAGTTATGTGGATAATTCAAGATAAACTGTATGGTGGGACAAACTTAAGTTTGCTCTTGAAAAACTGTTGTCCCCATACATCGACATATATCGCGGTTAACTGACCATCCATACATCGGTATATATGTCGATGTATGTAACTTATTTGCTCCTACTAAACTTAGTAGGAGCAAATAAGTTTGTCTTACAATTTTTGCGAATTTCTAAAAAATGCTGCAAGTTAGGAAAACCGTTTTATTTTTCCTATAATATTTAGGATTATATTAATAATCGGTAATTATTACAGATTTTTCTGTTCAGTAACTTCGGAGATAATAGGGGGGAATGCTATTTTTTTAACGTTTTTTGTTATAAATCAAAAACTACATGTATAAGAAAAAAAAACGGTTTTGGAACCTTCACATTAAGCCCTTTCATTTGATATCCCACTCGATATAATAGCTCTACTTTTGATTTTCGTCATCCCATTTATTCCCCTTTAAAAAAAAGTAAAAAATGTGTAAGATTTTTTTCTGTCCTATGGACTCGGGTTAGCGATTTTTAATACTATTCCAAATTTCAAGTCGATAACATCGGTAGATCCTGAGATATCTTACTGTGACAGACGGACAGACAGACAGACAAGTCGCACCATAAGTGTTCCTTTTTTACCATTTTGGTACGGAACCCTAAAAATGGTGGTTTATAAGTATGGTTGATTTATTAAATTCAGCAAAACAGTGATTAAATGGTAGACACAATGTTTTAAATGAAAGCTAATGTATGAATGTGCGTACCGTGTGTTAATGTGTGTGTGTGTACCTATTAGACATAGGCACGATTGTTTTTTGACAGCTGTCAATTGTTTAGCAAGGCATTTGTCAAGGTGAAGAATTAATGTTTTTCTAATAAGCCACACTCCACGTCTTATGAGAACCAACACAATGTGACAGCCAAGAGGTTATTTAAAAACCTAATGATAAATGGTCACTTTATTATTAATTTGGCATTGATTAAGCGTTTGATTAACATTATCATGGAAATTTATTAGATTTTTATTCTAAGAATGTGTGGCAGTTGTCGACCTTAGGAAATGCATTCAGGCCGCGACTTTGAGCCGTCTCTAACTCATTAATGAAGCAATGGCATTGGATTAATCACCTGTAATGCCTTGCATATTGTAATGGCCTACATATTCTGAATCATTTTACAATATAAACGGCGCTCAACGCTTCTGAAGGCAAATATGGATTGTTAGAATATTTTACAGTTGTGAGTATATGTAAACTGACTCAAGAATTGTCAAACAAAACAACGTATGACTACACAAATAGTTCAATGTAGGGATGCCTAAGTCATCTCAATACGTTCAATTGGGATGGAATGTTTTTCACAAAGTTTTTTGTGTAATGGCAAAATCATTTAGAGGAAAAGATTTAGTCCATTAGGGATTTTTTTTATCTTAAAAAGAGATGTTTATTTTTTTTCAGTTTATCCCAACTGCATAAAGCCTATTAAATTTTTGATCTCACCAACATCATATACCGGGAGATAGTGACACCACATTTCCGGTCATTTGTTCCAGTATGGTGACCCTTCAGGGGTCTAATTACGTAATGAAATGACGAAAAGGAAAATGATGGCCATAGCGCTGCATGCAATCGCATGGGCGTTAATCGAACGTGTCGGAAAAATTACGAGAGCCGAACGATTTTTTACACAAAAATTATTGTGTTCTCCGATAGGCGATGAAAAATAGCTTACAGCCCGCTATAGCAACGAAAACACATCAATAAAAAAAAACAATTCAACCATTTGTACGGGATTGGGCCGTCGGTACCAACGCTATGACCATCATTTTCCTTTTCATTATTACGTAATTAGATCCCTCAGGGGTACAAATGACCGGAAATCTTGTGTCACTATCTCCCGGTCTATCAGTCACACAAGCTTTGACATAGGCCTCCTACAAAGTTTCCCAAGAATGCCGGCACAAGACAAGTATGGTGTTTGATGCTGATCACTCATCGACATCATAGTTCATCTAAGCTAGCAAAAATAATGACGTCAGTCACCTATTTATGATTCCAGGCGACACCGTAACTTTCGCCCTCGAAATAACAATAATCAAATTAGAGGCAGCCCTGCCGTGTTCTTGCGCACGCTGTTAGAATAAAACATTATTCATAAATAGGATATTACGGCAGGTGCTCCCTCCACCCCCCACTCTCGGCCGCCGCCCACACCACTGCGCTGCTACAATGCAATGTGGGAAAATCACATGCCATGAAAGTATACGGACTTATGTATTTAAAGTTTCTTACATAATGCGGGTAGGAATTTGGGAACTGGAGATGCTACTCGCAGATTTATTTACGTCGAGGACGTCGTATCGAACATTTAAGCATACTACTTAACAAGATTTACAAGTACAAAGACGACTATATTTCTTCATTACATTGAATCTTCCTTTCAGTGGTACTTTAAGAATCTGACTTGGGAACGCGCTATTAAGTTTTAAGCGTGCATGAAAATTAAAAACAATGATTTGTACCGAATCATAAAACCAAAACTATTATTGTGGCAACAGCGATTTGGCAATTTTGGGTATTGATGTTCATAAAATGGAATAAAACGTGTCGGTCGAAATTATATTGATGTATTGATAAAGTACTACCGAATATAACAATTATGTTTTGGCCAAACGGTGCTGTTCAAAAATATATTTCGTAGCAGTTTGACCGAGTTCAATAGATACTAATTATCAAAAATCTTAGACTCTTCTGTACATCAATTGAATCCCTAGTTATTGTAGCTATATCGCAGCCCAAGTTGTTACTTACATGAAACTAGAAATATAGTTGCATGTAAGAAAAATATAGGTAGTAGGCAAAATCGACTCTACCTACGATATCTTAACGTAATCGGAGTTGAACGGTGTTTTGTAACTCAGTTTCAGCATTGTAGACGCTCAAGGTTAAATAATACTTAAGTCCGTTCTCATGATTCACTCTCAATTACGCCACTATTAAATGTCCATTTGTTATTCTCGTAATATAAGGGTCAATTATCCACTTGCATATGCATAACACCGTATAAGGGTGCGCGGGATTTGCATCGCTCGCTCACACGTTGCGACGCACGTGTGGATTCTAAACGGGCAGCTTTTATAAGGGTTCCAAAACAATAAATAAAATTTGTAAAAAAGAGATTAGAAAGTTTTTTTTTACCTAGAATCAAAGTATTGGATACATTTTAATTAGTATTACCTACTTGTTTTTTTTTAATTACACATGACTTTTCTAATCTGAAAACAGGGGGAAAATGGAATTTCTAACAACATAAAAAGAATCATCAAGTTTTACGGCAAACTCATAGTGAATCTGCAAGCTACGTGAACTCTTGGCAGAAACGAAAGACAGATGTGATATTCAGATAGTTTCATAAAACGGTCCCTTAAAGGGCGTTTTATCATTTCGGTTGAGGACCCTAGAAACCTTTATCAACTGAACGACCTGCCTACGCGTTCCCACGCCACGTGGCGCGTATTACTTAGCAGTAGAATAACTAATGTTTGACCGACTGATTTTTTACATACGCATAGCATTAAGGCTTTGCAGCAGCTGGCAGCAAAATTATATAGCAGATAACAGATAGAAACAAGGAATATATTTATTAGAATTATCAGGGCACTTAGATTATTGTTTTAATCATGAACTTACTGTTTTAATAAATCAGCTTTCGTTAACATGTTTAATATCATGTTTGTTTTATTTAATTTAACGCCAACTAAGAGAAAATCTCTCTTAGTTGGCATTAATTTTTTAGAGTGATGTTATTGCATATTACCTACCTTACCTACATATACATACACTTCATCTTATGTTGTGTTCCTATAAATAGTCTTGCCTTTATCTGTTGAAACAGTTGTTGTAGTTTCAATTAATTAAACTAAATTAGTAATTAAACTTTATGTCAGTTACAACGAACGACATAATTAGATGTTTTGGCCCCATGGTCCTTCGAGCCGTATTGATTCCCGTCGCGCGCAATAGTGGCGCCACTGTCCGTTACTCGTCTTCGTTGCTGAATCGTATTAATCAGTGCTAATCATTCGCTGCAGCGACGCACTCTGGGCTCATAAGGACATCTGTGCCGTGGGAAACTGTACGCGACCGTACCGATACCCCTACTATGACATTTATAAGTCCAATGTACTCATTAGACCATAGATATCAATGGGTGTACATTGACGCATGGTCATATACTTGAAACTTTACAAGTAGCATCAGGCCACCAGTGAATAAGATTCTTATGTTGGGGGTAGACATTTTTTCAACTGAGTGGTAAAGGAATGTCATTGCGCATTTTTAAAATGTATTGAGCGATCGCCGGACCGATATGGAAGTGTTTGCAATAATGTGGATTTATTTAAGTTCCTATGTACATATTTACTTCGACAGATTGGACTGTGATTATGTTTGCGATAGCGAGATTAAGTTATAGCGTGTGGTTTTGCCTGTAGTTAGTCGAAACATTAAATGTTACGGCGTATTGTTTGTGGTAATTACGATCGGGCCTGCGGGGACGTTAGGATTGATTAAATAACTTTGTTGTATATGGACTGACAATCGATTCTAGGAATTTGGCTAACTCGATTTAAATCGATTAGGAAAATTAAAGGCAATAAAAGATCTGTTGGCATATTCGGGTGATTATCAAAATAAACGGATGATTTCCATAATGTAGCGGTCGGGCTGCGCCTGCGCCGGCGGCGGCGGGGCCGTCTAATGGCCGCCTCCGCCAGATTACGCATCATTTATAACAATTATCGAGCCAGATAAACATGATAGTTAAATTCGGAAACACCTTCATTAATAGAGTAGCTCTAAATTCTCTCCACAAAAAAACCGGGTCAAGACTTCTTAGATTTTTTGTAACTCTATTAAAGTTTAAATTCGAATGGCGGGTTTTTCGTGAAGGTAGCATTATTATAATCGCATTAGAGAGCGGCGTTGGGAATCTATGATTCGGGTTCATTTGTTTAAAATAACGTTACTTTTACTTAATTAATGTAGAAGAAATTGCTGTCAATTAAGATCGGCGTTGTTTTTAAATGCTCAGAGTGAACGTGAGAAGGGCATGGATGCGATATTAATGAAGTATGCTCGGATTGTACCTACACGACACGACAGTCTTCTGAACATAATGGGATAAAAAGGATGGGACAACGTGGTACTCAGGCACTTGCAGTCATATTAAAGAGATGAGATGTAATACACACATGTTTAAAACATTGTTGCTATACGAATACCAAAATGTTCACGCTTCGCAACTTAAATAATTAAGTTGAAATCCTCATATTTCCAAGTAGGACCATCTGAAGTTGAGTCCTTGTTAATATATTAGTGACTATAATGGTGAATCCCATTATTATGCGCGTGTACCTACCTACCCACTTATCGTTTCAAATCGGACAGATTAACGGTGGGTTTCTTCTATTTAGCATATTTTGATTTTTAATCCTCATATATTTCCGTCACCTTAAACTAAAAACGATTCTGAAAATCTTTTGAGTAAGTCACTTAGAATTAGGTTAGGTCAAGTTCCTTGTATAGTTTTTCTGAAAAGTCTGTAAACTAAATGCCAAGAAAAGGGGTAGCATGTGCTAACTCGGGGCATGCATACTAAAGTGATGTAGCAAAATATTTGTTACTGTTAAGATCAAGGATATCAAGATGTCATTCTACAATAATAAATATCATTCATTTTATATCCTCGTCCTGCCCAAGCATATTTAAATAGACTTTCAGTTTCTGCCCAATGTTCTTAATTAAGCACAAGTTAATTTTGATGGGTTCTGCCCAAGACATTATTTGCTGAAATTTGTATGTAAAAAGTAAGTAGGATTTTTTATATTATTTTTAGGTTATAGGGGTCACATACTAAATAGACTGAGCTAGATATTTCGTCGATATCTTATGTTCTTTTTTAAGAACATTGGGCAGATTTTTATATTTTTATTGTCTTTGATTTGGCATTTATTAAGAACATTGGGCATGAACTTCATAATTGAAATATAGTATTAATTGAGCAATTAAAGGAAAATAAATTAAACAGCTTAGATTTTAATTGCTTTTTTATCATGGAAAATAATACAGTTACAAAATGTGGTTGTCCACACTGGCAATGATTATTGTTACCCCATTGCACCTTTTCAATTACACACAGTTTAGGTCTATGCTATTTCCTGTTTTTTGCACCGCAGTCTGGTTAGTTTTTTCAACGCATACAGTCTAAATATCATCATTTAAATGTTCAGTAAAGTAGCCCAGAATTGACAGACGTTCAGTGTGGTTGGGCAACAAATTAGGGGCTGATACCTGCTCTGGCAAGTTAGGTGCAAATGAGTCATCACGCAACGCAGGAGTTGGAACTGGTAACGACTGCAATGGCAAAGAGCATCTGGTTGATCCAGCTTGTAAGTCTCTACTTCAACTACCTCTCTGCCACCACCTCGTCTACCACCATGTTGACCGTGAAATCTGCGACCATATCCATCTCTGCAATGTGTAACTGTTTTGTAAATAGAACTTGAGTTAAGCGGTACTGGTAGTCAGTTCTGCCCAATGTTCTCAATAAATCACACTTTTCGATGAGTTACCTTGAAAAATCTAAAATAAACACTTTTCCAAAAATAAAGCTATCGTAACATATTAGAACTATATAGCTTTACATCGATAGCATACTCTTTAAAAATGCATGGTTGATTATCAAGGTAAAGAGGGATGGAAGTTACCTCTCCAGCAAAGTTGCACCATCTTTGACACGTGACGTGACACTGATCGGCGAGTCCGAGGAAGTTCACCACAAGGGCTTGATTAAGTATTGGTTAATACTCCAACCAATCAGAAACAAGCAAATAAAATCGCAAAGCGTGAAACATTTGGCCGCTGTGCGGCAAATTTGAATATGTGATTAATTGAGAACACTGGGCAGAATTCGGAAGTATAAATAAAAAAGCTTGGGCAGGAACTATCAAATCTAATTTGTTCTTAATTGAGAACATTGGGCAGGACGAGGATATACATTTAAAAAAATACAATAAGCCAATTAAAAAAAATGCAGAGCCAATTTGCTTTTCTTCAAATATTTTTGTATATCAGGATCAGACCTAGGAATGTAAGGGGCAAACGCCTGACAGGTACTAGAGGTAGACGAAATTTTTTATCGACATTTATGGATATCGATATTTTTGTTTTCGACTTTTCTTACCATATGAAGTTCTTGACAAATAATACTAAAGAAGTCCTTTAAGACGAAGACTATTCAGTTAATAATTTCCATATGCTTAAATAAAACACAAAGCTGGGTGTGATTACTAGTTTAGGCGGAAAGCATCAAAGAGAGATCGCGCATCGCGGAGAGTATCGATACGCGAACTTTCTACTTGCCTTTCCATTCTGCACCAAAAACTTAAATATGTTAATGCCAAAAATATCGATATTCATAAATGTCGATAAAAAATTTGGTCTACCTCTAGTACCTGTCAGGCGTTTGCCCCTTACATTCCTAGGTCTGATCAGGATATTCACTAATCCATGAGTTAATACAATTCACGTGTTTTTGTTTTGGGCAGTATAATGTGTAGATATGATTAGTCGCGTAGAACTCACAAAATCAATCGAATTCAGGACATAAGCACCAGGACTGACAAAATTTGTAAGGGTAAGTAAAAATGGTTTTGTAAGACTGATAATTGATGATGTAAATTTGTAATTCAGATGGCAAGTATAGAAAATCAATTAAATTAAAATTAGAAAAAAGTATTGAGAGACTGTAGCCATTTGAATACCAGGTGTGACAGATTTCATTCGGGATCGTGAGTCGAACCACTTGCCCTAGCCGATGTATGGCTTGGTAAACGTTCGATCTGAGTCAATAGTATTCCTGCAGAGTATATAAGAAAATACTATATATATAGTTCAGTTACGACTGTTCAGTCACTTCATATTGAGGTCGTAAACGTCAGCTACTTACCAAGTATGATCATTTGGTTAGCTACAACTATATACGCTTTCTTCACGGTTTTTTTTTGATACAGCATCCCGGATAGCTGGGATTACAACATCTCTCAATGGTCCAGGCTAACTTCCTCATAACTCGGTAAAAAAACTGGTGTATTAATCAGCTTATAAATGAACCAGAAAATTAATGGTATTTTCAATGAGAGCTAAGAAAAAGCACCACTTTTTCGGAAATGGCATCTTCGCCACGTGACGCGCCGATGTAATGAACGCGCGGTAAAAACGCTTCCCGTCCATAACGACGCGACATATCTCTGGCTAGCTAGTTAGAATGACATTTGTACCATAGGGCGTCTATGAAGTTATGCCTTAAGCACCACAGATCGGCCCACTCATTGAAATATGACAATATCTAGCGCTGTGGCGGTTTTTGCCGCGGTTTCCGCGAACCTCTGCGGCGTGTTCCCGCGGGACGCGAGGTGGCGACACGGTCATACATTTTCATGACGCAAACGGGTAATTGAAGCGGTTCCCATGTGGAAAAACACAGCTTCTATATATGAACGGGCATGAATGACCACAGCTGCCATTGAGGTGAGATTTTTCACGTATATGCTTTCACAGACTAGCATAGCTTAAACTAGGGCTTTTCAATTATCGAACACCGGACAATTCAAATCTCCTTTTAAATACTCATAATTTCATTATGTAGTTACTATTAAAACCCATCTAAACCATTGTAATTTTGTTAAGAACAACCATAAACTAGACAAACCTGACTTAAAAATTGAACATAGGTATCTGTTTCGCTAAATAATCAGGAGAAATGAGGAGAGGGGTTAAAGTTAACCAGTTCTCGTTTTTCTCGCAATGGAGTCAAGAATGAAAAAAAAATCAAGTAATTGCGATTAGGAATTCCTCAATTTGATTGAAATGATGTCTATTCGAAATTCCTGGTAAACAACATTGAAATTTCAAAAAAATATCGTGATGTCTCCTTTAAATCTCACAAAATCTCGCATCTCCTTAAAACCCAGAATAGAGCCATTATTACTCAAACTCGAATAAACTATTGTCATTTTACCTGTTATGATCATATAGTCCATAACTATGTGTATTTAAAGTGTCTAGCTCAGGTAAAGGCAGTCGCCTGTACCTGTACCTGACTTCCATACCTACCGATAAAGTGTTTGAAACATTAATATGAAAAAAATCCAAAAAATATTCCAGTGACTGACCGTTATGGCAGTTTTAATAACGTCATGGTAGAGGTTTATGCGGTTATTATACAGCTGATTTAAACCGCGCTGGGGAAAGCTGAGTAAACAGGGTTTTTAGGTAGTTTAACAGTTCATCTATATACCAAATTCAGTAGTGGATTCTAATACTGGTAACTACTTCATACACAGGCGGCCGTGATCAATTGAACTAGCTCACCGAAGACAAGTGCTTGAAATATAATCAGCCTAGCATCACAATGCCCAGTAAAGTAACTAATCATTCTAGTACTTGACATAACGTTCTTATAGGAAGCAAAATTCGAGAATCTTTCGAACTTTTTGAAGGCATTAGTTATACATCTTGTTATTGTTGAACATTTTTTGTTATCTTATATCATCATCATCATATATATCATCTTACTGTTATGGGCATAATTGGATATCAAGTTAACTATAACTGGGCAAGCTACATGTTATCGACTGATTCAAAAAACCTTAGCTAACAGATGAATTCTAAAATCGTTGAAATACTTCCCTATTAACTTCCGAATGAAATCTAGCGGTACACGGGATTTTTCTAGGACATTCCGCGGCGCTTGATGATAATCTTTTTTCTCCTGTCAATCATAACGTGCGGCCGGCGCCGGCACAGCGTGGCGCTAGGATGCCACGCAGACGCACTAGAATGCGTTGCTGCCTGTTATTGATTCTAGTACCTCATATCTGAGCTTCATTTTGAAAGCGATGTTGATAGCCAATTTATAGATTCATTCTTAATAGTATTATAGCCAGTGACAAAAATATGGCTTACTTTATACCTTATTCCGTTGCTACAAGATGCAAGAGTATATTGCACCAAGGGCATCAGTAAAATAATGTTCCAGAAGGTCTAGCACAATTGGCCGCGACTTCGTTTGTCGCACGCACGACATAGCATGACCTGTCACTGTCACACTATATTGAGTGCAAAGAGATAAAGTAGAATATCGAATTCGAGATCAAAAATGTAAACAAGTGGGTTGCCACCATTAAAAAAATAAACGCTAGTGGTGGTAAGTCTAAAATCATTGAAATAATTATAAAAAATAAAATATTCACAGGTAAACACTGTTGTATGGATATTAAAAAATATGTTACTTAGTTATATAGCGAATAATAATTTTTTTATAACGTATTTGTAGTGTTTAAGTAAATTATATGGACTTTAAATTTATACTACTGGTAATGGTAAGAAGTTTTAAACATTTGGTATGTAATTAAAACAACAGTTTATTTTTAATATTATTATCAAATATTCGCGAGTCATTGATACATTTTTAAATTTCTTTCCATGTATAATTGTATTTCGTTGCATTTTGCTTTTTGTTTCTTGTTAAGTTTTCTATTTATGCGTGTTGTTTAATGAGTATAATCGTTTTTTAGACTAAACCTTTTTTACTTCACAATATACTGGCTAGTTGTAAAACGGCCGAATAAAAAGCACATGAAAAAAAAACAAACGAGGGTGGTTGAATATTTGTAGCAGACGTATGTGAGTTTTGATCTCGTTGTAACTTTTAAATAAATAATTGTGGTTTAAGGTGAATTTTTAACACGTGTTCTTTCTAGACTAACTATAAATGTCCTAGTCTTTCACCCAATATCTGTTACTGAAAAGCATACGTGGTAAATAAAATTCATATATAAAACATGCATTAGATAGAAAAGATTGTATACCCCTGGAGGGTCACTTTGATATTGACAGTTGTTTGTTTACATTTTTGATCTAGAATTTGATATTCGACTTTAGGTAGTATTTGTCGCGTGACAAAGAGTCGCGTGTCATAGTCGTGCTAGAGGTTGGTGCGGGCCATCTATATACGGTTAAAGAAACTCTATTCTCATAAGAATTACAGAATTCACTTATATGAGAATATTTTATAAACTAACTTAAGATTTAAGATTACAACATATAAATTTGTTATGTAAATTAATAATTAAAGGTAACTTTTCGAGTTAAGCGCACAAGTTTACAATAATACTATGAGATAATGTATAAAAGGTGGGTAAGTTAACAATTCGGCATGCAAAGTAGTTTGGTTGCTGTGCGCTGCAACTAGAGATAAGGCGCTTCGGTAACACAGATGTGAGCGTACTTTGTGATGGATGCGGCATATTCCATGTATTTCTATATGCAACCTTGAACTTTCTTTTTTACCGCTAGTGGTGTATACATTATTTTAGGTCTTCCCCTGGCGAGAAAGTACATTTTTACAGAAGGAATTCCTTGGGGATACAATAAGGGAAGTACATTCATGTCGTAAAAATTGTCCGGAGGCAAGCGGTAGCAAGTTTGGCTTACGTCTACTTACAATAGCAGGATAAGATGCTTAAATGCCTGTAAATAGGTTAGCCGGTGGGAATCCAGTTCTATAGAATGTAAGTACCTATTTTAAAACCACCTACAAAAATGTCTCAATACCAGAAAACCTTGAATAAAATAAAAACCACTGAATAATATGAAAATTAATATTGTCTTGTCTTTAGTTTCCGCGATTATCATTAGTATCCGTCATTGTAATAAAACAATTTTAACGGATTAAATCGCGTATAGTACACTCTAAAAAATCAGAGCCTACCAAGAGAGATTTTCTCTTTGTTGGCGTTAACTTGAATAAAACAAACAAGATATTAAACATATCAACGAAAGCCGATTAATTAAAACAGCAAGTTCATTGGTGATTAAAACAACAATCTAGAATCTTGATAATTTTAACAAACATATTCCTTGTTTCTATCATTATTTTCTTCTTTGTATGATTCGATCATGTTTAATTAGTTACCTTATACACCAATGTTTGTTGAATCAAATCAGAACAATCAATATCATCTTAGTTGATGCATCTAACGTCTTGTTAGGCTCGTATGGAATCAAGATGCTTGATTCTAACTATCACAATCTTGTTAGGAGCAACCAATTTTTTTTTAGAGTGTACTTTTTCTACTCCTGTACTTTTATCTGTCTTTTAGTTGGTCACGAACACTAATATAAGAACATACATAATATGAGTTCAGAGAAGTCTGTACTCTATTCCCCATAACAGCACTAGTGTCGTTATAGTCGCAAAACGATACTGCTAGCAGCCACAGACTTCTAAATCTAGGTTAAACTTAGGTCAAGGATTAAGCGCACAATTCTACACTCTAAAAAATCTGAGCCAACTAAGAGAGATTTTCTCTTTGTTGGCGTTAACTTAAATAAAACAAACAAGTTATTAAACATATCAATGAAGGCAGATTAATTAAAACAGCAAATTCATTTGTGATTAAAACAACAATCTAGAATCTTGATAATTTTAACAAATATATTCCTTGTTTCTATCATTATTTTCTTCTTTGTATATTTCGATCATGTTTAATTAGTTACTAAGTTAATTAGTACTACTTATACAACTGTTGCATAATAGTACATTACACAACTAGGGTGGTAATACAAAGAAAGGCCGAGATCGCAGAAGTTTGTGGCCCGAGCTGCAAGCAAGGGACGTAAATATGCGATCGAGGGCTTTCTTTATTACCTCCCATGTTGTGTACACCATTTTATGTCTACACTTGGCCAGAAAGCGGCTTTTTCCGTACGCGCAGCGCGTACGCGTATGCTATTTATTATTCGGTTGGTGTTATTAAGTGATGTGAAATAAATTAATATAAGCGATTTAATCACTTTAAATTGTTTTATTAAAAATATATGAAAATAATCAACACAGAAGTTGTTATCTATGAATTCGAGTGACTGGCACACCAACCGCGCAAGATGATGGATGTCGAAAGTGGCCGGGTGCCGTGCCACGGGCGGTCGGCGCGCGCGCAGCGGCGCGGTGAGCAAAGCACCGCCCTCGCCGCCGGCGACTGTAATACGGCACTTTGCTCACTGAGCTGTCTTCATTAAGTAGTAACTTTTCTCAAACATGCAATGAAATGTTGACATTACGTCCCTAATAATAGGCCGTAAAGTACCTAGTTTCCTGTGCGGCTTGACACTTGGCATATAATGGAATTAATTTGTGAGACCGCATCACAGCGTTCAGCCATTAAAAAATACAATAAACGATTTTTGCTTTACATTATATTATACAGTTTTATTTATATAAAATGGTCATGAACATAACAAATAGCACATTATAAACAATTTCCAATAATTTTAAATTGCAAACTTAACTCAAGAATACACATTTAAAATATAAACAATTTCCAATAATTTTAAATTGCAAACTTAACTCAAGAATACACATTTAAAATATTAAAATGCATCGATATATTCGCGGTAAAAATATTGAATCAGTTTTTTGGAAAGAAAGGAAATTGAAAATTTTTCATTCTGTAATTCTATTTTTTTGTCTGCTTTATTTTTAGTGACTAGAAAATAAAGTTTGATTTTTTGGAGTGCTTTTAATTTATTTCATTGCAAATTTGAGAAAAGCTCTATCTATATGTACTCGGCCGGTAACCCCTCACTTCCCGGCCTCGGTAGTAATGTTCTATTGTTTACTCCTGCAATACGGCACTTTCCAAATCATATCAGGGTTATTCTACGAAAACATGATAGGTGCCTCTGTCCACACATATCGGTGAATACTCAGTAGACTCCTCTGAAATATTATTTTTTGTTACTGTGTAATGTATCTGCCAAGTTTAACAAAGTAACTTTCTAGTTAGGAAGAACCTTCTGAGTATTTGCGGTTAGAGGAATCAAAACCTATCAACAATTTTTCATGCAGTGTCAAAACGCCTGATAATTCGTAAAAAGAGGGGGTGTTTATGAAACCTCCGGTGTGCCTTTCCGTCGACCGAGACCTGGAGATGGAATCTATCCCCTTCTGGGCCGAATCCCACTCTAATCCCTTGGTAAAGAACGCTGTCACATCTTCCCCCCAAGCAAAGCCAACCAGACTAAGAAGAAGGCCGAGGCACGTTGTCGCTTCAGAGGTGAGCTAAGGGGTGGACCCCAACACCAAATGACCGACAAACTGACTGACTTTTAACGTAATTGATACACCTACAGACAGACGTAACGTAGTCATTCACAACTTTACCTCTCCCTGTCTCGGGTTGACATGAGAGCTCGCCCACCTTTAATTATTTTTCTTGGCTGCTCAACATCGATTGGCAAAGGGCTGAAGAGGCCCGCAGCTATTCCCCACAAAAAAAATGTCTTCAGTCTGTCTATCCATGGATCTGTCTGTTGAATAGTAGTACTTAAATGCATGGACCAACATTAATTAATTTTTCGGGTTCCGTACCAAAATGGTAAACAAGGAACCAGTGGCGTGGCGTAAAAGATATCCTTGGGCAAGCCAATGCAGATTTAGCGTACATTTTCCTTAAGGGCTGTAGAATAAGGTGCTCGAATGACTGATATTAGGCAAGCCGGTAGGAATCGAGTTCTTTGGACGCCATGCTACTGCAAGGAACCCGTATGGTGCGACTCTGTCTGTCTGTCCGTCTGTCACAGCCAGATATCTCAGAAACGACTGCTGCTATCAATTTGAAATTTGTAATAGTATTAAAGTAGCTAACCCGAGCCTATTGGATGTAAAAAAATCTTGTAACTGTTTTAGTTTTTTTTTAAAGAGGTCCGTAATGGGACTGAAAATTGAAAGTAGGTCTATTATGTCAAGTGGGGTATCAAATGAAAGGGCTTGATTTGTAAATTAAAACGCCGTTTTTATTTTTTTCTTAAATGGGTGTATTTTCTAAAACGTAATTTCGCTGTCATGACATATTGGCGAATACTGAGAAGATTCTGCCTTATCAGAATTGGCACTTTTGGTTACAATGTAGAATCAGTCAAGTTCTAACAAGTAACCAACGAATGCCAGTCTAGTGAGGAGGAATCTTTTAAATATTGGTGGCCAGAGAAAATACACCCAAATAAGTAGTTTTTGATTTATGACGAAAAACGTTTAAAAAATACCATTCCCCTCTATTATTTTCGAAATTACTGAACAGAAAAATATGTCATCCTAAATATTACAGGAAAAATATAACGGTTTTCCTAACTTGCATTGTTTTTGAGAAATTTGCAAAAGTCGTAACCAATACTTATTTGCTCCTACTAAACTAATCGCCATACAGCTTTTCTTTATTTATGTATCTATTTATGAGTTTGTACGGAACCCTCGGTGCGCGAGTCCGACTCGCACTTGACCGAGTTTTTTTACTTATTGGATAACTGATAGGTACCTATCCTTGCGAATTCAACGAATTCGAACGTATCACTGTTTTTTAATGTCCAATTTAGTGATTATGTTAAGTACTCGTGATTGAAGTGAGGAAAAATCTGGCTAAATCGACGATTTCCCGCAACAACACGCTATATTATTCATGGCAATGTGGATCAAGGATGATTTTTACTTACAAAGTCGTTTCTCCCGCTGCTTTCCCGCGTATAAAACTATACTTACTAATCCCTCGGCGACACTTCCCGGGATTAACAACAAAAGGAATACATTAAAGGAAACAAGAACGGACTATAAAACACATTTTCACATTTTACATAATTATAGGGAACGTGCACAATGAAGGTGATGCCAACTGGTGCCACCAATCCGAATCTTGTACTTTATCATGCTGGGGCCTCATTAACGGGAAATGCTGTTATCATCGCGATGAAGGACGATTAACATTAGTGTAGCCAGGACTTACTATACTCGATATTGACATTTATAAGTAACCAGTAAGTCATTTTTTCAGGCCTGATAAGTTTCCTTAACTATTCACATAGTGTCTCTTTTGTCGATTTAGTGATGCAACCTATATAATATAGTTCCTGCACGTTCCCTATTCTGCCGTCCTAGTCTAAAAAGCGACTTTTTGCTATGGAACTTCATAGTCAAAAGTCGCCTTTTAGACTAGGACGGCAGTATTGGTAAGGATAAGGATTTTGCCTACCTAAGTAACCCCCGTTAACCCCCGATCTAGTGTTTTAAAAGCTTAAATTAAAATAACTTAATATTAAAATAATATGTCTAAAATATTAAATCAAATATACCATCATCATATCGTACGTCCTATTGCATGCACAGGATTCTCTCATAGATGAGAGTTAATGCGCTGTAGACTGAGCCCATTACGGGTTAGGGATTTCACTTACACCTTGAATTTTTCGCAGATGTATGCATATTTCATCACGATGTTAATCCTTTATCGAAAACCTAATGTGTCATATATACCAATAATTGCCATTTCCAGGAAATGTATTCATATTAATATTATACGAGACTGACCCATTGTAAACGTTTGAGTCCAAGATTACTAACACGATTTCGTCGGTTCACAAATTAGAACTAATTTTGTGAAGGTCGGAAATAATAGTAGGCAGCGGTAAAAAGTGAGTGATTTTTGTCGCTTAATCCTTGGCGTGGAGAATGCGCGAGGGTGGGGGGTGGTGGGATATTTGAATGCGCGGCGCTTTGTGCGCGCGCCGCCATTCCGCGCGCCGGCCGCTGCCCGCTGCGCCGGACATCGCCGGGGCACACCGGGAACAGATACTAATTGTATTCATTACATGTAGACAACGTCCAGATCGTTCTTTTCCAAACAGTAATAGTGGGAGAGAAATTGCAGGTAAGTGTCCAGCGACGCCTGAAGTCGCAGCCAGCCTGGCAGAGCGAAAGCAACATTTGAACACTAAGTATTCCAATTCATTATGAATATCATCGCTCATCTGAGCGTATCTGAATACAGAATTATCAAACAGGAAGAAAGGAATTTTGCAAGTTGTGACCTTCACGTGTACAGTCGGGTGCGTCTCACTCTGTAGAACAACATTTAATATATTTTTAACCGTTATAACACTAAAATTACCTATATATACCATTTAAATGGTATATCAACTTTTCATATCGACATTTGGCATACTAATTATTTATTAGAAACACATTTAAAAGAATATAATTTCATATATCAAGCATTTGATATAATGGACTTTAAATATAATACAATTTTCTTGGATTTTTCCGGCGCAGCAGCGTTGTGTCCCGGTACCGGTGTGTCTCGGCCTTGGCAGCTAACAAGGAGCAATGAATGCGCCGTTTTTTGTCGCGAGCTAACGCCGCGCGCCGCCTGCGCAGCGACCGACCCGAATATTCAGACATAGTTTTTCGGCGCTTTGAATAAATGAAATATTCATTTTTATTAAAATCAGCTTGACTGTATTAGGACGGGGTTAACTTGAAGCAAAAACTTTATTGTTGAATTCCTTATGACAGCGAATGGACCAAGTGTAGTGATCATATCAGAAGCATAGCATGCCAAATGGTAGAGCTACTGCTGCAGTAAGAAGGCGATTTTAAAGTCATGGTGGCAAAAACATCAAAAATACGACTAAACTGAAGCGATTTCTGATATTTGTCTCTGCATGCAGTGGCGTGCCATCCATAGAACCCGTTTCATGAAATATTTTTGTTCCGTATCCTATACTCTCCGAAAGCCTTCTAGAAAAAAAGTGTATGAAATTTGCACTGGCATATTCATGGATATATTTATGTTTCACAGCACCCTACTAATAGCTACCCAATAACCAAAACAAGCCAAAACAATGCGACTATTTTCAGGAGCGCAGTAGATGTATATATAGCTTGGCAACTTCGTTGGTGACAATAACATGTGTGCTTTTTGTTATGTGCAGTCGTAACTACTCACACAAGTTACCGCCAACACGAACGACGACCGACGGAAGCAGCCTTCGGAGGTCCCCGTTCGTGTTAGCGGTAACTTGTGTGAGGCTGCACATAACAAAAAGCACACATGTGAGTCTCACCAACGAAGTTGCCAAGCTATAGCGTACTATTTTCAAGAGCGCAATAGATGTAGGTATATAGCAAGGAATTGGCAGATATAGTAGACGATATCATTAACTATAGACAGGTGAGATCTAAAGAGGTAGGGACAAAATCCTTCGAAGAGGATAGTGAGATGCGTTTTGTTGCAACACAATCCAGACACCTGCAACTTCCGCAAAACGTAGCCTGTATAATAAAATCCTAAGCAAAACACATAACAACCTCCTCGTCAGTAATTTAAACACTCACGCGCAGTTAGATTGGATCTAAACGCGTTTGCACCGTCTCCCACGGACGAGCCAGTGCAAAAACTAAACGCAGGGCGGACGCGGAGCGGGAAAAGGGCTGAGAGGGGACGGATTATTCGCGCGTCCGCCGCCGCGTGCATACTGATGCTGCGTAATTATCGCTCGCAAAAACTAAACGCATGATAATCGAGGAAATGCCGCCTCGATCGCGATCTGCGCAGGCATCCGATCTACAGATTTCAGCCTCATTTTAATTATATACGCATGTCACTTGGTGCAAAAAGTGCGCCCGCGCGTCGGCCCTAACAATACATGTGGATACATAATGCATCGTCCTCCGTGCAATTATGCATGCGCAAATATGAGTGATCTCCGCGCGCATCTCGGGACAATGGCGGCGCATATGCATGAGGTGGTTTTTGCCACCCCCTCCCTCTCTACCTCCTGCTGCCCTCCTTTCCTCTGGATGTGCGGACGATGGTTTAATTGCCGTAATCGCTGCCTGTTATTTGCGTCTGAGCCGATTTAAGCACCGTTTTTGCTTTTTGTGTGGCTTTGAATGCTCAGTCAGCGGCTGCTTTGATATACTTATAAACTGAACTCGTTAGCTAATTTGTTATAACTAACACTATCCCGCTTCCGTCATTTGATATGATTCTTACTTACGCTGACAGGAGTTACTTAGAGCAGCAGTTAATTGGTATATTAAGCATTACTTAAGTACATAGTTTTCACTTTCGTCCTGAATAAAAAACGACCAACATGTACCTCTACAAGTGTATGACACTTGTTCTGTATTTATATTAATTCGGAATGATACCTAATAAAATAACTTGTACCGTATAGATAAAAAATAAGTCGGAGATACCTAAATCTTTATAACCACCGGTTGATCTACCGTGAAGATTTACAGAAAATTGTTTTAACGTAACCGCATACACACCAGCCCGGTGTTAGATCGTGAATTTATTTATAGAAATAATATTTGTGTAAACGCTCGACTATTTAACACTTATATTAATTTGCCGTCAGTTGATCGTTATTAAGCCGCGATAAGGTGTATTTTGGTTTGATTAAATGAGGATTGTTGATGGTAAAGCAGCAAGTGCAATAAAGGAGCGGATCTTCTCACGCGCGCGGGAGGGGTCGCGCGGGAGGGGGTGTGCGCGGGCGCAATATTGCCGTATTGTAATTGCGTGTGGCTCGAAGTGCCATAAAGCAAAGTGCCCGAGTTTGAATATCGGCTCCCCGT
Organism: Eudemis profundana; assembly: GCA_947034925.1. Classification (NCBI taxonomy): domain Eukaryota; kingdom Metazoa; phylum Arthropoda; class Insecta; order Lepidoptera; family Tortricidae; genus Eudemis; species Eudemis profundana. Next base: position 18,797,287 of record OX344796.1, on the reverse strand, counting down.
GGATCGCTAGGAGGTAAGTAGCTGCCATCTCTACTGGTTCCATGACCATGTACTATGTAACTTTGTTATTCGTTGCAGGTCTAGCTATGGTACACACATCAAACCAAACTATTAGCCTCAGCATCCTGACGATTTACGTTATCATCTCAATTCCTTCTCTCTTTCCACCTCTATTTTTGGCCGCTTCGCGCCGATCAACGAAGGGTCAGTTGACCCCAAAAAACACATAGGTTGAAAAAGTACATAGATTGAACTCCTGAGCAGACTCCACCAACAATTTTAAAACATAAACGTAGATGCGACTACTTAAGCTGAAATTCTCTACAAATTTTTATTCAACGTAAGGTGCTGTTAAAATTCTTAAAATGCGGTAAAATAGGCACTTTGAGCTTGAATATTTTACTTATTCGTTTCAAAAATGGCAAATCGCAAGTGTGATAAAGCTCTTAGCCTCTGGAGAGACTTTGCATTTCTCTGCGTCTTTTGCCGTCTGTATAATGGGGAGTGTTCCAAGGAACTGTTTAGGTCTATGCCTACCGCATCATTCTACCGTCGCACCACGCGTCATGTGGCGGTTCATTCCCATTTCCTTGAATCACCACACTTAACAACGCGCCGGTTCTCCAGAACCTTTCTGGCGCGTACAATAAGAATCTGGAATGAACTTCCTGCTAAGATTTTCCCACTGTGCTACAATATGGGATTTTTTAAAAAGGTGTCATCAAATTTCTTCAAGTCAGGCGACGCAATGCATCCAGTATTGCACATGTCTATAGGCGGCGATAACCACTTTCCATCAGGTGGGACTTCTGCCTATTTGCCAGTTAGACAATAATAAAAACTGCGCTACCTTGTGTTAAGGACTTCAGGATCTCAGAATGAACGCGGCATGCCCGTGACGCACTCTTCCTGGGGCGAGACGTTTTTCACAATTTACCGTGTGGTTTCGTAGCCCAGATAACCCCTTTTAGTCGCCCTTTACGACACCTCTTCTTGACCCTGGCTTCACGGTGGATAATACCGGAATAGTTGAAACTTCAGAACCCTCTATGTCGGTGCAGCAGCAGGTTACCGGCATGCGCTTGCACCGCTGATAATCTAGTTAAATTTATTTATTGGCCAGCGGGCACGCTCGCGGCCCCACGCGCCCGCAAAAAGAAGGCTTTACTAAAATATAGCCTTAATAACTAGCCTGCCCGCCGGCAACACTAGGCGGAAGCGCGGCGTTGCCCGCCGGCTTTTTAACGACAAAATTTATAAAGTTTCTTGTGTAGTTTATAATCATAAAGCCCAAAAATATACACAATTATGTGCAATAACTGTATGCGTTGTTAAAACAAGAATATTCACTGTATGCTTTTTAATATGGGCCACACTTAGGTACTGCTATACGGCTGTGTCATATGGTCGTACTGGCGTTGGCTAAGAATGCGTTTTAAACTGTGGTACAAATATGGGACTAAGTTGATCAAAGTAAAATTGTCTTTCAATATTATTTAACCCCACTAGGTACCAACAAGGATCTGACCCATAATCGGCTGTGCCATTAAACCCTTCGATTAAACCGCGACTGGCATTCCTAATCAAACATTCGGCGGTGGAATGCGCGCGCAGTCAGGTGCAAAAACTACGGACAGGGTCACCTCACTTTGTTTACTATCGCGAGCGACAGCTTTGGGCCCCTATTCGACATTGCCCTTGTGATTATCCTACTATAATATAAATGTGAAAGTTTGTGAAGATGTTTGGATGTTGAATTGATTGAGATGAAATTTGACATACCTACCTACAGTACAGGTACACCATATCCTAGATTGATACATAGGATAATATATATTCCGGTAAAGAGCTATCTTGGAATTACAATGGAAAATGGAATTAAAGGCAAATCCGCGGTTAAATTCTAGTACAATATAAAATCTGGTTATTTTAATGATGTGCTTTAATGATTTGTCAAAGCGAATGTAATTTCAATTGAGTGGGCCGTCAGTAAACCGACCGGATTATAAATAAAAGTTATGTAAAAAAGTATACCGTGTTCTTGTTGCAACTGAGGCTGAAGCATGGTACGTTCACGAAAAAGTAAAAAAAAAAAACGGATAAGTGCGAGTTGGACTCGCCCACCGAAGGTTCCGTACAAATTTGTAGGTCCATATAATAAAGTATCCAATAAATTTTGATTCCCTTAGTAAACTCTATTTTTTTATGATTGCATTAAAAATTTATATATAGTTTCCGATTTTTTCCTACACTTGTAGTATAAGACGGTATTACTTGCCAAATTTCATAGTTCTAGGTCAACGGAAATTTGGTTTCCTCGAGGGGGTCGAAATTTACGTTTTTTGCGGAATAAACGGCCGTATCTTTTTTTCTAGTTAACTTAGACGCTTGATTTTTTCACAGCTAAAGCTGCCCTTAAAAAGAAACCATAAACTTGAGTAAGTATATGGTTTTAATTTCAACTCGATACCTTCATGCATTTCCAAGATAAAGGGTCTTGATAGACGAACAGACAGACAGACAACAAAGTGATCTTATATCTCCTTTTGAGGTAAAAAGAATACACTGACTGGAGATGAAGTTACATGCTATATGGAAATCGATTTTCTTTTTGGGTCTGCAATTTACAACCTGCGTATTGTAACTAGTTTTAGCCATATTCCGAATGCTTTTAGCCTGTCAGGCCGCAGGCTGTTAGTTTTTAGTGATATTATAAATATGAACTCTAGGGAATTGCCACTACGAGTATGAATATCGAAATGAGGCGACATTTTTAATCATACCACACGCGCGCTATCATCGCAAAGCCAATCTGGAATGATACCCCGGATCAAACATGCCGTCTGCACACTGCCCCACCCATAATACCTTTAGGTATCTAAGTCCTGATTTAAATGATTTTCTTTTATGAATAATGCGTTCAAATTGAATAATACCTATGATGAATGATGCATGTTGACATATCCACTTTTTACTCAAAACATTGACACCGTAAATCGACAATGCTCTAACCGATTATATGACAATTTGGAGACCCTGATCTATCGCGAAAAATATTTTTAAAATGTGTTTGAAGTACTGTTATAATATAATAAATCAATTAATCAAAAAGACAATAAATAAGTATATGTAAGTTGTGATAGAGATTGGGGGAATCGAGTCCTCGGTTTTCCATACGTATGCATACATAAGTCCCTCGGTTTTCCATACGTTCCATACGTAAGTATGTTAACTATTCATTTATTGATATAAAATTTCGTTAAAATTAGTTTAATTTTATAGCTTGATACATAATTTTGAGGTTGTCCATATTATTTTTTCAAGACAAAATCTATGAGCTATGAAATAAAACACATTTCAATAAAGTTAATGAGGCTAAACCAAGGAACCATCTCTTCGTTAAGTTCTCGATACAAATCGAGAACTTAACGATCGGATAATAATGAGAATACCTTAAGTTATACTAGTAATAGAGAAAATCTCAACCGATTCGATATTCTTTCAGTGAGATTTGTCACTGAGCGATCATAGGTACTGGGAGTATTGCCCTCGCTATTAATACAGTAGATGGCCGATGATATAGTCGTGAGTAGCTACGTGTGTGCTGTGCTCGATATGTGCATGGGCTGGGTTGATTACGGGCGCTACTTACCCGCGATTGTCGTTAATGTTAACGGCTTCGTTTAGCCGCTTAACTGGAGAGTGCGAACTAGTTTCCCTGTGCTTTTGCGCCCTTGTTCATATTCACTACTCTTCTATTATCTTAACAATCTATTTCTATAATCGTATCGTAGCAAGCCTGTGTTTTTAAACTGAAGATTTTTTCTAACTAAGTAACTGGACAGTGTAAATAATAAAGTAATAAAAGGTAGATAGCTCATACCTAGATAGTTTTTTGATATTTTGTTTCTTTGTCGGTTCGTTTGTAGGTTTATTCGCGCATCACTCTAAAACGTCAGGAACGATTTAGAGGTCGTTTTAAAAAAGATGTCCGTACTTAGGGCTTTGTTAAACAGAGTGTTACTCGTAATGTTGTTCCTTTATGTAACGAAAGTTACCATACAATTTATATGGTTAACTTTCGTTACACAAAGGAAAAAGTTAACACTTTGTTTAATAAAGCCGTAACTACGGACATATTTTTTTGAGAATGACTTCGTGTACACGTCAATTATGGTTATATTATGACTGAGTTAAAATACCTATAGGATAATTTGTATCCGACTCCCATTCGCTGGGATCTGATCATAATTAATAAGCCTATGTGGCCAAAGCCAAAATTATAGTGTTTACAGTAACCTTACCATTTTTAATAGTACATTACTGCAGAGGCCGGGAAGTGAGGGGTTGCCGGCCGAGTACATATAGCTGGCCGAGCGAGCGAAGCGAGGCCAGATAGTTGCGAGGCTGGCAACCCCATTTCCCGCCGAGGTATGTATAGTGCTATTCTCAAATATGCAATGAACTAAATAAACTTACTATAATAACCTTACTTAATCTAAATATATAAAAGAAGAAACTGACTGACTGACTGACTGACTGACATATCAACGCACAGCCCAAACCGCTGGTCCTAGGAATTCCAAATTTTGCACGTAGGTTCCTTATAAGGTCTAGGGGTGCACTAAGAAAGGATTTTTTAAAATTCACCCCCTAAGGGGTTCAAATAGGGGTTCAAAGTTTGTATCGAGAGTCTACGATTTTAGAAGTAAGAGGTTTGAAACTTCACGTTAAGACTCTTTATTAGATTACAAGAAAAGTGATATCACCGTTTTTCGAAATTCATCCTCTAAGGGGTTTAAATGGGGGTTGAAAGTTTATATACAGAGACCGGAATAGGTAGAGTATATTTACCTAAACTTCGAAGAGCACTCCTTCGAGAAATGTCGCCATAACTATACTGAAGTGTAGTTCAAAGGCCCATAAGGGTCCTGAAAACACCTGAAAACAGATTTTCAGGTTATTGCGCCATCTTATAGAGGGTTTTCTGAAACGGACTGAAAACATGTTTCAGGCGCCTGAAAACAATGGCAACTTGGGTGAATTTTCAATCTTCTACTATGTGAAAGAGCCACCTCTGAAACGGCCTTAAATCACCTTTCAGCCTGTTGAAAACGCTTCTAAAGCACGGAAAATCACGCTGTTTCAGGACACCCTCTATCAGATGGAGCAATAACCTGAAAACCCATTTTCAGGACCCCTTATGGGCCTTTGAACTACACTTCAGTATATGGCGAAATTTCTCGAAGGAGTGAAAGAGACAGCACTATTGGAAAGAGACAGCTATACTGAGAATGTTCGAGAAATGTGCGAAAGAATACCAATAATATAATTTTTAGTAAGATTCCGGGACTTAAGTCCCAGAAAAAAATTTTGTTGTAAGGGACTCTCCACTTTTCGACTATGTTCTTCGAAGTTTAGGTAAATATACTCTACCTATTCCGATCTCCGGTTATATTAAATTGTATATTTAAACTTTTAACATTCGAAAATCTTCACACTAATATTATACTTAAATGTGACAGTTTGTGAATGTGAATGTTTGTTACTAAAATTAAATAACGGGGGTAACAACTGGATTGATCAAGCTGAAATTTGGCATGTAAGTCCTGGATTGAAACAAAGGATACTTTATATCCCAGCAAAGAGTTTCTTTGGGACAATAACGGGAACAACGCGGGCGAAGCCGCGGGAAATTGCTAGTATTTTATAACACAAACTCCCTGTCAAAAGTAACATTAGTAACATATTATATCCATAGACAATGCAAAAGCTGTTTCAGTTCACATTTTTACCGCGAATACGTATTTAGATGAAATATTTTAAAAGTGTATTCGTGTAGTTAAAATTGCAATTTAAAATTGTTTGTAGTGTGTTATTTGTTATGTTCATGTCAATTTGAAATAAATAAAACTGCAAAATATAGCAAACATTGTTTTTTGTTTTTTTAATGGCTGAATGCCGTGATGCTGTGGACCAAATAAATGTGGAATGGAAATTAAAAAAAAATACATTGCCGGCCTATGAAATTCCATTACGTGCCAAGTGTCAAGCCGCACCGGAAACGAGGTACTTTGCGGCCTATTTTTAGGCACGTAATGTCAACATTTCATGCCATGTTTGAGAAAATGTCCTTTAATAACAATCTTCGAATGGCCACACAAGTAGCTACAGTAAAAATACTTCAAATTATGCATGGGGTTGTTGATTAATTAACAAAGTACTGCATCAATATACATTTCAAGTATTTAACAATAAACGAATGACGACGATATTGCAATTATAAGTGCAAAGCAAACAGAACTGCAGCGTAATTGCCCTCAAGTCAATCTAACTTGTAATTCTTGTCACATTACAATCGGCATTATTGGAAAATATGCCTTGTTTAGTAAGCAATACGGGCGTGAAATAGCCTATCTATCGCGAACATTATCTTAAGCAAATAAGGCAAATTTTATTGAATATTTACTAGTATTTTCCCGCTTCTTTATCCGTGTGTATTGCTACGGAAACTTCCATAACCATAACGAGGTAGATTATTTTACTCTAAATTGATCAGGAAAGGCACTGAAAATAGATGCTGCAAGACGGGTGATATAGACGTGGGAAACCTATATTGTTTTTTTAGATTATTTATTAGATTAGAAAGATCGTGAGTGCGTAAATCCGCCATACGATTACAAGAACAATATTGAAACGTGAAAATATGTGTCGTGCTATCTTTAAAAGGTGTCGAATTAGATACCGAAATAAGTGACGTTAGTGCAATAGATATTATCGTCTGATATCCTAGGGAAAAGACCATAGGCTAAAATGACCGCTAAAATTCTAGTCTAAACAACGAGGTAAAAGAAGGAGGAGACGCCTTGGGACAACTTAACAGTTAGATAATACCAGGCTAGAAAAAATAACTCATTAGCAGTTGGCCCCATTATCATCTGATGGGAAGTGAAAAGGTACGTGTTCGCGCGATATCTGCAGTACCCTTTCGTGGTGATAGTTATATCGGGTTGAGCTGTATCCAATTCTCCGAATAACTTAATGGAGAAGATTGTACTACTATGTACAATCTTTTCCGTCTCCATTATGTTTTGAAGTGAACGGGAATTTTAAAAGTGAGGATGAGTAAATTTATATATTTATTCATGCTTAGCAGGTTTTTATACCATTATACTGTGTTTGCGTATTATATATGTATAATTGGTAACGATAATATACAAATCACGACCTCATTCGTCTAGTTATCGGCCTCTGCACGGATATCCTTATTCGAGTCATATAATCAGCTGCACCATTAAAGGTTTAAGCCAGATCAAGTGAAATGCCCGGTAATCAGTTGTTACTGGCGCATTGTCTTCACTCTATCATTTGCTTCAGAAACCTCGCATTAGTATTGCGCAACTAACATTAAGACCGTATTTATTTATTATTTTATCCCGGCCGATGTGAAAGCATTGATTAATATTGTAATGAGCACGGTGCATCATCCTTGCATACAAAAACTCGACAATAAACCGCAGCGTACCATCCATTACGGGTTGACTTTGTCACTGTATACTTGGTTGTCTAACGCTGAGAGCAACGGATTGTAGTTTAACCAACGCGATGTTGTTGTGATGGGGTTTTGTTGGTGGGGGGTTGCGGGGCTCGGCCGGTGATTGTGTATAGTTTGAGGTAATGGCGCGGTCGCAGGGGCAATTATTTTTATCCGCGGGGCGGCGCCGGCGCATGATTTGCGTACCACCAAAAGAATAAACAAGCGTAGAAGCAAAGTCATCATAATAATATAATATGATGAATTAACAGTAACTTTTCGTTACTGTTTGCAACATGTGACGCACGGATTTGGGTTATAAAAAGCAAGTAAGCGTTATTATATTATAAATAGATGTAAATAGCTTTAAGACACATCTTGAGCTTCCTCGTACTATGCTTGGCTCTCGCTACCCACTTGTTCGTTACTGATTACAACGGCTATCTTTACTTCAAACCCCCATAGACCCTACATTCAACTTCTCCATTACAACCATACGTATTAATAAAAAATAATGTTGCTAAATTTACATCAGTATGCATCTTTCTTTACATTGTGTTTGCGTAAGTATATTTGTACCTATGACAATCGATATAAGTATCATTCCATTTTCTTTAATTGGAGTTTGCTTGGTGCATAAAAGGGTTTTGATATTAAGTTCTCAAACGAAAATAAAATCGTGCGGTACTACACAAATCAAAAGCCACTCGTAGGCACTGGTAATTACGAGCCCAAATACATAAAAGTTCGTCTAGCACGGAGCAACCATTACACTTTTCTAAATACTCATTACCTGTTTAGATCAAACAACTTACTAAAATATACGAAACTAACTAGAAAATACGAAATGCGCCATGCACCTCAAAAAGATGACTAATTAGGTAGCACTACACCAATTCGTTACATTTACATATATGTGTATTGAATATTTCTGAAAGGTCGGTATGGTGCATTTTAATACTATCGCCAGAACTGACTCACTCCGCGATTCGATTGCGCGGTAAATCTTGCCGTTCGGAAGCGGAAAAAATAACACGCGTTATGCGATAGAAACGGTCGGATGCGGATCAACTCTGTCCGCTCATCCGATGCGAACGGCAGTTTTGTTAGCGAGACCGGCTCCTGTACGTATTACCTACTAATTCTTATTCTGTGCTATCGCTTTATTATTGTTATATACCTAGCTATATCGCTTCATTTATATATGTGACGAATGATGATGCTGATAACAGGGCTCGGAACCGGTATTTTACAAAAACCCCGAAATAGCCCAATATTTTGAATTATTTTATGCATTTATTCAATTGTATTTAAGTCATGATTTCGTGTTATTAGATTGTCCGATTAAAAAAAGAAATAATAAACCAAAGAACAAAAAGAACGGAAAAAATACCGGTATTTTTGTATGGGGAAAATACCGGTACCTGAGCCCTGGCTGATAATACAGGGTGTCGCATCTGCGCGAGCACTCTCGCTGTTCTCGGGCTGCCCGCGCGCATTATGCCTCTAATAACACGGTGTCCTCCGAAATAATTTAAATCCAGACGAGTTATTATGCAGATGACGGCGGGATCAGCGCCTGCGCCGCCAAATTGAATCCGGCTGCAATTACTGCAGGCTCGCAGACACATTTTGTTTGTGGCTGACTCCGTTTAAGTTTGTTGTTATTACGAAAAGATTGTATGACCGGTCACCAACAAGATAGACCGATGAAGTGTCGTCGCCCTCCAAATTCTACGTGTTTGTAGGAGACGCGCTGGACAGAAACCGGTGGAGGCAGATCATCCGCTCCCTGGAGCGAGTGGAGTGGGTATCAGCGTTGCCCCTGGGCAACCCTGATACTGATCGTGATCAGCATCAGACATGACGGACCGATCCCAGAGAGAGATGGTGGCCCTATTCTAAGGACATTCAAGATGCATCTCCACAATGAGATTTCATGTAATGACAACGCACCTCCGCGGTATCTTGGGCTGTGTTTACCTCCACCACACCCTAGAATTTATCCAAAGAGCAGATGAACGAACCACAATCGAATCTTCAGCCCAGAACAGAACTAAATAAATTAAATATGGTACCTACCTATATAATTATAATTAGTAGGTAGTTGCTTCTCAGCCGAAAGGCTTCTAGGGAATCCCTTGCCTAATCAATGACTAACTTCCTGTCTATTTAACAGATGTCATACACAGCACGTAAAACATTGTTTTGTGAATCACAACATAAGTAGGTACTAGTTGATAAGAAATGATAAGATCATAAAACTGTGAATACATTACTTATTCACAATTTATGGAATAGATAGCAGATAAGATTCTGAGAATTTCGATTATAGATTTTATTAATAATGTGTGCTTAAAATAACCATGATATAAGTATCTAAAACAGAACCATAGTATTAAGGAAAAGAGAGTAAGTTTGCTTATCAACTTTAAGAACAGTAGAGTCTTAGTAATCTTAGTATGTAAATAATAAGATCCAGTTGGCACTCTTTGTATAGGGAACTCGAAAAATGGTTCCCAAAGTTAACTGGGTAACAATATCGCCCGTGTATAAGAGCTCTGACTAAAAATCCTAATTCGAGATTCGTCTCATGCTTGTCATCAATGATACGGTAATTGTATATAATTATTTTAACCGACTTCAGAGAAAGGAGGAGTTTCTCTGAGTCGGTTGTAAAGAAAGCGGGTTGTTACCTCAGAACTCTATCATTATAAACCGATTTTGAAAATTATTTTATCAATTGAAAGGACCAACTGCTCCCATATTTTCAAAATCCAGTTCTTATGATAGGATAACGAGGAATTGATAAACTCCTCCTCGAGGTATATGTAAAGTTGTAAACACTTTATTGCACCTAAAATCATACAGAAATAGTACACAAATCAACGGTTATGTACAAAGATGAACTTATCCATGTAAGGGATCTCTTCCAGCTAACCTTTGAGCAAATGAGAAAGAATAATTAACATCGAAGAAGATAGACAAACTAACAAATTACATACATAGCAGTTTCAGTATTTTCGTTGCATTTTGTGCACTTGGTAGTGTCGCAGTGATTTAGTGATTATAAGTCGGTTATTTTTTATTATTATTCAAAGTCCATCCAACAGTTTGCTCACTGCCATCAGAAATGCTGCATTACCCAATACTCGTAATTGACATTATACGACTAATACCGAGTAGGTAGGAAGTAAAAGTACTCCACAATATCGTAACGACTTCCTCTAAAATCACAATCGGTCCAGATATTATTATAATGGCGGTGCAGTGCGGTGGTTAGTGGCGTGCTTAGGATGCGCGGGCGCGTCATTACGCAATCATGCTGCGACGCGGGCTTTCAGGGCTGCCACTTGCCGATTATGAATAACTATTATTTACCCTCAGCTTCGCCTGCATTGTTCCCGTTATTATCCCAAGGGAACTCTTTACCGAGATATAAACTTGTCCTAGTTGCATACCAAATTTCAGCTTAATCGATTCAGTTGTTACTGCGTTATTTAGTAACAAACATTCAGCATCCAAACATCTAAACATCCAAACATCTTCACATACTTTCTCATTTATAATATTACTGTGATATTCCGCGACGAACTCTGAAACAAACTAAAAATGGTTAATTGTAGGTACGGTCAACATAAAGTCGTGATGGTTACTTTTATTGCGTGATATGTGGCTTCGAAAGTGAACTAGAGATCGATTCCTGGTTTGAATCCCGATGTCTCCATTTACAGTTTATAAATAAGTATGGACCATTTTTAATGTAACTTAACTAGTAACCTTAAATTAGTAAGTATATTTGAGACCTATTGAAAATCAATTCAACAATTCGTCAGCGAATCTAAAATTCGAATTCGAAGCTTAGATTCGCTGACGATATTGACCTTTTCTCTTCAACAGCGTTCAAGCTACTACTAATACCCCAATACCTCAGCAACGCAAGCCTCGGTGTCCGTCAAGATAGCGTACACCGTAAAAATATTCAGAATCTGATGCAGCCAATAAATAGTACCCAAATAGTACCGACGAAATACCTAGGTGAAAAAAATAGTACCCTTGAACTTTCTGAAATATAAGGCCTGTTCACGGTGTACGCTACCGGGCGTCAAGCTGGCGTACACCGCTTGTATCTCTGGAACGGCTTTGTTTTTGGAAACACTTTATATCTCAAAAAATAGTACCCAAATAGTACCCTAGGGCCCTAAAATTTCATTTCTCTAGCTATCGTAGAAGCCGAGATATAGTGAGCTCTTTTTATAAGAAATTCCCGGGTACGCCAGCTTGACGGTGTGAAATTTTGTACACCGTTAAGTCATGGAATATCTCAGCTTCTACGATAGCTAGAGAAATGAAATTTTACGGCCCTAGGGTACTATTTGGGTACTATTTTTTGAGATATAAAACGTTTCCAAAAACAAAGCCGTTCCAGAGATACAAACGGTGTACGCCAGCTTGACGCCCGGTAGCGTACACCGTGAACAGGCCTTATATTTCGAAAAGTTTAAGGGTACTATTTTTTTCACCTAGGTATTTCGTCGGTACTATTTGGGTACTATTTATTGGCCGCATCAGATTCTGAATATCTTTACGGTGTACGCTATCTTGACGGACACCAAGCCTCGAGGTTGGACTAACGATGAACATGTCAAAGATCAAGCTAATGACCACACACACAATGCACAAACAATGCAAATGCAATGCAATGCATGCAATGCTAATGGCACAGAACGTAGGATTGAGATAAACGGAGAATCCATTACATATGTCCATGAGTACATCTATTTGGGCCAAATAGTCTCCTTCCAGGTGCGACAAGATAAAAAGATCGAAAGACGGACTGAACAATGAAATACCTGATGAAAGGCGATCTCTCATTATCGCTTAAACGGAAACTCATTGTGCATACTTCCAGTTCTCACCTACGGCGCCCAGACTTGGTCTTAGACGGAAGCTCAAAAGGGTAAACTCGGGGTTTGCCAACAAGACATGGAGCGTAGTAAAATTAAGGGATCGCATCTGGAATACCACGATATGCTCCAAGACTCAAGTAGTTGATATAGCTCGGAAATCGGCCAAGTTGAAGTGGTACTGGGCTGGTCATGTCTGCCGCAAGCCGTGTGAGCTGTAGGCCAGAATTACCACAGAGTGGATGCCCGACAACTCCAAACGGAAACGCGGTAGACCTCGCAGGCGATAGCGAGACGAGTTATGTAGACTCCTTTTGTTATCCACCACATATATGCTTGAGTTACGGTTAAACTTCGTTTTTCGGTTAATCAAAATCTTAAAACAGCAGTTCTGTCTGATTATGAAATTAATTCGACTATATTGCCCTTCCATATTTTATTAACTAAGAAACCTACGCCACTTAATCTGCCCGAGTTCCCGCAATAGAAAAATATGTTATCCTCACGTTCGACTGCGTCTTCTCCCTCTTTGCGAACTTCGGAGAGGCCAATTATGTCCCAGTTTAGGCATTTGAGTGCATTTTCCAGCTCTACCAATCGTTCTTCAGTTCTAAGTGCCCTAACGTTGTAGGTGAGGATATTCAATTTATAATCGGAGTCCTTTGTACCGTTTGCCGAGGTTGTTTGACGGTGAGATATCTGTTCCGCCTGGGGATTCTTCCCGGGGATACAGTTTAGCGTCGTATCAAGGACGACGACGAGATGCACTTAGGAATAGCGTTATCAAATGTGTTTGTTTTGTTTCGGGCATTTTTACGGAATTGGGAATTTTAAAGAATAGGGGAACTGCATGAAAAACATCAGAAGAAGACTAGGAAAGCAAAATAAATGTTCAACATAGTGTCATAAATCTTTATTCTCTAGGCCATACGGGCACTCTTCAAATCCCAGTCCTTCTAAAATTATTTAATGTCATAGCGACAGCCCTAACCGCGGCGCGGGCGGCGCGGCTGATTGGATTTGGTTTAATAACCATAAAGCACCTGCGCGCTGGGCCCGCGCGGGGTCAACCGATCGACCGCCATTACCGCTGCGCTGTAATCATGCGCAAGAGCTATTATGTCAACCATTGAGTCCGGCGATTCCCAATATAAATTTCTAGATTAAATGCGGCGTTATCAGGCCGTGACTTTCCACTTGGTCTGTAAATACCCTCGAACCAAAGAGAATGGGTAAATTGTATATGGAATTTGCTGTTCAAAGTAGGTATATTCATTTTCTTGACCAAGTGTACCCGTTTTTTTATTATTTATTTATTAAACACATATTCATTCTTAATTCTATGCAGTTTCCTGCTAAACTGTATAAACTGTTTGACCGCAGGATAATTTTCTCTATTTACGTATATAATATTGTAGTATTAATTTAATTCCTTAATTAACATTAAACATACTCTATTGTCTCCGATAAGTAAATGTTTTTAACAACTTTTAAATTTATTTTTGTTAGCTTGGTGTCAGATGTTCTCGGGCAAACTGTTTAGTAGGTATGGGAGTCTTTTATTTATACAGTGTTCTTGACTAAGCTTCCACAGACTATACTTGACATATTATCAACTATAAATGAGCCCACGAGTTATCTACTTTGCCCTAACATTAACTGGTAGAGAACGCCTACTGGTTGGCTGGTTTTGTATGATAAGTTTTCTTTTGTGCAATTTCGTTTGAATAAATAGAATCTTAACCTTCAGATTGTCGAAAAATCTGCTTAGTAGGTACCGTATAAATTAGCGAAGTGTCAGTTATCAAATAACTAATATTTTCCTCACACACCATAATTTGCCATTATTTTGACAACACAGTTTGCTCTAGACTCTAGATAGTCTAGATTAAAGGGGATACTTGACAGCATAGCATTGCCAAAGCTTGCCTTAAATAAAAACAAAAAAGTGGAATTTGCGAACATTTTGTATGCTTGACGGTACTCTTTTAACTGTGGTTTTTATGCAAATAAATCCTTACTTCTCTTTAATGATCATTTAATTGTTACAGTCAACCAATTTTGTCCTTTAGCCGACTTAGGACCCTGTCAAAGCAATGCAACTGTTCATTTCGTTAATATCGCCTTGTGATTGGGACATTTTCCCAATAAGACAAGGTAGTATGGTTGGCTAAGGTAGGTACTTACTAATTGGTAGGATGTATATTGCTCGTGCGCCGGCGCACTCCGGGTGGCCGGGGCCGCGGGGAATGCGCGGGATTCCGTCGTTTCCCGGGATTTGGACAAAATGCGGGAATGCGGCCGATACCTACATATAGACCAAACGAGCCGCTCGATCAAACGATTACATCAGTCCGAAAGGGTTAAGTATTCCATCTTAACTATACGCTTGTACCTTACACTTTACTTTAATCTATTACGCCTCAAAATCATATCGGACCAGAATAAGTATTAGTATTATGTACCTACAAAAGCCTCTCTCCGTAACAAAACGTCGTTCACGTCCGACGACCGGACGGAGCTGACCCGCATACGGCCGTCTCTCTCTATCGCATAACGCGTGCTGTTTATTACCACCCTGGCTGGCGATATTTAATAATAATAGTCACTGTGTCAATCCTGATAATACGCATAGGTATGGGTTTCATTAAACATTTTCATGTAACCCAAAAGCAGAGAAATATACTTTGAGTTTATTTTAAAGATCAAATCAGGTATGAGGAAATAGAGTCACTGAAGTTAGTAGCAAAGTCACTAAAAAACTCAAAGATTTTGGAGATCTTTGAGTTTTTTAGTGGCGGTGGTGGTGGGTTTTTACTTAAGCGGCAGATTAACACAGTCATTAGCTCTTTGGAACTGCTCGTTTTCAAGGAGCATGTACGTAACGATAACGAGTCATTGTCGGTGGATTCGCAAATAGATCGACAATAAGGTCTCAGGGAAACTCTGGGTGGATATAGTGCAATACCTACCAGTGGAAATGGAAACTCTTGGGAAAACCTGCGCTCACATATTTCTCTTAAGATATTACTAAAACCTCCACGTTGATATACATTTGCCTTGATGGATTTAATAGCTAGTTACCCATGCTCGTTATTACCTATGTAAATGTGTGCCAAGCGTGGCGATTACTGTCACTGCATCCAAAAGGCATTCTTTGAGATAGGCCTGTCCAGCAACGTACAACCTAGACCTACATATATTTGTACGCTGATGATGATTACAGCGTCAAAAATACACGTGAGTAGGTACACAAATTTGACTTACATTTTCATGAAGGGCAATGGATAAAGTGCTGAAATTCCTTAAAACAGGGAAGCCGATGGAATTTGTCCTCTAAAAAATAAGTGGATAAGGTATTGACAGTGCGTGAAATAAAATTAATAAAACGGAGTCAATATATACCAAACCCACGTGTATAATTATGTAAATCATTTGTGATATGTTTGAAATGATCTATCCCGATTACCCCAGCTGGAAACTAAACCATTTGCATTTCAATCGCGCAATTTATATAAATCCGACGATATTATCATTATATTACTCGTAGGTAAAAGTAAGGTAGGTTATATCTCATACTTTACGATACGCTAATTAGTTTACATAGTCAATTTTTATCGATGAAACATTAAACTGACTTAACTGATAACAACTAGGGCTCACGCTACACGTGCTACACGCCGAAACGGATACCCGTGTTCTTAAGACCGGCGGTACTAAGAACCCGGATTACACAAACCCGCCGGGTACCGAAAACGTTTCTCAGAAACGTTTCCGGTACCCGTACCCGTTCTACGTGTCGGCGGGTACACGTGTATTTAAAACCGGCCCGAACGGGTACGAACGAACCGAAACAGTCGGAGTCAAGGCACACAATATCTACTATTTAATGCTGACTTCAGATGAACTCTTTTGGCGTACGAATGTTTAATAATAGTTTGTAACCGTGTTGGAAAATCATATTTAGCCAACTACTTAAAATATGTTTTTTATATAAATCGAAGTAGGCATCGTTATTCTACATTGTCTGCTGTATTTTATTCTAAATCTGCTCGTACTTAGTTTAGAAACTTTATTCTGATGTGTTAGGTTTTGATTTAATAAAATTAAAACCTATTGCGTCTTATCTAAGTCAATTAATTAAAAACAACATTTTATTTATAATGGCATATCAGATATGTGACGAATATGGTTTGCAGATATACTAAAATATCAATTAAAAATAACAGTTTAGAATATAATTATGAATTACTTCGCAAAAACAACAAACATCTGCCAATGGCGCAAAAAAGATAAACATAAGCGCCATTATCATGTGATTATTCATAACTGAATTTCACCCGAGAACCACAAAAGTCCATGTTACCTTAGTTAACTTGCGATAAGATTGCTTATTTCTTTAAGATAAATCCTAAAATTGGTAATCATTCAAGTTTACTTGAGTGACTTTCACAATAGGATTAAGGTAATAAACTTGAACGCCGAATGCCTTTTTGTCTGACGAAACGAAGCGAACAAAGAAACAGGTTCCCAAACCATCATCACAAGTACGACTACCAATTATAAGCTTTATGTCGTAGCAATAAGGTTAAAACTTATTCACCAAAAATTTCAACAAACCCCGGCAAAATCTTAAAAGATTAGATAAGTAAATGTTTTCTATTGATTTGGAGCCGCATCGCACTAATAACAAGTACTTAGTTTACTATGAAAAAAGGCAGAGCAAAAACAATTAGAATGAACAAGAAATGGGTAAGATTTTGGAAATAAGGTACCTAGTCTAGTTGTTTTTTAGTACCTATGATTCCAGTTCCAGAGTAATACAGTTTCGTTGCAAGTTATTTTAAAATCGTTTTTTTTTTGTTTAGTTGTGTTTGGTTTTGTTGTTATATACTGTTAATGCGATAGATTGTTATTAAATGTTAAAAAAATAGAAGAAATTGGGTGTGGAATTTTGCCACAAGAGTCGATGACAAAGCTTATTGCTCATTGTTCAATTATCGCACAAACAACGAGATTTCTTGTAATATTAATCAGGACTACTATATAGACGACAGGAGCGATTGGAATACATTTATTAACAATTCACCATAAGTCAATAAACCCGACGACCACCGAGTAAGTACAATTATTTAACTATTTTATTTATGTAAAAAAATATATAAACGTAACTCTATTTTGTATAAATAAATAAACCAGCCAGTGCGAGTCGGATTCACGCACGAAGGGTTTCCGTACCATTTCTGTATCTGTTGTTATAGATGCTACAGAAATACATAATCTGTGAAAATTTTAACTGTCTAGCTATCACGGTTCATGAGATACAGCCTAGGGACAGACAGATAGACAGACAGTGGACTCTTAATAATAGGGTCTCGTTTTTACCCTAAAAAGTGCTAGTATTTGAACTTCGAAGTCTTATATAAAAATGTCTACTCGTATTCTATGCAAAAACTACCTGCTCTTAAAAGGCCGAACCCTTAGCCCAATAGACTGTTTATTGACTTTCGGCTTTACATATTATACACCACGGAATAAGATATGCTCGAAACTTATACATATTGTGTCTATTAATTTTTAGCTCGAACCACGATTTGTACCTTCGCTACTCGTTAAGGACGGATCCGGAGACACGGGTAGATAAGATCCGTTTCTTCGGGTACCCGTGTACCCGTGGAAACGGATCTTAATTACACGTTTCCTAATTACCCGTGCGGAACGGGCCAGAAAACCGTGTCCGTGTTACTCAGAAACGGGTAATAGAAACGTTTACACGAAACCCGGACACGAGCGCGAGCCCTAATAACAACTCAATTTATTCACATAACATTAAGTACCTACTAAATGATTATGATTATTGTCCTGCGATATTTTTTTTTATTGATTTAAATTTCCATTATATTAGGCACTAGGTACATTAATCCTATCTGATATCTGCCCTTTACGAAAATAAATTTACCAGTTGTTTATTTGACTTTTACAAGAAACTTTATAGATATTCATGAACATTCTATTCCCCGTTTGAATTACAAAAGTAATTTTGTAATCGCATGTATTTGTATAGGATTACAAATTTACTTATGCAGTTCGTATATCTTTATATCTGAATTGCAATATTTTTAGGTTTTACATGACTTTTTGGCGAAAAACTAATTATATTTAAAATTTGGAGCTTGTGGGTCTGCTGGAAGTAGGTACTTAAGAATTATGATTATCATCAGTTAGGCCCCATTTAGACGGGACTAGAACTCGTATGGGAGTTTGATTACATTGCGGGCTACCCAGGTACGATAAGTACAGTTGATCGATTAATCGCCGCAATTAAGTGAAAATCGCATACGAGTTCTCGCCCCGTCTAAATAGGGCCTTAATGACTGAGTCAGTGAGTCAGTGACAAAACTAAGGAACTTTGACGGGTTCAAATTGAATGTTATTGTGAATATATTTAAGTCATATATTCCTGAAAATTCAGAGTTCTAGCTTTAGCCAGTACAAAATTACAGAAGGTTGGAAAAGGCCTGAATGGCTTCGAGAAAAGGATGGTACGGCCGTATCAAAAAACCGGGGAGGAGCACATGTTATAATTCTCAAATAAGGAGTCCTCCACGGGTAAATAATAGACAAGTCGATGGAAAT
Organism: Eudemis profundana; assembly: GCA_947034925.1. Taxonomy (NCBI): domain Eukaryota; kingdom Metazoa; phylum Arthropoda; class Insecta; order Lepidoptera; family Tortricidae; genus Eudemis; species Eudemis profundana. The sequence continues at coordinate 18,778,210 of OX344796.1, read as the reverse complement.
CGAGTTTTGTGGACACGCCCCCCGGTACTGACTTGGTTTAATATTACATCTCAAAACTTTTTTGTTGAAGAACTTCGTTGCGAGACTTGCATCTTTTTACATGTAATGTTTGATAGAAAGAAAGAAAATACATTTATTCATGACAGCACAAGATAAAAAACAAAAGAGTATACACATTAAATTAAAAATAGATACGCTGCCACAAAACGGTCCCACCTCAGCAAAATGCTGACCTGAGAGCCAGCGCTGGTCTTCCGGTGGAACCAGGTAGGGGCGACGTCATACCGAGAAACTCGTATGACCGGTCCAGGACAGACAGTTCTTCTGACTTGGTCGGCTAAGTCCACTTATAGTGAACGCGACCATTACAGCTCCGACCAATGGTGCCAACCGACCAAATCAAACCCTGTCTAGTCTGTGGTCACGGCCTTACGTCAAAAACAAAATAAAACCCAAGACAAAAAATAAACAAAGCACATGCCAATTAAATACTACATTATACAAGTTAAAATTAAATTTAAAACATAGAACAAACGGTTTTTTATAGCATTTTGATATATATGAGTATCAGTCTTAAGGACGAACAGGACAAAAACAAAACAGTGAATTACATGTAAAATTAGTGACATTAGCGGAACGTGTCCGTCTCCGCTCTGCAAACAATATTATGGGCTAATTAAGTAATGTTTGATAGGATTAAAGTTCTTTGAATAGATATCAAATCATAATTATTTTGTGGAAGAAATATTCTTTTTGTAGGTACTGGTAAACTTTGTGTTATTGCTCTGATACCTGATTGATTATTATCTGAAATGTCACATCGATAATGTCTCTTGTTTGTTATTGTGACAGTGATGTATTTTTGATACATTTTTTGGAATTGAATTAGAAATCAGAGTTTACATTTCTGCAGTCAAGTGCAAGGGGTTGTTCTTCAGAAATATGTCTGCGGTCACCTTATTCCTCTGGCCCTTTTTCATACTAAATGTATGGAGACAGAGAAATAAGTCGCAGACATATTTCTGAAAAATAACCCCAAAACATGTATCGAATAAATCGTCTCATAAATAGGTAGGTACTGCAGGAGGTGTATTTGGATACATTTTTGAGTGTTTGTATGCACCTATATTTTTACGCTTGACTGTACCTATCTACAGGCCAGTCGAATTTTTGGGTCAGTTAATTGCAATCCTTTAACATACCTCTATTACCGTATTTGGAAACAGTCGCCAATGTTTACAACGTAGCTAATTGATAATTAACTGTTTTATACCATTAGAAAATAAATTCCTATTTTATCAATTGATATGTGCTCACAGTTATATTGAACTGACACACTAGGCTTATGATGCTACGCTTTGTCACGCGATAAATAAGTGATAAAGCATCCGTCACGTTCTGACAAATAGTGTGTGAGAGTGACGGATGCTTTATCATTTATTTATCGCGTGATAAAACGTAGCATCATAACCCTACAGGAGTTCTAACTTATAGAGTTAACTTTGATAAAATTACCATATCATGGACAACTGGTTTGTCAATGCAATGACAGAAAAAAAACTGTGTGCAAAATAAACGTAAACTCGAGCATCTTAAAATACGTAAACATGTACATTAATATATCGCAGCTTTAGATTTATAATACCAAATCCAAAATTTTGAAGTTTAGTCCTTATATGATCATGAATGACGACCTTCAATGTTTATTAAATGTTTTCCATCTATACTTCTGTATACTACTATGCATTGACCCCGTAGGGACAGGGGACAGGGCAGAAATAACGACGCGTAGCAAGTAGCAACTAAGTCGCGGTACACAGACCAAGCTACTAGCCAAACTTAAAAAAAAACCCGGTCAAGTGCGAGTCGGGCTCGAGCACCGAGAGGGTTCCGTTCAAACTTGAAGGTAGATATGTAAATAATTCATGATAAACTGTATTGAGGGACAAACTTAGCTTTGTTGTTGGAAAACTGTTGTCCCGATACATCGGCATTCGTCGCGGTTAGTTTAGTAACTGCAAATAAGTTTGTGTTACGATTTTTGTGAATTTCTAATAAACGGTGCAAGTTAGGAAAACTATTATATTTTTCTTGTAATATTCGGGTTCATTTAACGCTTTCATTTCGATTTCGTCAGATAACATGTAGGTCAGATTCGGTTTTCGTCAGATTCCATGGAGGTCAGATTCCGTTCCGATTTCGTCAGGTGCTACATATGTCTGATTCTGATTTCGACAGATTCCTAATAGGTCAGATTGCATTTCCGTCAGATTTCTAGTAGGTCAGATTCCATTTTCGCCAGATTCCTAGTAGGTCAGATTCCGAGCTGGTCAGTTTCATAGTAGGTCAGATTTCAAATGAATCAGTTTCCATTCCGAGTAGGTCAATTTCCTATTTGGTCAGTTTTTATTTCGTCAGATTTAAATAACAATATGACGTTAATACATGAGATTTCGTTATTACATTACATTAAACTTAAAACTACATTTATAGAGATGTAAAGGGTCTCTACTCTCTAGGCGTCAAAACAAGAGAACTAAAAATAATAGAAAATAAGGAGATGTAAAGAGTCTCCGTTGTCAAAATATTATGTTTTGGAGGTGTAAAGGATCTCCAAACGTCAAAATACAAAATGAGAATGTTTACCAAATATCGTACAGAAATGACTCACATGATATATCTTAATAAATAAATTAAAATTAAAACCATTTTTTCGCGCCATATCCGCCATATTGCGCCGGTTCTTTTTTTACCATTTTGGTACGAAACCCTAAAAAGGTTATTCTTTTTTTGCCTTGGACTTAGACTGGCAAACGGCCCATCTGATGGAAAGTGCTCACCTGATCACCGCTGCGTATAGACATTTGCAACACTAGATGCGTTACCGGTCTTGAAGAAATTTGATTTGAATTTGAGAACTAAGTGGCGCTCTACTGTTGGACGCGTAATTGCTCTGCAAAGGAGGAATCACGACCCTCAGCAATGAGGAAATCGACGCGAGGAGGAGGAGCGCAGTGGTTTCGGTCATTTTGTCAAGATACCAATTGCATATTATTTTAGCCCTATTCACCCTTTTATCAAACGCAGTGCCATCGGTTCTCAATTAGTTTAGTTATCTGTACAACACTAAATGGACAGTTATGGCTTTTTAATGTGTAATTAATGAATTGATGTCCCGTCTAAGTGAGCAAGTGGTATGCGGGGACAATTTATTATCGGACACAACAAGGGGGACGCAATCTTTGAATCATTCATATAGACTTAAAGACCACCTATGGTAACCAATATGGCTGTCGGTTACCATAGGTTTCATTATCTAAGTTAGATAGTCCACGAAAGTGCGTGGTAATTTTCTTATCAAATACATCTTTGCCCAAAAAAACCATTTCTCGCCTTTATAAAACTAGTACATAAACAATTAACACAACATGAACTTTGATTTTTTCTCTAAATGTGGAGTTTTTGTGACCTTTTTGCTCATAATCGAGAAACCTGTTGTGGCTGAAGTTGCCTGTGCTAGATAGAGTCCTCATTTATCATACAATTTTTACGTACGTTTAACCTGTGGATACTCTTATTGTTTAAACAATAAGAGCATCCACAGGTTTGTTGGGATCTTGGTACCAAGAAAAAATCCTCCAATCCAGGGATTAAGATACCTACACGCAGAATAGCTCTTATTAAAAAAAAAACATGTAAATTTGCACATTACCGAGACGAAAGCTAAGAAGGGAAAAACTACGGTTCTTGGGCGGGCTCCAGATGACAGTTGTTTCTAACTAAACGCCAATGTTGGTGGTTCCCCGTATCGGACCACACGCTCATTCAAATCTGACGGAATGCTGTTTTTGCGCAGTGAGTTCGATTCCGGACCGCCGCCAGTCGCCACCCGCAAGATATACGTGCATTTTTATTCCATTGATGATTACTCATTGTTTAGTACTATGTCCAACCCATAATCATATCGTAATCCTACATAAATGGACTCATGTTACAGGTAGTCCGTCACAATTTATCAATAAGTACGTACAATATTACCATACCAGGGCAATTTTGCGGAGTTAAAAGTTAGGAAACTCAGACGGTATACTAAGGAAGATGTAACTTGACTGTAATATACAAGTTTATTTAAGTTTACATATACAAAAGTGTAGGTGTGTAAGTAACATGACAATAATCACACACTTCTACCATAGCATAAAAACGAGACTTTATTTGTACAGATTCCCAAGTGTCATTCATTATCACTCAACCAATATTGGTTACCTTATGACGATTTTTCTTTATTTTTTTTTCACACATACACAATAAAGAGTTACACTGTTTCATGACTTCGCCAAACTGCAGAACAGTATGTTGGCGAATAGAACACTCGTTACTTAACCTAGACGCAGTGCACTGTAACAACTTAGGTAGGTACTAGAAATTACAAAACACTTACACTATACTCCGAATTCTAATAGGGTACGAGTACTTGCCTGTAGTCAATATAAATTACTTCACGCTAGCCTTGAAATCTGCTTACGAAAATTTGCAAAAATCAACTAAAATTCACCTATTTAACGTTTTAAACGATTTTTAAAAGACCAAAAGCTATAAATGAGGAGATGATTTGATGTTTGAGCACAATGACGTCATTATGCTTTTTCTCATAGAAACTTCATACTATCCGAGCGTTTTGACAATTCATAAAAAGTAACTGATTTGATCTGTCAGGAAAGTACCCTATTCAAGGCCAAAAATACTACGACATATCTATCACTGTCAAATGTGTCTAAGTTACTTACCTATGTTGTTGTCAAGTGAATATTTCAGATGTAGCCAACCATTTTATATCAATAAAATTTCTAACGGTGGCTAACATTTATAATAAGAAATAATATTATTTTAAGGAACAGTGTTTTTTTTTTTGTGAAAAAACTTTAATAACTATTTATCAGTCAGGTTGACAATTCAAACATAGAATTTAAACTTCTAAATTAGATGCTTAGTCGCTTATTTTTTTTCATTCAAACAAAATGATTATGAGATTATGTAAAATCTGTAATAATAATTTCGATTATTACAGACATTTGATTCTTAAGTCAACAACTTGTCAGATTATTTTTTAAATTTAAAAGTCGACTACAGAAATGAGGGGAAGGGTTAAATTAAACATATTTTGAATATTTTTTATTCATTGTCATCAACACCATTATCGTTATTATCATAATCAACATCGTTGAATATCAGAACAACTTAGCTCTTCAGAGTCAGACTCTGTTATATTACACCAATCAATATAACACTAATATTATAAATGTGAAAGTTTGTGAAGATGTTTGGAGGTTTAGATGTTTGTAACTAAATAACGGAGTAGCAACTGAATGAATTGAGCTGAAATTCAGCGCACAAGTAGACCAAGTCTTGGATTGAAACATAGGACTTTATATCCCGGTAAAGAGTTCTCTTGGGACAATAACGAGAACAACGCGGGTAAATGATAGTTAATAAATGTTTGCATAACATCATTAATCAAGCCGTCCAATTGACACATTTTCTCTTCTACTTTTATTACATGTTGTATGCATGCTGCCACCTCTGCGCCGTCACCTGCTGTAAACCTTAATTGAAAAGCTTTTTGACTTCCGCCATTTTGACCGTCTTATTATTTTTGGCAATATGCCCCTTTACATGTACCCACTCATGCCTTTTTATTTTAATAAACCGTCACCAAATGTTACTAACATCTGAAGTGTTACAAATACAATAACGGTCTTTCTACCAAAAATCACCTGTGTATGTATATTAATTCGGGTATCTTATATTTATGTAAATAAGTGACAGAGACTTGTTTATTTAAATAGTAAGTTTAAAACTACTAATAAATTAATCATATCAGTGTAGTTTTTTCATAATTACCTAAATACCATTGTGAAATTATGGCAACCCACATTAGTCTTGAATTAGAATTCGGAGTTTAAACTTACCTAACTATAAATTTTCTGATAATGACATATTCAACTTATTTTAAATATTTTTTGCGGGTATGCTATTGAATATTCGTGGTATCAGGTACTTTCGTGTCTTTTGACCGTAAATACTTAGTTACAAGCTCTCGGCTCATCATACCTCTATAATATACTTTAAGTAAGTACTTTAAATTCCTACTGCTACCAACCCTAAGTTATTGCTATCACATCTTATGTTTAGAGCTCTGGCGTCGACTATACGAACAAGCATGAAGTCGACATTGCAAAATAAGATATCCACATCATTAAAAAAAGCCACACGTATTTCTTATTTCTCGTGACATATTAGCCACGACAGTACACCAACCGGTTCGTCCACTAAAGTAAAGTGCGCATCGATATCAATCAGCCGAACCGCGTGACGCACCAGCTGCGCCCGCGCAGCCGCAGGCGACACTCGCCATCTGACCCGCAGCATCGACTCATTCTATTAATCTTCGGTAATCGACAACAACTTATTCGATTAAATATTGGTAGCCGCATCAGGTCAATGATCTGAATGTTAAAAAGGCAGTTTATTTTGAGTCTTACATATTGACAATTCGTTTTCTTTTTCATCTGTCGTTGGTATACAGTGGCATTTTTGATTAGCATATTTGGGTCTCCTACTGCTGGGCAAAGGCTGCCTCTCTTTTTTTTCTACTTCATTCCCTATGCTAAACGGAATCTGGCCAATCAATTTCATGTATCCAGGTCGTCTCACAATCTTCTCCTCGGTTTGCCTCTACTGGAATACAAAGCAGAAGCAGGGTACGTAAAATTGAAAAACCTACGTGTAAATTTGAGATTGCTATGACCCATATTTTTATCCTGCATTTAGCAGAAGTATCCAGCGCAGTCACTTCATACATAAAACGGACAACTGAGTTAGTGTTATGCCTGATCCTGCATAATCAACACAACTATAACGAGCGATTTCCAATTCAACGACGTAATGTTAAACAAGGCGATCAAGGATTCGAGCGGACTGTTAATGAGCTACTTGGCATCATTACAGTCAATCGTCCCATTGTCAGAGACGTCATTATCAACCCCGTCCATCAAGCCGCTTGCCTCAGCAGAGATTGCCCAACCGACGGACAAATACCTATAAATATTGATAAACTTTCGTAGTAATTATTTCACGTCTATTAGCAAACCTTGGATTTACATTGGATAATTCGTGGAAGCCTAGCTAGGTGCGCCGACGCAGCCAATGGCGTTAGAAACCACGCGCGCGCGCCGCCTTCGCCACGCCTTCCTCCTCCCTCCTCGCGCTAGCAGTGTCTACAACGCGAGATAGGACACGTCTTGAGATCAATGATGCTGTATGAATGACTTTCTTAATCGGCAAGTTGAACGCTAACGACTTCCACATCTACACAGATATACAGACAGCTCAGTTCAGTAGGTACTTAATTTAGATGCCTTTGTTGGATACTATGGACTAGCTGCCATAAATAACCAGCACCACACCAATCAATAGAATCATCTTTATACAGCATTAATCTAACCGTGACCCGAATGCCAAATTTATATCCATCAGTGGTCGCGTTACTTACAATTTGGCTGGCACCTCTTTGACATTCGGCGATAGTCGATATCTGATAAGAAAACAGAGGGTGTGTAATGATCGATATAAAAATATTTAATATATTTTCTATCGATATATCAACATTTGATATAATTTCAAAGGGTATAATCACTCATTGTGTATAATAAACGTTTGGTATAATTTTAAAATATATACATTTATTTCGTATATTTAACGTTCGGTATAACGCTTATTTCTTATAACGATTATATGGTATAACGCTCATTTTATATACAAATCATAATATATAACAATCAAGAGGTATAATAGGTATATAAATCTTTATTACCATTTATATATTTGAAATTGTAACGCCTGTGACCTAAACCTAACCTAACCTACTTTTTGATAGCAGTTCGTTTTTGTTGGGGGACGCAGTTCGAACCCTAACCTAACCTAACCTAACCTAATTGAACTTATGGTTTGAGTTTTTTTTAATGCGGGGGGCTTCGCCCCCCGAGCCCCCCTTGTGGGGGGCTTCGCCCCCCCGTCCCCCCTTTTTCTTCTGTGCCCTTATAATTTACTAACCTAACCTACTTTTTGATAGCAGTTCGTTTTTGTTGGGGGACGCAGTTCAAACCTAACCTAACCTACTTTTTGATAGCAGTTCGTTTTTGTTGGGGGACGCAGTTCGAACCCTAACCTAACCTAACCTAACCTAATTGAACTTATGGTTTGAGTTTTTTTTAATGCGGGGGGCTTCGCCCCCCGAGCCCCCCTTGTGGGGGGCTTCGTCCCCCCGTCCCCCCTTTTTCTTCTGTGCCCTTATAATTTACTAACCTAACCTACTTTTTGATAGCAGTTCGTTTTTGTTGGGGGACGCAGTTCAAACCTAACCTAACCTACTTTTTGATAGCCATTCGTTTTGGTAGGGGACGCAGTTCTAACCTAACCTACTTTTTGATAGCAGTTCGTTTTTGTTGGGAGACGCAGTTCAAACCTAACCTAACCTACTTTTTGATACATTATATCAATAATGGTTATGCCAATTGTATTTTATATGAAAATAACGTTATACCATAAGTTCATTATAGGAAATAAGCATTATACTTAAAGAATGCTATATTAAATGTTATTCTATCAAATGATCATTATAAGAAATAATAATTATGTCATATGTAAATATATTAAGTGTTGTTATATGATTTAATAATTATATCAAATGAGCGTTATTGCGACTAATATTATACCAAAAATTTTTATAGCCATCGTTACGCACCCGAAAACAGAAGAAGACCCTTAGCGAGCCTTACAAATGCTTTAGTATCTATTTAGCAACACAGCATAGTCTAGAATCTAGATATCTAGACTTTGAGGTATTGTGGACTTCTATAAGTCACGTAACGACGACAGACTCACGTTTCCATATCGTCATTACTTTAAATAAAACACGTATCTGACACTGATTCCAGGTAAAAACGCAGTAACTAACTATATTATGACGTTCGTATGTAACTTTGACGTTTTTCTCTGCGTCGTTTTTAGATACAAGTTTTTTTCAAAGTAGTGACGATATGCCGGTCTAAAGTGTAGAAACCCAGTGAATCATTCAATTCCCAAAATAAATTTTATTGGTCGTGTTTATCTTCGTGTAAAGACCTTCTCTTCGTGATAAGCTAAAGCAAAAACGCCATGAAATTATTTTACAAAATGTAGCTATGTTACGCGTTCTGGCAGTTTTACTATTATTTTAATTACCTAATAAAATCTACATCTGAATTGATATTTTAATTAAGCTATTCAAAGTGATCAGTATCAGTAGCTTAATAACTGAGGGGGTACGTAATTGTTTAAACGATATTTAAATGTGTGTGTAGTAATCAGCCCGATCAACAATTGACCCCACGCCAGTAATGTACTTAATAGGGGCTATCTAATGCATCGAGTCAAATTATCGAATTGCGGCTAATTGGTCGATGGACGATACTCAACGAACCGCACGAAAGGAAGACATTGGAACAGTTTAGAAGCCGTGGGGATACCGAGAGAAAAGTACCTTTTCGAAAATGTTAACCTTTTATCGGCTACCTAGTTGCTGTAAATATATTTCTTCTTACTACAACTAAATCAAAATTAGAACACAAACAGAAGTTTCCAGAATATCTTCCTAACCGATTTAGGCTGTGAACCTTAGTGTGTAACCTTATCACCTCAGTTTCTGTACGACGTAAAAAACTTAAATTTTATTCCAACCACATTTTCTACAGGGCCACCAAAAGACTTCAGGATCCTATACTTACTATCAAATCGGTTTTTTTTAGCAAGGCGCACCCCTAATCGTGCACTAATCAATATCTCATGTAAAACAAGGCATAAGTCAGATATACACTAGGTATAAAAGAGCACAAGCCTCAAAATTAAACTTACATCAATTTCAATAAACTTATGCTAAACTATCCGTCTTATTCCCTTACTGTTTGTTGTCTTGTTCCCTTTTTTACTGGAGGCCAGTGCCTCTGAGTGCGAAACATCAGTATGTTTCGCCCTGCCTTCCCCCTGTGCCCCAGCTGCCCTCATGGCAGGTTGATGCTAACACATGCTAATGGGGCAACACCATAGCACGTGCCCGCTGATAATACAAGCCTAATTGATGGCTCATTATGTGTGCTCGATGATTTGCGATAGCTGGACGGTATTAAACAAGAAACGAAGTGTAGGTAAGATAGGGACCTAAAGTCGTAAATACCTATGAGTAAGTGGTGCTTAAAATAAGGCAATAAGAACGCGGTGCAAGTCAAAGCTTTAGTAGATATCACAGTTTACAATCTGTGATCTCTACTGAATCTCATAAAATCTGGCGTTTGGCCTCGGTAATATTAATATTTAAGACTGAAGTGGGCTAGTGAGAACCGAACTCATAAACCTCTATAGTACCTACCCTACCCAATAACATTTTGCAACTATTTGATAGTAATGCACTCCAGAATAGACACTAGTCGGCAGTCGGCACCCAAGATACCTAGTACCTACTTTACGAGTATGTCGACAGGCCGTGTTGTAGGTTTTTTGAACGATTGCACTAAATATGGTCACTTAAATTCAGATGACATGCGCTGTGTACAGGAATAGAAAAAACATCCAAATCGCAAAGTTTGGGATCAGAAATCAACGATAACGTTTCACCTAGAATCAAGTGTACCGGGAACTAATCACTCACTCACCTAAAATCCATTCATTGGGTACGATAGGATTGTTAATCTCCACACTAAAATTCGACACTTTAACACGTTCACAGTCCTAATTTAATATTGTAAACCTTACGGCTTTGTAATATGGCTTGTCGTGACCCATATGTGGGATCACAGGACAGGGAACGTGTTAATATAAATATTTTTCAAAAAATATATATTTTGGTCTAGCTCCTTATTCATCTAAATCCCTACTTAATTGTATTTAGGTAATGATTTCTTCTCTTCAGTTCCTATCAAACTAGTATTTTAATTGAAACATTCTTTCAAATAACAACTTCTGCAGTTAAATATCGTCACTACTTTGAAAAAAACTCGTATCTAAAAACGTCGTAGAGAAAAACATCAAAAGTTACATACGAACGTCATATAAACTTACTGCGTTTTTACCTGGAGTCAGTGTCAGATACGTGTTTTTTTTTTAAAGTAATGACGATATGTAGGTGTAGACACTAAGACTAGACTGGAGATTTATTTGAATTTTATGACATCACTAATCAAAATCAGATATCCTAGGCTCTCGATACGTAGATACGATAAGTAACTAATCTTATCAGATTAGTTTGCGGCTTTAGAGAACAATACATTAACCGATAATCAACTTAACTAAAATTGGTTCAGAAAAATAGCCCAAAATCTAAGAAATTTGTGTTTTATAAATTCCTATTTCAAAATTTGCTGTTTCACTTTGCTGTTTGTCAATAAAGACGATATCTAATTGCGTCTTCATAGTCTTTTTTAACCTGTTGTTGTGATCTTATTGACGACTAAGTATATCATAGTCATCACCACCTTTTCTAAGTGCGTTACGTAGGTAGACGTCCCACATCTCAGTAGGTACAAGCCTATTTTCATAGATGAGAGTATTCACTCGTAGCCTCCACTGGCTGTAGTCACCATGCGGCATAATGCGGGTTGGAGAGTTCACATACACCTTCGAATTTCTTCTTGAGGTGTGCAAGTTTCACAAATTTTTCTTCACCGAAATCGAAAGGCTAATGATAAATGTCAAATCATATTTCATACGGAAGTTCTGAAAAACTCATTGGTACGAGCCAAAATTGTATTGTTACTATTTAACTAGGTATTCCACGTTTAGTAGGTAGGTAGGTAATAAGGAATCTCGAAGAAATTTAATTTAAAATAGCCTTAATCATGTACAGTAAGGGAAAGAGATTCACGCACCTCCGTAGAACCCTGTCGCAATGACAGATCGCCGTTACTCAAGCTCGAGTGATATGTGACCTTACTACGGTGGTACGTGACGTGTGTACGTGTCTCTTTCCGTTACTGTACCTTATTAGTATAGGAACCGATCGATCGATTTTTCGATCGAACCGGCAATTTAAAACATTGTAAAAAAAATGAGCCGTAGAAAACTGAAGGGAAAGGGATAAAATTCCTTTAAATGTTTAAGACTATTGATATCCGCTAACCACAAGTTTTCTAGAAGAGGTCGCCCTTTAGCGATATTGTTCACCATTGTCTTAATATAAGGTTGAATTTTAATAATCATTTTCTGTGCAATAAAGTTATATTGTACTAGCTTATGCCCGCGACTTCGTCTGCGGCGTAAATTATAATTAGGCAATTAATCTTAATAGGCAATAAATAGTTTCTGATATTTGTTCATAAACTTTGTTGTAATTAAACAAAACCCTCAAATGCACAATGCACATTTACCGCGAAAATCAATTCTTTAGTCCATTTAAGGATTATTATCAAAAAATTAAATGCACTTAATAAACCACTCGTTACTTACACAAAAAAACAATCTACTAATTGCTATAAGCTATGCATGGAGTTAGAAACCTTATACTTTAAAAATTGTACGGTCCCTAAACAAACTTTCAACCCCTACCTACTTAACCCGTTTTCGAGATAAATTTTAATGAACGATGAAATCATTTAAGTTCTTTTCAGTTTTAGATGCCCTACTTCAAAAATCGTTTGGTCCGATACAGTGTTTCAACCCCCATTTAAACCCCTTTGGGGAAAATTTTCAAAAAACAGCAATCAGCTTTTCTCTTATTTTTTTTTTTTTTTTTTTTATGAAATAGGGGGCAAACGAGCAGACGGGTCGCCTGATGGTAAGCAATCACCGTCGCCCATAGACACCTGCAACACCAAAAGAGTCACAGGTACGTTGCCGGCCTTTCAGGTGGGAGTACGCTCTTATGGACGAGTCTATGTAAGAAATTTAAGATCTACTACAAATACCGTTTGGTCTCCATACAAAATTTCAACCCCCGTTTGACCCCTTCTTATGGATGAATTTTGAAAAACGATAATCACGTTTTTTATTCTTATTGAGGAGTCTATGTACGACGTCTTAGAGCTCCAACTTCAAAAATCGTTTGGACCCTATACGAAGTTTCAACCCCAATTTAAATCCCTTCCCATTTCAGCCCTTTTGGGGATGAATTTCGAAAAACCATGAAATTACTTTCCTGTACTCATATTGTGGAGACTATGTACGACGTCTCAGAGCTCCAACTTCAAAAATCGTTTCAACCCCCATTGAATCCCCGTTGGGGATGAATTTTGAAAAACGGTAAAACTCATTTCAGCGACCTTTATTGAATGACCTTTATACGAAGTCTCAGATCTGTTACTTAAAAATAATTTGTTCCCTATACAATATTTCAACCCCCGTTTAACCCCTTTTAGGGATGAATTTCGAAAAACGGTGAAATTACTTTTTGCAACTTATATTGAAGAGTCTATGTTCGAAGTCTCAGATCTCCTACTTTAAAAATCGTGAGGTCTCCATTTTAACTTTCAACCCCCGTTTTACCCCTTTTAGGGATGAATTTCGAAAAAGGGTGAAATTAATTTTCTGTAATCATATTTAAGGATCTATGTGCAAACTCTCAGATCTCCAACTTCAAAAATCGTTTGGTGCCTATACGAAGTTTCAACCCCCATTTAACCCGTTTTGGGGACGAATTTCGAAAAACCGTGAAATTAATTACTTGTACTCATATTGTGGAGATTATGTACGATGTCTCAGAGCTCTAACTTCAAAAATCGTTTCAACCCCCATTTAACCCCCGTTGGGGATGAATTTTGAAAAACGGTAAAACTGCTTTCTTCGACCTTTATTGAAGAGTCTTTATACGAAGTCTCAGTTCTGCACTTAAAAATAATTTGTTGCCGATACAATATTTCAACCCCTGTTTTACTCCTTTTAGGGATGAATTTCGAAAAAGGGGTGTGATTACTTTTCTCTACTCATATTGAAGGATCTATGTACGAACTCTCAGATCTCTAACTTCAAAAATAGTTTGGTGCCTATACAAAGTTTCAACCCCCATTTAACCTCTTTTGGGGATGAATTTCGAAAAACCGTGAAATTACTTTCCTGTACTCATATTGAAGAGTCTATGTCCGAAGTCTCAGATCTCCAACTTTAAAAGTAGTTTGGTCCCTATACAAAGGTTCAACCCCCGTTTAACCCCTTTTAGGGATGAATTTCGAAAAACGGTGAAATTACTTTTTTCAACTTATATTGAAAAGTCTATGTTCGAAGTCTCAGATCTCCTACTTTAAAAATCGTGTGGTCTCAATTTAAACTTTCAACCCCCGTTTTACCCATTTTGGGGATGAATTTCGAAAAAACCGTGAAATTACTTTCCTGTACTCATATTGAGGAGACTATGTAGGTACGATGTCTCAGAGCTCCAACTTCAAAAATCGTTTCGACCCCCATTTAACCCCCGTTGGGGATGAATTTTGAAAAACGGTAAAACTACTTTCTTCGACCTTTATTGAAGAGTCTATATACGAAGTGTCTGATCTGTAACCTAAAAATCTTTAGGTCCCTTTTCAAAGTTTCCACCCCCTTTTAAACCTTTTCGGGGATGAATTTCGAAAAACCGCGAAATTACTTTCCTGTACTCATATTGAAGGGTCTATGTGCAAAGTCTCAGATCTCCAACTTTAAAAATCATTAGGTACCTATACAAAGTTTCAACCCCCGTTTAACCCCTTTTAGGGATGAATTTCGAAAAACGGTGAAATTACTTTTTTCAACTTATATTGAAGAGTCTATGTTCGAAGTCTCAGATCTCCTACTTTAAAAATCGTGTGGTCTCAATTTAAACTTTCAACCCCCGTTTTACCCCTTTTAGGGATGAATTTCGAAAAAGGGTGAAATTACTTTTCTTCACTCATATTGAAGGATCTATGTGCGAACTCTCAGATCCCCAACTTCAAAAATCATTAGGTACCTATACAAAGTTTCAACCCCTGTTTAACCCCTTTTAGGGATGAATTTCGAAAAACGGTGAAATTACTTTTTTCAACTTATATTGAAGAGTCTATGTTCGAAGTCTCAGATCTCCTACTTTAAAAATCGTGTGGTCTCAATTTAAACTTTCAACCCCCATTTAACCCCTTTCGGGGATGAATTTCGAAAAACCGTGAAATTACTTTCCTGTACTCATATTGAAGGGTCTATGTCCGAAGTCTCAGATCTCCAACTTTAAAAATAGTTTGGTCCCTATACAAAGTTTCAACCCCCGTTTAACCCCTTTTAGGGATGAATTTCGAAAAACGGTGAAATTACTTTTTTCAACTTATATTGAAGAGTCTATGTTCGAAGTCTCAGATCTCCAACTTTAAAAATCGTGTGGTCCCGATATAAACTTTCAACCCCCATTTAACCCCCTTTGGGGATGAATTTCGAAAAATCCCTTCTTATCCCTTACTTACGTTATAAAACAACCCTACTGTGAAAATTTCAAGTTCCTAGCTTCAGTAGTTTCGGCTGTGCGTTGATGAGCCAGTAAGTCAGTCAGTCAGTCAGTCAGTCAGGACATCTTCTTTTATATATATAGAAGATTGTATGGCTATAATATTAAAATAAAGCTTTTTTCCTAATATCTGAACCGAAAAATCCGGCTCTAACTTAGTCGTTTCCTTTTACTTGAGCTCATTTACTTCTCATGGTCCGTGTTTGTATTCTCTTTAGCAGTAAAACCTGGGGTATCAGCTACAGGAATTCGGTCGTGGACATAAACCGCTGTTAATGTCGTTACATTGTTGGTGACGCATGGCTGTAGTTGTGCAATAATTCTGCAGTTATTGCGACCCAGCAGCGGCATGTTACCTGCACATTTGGCCGCTGGCCACTTGATGGTTTCTGCATTATTTTGATACTAATTTTCCATTTTGCTCTGTAGGTGCTCAGGTTTATAAACTATCCTATAAGTAGTTATATATAATATGCAACCAACATGTTCATCTTATCACTATATATAAAACTTAGTATAGTTCTTCTTCGCCGGTATTAGGTACTCTTGCTTGACATGTGGTGGTGGTCATTATTTCAGGCGTTGGTGGCACGCTTTATAGTATAGTAACAAAGATTTTTTTGAGGTGCATCTATATTTTTGTAATTGTATTCCATAATGGTTTATTACTTCACTCTCGCTAGTCTGGTATTTATTTTATCGTCCTATAATCTTCTTTGATTTCTTAACTTTTTCGTATACAAATATCTGTACAAATTATGAATTAACTACTCATCATTTTTAGGGTTCCGTACCTCAAAATATAGGTTGTCACTCATTACTTTGTTGTCTATCTGTCTGTCTGTCCGTCTGTCTGTCTGTCATATACCCTTTATCTCGGGAGCGCGTGGAGGTATCGAGTTGAAGATAAAACCACATACTCAGGTCTACGGTTCCTTGAAGCTGTGGAAAAATCAAACTTCTAAGTTATCGTAAAAAAAAGATATGGCCGTTAATGTCGCAAAAAACGTATATTTCGGCATTCTTAAGTAAACCAAAATTTACAAGTTACTTGGAAAGATATGGCCGTTAATTCCACAAAAAACATATATTTCGACATTCTTAAGTAAACCAAAATTTACAAGTTACTTTTCGTTGACCTTGAACTATGAAATTTGACAAGTAATAATGTCTTATACTACATGTACCTAATGGGAAAAATCTGAAAACTTTACATTTATAATGAAATCATCAAAAATATAGACTTTACTAAGGGAATTAAAATTTATAGGGTACTTACAAATATGTACGGAACCCTCGGAGGGCGAGTCCGACTTTTTTTAGGGATTTTCGAATAAACTAGTTCGAATAGGTACAGTCATTTTCAATAACACATAATGACCATCAGTGGGAATACAGATTATTTTTCTACAACTTTAGAATAGTGTGAAGTTCTATATATAAACGTTCAGTGCTTATGACTGTTCTAGGGTTCATTATTTTTACGATTACCATACTGTATAAATATTTAATTACAATTATTAGTGAATATCAAACAAACATTTTCCATGATAAGCCTCGATTGAATGAATGCGCCGCGCGGGCGTAATGCTCGTACGATGTTATCACTAATCCGCCACAATCGTCTGCCATTATGTATTTAAATCTATTTAAATTATACAAACAGGTAACTCTGATACTCGTATCGGTTAGAGTTCCATTAGTAATTCATTAAATAATATCACCACAGGCAGGTTTTTAATTTATCTATTATCTGACATTAATAAGCGTCTGATATTTGCATTTGCATGATAAATTACAAGTTTTGACATCGCTTGCAAGAACGGAGAATATGAAACTAGATGCACTGATAGCCAAATAGGACTCATCATCATTAAACTTAAGAGCTACGCTCTTGTCGGTGGAGTAATCGCCACTCTACTCTATTCTGCGCCATTTGTTTGGTTTCCTGATACGACGCGGCGCTGACTTTCTCCTTCGCTTGATTGCAAATAGGACTATATGTCTAAAATTATTGTATAATTTACGACAAACAATAATTTGTAAGTAAGAAAATTAGGCTTTAAAGCCTAACAATTTTATAATGTCCACAGGAAAGACGTATAACCTTAACTCATACCTACTAAAAATATTTTTGACCCTCATAATTTTAAGTATCTCATAACCTCATAAGTCAGCTAGACAACCTACTAAATTAGCTTCAAAGTATCTACGAATGAATACGTTATATTTAATTGTCTTTCGCTGTCGTGCCCTCAAGTCATGACTCCTTTTGGCCATCTTCGAATGATAATTATATGTTTTGAGTGAATGATATTGCCTCTTTGCTAAATTATCTAACTAAAATGTCTGGCAAGTTCAAATCTCTGTCAAGTAGTAGGCCACTAGAGTTTGTTCCGCGGATTTTCCTCCGTTTTTCTAACCACGAATACTTATTTACTACTTAAATTAACCTACGTACACGGATATAACATGTCTAATTACCTACTTAAGTAACTTTGAATTATAACGGTTTAAAAGTGTGTGCGTGTGGATTGAGTGAGCACCCTTCTGAAATAAAAAAAAACATCATGTTCATTTAGTAAAAGTTCTAAAACAATTGTAAAACTAAATCTCTGTATTTGTAAAAAGATAAATCAAAAGATATAACCTTTAACGTGTGCTCACTCAGTTCTCACAAACTACCAACGAAATCAGGGAATGTATTCATTTAACATATAATATTTATATACGAATTTTTAGTAAAACCTGTGCTAAATTACGTTTATAATTTGTAGATCACCTAGTAACGTATTTAAGATTTTACAAATAATTTCTTATGCTCACTCAATCCGCACACTTTCGAAAACCCGATTTCTGATGAAAAAACTGAAGATTTAAACTGCTATATATATGTATAGTTTAGTAAAACTAATCTGGGAATTTGTAAAATACAAAACGAACCACTAACGTGGCAGGTTTTTGGATAATAAATGTTTGTTAATGCTCACTCAGTCCACACGTTACAAGTAAGTTAAAAATGTAAATATCTCAATATTTGTAGTATTACATAAACTATAAATTACTTCAGCTTTTAGTAAAAATTTTTACTAAATATCCACCATCTAATATTTTATATTCGTTGTCTGTTTTTAAAGATATTCAATTGCAATTTTTCTAATGTAAGTAGATCGATTAGGTTGACCACACTTTATTATATTATGGTCATATCCATGAATTAAATTTTAAAGTAAACAATTGTTTTGATTAGGTTAGTACATACTTATTACAATTAAGAGTTACCTGATCCGTAATTATTACCTTTCATTTACTGTAAAAGATTCAATCCGAGATCAAAAAATAAAAATAAAATATCTTTCAATGTCAAAGTGACGTACCAGGGGTATTAACCTTTTTGATCTCATATATTTTTTAAATGAACTGTATTTTGGATATGACCATAATATAATAAAGTGTGGTCAACCTAATCGATCTACTTACATTAGAAAAATTGCAATTGAATATCTTTAAAAACAGACAACGAATATAAAATATTAGATGGTGGATATTTAGTAAAAAATTTTACTAAAAGTTGAAGTAATTTATAGTTTATGTAATACTACAAATATTGAGATATTTACATTTTTAACTTACTTGTAACGTGTGGACTGAGTGAGCATTAACAAACATTTATTATCCAAAAACCTGCCACGTTAGTGGTTCGTTTTGTATTTTACAAATTCCCAGATTAGTTTTACTAAAATATACACATATATAGCAGTTTAAATCTTCAGTTTTTTCATCAGAAATCGGGTTTTCGAAAGTGTGCGGATCGAGTGAGCATAAGAAATTATTTGTAAAATCTTAAATACGTTACTAGGTGATCTACAAATTATAAAGGTAAGTTAGCACAGGTTTTACTAAAAAATCGTATATAAATATTATATGTTAAATGAATACATTCCCTGATTTCGTTGGTAGTTTGTGAGAACTGAGTGAGCACACGTTAAAGGTTATATCTTTTGATTTATCTTTTTACAAATACAGAGATTTAGTTTTACAATTGTTTTAGAACTTTTACTAAATGAACAGGATGTTTTTTTTTATTTCAGAAGGGTGCTCACTCAATCCACACGTACACTTTAAAAGTTAGCCATCGGAAAAAATTAGGTACTATAGTAGCCACATAAGTAAATTGAAAAAATAATATATATATATATATATATATATATATATTATATATTATTTTAAGATATTGACCTGTAATCAAGTGGTAAGTTATAGTTCATTGCAAGCTCTACATTTTGAGATTAAAATCTCATTTTCAGAAAAAGGTAACTAGCTAACTACACATGTTCTCTCTGTGTACCCTTCAAATACCTTTTTTATATTTTGGTTTTAAACAATTAATTTTTATGTATGTTAAAATGTAACCAGGAAAAGTAATGGTTAGCTTAGCAGTGACTGTTAATATTGTAATCTCGCGCGAATGAACCCGCCGCCTTATCAGTCCTGTAAGCCGTTATCGGCCACACCTTCACCATGCACACTAATTATAATTGCTGAATTATTTCCATTATCTCTGGCGCCGTACCTGTGCATACAAACTGATAGCATGCAAGTGAAAATTATTGGAGGTTCAGATATCGAAAATTGCATAAAGCATTGCTTTGAATATTTAAATACTTTGAGAGTATTGAAATAAAACTTAGTGCAAGGTCAACTGAAGAAATGAAATGTAATGTTTAGTAACCGAAACCTGTAGGATGCCTGTGGGCCTGTTTTTCGAGCATTTTTTTAAGTCAAAATCAGTAGGTACAGAATTACCAATTCCTGAGTGAAACGTTTTCGATCATTTTGAAAAACTTCACAGAGACCGCCATGTGGGGTCTCGCGGGAAAGAGCGGATTTTAAACCACTAGTCTTCTCGCGCCATTACCCTTGAAGGAGACTAAAGAGGGACTGTTCCTGATAAATCTTTAAAAAATATTCCGTATTTCATCAATATACTCGTACCTACATCATCCGTATTGAGTAAAATGCCTGTGACATACGGACAGACAGAGACAGACGAAAGAACGAACAGACATACTTGACGGAATTATAATGCCTCCGGTTTTATCATTTTGGCTACGGAAAACTAAAAACACGTAATATTCAAAAAGACTTAAGATTGTTGGTCCTCTCTAAAGGTAGATTCTTGATTGGAACTTGACGAAGGAGTGCTTAGTTACCCACAATATAACTAGGTAAATCCTCATTTTACCTCAAAAATACCCATTAATATTACAGATACCGAGTTTTTTTATAAATGAATTTATAAATAAATAAAAAATTATTTATTTCAGACATAGCATCCATTTTTGGTTAGTATTTATTTGGTTTTTGGGTAGTATTTATAGGTTGTTCATATACATTCGTATGTGATAGTGTTCCAGTAGGTAGCGTTATTTTGCTTCCACCATTTTTCGAGACGCCAGTATGGAAAATCAGACCAGTAAAAGACACCTCCATATCTGATTATGTTTGAGTTTGAATGTTCAACCTGCTAATGGCAGGCTGGGCACCTGCGTGTGACCCCATTTTTCCTCATACACCTGACGTTATCGATCATGTTTATTCAGGCGATAAATTAAACTCGCATACTCTATGCGCGCGCGCGCAACATTCGCAACGTTTCTCGGAACGCACATGTTTGCATTATGATATAGGAAAGATATTCGATTGATCGAATATGGGTCATCTTGATTATCGCGCATGCTTGGTTAAGGTGGGACTTGGAATGCTAAATTGAGTGAATCATCAGTCAAATTTTACCCAATAAATGGTATATATCGACCCGTTACTGCAAAAACCAATTATTTATAGGCCTTTAGTAGAATTTCAAGAAAAATACATTTAAAGATATAAGCTAATAAGTTGTTAAATTTTGTTGTATTGAAATAAAATTCTACATTTTAATTATATAACAACTGAACTTTACAATTTTTTGTTTGCACATAATCCTTGAAATATAGTTTTCTCACAACTGTATTATTTAAATGCAGATAGACGATTTTTGCAGTAAGTAAGTCTGACAGGTACTCCCATTGGCCAAAATTATGAAGATACGCTTAAAAATGGAAGAAAAAACTGTGTACAAAATTCTTCTCAGTGAAATAACTATAAGTTGAATAGGAAGAGGATACCTCAAGCTGTTTAGTTTTAACTACAGTGAAATTTGGCTGTTCAAACCATCAATGTAATTAAGATTAGAAGAAGACAATTTTATTAAGATTTCTTAGTTTATTAAGATTTCTTAGGCAAGCGAACAGCGACATCCCTCTATCAATATATTGATACTTCGCCTCGTCACGTTAAACGGTTGAACGGATTTCAAGTAATTTTGGCATAGGGGTCGCTGGGAATTCAGGGAAGGCTAAAGGATATCTTTTACTAGACTGTGATGAAGCAATAGTGGGATATATTATGATTTTTTTCCTCAAGTCAAGGTGGGAAAATTCCTTGATTCTGATGAAATACATATACGAGTAGTTGGGTATCAGTGAGTCACACTATCACGCTTATCGCCGGATTGACATTTGCATAAACAACGCTAGACAGAGGGAGCGGCCGAATTTACAATGACGTCATTTGAAATCGGTTGTTATAAAAAAAAAATATTTTGACTTTAATCAATTAGCTCCAATTTCTAAATACAGATTTTTGGCTGCGTGAGAACTCCAATGTAGATAGATATACATTGTAGTTTTTTTTTCAACTTTAAAGAAATGTGGCCATCAGTTGACGAATGAAACGAAACGCAGGTTAACCATATTACAGAATGGGGCCTAGTTTCAGTAGTTCGGTGATTTTAGTCCGGTTCAAACAAATATATATGAACCGGACTAAAATCACCGAACTACTGAAACTAGGCCCAGGATGGAAACCCAACTTTGGCGCGTGTCGAATTTGGAGACAGGGATTAGTAGAGCTCTGCAAGTTGCAAGACATAACACTGTACCAAAACAGATCTTTCTACATTTACGAAGTAAGTAGACAAGTAAATAATAGATAGAGCCGGCGACATTAATGGAAAAATACTATGTGAGAAATATTGAGAATAATATATTTTTTGATCATTATTTAAGTGATAGGGGGAAATTCTTAGAACTTCAGAATCGTTTTTTTTTGTTCGTTTATGTTTCCTCGTTAGGTACCTACTCAAAGACGGCTGAACCGATTTGGTAAATTTTTTTTTTGAAAGTATCCTAAGTGGTCCCATTGGCACCAGATTAGTATCTTATGATGGGATCTTGAAACTCTTTAATGAATGAATGAATGAATAATATTTATTTCAGATTTTAAATCCATATTTTTGTTAGTAGGTTACACGATTTATATTGGTAAGTAAACAATTTTATTTAAATAATAATTATAATAATATTGGGATCGATCTATCATCGCGGACAGGACTATTGTAGCCAATAAGCCTGATATCGTGCTGATAGATCGATCCAAGCGCCGTGCAGTGCTCGTCGACATCACCATCCCCCATGACGAGAACCTCGTGAAGGCCGAGAAGGACAAGCTCAGCAAGTACCTTGACTTGGCTCACGAGGTTACCGCCATGTGGGATGTTGATTCGACGATCATTGTTCCGATAGTCGTTTCGGCGAACGGGCTTATAGCGAAGAGTCTCAACCACCATCTCAAGAGACTCTCGCTAGATGGTTGGATCAAGGGTCAGATACAGAAAGCGGTACTTCTGGACACGGCGCGCATCGTCAGGAGGTTCCTCTCTCTGCGGCCCTAACCACCGGTAGCCTGGGCCCCGCCCCGCTGCCGGCGGCACTCTAGGTTAGGTTTTTTATAATGTTTATGTTTTGTAATTTCATTTTGTATTTTACTTTTTATATATATATTGTAAAAAACCTAACTTAAGAAAATAAATGTATACTGAGAATAATAATATCTAGCCTATAGTAATATTTTCGGGGTGAAACGACTTTAAATATTATTGACACATAATAATTATAGCGATTTGGGCATTTTTTATAGTAACTCGTGCATTTGTTATTGGATAGGTTTGTTTAAAGTCTGTTATATTAGTTTTAATAATTTCGTATTAAGTTTTTTGAGATAAGCGGGTATACATCATTCACTTTTAGTTTGTACACTCAGTAGCAGCTATTGTTAAATTAAATCCGTATGATATTTTATACCTAATGCCTAGCTTCGGTATAAATGTAAAGTAACAAAAGAAGGATATAAAATCAAAATAGTGTATTAAATTATACTCATATTCAGTAAATCTGTTGCACCCAAGAACTTAATCACGTTATTAATTTCACATATCAAAGCAGAAGGAGAACGCGTATTTTTGCCGATATTTTCCTATTGTATATATGTATGGGTAAATTGTCATATCTAAAGTAACAAAGGGAGCATTGAACGAATCAAGCTTTGGTTGAAAAGATAAGAGAAAGCTGACCCAAAAAATACAAGGCGAACATGATAATTAAATAAGTGTTAATACCTGACTGAGATCCATCACTGACAGCCACCACAATATCACCACAAAATGTCAATAATCACAAAAAAAAACAGTAAAATCCGAGCACAATGGTTCAGTTATTCGAAAAGTATTTTTTCGTCCGATTGTACGTAGTGTGCGCATGGGCAGCGCCGTCAGGCCCAAACGGCGTAAGTGCCAACGTCCCCGCGCCCGTGGGTGCACTGGCGCGCTGAAATAGCACGCTCCTGCGCACCTCGCTCGATAGGTTATCTATCAAACAAATACTTGACAGCGCGACTAACTACAGCTAGAGGAATCCCATTGGTGACCTATTTTTTGCTGTAATCAAGCCTGTTTGACTTAATAATGGTAAATAGAATGATTGGTTGCGGCGGGACGGCGAAACCTTGACTTCGCTGGTAGAAAATAATGGTTTTCGAAGATTTTTTCCTTTAAATCCTACTTCATACTTAGTAGGCACTATTTATACCCCAAAGTTTTGAAGCTATATAATACCAACAACTTGAAACGAAAGAGCTGTGATCACGCTTTTTGAACGGTTTTACTTAGCGCAACCCTGTACATTTGTTTGTTTGGTTTTTAGTTTCGAACTATTGTATTTGTGTGGTATTTCTACATACCCGGTTCTTCTAAAATATTTGCACACACCTTGAGTTCCCTAGACTTCAGACAATTTCAACTTGAACAGGAGTCAGGAGGTCCCCAATGTACGAGGTGGCTGATGATTTAAAATGTAACCGTTAACCTAAAGGTTTTTTAAGTTATTCGCACTTGTTTTTGTTTTAGTAAATTACTCCGTTTCCGATATCAAAAACCCACAGGACGACTGAAGTAGAGTCCGACCGAAATTTCGGTTTCGGTTTCGGCTGCCATCCGGCCTAAATTACGGCCGAAACCGGAAACTGAATTTCAGGGGTTTCGTGCTGCGATCGGACAGTCTTTATTTCAAAAAGCACAGATAATTTATTTGAACAAAGAAGTTATAATATGTTATAATAATGATTACTTAAAATATCAGAGACTAAATCATTAATATGTTATTTAAAAATAAAGGCTAAAGAACTGATTATGATTGTCATTTTTTTATTTTCCCACGAAAATATGACTATGAGTTTCGGTTTCAGTTCTGGTTTCGACCGAAACTGAGATCAAAGCCAACATTCGGTTTCTGTTTCAGTGGTGAAAACTACTTTCGGTCGGACACTAGACTGAAGACGTAATCCTGAGCTGCCGTGTCACGCGTATCGCATGTAACTTAGAAACACATGTTTTGACATAATCGACTTTAACCATTTTTAATGTAGCTCATCTCATAACATTTTGTTTCTAGCTTACATGAGTATGACACGGCATGGCAGTGGCTTATTTCAATACCCTATCGTGACTCAAAACATGTACCTATATTACCAGTATTTACTTCGAGAACAAAGTAATATCACGATTTTAGCTAAACAGAGTAGAAAAACCACTAAAGGACTAAAGAGCGTCAAAGGACTTACGAAGTAGGCCACAATAATGAGCTAACAATTAAAAGTAACGGTTTATCAATAAAAGTTGATCTAATTGTTCAATTAATCAAAGGTAAGCTATTAATAGGCCTTGAAAAATCTGAGACTATGGGTGGACAATTCACCGAGCGTTTTAAATGCCGTGACTTCGGTGGAATCGATATACCTAGTCGAAATACTGCGAGATAATGTTGAATATGTCCGCTATTTTATAAAGAGCCTTGACGTCTACTTATTCTTAATTGTACGGTTGCCGTCTTAATCTTGCGGAGCTTCGGCAACATCAAGCCCAGCGAAGTCATGGCCTTTGAAACGCTCAGAAAAATTCCCGGATCCAAAATGAATAAAAACTGATATTATTTTACAAATTGTTTCTGTTTTTGTATGAGCAAGGACCATTTAAACAAGAGGACTGTCATTCTCCATACTTTGGATTGTAACCCGACCGCTAGGGGATTTCCGGACAAAAACTAGATGGCGCTAAAAAACTAAACATTTAACGATATAGATATAAACAGCTAATAATAAATAAATTCGAACATTTAAATACTGTGTCACATTTGCAAAGTTAAATAATTGTAAATAATATAATTCTTTTACCAAGCTTATACATAGATGGCGGAGTTGAAAATTCGGGGAACAGCTTTTTGTATGGAGAATGACAGTCCTCTTGTTTTAATGGTCCTTGGTATGAGAGTTAAATGTATTTGAGACAACACGACTATCTATGCGTGATGAGATAGATACACAAACACAGGGACCTACACATGACACTTATTTGGTATACTTCTAGGTACTGAGGTTTCCTGTAATATAAAAAAAATACCTTGGTTAGCGCTTTTTAAAACTATTCCAATTTCCAAATCGATAGCAGTAGTAGTTGGTGAGATATCTGGCTGTGACAGACGGACAGACAGACAGACAGAGCCACACCATAAGGGTTCCTTTTTTACCATTTTGATACGGAACCCTAAAAATTAATAAAACCTATTAAAAAGGGCACATGTTTGTATATATAAGCTATATAATGGTGCCTTTTTACGAATTGCTCATTCAATTATTTTATTTAACTAACAGCACTATACTAGGTATATTCTTGTCGGTTTATTCAGGTAAATTCCCCTTAAAACGGGCCCGCTCTGATTGAGGTGTGTGTTTGCGATACGGTATCGAGAAAGTTATCGTATCTTAAGCAAACAACTGCAAGGTACATGCCACTCGCACAGTATCATCCACAATAAGGCAGAATTAATTTGTAATATTCAATATTTACATTATAAGAGCATTGGTGGTTTTAGTAGCACAGGAAGGGGACTCGACAACCTTAGGTACTAGGCCCGAATCCAAGCAGTTATCAAGTACCTACTAACGAGTTTAAGTATATAATTTATGTAAGTAGGTTAAGGCTCATGAAGGATAACATCGCAAGGAGATCTACGCATCTACGCATTCCCGGTCCCATCGATCTAGTTTGCCTAACACAAGGGTTACGAGGATGAGTATAATGGTTAACAGTATATATACTGTACTAGCGACCCGTCCCGGCTTCGCACGGGTGCAATGCTGATACTAAATGCATGCTTGAATCACTCTATCTATTAAAAAAAACCGCATCAAAATCCGTTGCGTAGTTTTAAAGATCTAAGCATATATAGGGACAGACAGACAGCGGGAAGGGACTTTGTTTTATTATACCTACTATGTAGTGACTTAGAATTTTTAATGTAGAAATGGGTGGTGTCACCCAGGTAGTGTCACCTGGGTGGTGTAGCGGCTAGTACGTTGTTTGTCCCGGCATGACAGAGACGCGGGTTCGAATCCCGCCTTGGCTACAAGTGGGTTACGTTTGATTTTTTCTATGTATTTAATCTTTGTATTTATATTATTTAATGTAAGTGTTTTATATGTTAGCTGATTCCACTCTTACCTAATTTTGTGGCACAATCAGCAGTGCACCTTTGTTGACCCAAAGAAGCGTTGTAGACGCGAATTTGAATCATACCCAAAGCATTATTGAAAGCACATCTTTAATCTATAGTCTGAATTTTCAAAGAGATTTTTAGCATAATGACGTCATTCTGCTTATGGCCTTACGAAAATGTATT
Organism: Eudemis profundana; assembly: GCA_947034925.1. Lineage (NCBI taxonomy): Eukaryota > Metazoa > Arthropoda > Insecta > Lepidoptera > Tortricidae > Eudemis > Eudemis profundana. The sequence goes on along the minus strand of OX344796.1, from coordinate 18,750,571 downwards.
GTGTCAAAACAAATCTAAAACAGAGCTTAGGATAATCAACTTGAAATCAAAAGGTATAATATATTGGTTCTAAGGTTGCTCTGCGTTTTTGGGAATGTATTGTAGATAGGTATTCGTTAAAACCCAAGGACTGTCTTGACAGGTGACTCGCACGCAGAGCGTCGTCCGATAGCCCGAGTCAATATTGACAGGTATTGTCAATGCCCGCTGATGCTTTATCAAACACTCACAGTCATTATTATTTAAATACTTATTCCAATAAATAATTATAGTGATTATACTATGACTGTTTTAAACCACATCAGTACAGTACAGGTATACAACCAGCTTTAGCAGTAGGTACCTATAAATTGACAAATTGCTTAAATGTAACACACAGGTTTTGTGGTAAAAAAACTATAAGTTTTTAGGCACTTTCGAAAATCAAAATGCAACATCTACTCGTAAAGAGAAGAAACATAAGACTGAAATCTTCTTATTATCATTTAAAGGTGTTTGGTTTGCTAGAACGAATAAAATACCCCATATGTACTATAAAACTATTTATTACGTCGTTTATAAATATAGCTATACGTACTTAATTGATAACAATTTGGTAATTATTATAAAAATATAATAATAACTAAACTCATCATGGCTTTGCGTAAGTTAAATATGAGTACATATTTGTTTTCAAACAAGCCGTTCGTAATTAGGTATCCACTTACGTAAATATTGCAATAGTAATGGTTATTTTATTAGCCTTCTAACCAATTGATTAATGTTATATGTAAGTTATATTTTATCTCACTTAAAACCTATGTACACTTTCTTTCTACTATACGACTGGTACCATTTTGAATACTTCGTTCTCGAAACTAATCTACCCAACTAATTGGCATACTCTACATTAGCTAAAAGTTATTGTAAAGAATCGCTTAGTCCAGCACACAATTTTTGAGAACCAAATGGTAGAAACAACAGGCAAATGCCAGAAAGTGAATCCAGTGCAAAAACATAAGATAAGATACTGTAAAATTTAACGAGCGCTCGAAATCAGTTCTTTCGTCAATTTATCTTTGATTCAAATTGAAAAATTGACCCCGAGTCTCGTGAACCGCGAGTTTGACATGTTAATAACCTACCAACTACAATTCCAGATCTTTTCCGATGTTTCTCGTAGAGTATTCTGTTGACAACCGTCAGTAGGCGTAAGTTGCATTCAGTAGGTGGCGGGAGGCGGTCACGAGCAACCTGGAACACGAGGAGAGGTGTGTGAAGCGCCGCGTCATCGTGTCGTCGCCACTCCGCTAAATGCCGAGGTGGCCAGGGGCTGACAACATTGTTTTTTGGTAATATTTGTGTCGATACATGGGTCATACACAATTTATAGTATGATTTAATGTTCGCATCTTTGCTGTGGACTTCACCAGAATTAAGAGCTTTAAAAGTCTTGAGTTCTTGCTGGACCCTTGTAGGTATATATATGCCATGTCAACGTAGTCTAAACCTTTAAAATAAAAACACAATGATGTGTACCCACGCCATTAACTGTCTATTGTGTTAAAGAATACGCCAGAGTCCTCAAAATTTGTTACGTCAATATGAAGTTGATGCCTTTTAAAAGAACACAAATCCGTATCCGCTAAGCCCAATAGGCATGTTGACTAATGTTGAATTTTACTACCAAATATAGTTATATAGTTTGAAAACTACCAATTTGTCATAATAAAGAAGAAATAAATAAATATATTTGAAATTAATAAACTTATGAGACCTCGAAGTTTTAAAAAAAATGTTATCGTCCAAGAGAAAACCTAAAGTTATTTTAACAATGCTTGAATATCATTAAAAAAAATATTGTATACAACTATGTGCTGAAACGCACATTTTCATGCTCAAAATACTAATTTTCTCATATAAAATTAGTACAGCGACTGAACGGATGACGTCACAAGTTCCTACCGTTTTATATAGAGCGTTTTCAATGCTCAGTGCGATCTGCTACTTTTGATTACAATTTGTGGCTGTTATACTTTTACATATGTATTAGGTGTCACATAGATATTTGTTCCTCACAAATACTAGATTCGATTTACGACAGAAAAAAAATCGAGTCAACATGCGAATTACGACTTTTTTGTATTCAGAATTTGATACTGAGATGTGGCACTTAAGTAAAGATTTTTTTTAGTGTAACCAAATGTGACGTCAGTTTTATGTAATATCATATAGTGTAATTAATAGGTGCAACCAATTATTAAGCTCCATATTTAGACACAGCCATGCTTCAATGTCATATGAGTATTTATTTAAAGAAACTTATAAACGATAAACATATATGTAGTTGCACCAACGTTCGTGCTGCACATGTCCTAATAGATAACATTTTGTTACTTTGTGATTAACCGTGATAAAGTAACAGCATGATTTGATGAGAATATCAAAATATAATACCTACATCAAATGTCCATAGTTAACAGTGTATATTGGCTTTGGGCAGAATTATATTTAATAATGAACTTCTATCTAACAGGCAATATCCTTTTTTTGTTTTAAAGCATTAACATACCTACTTGTGTCGCTGGCCAAGATTCTTTTTGGGTCGCTGGGCCTTCGTAGTAAGCAACATGACTACTTGATCCTATCATTAAAATCTGTATTAGGTTGCCAACAGCTGTATGAAGCTGCGCTCGCGCCACTGTGGGAACTCTTTCGGTAAGTGGCCCGCAATCACGCGCCCAAACTACGGTCAAACTACAAATAACGTGAAATGCCTTAATTAAGGGAATACCGCGGTGTACTCGTTAGCCATTAAATTGCGCTGTGCCTCACTATTTATTAATGACACCTTACACGACTGTGTTGAAAGCAATGAGTATGTGTTAGCACACTGTGAGATTACTAGAAATTACTTAATTATATTACTTGGTTCGTTTATATTTATAACTGTATAAAATAAACTACACTGGGTACTCTATCCATAGCTAAGCGAATATATAGTAACTTGGGTAAGAACAATAACTATATTAAAATCGAGTTTTCCAACAATGTACACAACAATATTTTATGGACAAACTGTGTAAAAATGCCATATAATTTAACCAAGGGTAAAAAGGTTTTTCTCAAACATGCAATAAAATATTGAAATTACGTGCCTTATAATAGGTCGCAAAGTACCTCGTTTCCGGTGCGGTTTGACATGTAATAATTTAATACAACATTGCCGGCCGGCAATGTATTTTTTTTAATTTCCATTGCACATTTATTCGGGACACGGCATCACGGTGTTCAGCCATTAAAAAAATAACAAACGGTGTTTGCTATATTTTGCAGTTTTATTTCCAATCATTTTAAACTACAAACTTAACTACAAGAATACACATTTAAAATATTTCATTTAAATATTCGCGGTAAAAATTTCCTTTCTGAAACCGTTTTCAGAAAGGAAATTGATTTTTTTTTTCATTTTGGTAATTCTATTTTTTGTCTACTTTACTTTTAGTGTCTCTAGAAAATAAAGTTTGATTTTTTGGAGTGTTTTTAATTTATTTCATTGCATATTTGAGAAAAGCACTATACATATACCTCGGCGTGAAATGGATTTGCCAGCCTCGTAACTATCTGGTCTCGGGTTCGCTCGGCCATCTACATATATGTACTCGGCCGGCAACCACTCACTTCCCTGCCTCTGTAGTAATGTACTATTACTTACACAATATACTGACGTATATTCTACTACACGACTTATTGATGTATTTAATCTGTTTAAAAAAATTATATACTCGCAGAATTTCTTACGCCGGTCTTGAAGTAGGTACCTATATTTTTCCTAAGGAAGATAATTTTCGGAAAAGACTGACATTCATAGGTCAATTGTGCTATGCCTTAGTTAAGAATAAAGAACTTTGACTTTGAAATAGAACCAAAATAAGATAAGTATTACAAAAATAGTCACCCTTTGACACCTAAGCGTGTAACTACATTATAATCTCGTGCGCTAATAGCAATCTCCGCGAAGCGAATGCAGCGATGACAAATTTATAGTGCGCACAATAAAATCGCTCGTAAAAATATTACTATCCCTCCCGTCTCCCGCTCGCCTCCCGCGGTCCCACGAGAAATAACACACTTTGTCTTAGGACATGCATGTCGGAAGGTTGCCGATCGCTGAAACTATTGGATGAGTTGTGACAGGAATAAAAGCTCGTACTATGATTTGTTCCGGCTTTAGCTGTATCGAACAAAAAGAGGAATTTAATTGCAAATCGGGCTGGCTAATATAATTATAATACCTACTAGTAGATGATAAGCTACACGATAGAATAAGTTAGTTGCACCGCCCACAAGCTAACTGCTTTGCCTTAAGGTTAACTGGAGGAGAAGGCCTTATGGCATTAAGTTCGCCTTTTGTACGATAAGGTTTCTTTTCTGCAATAAAATTTAAATAAATAAGAGGATTGTTATTTTATCACTCTTAGAGTTTTTATAAAGTAAATCTTGAAAATTTCAGAAAAGCCAGATATGTTTAAAGTGTCTTTGAAATTCTCTATGCACGCACTGGGTGTGATAAATTGACACTAAGCAATAGGGATGATGACTGGGTTAAAAATATGTAATTCTATTTAGTCCGTCAGTTAGATTATGGAAAAATATGGGACACGTATTTTTTGGTTTATCAAAATATTAAAAATCGACAAAGTTATAGATCATCAAACTTCTGGAGTGGGGGCTTGTGACGTCACTCTTGAGTACAATTTGTACTCAAGAGTGACGTCACTCGAAACTTCTAAGCACTCTATCCTCGTCAGTTTTTGTTTGTCAAACAAAACAAAAAATACGTGTACAATATTTTTTCATAATGTAACAGACGGACTAAACAGTTTTTTTTAGTCATCTAGCCTATTGGCGATCATAACAGATATCATCCAGTACCGAAACATTTTACCTTTGCAATGTTAAATAGCACCCTTGATTCACATTATAGGACATAATATGGTTGCGAAAGTAGGTATTCATTTTTCTTTTTTTTTTCTCTTATACCTAAAGGTGTGATAGTGATGATTTTCTATGCATGACGGTAAAAGCAACGAAGTTAGGCACGGTATATCTTTTTCTACAGCCTGATTTTCCAGAGCTGTTATAAGGTTAACAAGTTCCGATAGGAATACACATTTTTGGCTGAAATTGGCTGTTTTCTCAGAAATAATAGTACATTGTGTACCGAGGGTAGTAAGAAGGGAATTACTAACGAGAGTCTGTTAGAAGCCCGACGCCGTAGGCGGAGGGCTTTTAATGACTCGAGTTGGTAATCCCCTTACTGCCCGTGATACACACAATGTTTTTCATCACATTTGCGAGGAAAAAAAAATAAAACATAAATAAACTAAACGCACCCGGTAAGAGACAACTTCAACTGTCAACATTTTCGTGACTTTTTCAATATAGTCTTCCACAGATAATGCTAAGAACTGCGTTTAGTTTTTAAACTTGACAGGCAATACCGCCAGATTGTATCGATTTTCATAATAAAATTTTAAAGTAAATTAAATTAATTGCATTAAAATAATTGCAAAAATTACTGAAATAATAGTAAAATATACCAGTAAAATAAAATTGGTTTTGAAGCCAAGTTTTGAAGATGTGAAATAAGCCTTGGCTGATTTGAAACCTCCTTAGTCTGAAATGACGTACGAGTAGGTCCTATATTTTAAAACTAAACTCATAACTCCCACGGGAGTTATAGATTTTCATACAGTTTTTCCTCCCGTGGGAGTTATAGATTTTTATAACCCACGGGAGGTAAATCGGCTCGAGCTGGTCTATAAGCCCGCGTGTTAAACACCCTTTACGAGCAAGTGTGATGAAAAGAAATTAAGACAATAGTTTAAACAGCCAATTTGGATTACTTTATTCACGAGAAAACACGAGTTCTACTACTACTTAGGGCAGATTAGGAAAATCAGACTGTAGGACGGTATTTTGGACATTTTGAGGCCGATAGCAACTGAAAAAATGACTTCCAAACTTTTTCGTACCTCCTCAGTCTATTTCGTTCCGATATCGCAGGCTTAATCGGGCCGCGTTTACTGCTGATGCGATCGTCGCGGGGAACGGAACATGCCGTTACTGGGATTGTGCGTTATGACGGATAGGCCGTTCCTGCTGTTCGGCTGCCGGAGACTGATCTCGGTTGAGCTGCGTCTGGAAATAGATAAGAATAATAAGTTAGTTTTCATAAAAGACCAACACTACAGAAATATTTATAATTCGGGTAGATGAGCTACATCGTTCGCCTGGCCCCAAATACTCAAAAGCTTCCTTTTCACTTGAATGGCATTTTTGTAGAAGAATAATAATATATTTTTTCTCTTCTAATAAAATAGTTACTTTGTAGAACTTGGCAGGATGTAGGTACATAATGCATAACAAAAATACCATTCTAATGAGGTGGGACTTCTGAGTATTTATTGTAGGTATTCGCCAATATTGTGTAAACAGGGGAATGTTTTTTTTTTTAGAACAACCCATATCAGACAGCTATTCTTAAGCCACTGGTCATTGTTTGTAATTTAGCTGTGTAGTATCTTGTGTGTGCCATTCATTGGTCACGAATGGTTTATTCCGTAGCAGAGAGTAACGTCAGTTACCAATGCTTGGCGTGTTTTTTCTATTAATGGTCCAAATTTAAGTGTCAATATAATCTAAGGATTAAAGTAAGACTAGAGTAAAATATTAGCATAATAAATAAATAAACACTACACTAAATTACGGGTATATGTAGACAAGGGACTCAATAATTGCTGCAAGCCCATAACTATTTTAGTATACGTTCAAAACGTTTCAAAAATAGCACGATTCGTATTTTCCTGTTTCAAGATAGAACCGCTTTACAGATAACCTTCTAATCTAAAAAAATTGAACGAAGTACTGTACCTATTTTGTAATGTAATCGATCCTTTTTAAGTGAATCAAATATGTATAAAACACCTACTTTACTACATTTGGATGATTGACGAATAGTTTTTCTCACAATATCAAGACTTTCATAAACTTCAGTTTGATGGCACATGCTTTCTCTTCCTGTGACTTTAAGAATTTAAAATTATATTTCTAAATAGGTACATGACAATACCTCTATCTACGCTGAAATACGAAATAAGCACCAGATACTCATACATATAAGTATGTCAAAGCAGTTCAAATCCTAGTAGTTACAAAATGTACAAAGAATTAAACTCAAACGAGAATGAAACAACTAAAAATAACATTTTTATTCCTTTACAATTCTCAATACAGCCCTCAAAGACAACCACCCCTGCACGCCATAAATACTAATTGGGGCTGATCATGCAAAACGCCCCGCGTCCCGCGCCCACGGTCCGCCCTGCGCCCGGCTAGGGCGCTGGCACAGTGGGGAGCACAATAAACACAGAAAGCTTGCTGGTGGGTACTTTACAACATATGCTTAAAATTGTGTAGAGTCCGTCTTTTGCACGTTTACTCGCCCGGAATAGGTTATAATATAAGGAATCTTTTTACTCTTATGCACAACAAAAATAACTAAATACACTCGCGGTCAAAACTTTCGGTCAGTGGAATACCGCCATATTTCCTAAAATACTCCAGGGATGTTAAATTATTGAATCCCGTTTTGATCTTAATTAATTTTAGATATTATCTGCAAAAATAACACTGAAAATAATAGCAATATCAGGTTTAGATCGAATTCCAAGAAAAATAAAGACGTTAACGGAGTGAAATATCGCAAACATCACCATTTTTGGATAATAATATTTTTATGATGGGTTAGTGGATATTGCTAATACAGCTAGGTATTATGAAGAATAGTATATTATGTAAATGAAGCAAGTGTCAAATATTGAAAAACGCCAATTTATTATTTCAATTACGGTGACCGTACACTCAGAAAATGCCCTCAATTGAAATGAGGGCATTTTCTGAGTGTACGGTGGACGAATGGTTGAGTCAATGGGCCGGAAATCCAGAGGTACCGGGTTCGATTCTCGGTCTGTACACAGGCGAGTGCCATTTAATTTTTCTGTGTACTTTGATTTCCTGTATCTATATATGTAACATAAAAATGTGGTGTAAAAATTTCTCGCATTAAAAACCAATGAAGAGACGAAAAATGTTTCTTTCATGTAAAGTAACTTACTTGTTCGCTTATCTAGGTCTTTAATTTATGATTAAAATGCATGCATTCTCACACATTATTGAAGTTTTAGTCAGAAAAAACAAACAGGTCACGTAAGCGTGACGTCATTAGGGGTTGCCACACTACGAGATTGTAATTTCTTAATTCTGTTAGCAAACTAGGAAAAGTTAATTATGACGTATTTTAATAAATCAATTTCTGCATTTTTTTCTTGGTCGTTAACTGAGCCGGAATGGCTTAATTTGTATAATGTTCAATGCAACACCCTGTATTTGGCCGACCGCGAAGACTGAATTTTGGCCGACTGAAATCGGTTGTATTGCGTAGCTTTAAAGCTCAAACCCGCAACGTTACAGCATTTACGACGTGTGTGATATGTTTTTACATCATTATATGAAATCGGATGTAGTACCAGACAAGCTGAATTAACATGTTAAAATTGTCGTTAATTTAGGTAGAGAATATATATATGTACATTTAATAGGGATGATGACTGGGTTAGAAATATGTAATTCTATTTAGTCCGTCAGTTAGATTATGGAAAAATATGGGACACGTATTTTTTGGTTTATCAAAATATTAAAAATCGACAAAGTTATAGATCATCAAACTTCTGGAGTGGGGGCTTGTGACGTCACTCTTGAGTACAATTTGTACTCAAGAGTGACGTCACTCAAAACTTCTAAGCACTCTATCCTCGTCAGTTTTTGTTTGTCAAACAAAACAAAAAATACGTGTACAATATTTTTTCATAATGTAACAGACGGACTAAACAGTTTTTTTTAGTCATCTAGCCTATTGTCAAGCTGAAATACTATTTGAACGTGAATAGGCACTTACTAAAATTTCCCAAATAGATACACGTTATTTAAATTAATATTGAACAACATTGTTATAACTGATATAATGGTTTTATTTCGAAGCAACGGTTATACCTACAAGAACGCTGCCTCAGAAATAAAGTCATAATTTGTGTGCGTTTTCGAACGAGATGAATCGTAAGCGACCCGCGTGCCCTCAAAACCACGACCCGACCAAATCCAAACCACCTCCACATCAGAACTTTCACTTTATTGTGAGAGACCTCTGAAATTCACCGCATCGCACTAGCTCCCTTTACTGGCCATATTTATGGACGGTCGTCGGACACTTCGTTTTTTACGATATACATAAAAGCTGCCGTGAAAGATTTACGCGAAATATATTCCGGCTAATGCTGATTGTCCCCTCGCGGATAATGTTATTGCTGCGTTCTGCGTAATCTGCCGAATGCTCATGTGGAATAAATGGAGCAGTATTCGAGCCCGTAAATCGCAAAATATTTGTGATTAGGAAGCAGATACGGCCCGAATTAGCCTCCATCAGCGAGCGCGCGATCAATTTTTTGATACGTCAGTCACCGGCGGCGAGTCATTTCTTGCGACAACATTTGATTTGAGCCAGCAAATTGAATTTGTGACACAATGCGACCGAAATGGAAAGCAAACGGGAACCCAAATAAATATTCGCTCTGGCAACAATCGCGTCACACAATTACGATGGAAAACCTTGGATAAACAAAATCGGAAGTGCCGGGGGTTTTTCGCTGGAACAGAAAAAGCGGACGCAAACACGATGTAGCGAATTTGGAAAGTCCATTCGGTTTATTGACGCAGGGGGTCTGCCCCCGCCCGCCGCGATTTACAATAAATTTCAAGCCGAGAATATGTTAGCAATAAGTAGGGCCGATATAGGGCTGTCACCTATCTGAAAATTTTCCCAAATCCCTGTTCGAAAGTCCTTCTAGCAGAACTGGTCATGATTGTGTTCTTTGGGGGACGCCTACGTTCAGCTGTGGGCATCAGTCGGGTAATAATGATGATGAAAGAACTCCCGAACTATCCTTTCCATTCAACCCCCGTTGTTCTCTTAGTTTGTTTAGAGTAGCTATACTCAAAACCTTTATATTTTCATCGTCGTTATGCGTGAACAACATGTTTCTGCCAACCCTATAGCCTACTCAGCCCCCAAGTTCACTTTGAAAACTGGCAGAAGGTCACACTTCATACCCCAGGGTGCATGACGCATGCATATGAACTTACATGGCGCCAAATCTTGTAAACTCATCAAATTTGTGCCTTTACATTTCTTTACATTTATGGCTTGGGGTGGACAAACGATGTTATGGTTGAATTTTTGTGGAAGAAATAATCTGTGACCGTTTCAAAAGTAAGGGATGTGATTTTAATAGGTTATGTTATAGGGATGTTAATAAAAATATTTTATTGATTAAAATTGATTAGAAATTGTTCTTATGAAAGTGCATTATTGGTACCTATCAGTAGCGTGGCGTCCAAAGAACTCGATTCCTACCGGCTTGCCTAATATCAGGCATTTGAGCACCTTATTCTATAGCTCCTAAGGAAAATGGACGCCAAATCTGCACCGGCTTGCCCAAGGATATGTTTTACGCCCCGCCACTGGTACCTATATACTCACAACAACTGTGTAGGTACTCACAACCTATACAAAATATGTAACCATATACAACATAAATAACATCACTTATAGAATTTTAGAAGTCTTGTGCGCGAAGTGAACTTGTAATACTCTTTGTGAATAGCGTATTTATGTGTAGCCAAACAACATCACGTTATACTACTCATACTTATTTTATAAAATATACCTACCTACCTAATTTAACCTGTCAGTAAAGTACTTGTTTCCACAAAAACAAAATAAAAACCGTAGGCAGGTTATTTATCACATCTCAAAAAATACAGTCGTAAACCTAATGTAGGTACCAGACACCACACTTATGATTCACGAAAATATATCAATCCTTGCCTACACCAAACCGACCAGTGGAATATGAAGTGTAACAACATTATTACGGGGGTGTGTTCAACTGTAATCCCTAAGAGTGTAAGTATGCCAGACGTATTGTTGCTTAGGCTCTTTTAGATTACAAATATCACATTTATAGCGGCTGCAGCGAACTAGATTCGCCCCGCGGGACCGCCCGGGGCGCGATCGCTTATGCGTAGCTACTTTGTTTATTGGAACGCGTGTGTGTTGCTCAGAAATGATCAATGTACATACTATATTCTTTTCTGTGTAGGTATATACCTAATATCAAGCATGCGTAGAAGTTTTATACTCGTAAGTTTATTTCGAAGAGATAATTTATGTTACGAGTCGTTTGTACACATTCGCCGCCAACCATTCAATTCCAAACGGTAACCACATTGCTGGTTGTCAAGAAGGCGCATGTAGGCTACTGATGATTATGGTCATCTTTTTCCTAAGAACGTGAAAATTAATTTCGGGAGAAAGACGAAGGAAAGAATTTAAAAAAGAAAAAAGGAATAAAAGAGTATTCATAGGTTTTGGAAAAACGCTTGCCTCAGCCGGGATTAAGTCGAGACAATGTAAAAGTTTTTACATTGTCTCGACTTAATTTTGAGTATAGTTATTCCTTTGTTATTAGTTAAGGTAATTTCCCACACTACCCGCCCTTAGACCAATTATAACGGTTATGACAACATTTAAAATTTCAAACAATGTGACATTCTTCATCAACAATAGCTGGAAATAAAAAAGTTAGTACTTAAGTATATATTATTAACAAGAAACATAATAAAGTGAAAAACAACATTCGAATTTTTATTTTTAATATAAAAACTATTCCTTTAACGAGTTATTTGCGAAGAAAAAGCACGAATAAGAACAAGAAATACAGAACAAAAGTTGCGGAGCTTACGTAGCCCGCTCATTACGCGAGCAGCAAAATTCCACTCTTTATTTATGAAATAAAAATGAAAACATTTCTACGGAGAGACGAATGGCCGCCGGGCCCCGGGGCCTCCTCGGGCCCCCGCCCAGGCCCCCTCCGGGGGCGCCCCCCCAGGGCGGGCGCAAAGTGACAGTGTTATATCATTTGAAAGTGCTAGATTGTGTGGGTTTAAATAATGGAATGGTTGGCGGCGAATGTTTACGGATGAATAGAGAAGTCACAGAAGATGTTAATTTATGATTTTTTTATGAATATTTTGGTGGTACGTCTGGACATGGGTCCAGTATTGAAAAGGAACTCTTGAAAGAACAAATTAAATATACGTATTAAGTTGCAGTAATGTAATGTTATACCTAGACAATCAACGGTGCCTCTTCTCGACTCATGCCAAGATGTAAGCTACTATGCTTAGTGAATAATACAAGAATGTTTTAGTTATTTTCAGTGACTAAGAACATTATGAAATATAATGTTGACACCCAGTTTTTTTACATCGAAGTTAAAGCAAAGACTGAAACGCTTACCCACCTCGTAAGCAAGCCCAAGATACCTACTGGATACTTATGTACATATATATATATATATGTATGGCCAATACAATCGGCACTCGTGTAGTCGTAATTATAGTGTAGTTTAATTTCGCTACAGCCAAGGCGAGTGGGGGGACCGGAAAGATTTTTCAATTACCAACTTTGTGCCGCCCGCTCCAATCTCGGGGTACAGACTACTATGAAGATTCAGAGAGATATAAACCAAAAGAAAATTTCGCAGTAAAATCATGAGTACTTTTTTATGTTTCTATTACTCTTGTAAAAAAGAAGCAACAACGACTCATGAGTTATCACCCAAGAGACGTTAAGCATTAACGATATCCTAAACATTGACCTATAAAATGCACTAAATAAAAGAAATTGGTATGGCATCCTCAGCTACCCTGTGAATCATATAAATATACAATAACTGTAATAGAATTATTCTTCATACCAACGTGTTAGACCTAACTACCTATATTCTGAGTGTAATATATATCACCAAGCTATCACAGCAACATCCCACTAATATTATAAATGCGAAAGTTTGTGAAGATGTTTGGATGTTTGGATATTTGGATGTTTGGATGTTTGTTACCTTATAACGGGGTAACAACTGGATGGATCAAGCTGAAATTTGGCATGCAAGTAGACCAAGAGTTCCTTTGGGACAATAACGGGAACAACGCGGGCGAAGCCGCGGAAAAATGCTAGTAAAGCATAAGCAGCATTACGTACTCGTCAGACCGTGGAATTTTTATCATCTGTGCACTTTCCATTCTATATTCTAAGTGCACTAGACCAACTCTAAACAGCAATCTATCAGCCCGAACTAAACGAGACAGTGCCGAACTCTGCAGCTACTTTGGTGTCATGGAATTCTTAATATCTAGGTATGCACCTTCCATTTTATATTCCAAGTGTACTAGACCAACTCTTAACAGAAATCGGTCATCTGAAATGTAGGTAAACGAGGCAGTACCGCATTCTGCAGGTACTCTGTGCGTCGTGGAATTCTTAATATCCATGCACTTGCACCTGCCATTCTATATTCCAAGTGTACTCGACTAACTCTTAACAGCGATCTTTCAGCCCGAACTCTGCAGCTACTTTATTGTCGTGGAATTCTTAATATCTATGCACCTTCCAATTTATATTCCAAGTGTACTAGACCAATTCTTAACATCAATCTATCATCTGAAATATAGGTAAACGAGGCAGTACCGCATTCTGCAGGTACTCTGTGCTTCGTGGAATTCTTCATATCCATGCACCTTCCATTCTATATTTCAAGTGTACTCGACTAAGCGATCTATCAGCCCGAACTAAACGAGACAGTGCCGAACTCTGGAGCTACTTTGGTGTCGTGGAATTCTTGATATCTATGCACCTTCCATTTTATATTCCAAGTGTACTAGACCAACTCTTAACAGAAATCTATCATCTGAAATTTAGGTAAACGAGGCAGCGCCGCACTGTGGAGCTACTCTGGCGTTGTGGAATTCCTAATATCTCTCTGCACCTTCTAAAGTGTACAAGAGCGATTTTTAACAGCTCTAATCAAGCCGAACTAAATAAGGCAGTGCCTCACACTGCAGCTACTCTGTGTATAGTGGGATTCTTAATGTCTATTCACCTTTTAATCTATATTCCAAGTGTACTAGACCAACTGTTCACAGCGATCTATCAGCTGGAACTAAACGAGGCAGTGCCGCATTCCGCAGCTACTCTGTGTCTCGTGGAATTCTTAATATCTGTGCGCTAACTACAGATGGTATAATACCACTCCGCCTCCTCCCGCCCCCGCAACACCCTCAGCTTTAGCTAAAACTAAGATTATGGGGACACGATTTAACTTGAATTGAATTTTAAAGTTAAGTATATGAAAGTGCCTTGAATGAGAAATACACATTGCAGAGCTAAAAACACATTACTGTGTGTCATTGTACATAAAAACCAGCAGAATGTACCTACCAACTTGTTGTTTCTAGCTTGAATTATCGCTATGTTAATAATTATACCTAATACTTATTTAAAGAGAGTGATAATATTAAATAGACAATTCCTTTATTGTTTGAAACTTTATTATTTATTATTGTTACAATTTTATTTTTATGTCTTTCCCGTACACGAGACAATGGTGTCTCGGCCCTTTGGGAGGCGTGCGCGGAGCCGAAGCCAACGCGTAGAGGCCCTTTCGACAATTTAATGAGAGGCTAAGTGTACACCCAGCGGATGCTGTCCCTGCCCGTGTCATGGGACGCACGCAGAGACAGCCCCCGCCAAATGCAAGGACTATTGTTGATTGATGGAATCTAACTCTACTGGGCTATGGCGGTGGAAATATGGACTAAATACTGGGTTATGGATTGAGACATGACGGCGCCTGTCAGGAAAAGTGTCTCATGGCTTTCGTGGCACTGACAGACTGTGACTTGCCCTCCGCTGATGGGCCCCTGTTAAATAAATAGCGACATTATGAGCAATGGCCTAGCTAGGGGCAACACCAGTGCCGAGGGCTGCAGGGTGTCGAGAGGTGTGCTGCGCTTTCTCCGAGGGTACTCGCGGCGTTATGCCTTTTATCACTTCCACGCCTGGAGCATATAGCTCTCGCGACTCCACTCTGGACGGCCGGTTAAGGCAAGCCAGAGGCGGAGGTCCTTACACTATTTTTATTATTGTTATAATTTTATATAATGTGATTGCTATGATATCGATACCTCCTACGTATACTGGTACAAGTGCAGAATCATAATTTTACAGGAGAGCCGTTCAAAGGTTGCAACATCTGTAACTTTGTGATTTTTAAATATAATTTTTCAAAATTTTGGATTGGTTCCAAAAAATATATTTAGATTTTATCTGTATTCATGGAATTTAGAAATTACTAATAGTTTTTGAGAAAATTGCAAATACACTAGTATACGCGTATTTTACATGTTGTAGTTGTGTGGTATACTGAGCTAGTTACCACTTGTGACAGTATACGTCGTAGTATGTGGATTGATGATTTAACGATATTTTGATACTGTATCTAAATAGTTCGATCAAATATTGTTTTAGTTTGCAATGAAAAATAAAGTAGATGTTCTTTTACTTCTTATTTACTTTAATATATCGATTTATGAACTTTGTTTGCACTTGCATCAATATACGCTAAAATTAATATTTCACTTGTATCACTATACCGCTAGTAATGTTTTAACAGTACCATATATAAAATAGAAAAAAATATATAAAAAAATGCACGTGTATATCTAATTAAATTTTTTATTATAAAAAAAGATTACAAAGGTAGTTTAATAGTAATTTCAGCCTTTTTGATCACTCGATCAGTCTTGTGTCAAGATTCTTACCTCTATTGTTACTTAAGCAAATAAAAAACATATAATCATCACATTTTAAGGCGAGCTTTGTAATAACATATTCTTACTATACTATTACAAAAGTATGATCTAGGATCGCAATAAGTTACATTTAACTTTGGCCCCTTATTTGTTTAACTACGTAATTGAACTTAATATTAACATAATACAACTGAGATCACTTGAATCTTTTTTGAAACAATATATAGTAATAAAACATTAAATGTCTCTTTAAAAACACTTCCTCTATTTAAATATTGCTAATATTTCTTATTTAATTAAACAAACATAAAGTTTAGTTTTTTAACATAAATATGTAGGCAGACAAATCAGTCATTTATTTTAAATAATAACATGGCACAACTAAAATCACTTCGACCGATAATTATAATTAAAGATCTTATATCTCAATCTTATATAAAATCAGCAAAAAAGCAGTAACAAAATAAACTCCTTCTACAAAGAAACATTGATAACATTGCATATTTAATAAAACAAGATTTAACACCGTTTTACTCAATCCCAATAGAAAATACAGTACTTTATCACATTTTTTTTTCATGGGATAGTGTTATAACTTACACTAATTTGTGATAAAATTCGTGGTATTTAGCAGGTATTGTACCAGTCTTACAAAGATCATTAAGATCTTTCAATTTTTGTTTATCAATTGGCAATGGTGCCTGGTAAGCTACAGTAATATTATTCAGCCCAACTTCAAGCTCACTTAATCGGCTCCTTGTCTGTTTAATGGAAGCACATTCAATGGATTCGTATTCCTGTTCAAATGTGTATTTGTAGTTTATCTTGAAAGGCTCCTCGTGTGATATAAATATTTCACACATTTGGCTCCACATAACGGTTTGCTTGTTTGTCCCTTTTTTCCAATTACTGAATAGCTTCAGACAAGCCTTGAAATCAAATATCGAGTCTTGGGACACTTCTATAACTTCGTACGGTTTCTCTGTTTTCGCCATACGCATAGCCATGTACCATTGCTCAGGCGTGTATATATTAATGTTTTTTGTTTTCCTTTCAATCAAAGCATGCATGCTGTCACCTTCATTTTGGGTATGCCCAACTACCATAAAGCGATGTACTATTGAAATATTATATTTCCAGCATGCGTACATGTACATGAGAAAAACAATTCGGTTGCGGTTTTTTACATATATATTTTACAATGTTATTATTTATCAGCAATTAAATATCATTTAAGTAATGCAAACTTAACATATTTATTAAAATCTAATGTATGTAGACTGCGTATTGGACGTATGGCACGTTATATAATACAGTTTAAACGGTCCGCACGCAGCGACGGCTAGCGTTCATACTGAGGCAACTGCCAGTTACACTCGACTTCCCCCACCTCGTCGCAATATCGGTGCCGCGTAAAGTGACGCAAGTGCCTTACACCTGTATACGTCGTACCATTTAGCAAAGCTGTGTTAGATGCGTTGATATACGTCACTTTATTTCTGAAACTATTAGGAATATCCGTACCAAATTTTTGTAGTGGGTAGATATAGACATATTAATCACAAAACTGTTAAAAACAAAAAATCTCAAAAATGTCACTTGCACCAGTATACTTAGGAGGTATCGATATACGAGTTTTATGAAATTTATGAATAATTTAATGTGATTAGATTATAAGAAATTAACATTTGCATGCCGAATTGTTTGGCGAGATATGCGTAGGTACCTTTATTGTTAAAATACCATCTAACTACTGTCATGTCTCAAGCAAATAAATTTTCATTTAATTTTTCATTTCAAACAATAAAGAATCGCACCTCGTCTCTTATTACATCGGTGAAAAAAATAGTACATTACTACAGAGGCCGGGAAGTGAGGGGTTGCCGGCCGAGTACATATAGATCGCCGAGCGAACGCGAGGCCAGATAGTTACGAGTTACGAGGCTGTCAACTCCATTTCACGCCGAGGTATGTAACTATACATTTCTCAAATATGCAATGCTAAAAGTAAAGTAGTCAAAAAATAGAATTACAGAATGAAAAATTTTCAATTTCCTATACAAAAACTGTTTCAGTATACATTTTTACCGCGAATATTGAGATGAAACATTTTAAATGTGTATTCTTGTAGTTAAGTTTGCAATTCATAATTATTGGAAATTGTTTATAATGTGTTATTTGTTATGTTTATATCGATTTTATATAAATAAAACTGCAAAATATAGCAAATACCGTGTATTGTTTTTTAATGACGAACGCCGTGATGCTGTGTCACAATTAAACGTGGAATGGAAATAAAAAAAAATTAAAAACACTTTTACGGAAGCCATCCATATTTAGTGTGTGTACTTAGTGTTCGAATAGACCCCATTAGGGTCATTATACACAACCTAATAATAAGAATCTTAATTTCTATAATAAATAAAATAAATGCAAAGGATTTAGATAGACAATATTTTAAATTTATTCATCAACACATTAAATCATACAGATTTGTATTCTTAATTTATCAGTTCGTGTGTAATAGGCGTTAACGCGGATATTTTTGGTCCGATAACCATTCAGCCACAAAAATATATATATATATAATTCAGCTGTTTAGCCTGTTCATGAACACAGACGCCATGTTTACATTAAAATAAAAAATAATACTTCCCGGCCTAGGCCTTCAATTTTGTATGAAATTCCTTTACAGCTTTTTCGAGTTGTTCCGCCCGAAACGTGATACTTTGAAACCTCTTATACATAACGCACGTACCTAATGATGACATTTCACTGCATGTTTGAAAAAAAACTTTTGCTATCAAGATTTCACTTTTGGCAGCCCAAAGAAAATAAGGGAATGTCGAACAGCGCACGGCCAAAGCACTAATATAAATAACAATCAAATCACAAATACCGAATGAAGCAATCAGGCTAGGATTTCATTTGGAATGCCGCTAAATAAAATCCCGCAAAAAATCAGGAGCAGTAACAAGCGTCGTAAACGCTCCGCCGCCGCCGCGCGAGCGTCACATAAGTAAGAACCTATCTATCGAGTATAGGTTATTTATTTTATAACGTTATTATTTCATTTTAAAAAAATATTTCACTTTTAGTACCTTGTTTTGGGCGGTTTACATTTTGCAAGTCAATTTGTGAAATAAGAAATTATTATGATTTTCGTTTCATTTCGGTTACGTAAGCTTTGAATGGTCGAAATGTTTATATAGTTATTAATGTTCAGTTGTCTTATTTAGTAGTTTATCTATCTTATCTTCTTACACAAACCCATATAACAAAATCTGAAAGAAAACACTTTTCAGGCATTTGTGACTAAAGCGTAAAAACTATTTGTTATTGTACTTGGTTAAACCTTGCAGGAATGTCCGATTTACTTTTTAAATTGGATTGCACGGAGCCCTCGAGCGCAGGTTCAAAGGCGTTTGAAGAGGAGCTTTACAGCTTTTACAAAGCGAGCTTTATTGCCGCACGCAGCGACACGTAACGAGCGAGCTTTGATCAAAGTCGAAGCGAAAGTCGAAATATTCGATTTAGACAATTGGCTTTGTTTATGCTTCCAAATTTATAGGGTCAAACGCGTCAAGTATTTACCTAAACCTATGCCACGTCAGACAAACATATATACGTATAAGTGGCTTTTTCCGCACGCTGCTTAAATTTAGTGCGCAAATTTCCGCCAGCCATATCGTTAATTGATACATTGACGCATTGGCTAAAGTTCATCCAGGCAGTTAACTAAATGGTGCCGTTTAGTGAAAAGGCTAGGCAGTTAACTAAATGGCTAATTAAACTAGTTGGCTGCGACATATATATCGTTAGATGCACAATAACTAATTAAAACCATATAGACAAAAAAAAAAAAGTTTGGATTTTGTAGGTCTTTGGCCTTTTTAGGGTTCCGTAGCCAAAATGGCAAAAACGGAACCCTTATAGTTTCGTCATGTCCGTCCGTCCGTCCGTATGTCACAGGCATTTTACTCAAAAACTACATGACGTATATTAATGAAATTTGGAAACACACCTATGTGTCGTATGAGCCGCTACCTAGTTTAGTAGTTAAATATAAAAAAAATATATTTCTACATGTAACAGAAGACGAAAATTTTTTTTTTTCATCAAACATGAACATGCGGTACATAGTTCGACAGCTCTTTTAAGGTTCTTTAGTAATATTTTTGATTGAGTTAACACGTTCAGAAATAATGGCCCCTAAAGTTGCAAAAATTGTGCCCCCCTCTCTATCTTTTAAACCGTATGTCCAAAAAATATGAAAAAAATCTGGAAGATAACGCTCAATTAATACTTTCAACGAAAATTATTTGCAAAACCGTTTTTGAGTTATTGCCGATAAACAGCGCTTCTCAACAAAATGACGTAATTGCTATGAAGATACGCTCTTTCGTTGGTGCAATTTTTCACAAGTAAAGTTAAAGTCGCATCGAATTATATGACAGTTATAATGAGTTTTAAAAGCTCATTTCAAAAATATAGGTCTATCACACATGTATAATTATTTGCATTTCAATTCAATAACAACAAGAAACATGTTCAACAGCCCGCGCTCTTCGCCTATAGATACGTTTACAATGTTCTAGCACACCTACATCCTGGTGCACCAATGTTGGTACTAAAAAAAGTGATAAACCAGTAACGCAGCCCAGCGGTAAATAGTTTAACAAATTGTGGAAATTAAGGACTACTAGCACCATACTACAAAACGGTTAGGTACGGAACCCTACACTGAGCATGGTCCGACATGCTCTTGGCCAGTTTTATTTTCGCCTTTGTACATAACCATTGTTCTTTGTACTGTTTCTGTATGATTTTATGTGCAATAAAGTATTTACATACATACTGTATGTACGTAGGGACCGTCGATATATAAAGCGAGAGCTATGATTGTGATAATTTAAAGAACATTTCAAACTTTATTACGCAATAATAAGACGTATAAGTACTATAAGTCTATGTAACTTAATAACAGGTGATAGGTAATAGTGTCGCGTTTAATAAAGTGTAGGAGGCCGAGGGTGCGGGCGCGGGGTGCGGCCGGGTGCATGTTGTAAAATGCACTTTAATTGAGTTAGTTTTATGAAGCGCCGTTACTTGGCCATAACGTCTCCAGTAATATTACTCATCTGTAATAACTTTGTAAAGGACAGTACAATATTAATTTTAAAGTATTATGAGGTAATAATCAGTATCAACATTATTAAATACATCGCAGGGTGAGTCGGATGTCTGTGTCAATAATATCTCTTATTAAATGAAATCTCATACCCTTACATAAACTTCTGTGACATGCGAACATACCGACAATAGAGTGATCGTATAAGGGTTTCGTTCGCTTTTTCCTAAAAGGATTGAAACCTTATTAAACACCAGTAGCCATTTTGATTACATTTTCTTATTTCTTGATTATGATAATTTGATGTTTTTCAATCCATTCACGTACATTGTAATTTTCAACATAAGGCAACATCCCATTGATTACACATTTAATACACTCGTTTTTTTGAGATTATCCTTCCTACGAATCAGAATGCTTCAATTTTTGTTTCGAAGAATATAAAGGAAATTTCTAATAATATTTAAGGAAAAGTTATTTCAACCGGGATACATGGAATTTTGAAATGCGCTGATATATTATATGCCCCATTCGATAAACAGCACAAAATAAACTATATTCATTTATGCGTAAAACTGGAGCTACATAATTAATGCAGCATCCACATGCATCCCCTATGCAAATAGCGGCTTAACGCCGGAGGGTGCATTATCGACCCGCGAGGCATTAACACGGCTATTTACCAACAGTAAACTAAAGAACAACCGAAATTAGAACTTATGTATAAGAGGATAAGGATACTAATGATGTGGTTTGATAGTAAATAGGTTTGTGGTCATTGCAAGCCATGGCATGCATAATGAATATCCTCCCTAGTGGACAGTAAGATTGTAATTGCAACTACAGTTTTGTTTTGGTCTGGTGCAGTAGACTGCGTATAATGTTGCATGCATTCAGTTGGACATTTTTTTTAAATATATATTCATATATGGATCTGGAATGAACTTATCTGGTTTTTAATTGGATAATCTTTGTCGCTTCGCAACTGTCTAATAATCATATACGAATCATTTGACTGGACTAGACATTTGATTGAATTGCACAGAGTGCAAAAAATGAATGACTCTGGGAATTAATTGTCGTAAGTTTGCATAATTTTCTGTTTTCATGCTCGGAATACATCTCATTAAAACTTTGATTGTAAAAGTAGTAGTTTTAGCCCTTAAGGCCAATAATTGAATGGCCTGTACGGAGCCTTCATTCCAATGTTATATCACGGTTAAAAACATGGAGCATTCCACGGAAACGTTTCGTAAGGGGCACTACCATATATTAATATACTTACCATATATTACTATACTTTTGACGTGCAAAATAAGGAAACTGAATATCGGTATGGTATAACTCGGCTTTAAGATCGGTAGTGTTTTTTAGCAGCTAATAAGTTTTATTAGGGTAGCTACCATAGCGTTTCGCAAGGGACAAAAAGTTAATGTTTTCATGGAATGCTCCACATAGTGATTAGGGGTAGTAAAATGCAATTAGACCATTTTCCTCAGCTGTATAACCTGAAATAATTTGGGAACCTAACTTTTGAGACGACGGCTGCGTTGCAAATAAAAGTTAAACCACAGTCTAGAAATAAGTACCAAGTTGCCAGCACTTTAGAAGAATTATACCCAATCGGCAATACCTGTCTCGTTCATTACCTAAACTGCCTGCGCCCGCGCCGTAATCAGCGCGATTGTCTCAAAAGCGGAAGCCCTCCAGTTTCAACTTAATTTGCGGCAGCTAATCCTCACCCTAATTATATCCCCCCCACAGCCAACCAATTCATAATGACCCCTGATTACAGGACAGTATCATAAGGCCAAAGCTCTTGGCAGTTGGCGCTTCGAGCTCGGCTGGTAAATTGATTCGGCTTGCCTCCCCGCTTAA
The DNA here is from genome assembly GCA_947034925.1 of Eudemis profundana. Classification (NCBI taxonomy): domain Eukaryota; kingdom Metazoa; phylum Arthropoda; class Insecta; order Lepidoptera; family Tortricidae; genus Eudemis; species Eudemis profundana. The sequence continues at coordinate 18,727,752 of OX344796.1, read as the reverse complement.
TAAATGTGGTTTTTAAAAGTTAAACTTTCTATTTGGGTTATTTAATTGGGTTACTGCTCATAGTGCTCGTCTCTAAAATATTGAGAGCGCAGAACGATTACAACATAAGTGGTTTATCGTTTGATACTTATATGTGTTAATGTTCAATAATATTTAATTCACTTGGATAACGTTTATTGTTATAACAACAAATACGTTTTTGATAGCAAATGCGCCAGTTGTAAAATAAATTTGTATAAGCCAGTATATCTTACTATTTTTAGTGTCATCTTATGACTATTATGAAAATGTCCTGTATATGTTTACGTATTATTCTTTGATAGCCATATGAAAGAGTAATTGTAACCTTGTTAGATACTTCTACTGAACATGTGGATAGGGATCCACATATTCAAAAGACGTATCTAACAAGGCTAAAACGTTTCCCCAACTTCATTTACCTAAACATTTTGCTCAGTGCTGTATACCCAAGTACAAGCATATTAACTCCAACTCACAACTACATGTTCCAACATACTCCATGCATAAGTATATGTAGAAAACACCCCAGGACTGGACCTACCGTAACGAGGAGCGAAGTGTCGCCAACCTTAATTACGATAAGGGGGTTAGGGGGAGATGTGGGAGGGGTGGAGGCTGGATATACGACTGCTAAGTACTTGGATATATCGTTTTGATGTAATAATATGGTAAGGAATAACAACGATGGCTGATCAGTTACGTTAGTTTAGATTTTTAGGTATAAAGTCATAATTCAAATATTGTGTTATGTATCCCTATTTATATTCAAAAGAGGTTGTAATTTATCACAGCGTTAGGCAAGCAAGGTAGGAACATAAGTATGCGTTTATAATTAACTAGCGACCCGCCCCGGCTTCGCATGGTGTTTCTCTATTATATTATGCATGTATTATACATATAAACCTTCCTCTTCAATCACTCTATCTACTAAAAAAACCGCATCAAAATCCGTTGCGTAGTTTTAAAGATTTAAGCATACATAGGGACATAGGGACAGAGAAAGCGACTTTGTTTTATACTATGTAGTGATAAGTAAGCCGAGGTATTTTGATGATTCTCATTTATCGCCTTTCTAGTATAGATTCAGCACTCAGCCGGGCTAGCACAACTGGCCGCGATATGTCGCACAACACAACTCGATCTATCGTCAATTTCGCACTATTGAATACACTAAGGATTTTAATAGATTGCTTGAAATTAAATTGGGTGAATTTAATCAAATTTCCAGTTTCTACTAGCAGTAGACAATAGGGCACTTAATGGAATGAATATAAGCGTAAATATTGTATCAACACGTCCCCCTCAAGCGACGGGAGGCTAGGGGCGACGTCGGTACAGCACAATGCATAACCGAACCCAGGATGACTCGAATCATATACCATTTTGAAATATATTGTCCTCGAGATTCTAGATCTAGACGGGTAATTCAACATTTCAACCGAATCACAGAATAACTAAAAAATATTTATTACTAAGTACAGAAGTTTCTCTCTCTAACAAAACTGATGTTCGACCCGACCACCGAACGAAACGCACCGCATCCGACCGTCTCTCTCTATCGCATAACGCGTGCTTTTTTCTGGTCGCTGACTAAGCCCCTCCGAATGGGCAAAATTTGGACCTAGTAGCCGCGCGGCAAAATCGCGGGGTCCACTACTGACCGAATGATGATAAATTTTAATGATTGAAAACTTGAATGTAAAACAATGATCTCGTCGATGTGACAATGTTACAAGGTCGCGGACGTTAGAAGAGATTTGCTCAAAGGTTCTGTTAAATTTGCGATTATGGTCCAAAGGATGACATAAAACGTGGAAAATGCTAGATGCAAAAAAGCTGGAAACACATGTCTCTTACGTGCATAAGAATTTTCCAACAATTTTACGCTTGGGGTTGAAACGGGGATGGATAACAGTATGTACTAAATAAGTCGCGGGGCGGATCTCAGTCGTTGTATTATGATTATACGGCACTTTAAAACATAAATCGATCTAATTTCATAGCCACTAACAGATATGTCGTATTTAAAATAATAAAAAAACAGTGCCAATGGAGTAGCAAATAAAAAAAAAATTGACTGAAGCATGTAGGCCTTTGTTGTGCGATTAACTAACCCCTGGGGCCATATTTATTATCGGCGCCCGCGCTTCCGCCGCGCTGAATAATGGCGAGTGACTTAGTGTGCTGCAGACAGAACAAAGCAGAATTTAACCATGTAGATAAACCGTATAGGTTATGATTGTGAATGTTACATACATTCAATAGTCAAAACTGAACTGAATAATTTAATGCAGGTTATATCAGTTATAGCCACACCTGGGTAAATTATTAAGCAACTGGTTGTTTAAGGTTAAGGGACCGCCTAGACCAGAATTTGGATAGTTTCATGCTAGAAACAATAGTAGATTATTATTTATAAAATATTTTAACACAAAGGCATTTGAATAATGAATGACAAATGTAATCAGTGTCAAAATGGGGTTTAGTTTCTTGCCAACTTTTCACCTCGAGGAAAGAACGACACACTACATCTATATTGTTTAATAAACATTCGTGATCAATGCACATGCTAAGCTAAGGTTTAACAAACGATCGAGCCCTATAAACAGCGCATCTCAACTCACTCGGACGTCGAAGCGTGGCCATGTGTACACTCATTACTTATGAGGGGGTGAGGCCGCCGGCGCGGGCGCCGGGGGGAGGGGCCGGTGCAGTCACCATAGCAACCGCCCCCGTCTAATCAATTGCAGAAATATGTATGGACCCGAACCGCTCTAACTTGAGCTACACTCCCCCGCTATAATACGTGATTTAAAGGGGGAAATGGGGGATTAGAATGTAGGTTAAGAGGGCAGGGTAGGATGGTTCTGCGTTACACACACTTGGAAGCGACGGGAAGACGTATAGAGTTGGAGTTATTATTGTAATCGGTTAGTGGAAAGGTTATTGAAAATGTGGGCAGTTTATTATGATATTATTGTTTTGTGATCATTTATGTTTAAATTATTTTATGCACCAGAGAACTGCATTTGTAATATTGCATTGTTTTTACATATTATTACAATTTAAATAAAGGCATACCAACCCATAAATTTAAACAGAACGTCCAAATTATTTAATTCCGATTGTAATACAACGAAACAAATAAGTAATAACATACTAGAATAACTACTATTAACTACATTTGATGCATCTAAAAATAATCTATTTATTCAGTCGAAACCAAGCACAACTGTTTTAAACTCATCTTGGTAACACAATTCAATACGACCTTTTTGCTGTATTCAATAAGGTACTAAAATATGGTAAACAATAAAGCGAAGGCAAATATTTTAAAATAAACACACACACAGTAACACTAATTATAACACACACACACATATATAAGTACACTAAAGCTCCACACAATAGAGTCAAATGCAAGCTTTAGAAACGGATCCAATCCCACCTGGCTCGTAGCCGCGTAGCGTGTAGCGGGGGGCTACGCCGCGACCGCTACGACAATCCTGAAAAAAGTTAACACGACTGTGAGAGCTTACCGATTTCCAAATTGAAGGTAATGTTTTACTAAATCATGCGCATTGTTAATTGGTTCCGTAACAAAAAAATCTTGTAAAAGATATTAGCATATTTATGTTCGTAAGTGAAGGCTCTATTATTTATGACAAAAAAAGCTTTTTCAATATTTAGTTATATTAATAACTTGTGGATGTTTAATAGTACATTACACAACTAGGATGGTGGTAGTGGGTTTCTTTATTACCTCCCGTGTTGTGTAGGTACATCATTTTATGTGTACACATAAAATATTTATATTGAATTTTTCTTTTAAGAAAAAGCAAGCCGAAAGTCTCTTCTCTCTAAGTTCTCAGTTTGTTTTATCTCTATTAAGTAATTTATTAATGTCTGTGAATATTACCCGTACATGTGACACTGTAACACGACAAGCTTCACGTGAGTGGCGTCGACTCTCCATGTTGATTCACAGCACGTGTTAACACCTGTAACACAAGAGGCAATTCGACATTTATACAAGCAGTACTCCATACTTCGGCGCTTATGGAAGTTGAACTCTATAATTTACTGTATATCATTATATTAAAAGGCCAGCTACTTCGTTCACGGAGGTGAAATAAATTTGCTTCGCCATCAAGGACCTTAGAATAAATAACCAAACGTAGCCTCGCTACAGATAACTGAAGCACCTCTAGTAAGCTGGTCGTTTAGCGCTGGTTTCGTATGCGTGCTGCTCGTAGTAGGCTACTACGCCGGTTGATGTGTGCGTGTCACTCGAAGTACCAAGCGACCGGCTTACTAGAGGTGCTTCAGCTATCTGTTAGCAAGGCTACGACCGGCTATTTCTGTTAAGCCCCTTGTTCGCCTAGTCCAATAAAAAGTATATATAGGTTTTAAGTGGAGTCACAGGGTTTTTACATTAATTTTTTTTTTATGCCACACCTGACCATAAAGTGACTTTTTCCGCACGCTGCACGTACGGAAAAAGCCGCTTTCTGGCCAAGTGTAGACATAAAATGATGTACACAACATGGGAGGTAATAAAGAAAGCCCTCGATCGCATATCTACGTCCCTCGCTTGCAGCTCGGGCCGCAAACTTCTGCGATTTATGTAATGTACTATTAAAGTAACTGGGAATGTCAAATATGAGCAATAAAAAGCAAATAAATGTTTTAATAATTTTTTGTTTGCTTAATGTGTGCGCAACTCATAAAATCTACCAGACCATATACAACTACGGACGTCAAGACACATGTAGCTTGCCGGTTCAGAAGATGCCTATTTACGCATCTTCTGAACCGGCAAGCTACATCTTCGGCGTCGTACTCGCTTACCATCAGGCGCTACTGAGGTCAATCGCAGGTCAATCGCAGGTCATTTAAAGAATTATATAAAAATACCGATCTCCATGAAATTTGGTGTACAGGTAGAATATGACCACGGTTAAACAAATAGGAAACGTTTTACCCGTCTAAGCAGGAGTAAAAGAGACATTTAACTCATTTTTCATCACACTTGCTCGTAAAGGGTGTTATAACACGCGGGCTTATAGACCAGCTCGAGCCGCTTTACCTCCCGTGGGTTATAAAAATCTATAACTCCCAGGGGAGGAAAAACTATATGAAAATCTATAACTCCCGAGGGAGTTATGAGTTTAGTTTTAAAATATAGAACCTACCCGTACGTAATTTCAGACTAAGGAGGTTTCAAATCAGCCAAGGCTTATTTCCTGTCTTCAAAACTTGGCTACAAAACCATTTTTAGTGTATATAAAACTTATATGGCATATATTAGTTTATATTTTAGTTTAAAATTTTATATTGAAAATCGGTATAACCTCGCGGTATTGCCTAAAACTAAACGCAGTTTTTAGCATTATCTGTGGAAGACTATATTGAAAAAGTTCACAGTAAATAATTGATTTGGAAATTGGTTTTTGTCTTATTTTTGTTCCTCGCCTATGTGATGAAAAACACTGTGTGTATCACGGGCAGTAAGGGGATTACAGACTCGAGTCATTAAAAAAAGCACTCCGCCTACGGCGTCGGGCTCCTAACAGACTCTCGTTAGTAATCCCCTTCTTACTACCTTCGGTGCACAATGTACTATTATCTCCGCGAACGAAGATGCGACCTTCGAAATTTTGGAGTCCAATTTCTTCTACAACATACTTACGAAGCACTTCTTGGGGTCAATACAAAGCTACTTACTGACTAAGTGTGACTGACTAACAATAAGTACTTCTTACCTCCTAATGAAATGTTACCCTTTCTCTTGTCTTTCCTATTCACCTTCTTTTAATGTCTGAGAAGACTTGGTATAGTGAGAACTAAACCAAATGCCTTTCATTGCCATTGATCCCACTACTGGCCACCCCTCCCCTTTCCTTCCAATAGTTCGGTTTCTTAGAACATGTTTTCTTCGCCTTAGCGATGACCTGAAAATAAACACAATATCTCATGCAATATCATATGTACCAATTTAAGGAGCCTTGTACCAATTTTAGAAATATCAATAATTTTGTTGATATTATCAATACATATGTCGCAGGGAAATGGCCAAAACCGAGATTTGATCAAATCTCTAAGGGATATGACCAAATCAGGCAGGATGTTAAAATGACGAATCCATTTTAACATTTGCCTACAAAAAATCAGTCATTTGAACAAATCCCTGAGTCTGTTACTAGAGATAGAGGGAGGAATGGTCAATTTTTGCCTATTTTCTTAAATAACTTCAAAGCTATTGATATAAAAATTTAAAAAAATATATTTGAGATTCTCACAGTAAGCCCTTTCATTTAATATGTTACACGATATAGTTCGCTAACTTTTTTTTTTATTTTCTTGTAGAGCCCCCAAAAGTGGCCCCCATAATTGAATTTCATACATTTTCGTGACATGCCCGTGTTTGGGTCATTAACTTTAATATATGTACCAAATTTCAACTCAATCAGAGCAATACTTTCGGAGAAAATTGGCTGTGACAGACGGACAGACAGACACACGAGTGATCCCATAACGGTTCCATTTTTTCCTATTGAGGTACGGAACCCTAAAAAGAAATTATAAGGGGGACCCCCCTTTAATTTTCAACTTTATTTTATTTTAAGAATTTGTTGTTATAGCGGCACTAAAAATACATATTCTGTGAACATATTAAGCATCAAACTAATACCATTATTAAAATAAAAAAAGATGCGAAAGATTCATATTTCTTATTCTTCCTACGGGGACCAGGGCCGGTTTTAGCACTACCAGCGCCCTGGGCTAGATTTCATATTTGGTAATTCACGAGTAAGTAGGCCGCGCTCAACAAGCGAGAGAATGTAAAGAGGCGCCTGCGGCGCCCTGGGCAGTCGCCCCACCGTGCCCAGGCTAGCGCCGTTTCTGACGGGGACCCCCTTTTATTTTTAATTTTATTTTTTATTATTTGTTGTTATTCTTTGAAAATTTCAAGTCTCTACCTATAACGGATCAAAAGATAGACCCCTGTGACAGACGGACAGCGGAGGCTTAGTAATAGGGTTCCGTTGGCACCCTTTGGGTACGGAACCCTTAAAACTAGATTTGTCTTGACTCTTGAGTCACAGAGAAACTAGCCTAAATCGATGAACGTTTTAAATGTATATCACACATACACATATATCACAGAAATCAGTAATGGAGATATTATACCTTTTAGAATATACCATGTTATTTTGACAGGTTTTAAGAATATTTCTGCTAGTTTCTTCCTTACTCGGGTATCTGTAAATAAAGACAGACTTCATATTAAATCAAGCTAATAAATATTATACAATATTTGTTTACATAAAAACTGAATATCATATTAATTTAAAAGGGTAATACTTTTATTACGGTTGGACATATAATTTATGCATAGAGGATTTCATCTCTGTTTCCTGTCCGTCCAGCTTGACGTTCCATTTTAGGAAAAGAACATTAGTTCCATATAAATTTCGGACACTATTACATTTTTAGTTAAGTTTTTAGCTAGGTATATTCGGTTATAAATGCGACTATCGTAATTCCGCGGTTCACCATAAATACTGAAGTTATACCCTCGCACATTAGAATATTCTTCCGCAGAAAATACCATTAAGGCTCTCATCTACCGCTTCACCGAAGCATTAATATCACATAATCTACATAACGGGAGTGCACATGACAAGAAGGGGCAATTATTCCCCTCAGCCACCTCCCGCCCCGCTGCAGTCTAATGATATTTGGGGGTTATTAATTGATAGCACCTGCGGCCGAAGGCTCGCATTAGCGATGTTTATCGTGCCAGTAATAGGTTTACTGGACCAATGGCTTGTGTAATACTGTAATTATGTTTCAGCAACATTCATGAGTTGAGGTAGATGGAAAGTTTAGTAAATTAACACAGCAAGACCTGTACCTACTATTATTTCTGGCTCATAAAATTTTCAAGTTCTAAAACCGTTTTATGGCTATGGAACCGAAAATGCTATATAATAATACCAAAATGCGGCAATATACAAAACTGGCAGGAGTGCAATATGTTACCTAAATTCACTTTTTTTTAATCTGAAACAATTACTAGGTATTAAGATAATTGCTTGTATATTACCTATATTAAACTAATTCATAAAAATACAGTCATCATAAGTACTCAAAAAAACTAATCCGGCTTACCTACCTTCGCTAGGTTGTACCCATAACTTAATCAAAGTAATGAAAAACGAAATATTATGACATATGTGTTCAAGTTGCGTAAAATTAGCCCGCGTAACCTTATAACCTAGTTCTACGTTTATTAAAAATTAAAATAACTGGCCAAGAGCATGTCGGACCATGCTCAGTGTAGGGTTCCATAGCCGTAACTATGAGGTAAAAAATACGATGTAAAAAAAGTACAACAACAAAAAAACGTATCTTCATAGCAATTACGTCCTTTTGTTGAGAAGCGCAGTTTATCGGCAATAACTCAAAAACGGTACATTCGATCTTGTTAAAAATAATTTTCGTTGAAAGTATTAATTAAGCGTTACCTTCATGATTTTTTTCATATTTTTCGGACGCACGGGTTAGAAAATAGAGGGGGGGGGGACACAATTTACACAACTTTCGGAGCGTTTATTTCCAAATACATTCACTTAATCAAAAACATTACTTAGGAACCTTATAGTGTTTTTTAAAGAGCTGTCGAACTATGTACCAAACGTTGATATTTGATGAAAAAAACATTTTTTACTGTCTTTAACATATATGGAGTGCCCCCCTAAAAATATTTATTTTAATTATTTATATACCAAACTAAGTAGCGGCTCATAAAAGACAACTATATTCCAAATTTCATCAATAGCCATCATGTAGTTTATGAGTAAAATGCCTGTGACATACGGACAGACAGACAGACAGACGGACGGACATGACGAAACTATAAGGGTTCCGTTTTTGCCATTTTGGCTACGGAACCCTAAAAATGAACAGTCATAGTTCACTTTACAATGGCGAAAATATATTCACCATTCATTTAATGTTTGCAATAAAACGATATTCACAAGCCTATGCTTGCAAATATGATTTTACTGCTAGGGTCCTCTTCACTCCAAACACTCCATTACTCCTATTATGCGATTTAAAACTGATATTCAAACTCCCTCCCCAAAATTCTCTAAAGTAATAACAATAAAAAAACTCTCTAGTTGGTCGCGTGCGAGAGACGTGCGGTCACGGTCCCGACACCCTCTCCCTTCTAGAATATAGTATGCATTATGCGAAATCCGTAACTCTTATACCGCCTTCAGAATACCTTAAAATTTACCCCTACTCAAGGAAATATTTACTCTATGGCTAGTATTTTACGGCTGCTTTTGTCTTGCTTTTGCATGGATCGTAAGACGCCAGTAGGAAGGGAAAAGGGGGGTAGTCCCAAGCCTGCACGGTGCAGATAACGCCGGGTATTAATCATAGTATTATCGGCCGGTGGCGCGCCTTTGTTACATGTTATTGCAGTTTTTTCTACTACCCTCTCAAGAGTGAATTTTCCGGGACAGATGTTTTAGTAATCCTCGAGATATCGGTAATAAAACATTCTATTATTATGGTCGTTGAGGCGATGAGAGAAATCCTGCATCTAGAAAATTATTATATGGAAAACTTGCTCAATGAAAGTTTCATAGTCACTCATGAATTTGAATATGTCAGTATGCGTTTAGCAAAGTAAGGAAGTCTTTAATTATGTTAATACAATTGGATGCATTTGATCCTGAATTAAACACGGGTCACACAGTACAAGTGTTAGGGATTTTAAAGGTACTCTTTTTTTCAATTCCAGTATATACTAGGGTTCCGTACCAAAATGGTAAAAAAGGAACCCTTATGGTGCGACTCTGTCTGTCCGTCTGTCACAGCAAGATATCTATAAGACAGAAAACCCGACCCTATATGACAGAAAAAAAATCTTATACCTTTTTTACTTTTTTTTTAAAGGGGACCGAAATGGGATGTCGAAAATCAAAAGTTAAGCGAATATATTGTGTGGGATATCAAATGAAAGGGCTTAATATGTAGTTTCCAAAACCGTTTTTATATTTTTTCTTAGACATGTAGTTTTTGATTTAAGACAAAAAACGTTAAAAATAACTGGCCAAGAGCATGTCGGACCATGCTCAGTGTAGGGTTCCATAGCCGTATCTATAAGGAAATGCGCTAAAGATAAAAATAAAGCTAAAAATATACAACTGAGAAAAGGTCTTAATTGCCGTGTAAATCAATGGCACTTAAAACCTTTTGGTTGAGAAGTTTTTCGGCAATAACTTCAAAACGGCTTATTCGTTACTATTCAAAATAATTTTCGGTGAATGTATTTATTAAGCGATACCTTCCTGATTTTTTTCATATTTTTTGGATTTACGATTTAAAAGTTAAAGGGGGGGGGACACAATTTATGCAACTTTCGGAGCGATTATTTCCGATTATAATGTTTTTAAAAGAACTATCGAATTATGTACCTCACATTGATGTTTGCTAAAAAAAATTTTTTTAGCTTCTGTTACATGTATGGAGTGCCCCCCCTAGATTTTTTCATTTTTATTATTTAACTACTAAACTTAGTAGCGGCATCTACAAGACATCTATATTCCAAATTACATCAGTATACGTCTTGTAGTTTTTGAGTAAAATGCCTGTGACATACGGACGGACGGACGGACGGACGGACATGACGAAACTATAAGGGTTCCTTTTTAGCCATTTTGGCTACGGAACCCTAAAAAGACCATTCCCCCCTATTATCTCCGAAGTTACTGAGCAGAAAAATCTGTAATAATTAATTACCAATTATTCATATTATCCTAAATATTACAGGAAAAATAAAACGGTTTTCCTAACTTGCAGCGTTTTTTAGAAATTCGCAAAAATCGTATGACAACTTTATTTGCTCCTACTAAACTAACCGCGGCATGTGTCGATGTATGGGGACGATAGTTTTACAAGAGCAAAGTTAAGTTTGTCCCATCATACAGTTATTCTTGAATTATTCACGTATCTACGAGTTTGTACGGAACCCTCGGTGCGCAAGTCCGACTCGCACTTGACCGGGTTTTTTTTATATAAATTTGCATTGTAATTTTTCTTTTGGTTTGCAATAAAGTGTGATTATATTGTATAGCCATTCGTTCAATACTGATTTTCAGGACCACAAAAGGAACATAACGAAATATTTCACATTTATATTTAGGTGTAAGGTGTAAATTAGTAAACATGACGTATATTTAAGACAAGTAACGTATATTTAAGTATTCTCTGTAGAAAACATTATATGCCCAACACTCTATTCCCAAATGGAATGTCTAGAGGTAGTAAGTTGACTGTTGCGAAAACGTTAGACAAGTCCAGTTAAAGTTAAACCTCCCTCAAGGATCATCAATCATCTTACACAAATTGATGCAGTTGGAGTCACGGCCTTTGGGCACATTCAGTGTGAGCAGATATGAAAGCCGTGATGGATGGATATATTCACAGGCATACGTCGTCATGCGAACTTGCTATTTGACTACATTGACTTCCTTAAAAAGTATTCGTCATCCTATACCTACTCACGGTACCACGGTAGACCTTAGTTCGTGATTTGTTCGTTGTTAGAACTTCCAGAAAATTCAGCCTCGCGCGTCAGTCTAACTCTAATTTAAAACCATAAAAATTAAATTATAGAATCACGCAAGTCCTTCGTGTGAAATGACCTCACACGCCGATCCCAAATACGCGGTACTAACTGAAAACGTGGCTAAAAAGATTCAATTCTTTAGATATCATGTTTTTACTGTACTGTCATGTGACTCATCCAATTAGAAAGGAAGGACGACGCCTTCTTTTCTAATAGAATACGCCACTGTCAATTAAAAATGTACAAGAGCTTCAATTTTTATACCAGCTTCAGGGATTCCTAACCCCTACTCATACTACAGTAGAGCATCATAGTGTGAGTGCCCGCTCTGGGATCATTTTTCACGTTTCATGAACTGGGTGGATTAAAATACATTTGCGCGGTGATGGATGGTGCAGGGAGGAAAGGGTTTCCCCCGCGCCGGTGGAATGTTCGCTATGTTTATTGTACATTTTCGTGTGATTAGTTTTGTATGTAGTGAATATATGCTCGCTCACGAATGTTTCTGCAGATTAAGAAGGGAGAATCTTTTGTTTGTGGATTTGGTAGGTAAAACTGCTTTGAGCTTGGGCACGCCGCGCCGCGGCGTAACTCAATCTAAGTATGCTCAGACCAATTGCCATTTGTGTAAGTACAGATTAGATGTCTAATATATGCACTAAGAGATAGGTTCAATCTTATGATATTCTCATATAAAAGACGTGAATTCTCTCTGAAACTTTATTCCAAAATAATGATAGCTACTGGATTCCTTACAAAAAAATACATTTATGCCACACCTGGCCATAAAGTGGCTTTTACCGCACGCCACGCACGCTACTACGCGCTTTCTGGCCAAATGTAGCTTTTAACGGGTGCGATTATAAAATAAATAAAATGTAGCTTTTAGCGGGTGCGATTATTATAGTTTATTTGATTTTTTTTTTTTCCTCACAAATGTGATGAAAAACATTGTGTGTATCACGGGCATTGTGTGTAAACTCGAGGCATTAAAAAAAGTCCTCCGCTTTCAGCGTCGGGCTTCTAATAGACTCTCGTTAGTAATCCTCTTCTTACTAACTTTAATGCACAATGTACCTACTATTTCGTATAACTTGCGAGTCCCAGAGACAGAGTGCCACACCTTTGATTTAAGTTTTAATATTAGGCACCTATGGTATGTATGACAACGGCAGCACATAAGCAGAAGCTATTCAAAAATTTATTTCTGAAAGAAGTAGTTTTATTGTAAGAAATAGGAGCTTACAGGATATACATCAAATTAAACAGCATGTATGTTTGCCTTCAAACATCCGAAACCCTGAAACCCGAACTGAAAAAACAGTCCAACAGAGTGAAAGCAAATATACCAAAAAACGTTTGCCCGACTTGTTTGGCGACCGAACATGTTTGGACATGTAGGGACTGTTTACGTTATTGCTACATGGCAATATACAAGATACTCTAGCTCTTACAACAGTTATATTTGTGTGAAATATTGGACAGTTTCTAAATAACGGTGTTGAGGGCGCAATCTCAGGGTAACAAACAATAAAAGGTGAGTACTACATACCTGCACCTTCTTATTACACCAAAGATGTTAATAAAGATTACATTATTGGACAAATTCATATTCTTCATAAAAAAATATAAATCTGTGAACTACAGCGTATCAAAAAAACGAATTATCAAAATTAAACCGCCTTCAAAAAAGGGATTAAACAAAAGTTAAACTTTAAAAAAATCTAAAGTTTCTATGCCAACTATTTTTTTGAGGTCGGTGTCCGTCTCGTACCGTACCTACCGTTCTTCCAAATATTAAGGCTTTTTCTTAATTTCAGTAGTAATTGAATCACGTTTTCCTAGTGACTGATCCAGACATAACTCCCTATCTCAAAAACTACTGAACCGATTTTGTTTAAACTTGCACAGTTCCCTAAGTTAGACTATAACTAGTCCAACTAAAAAAGATTTTTTGCAATCCGACTTATAGCTTTGGAGATATGCACGGACCAACATACAAACATACACTTACGAAATTTGGCACTCACGTTTAGAAGCTGGTATAGAGCGTTTAGAAGCTGATATACCTATAAAATCTGCAATTCTGACAAAATTAAAATTATATATGGGTCGAATTGATAACTTTTTGAAGTCTGTTAATGAAGAAAAATCTGTTCAGATCCCTTTCCTTATTTTCATGTGACATAAATTGAAACCCTACAAGCAGGTTTTCTTAATTCTAGTCACCTCAAACCGTTTACAGTTAAGGTGAACCGAGTCGCTCGATGTTCGTGTCTATGTACTACACGAAAAAATGGTTATCAAAGATTGACGTGATACATTTCATAGCCCGATACATTTTATCTGCGCAAAACAACATGAGAAGTCCCAAAACGTCGAAAAAAATATAGTCGGTCGTTTATGGTCAGCGTCCTATATCGGTATCAATCAAAACTAAAGCTATGGTTACGAAAAAATGTTGTTGCTTTTTTACTCTTCTTATGTTATTTCGCACAGAAAAATTCCTGCACAAGCATGCTTAGTGCTTGGGACTTGGTCGATTTGTGTAATAATTGTCCCCAAACATTTTTTTTCTACTCCTGTATTTTTATCTGTCTTTTACTTGGTCACGAACACTAATATAAGAACATACATAATATGAGTTCAGAAAAGTCTATTCTACTCTATTCCCCATAACAGCACTTGTGTCATTATGTCGCAAAACGATACTGCTAGCAGCCACAGACTTCTAAATCTAGGTTAAACTTAGGTCAAGGATTACGCGATCAATACTAACTTTTCAATAAAAATGCACAATTAAGTACCAACGTAACAAACAAATAAATTCATGCGGTTTTTATGAAAAACAAAACTTTCCGAACTAAATTCTTTGATGACGACATAAGAAAAAACGTATTTTTGATATCGTCACTGCTTGTCACTGGGGAGTATACGTCAATTTAAAACTAAGTTTACCATAGACACATACTTATTATATTGTCAGTCATTTGTCATATTCATGTTTCCCGCTCTATTGTTGTTCTTTGCCTTGTTTGCGCGCCATGTTTAATTTCGTATTTTATTTAAAACCTAGTCGTAGAAAAAGTATTGTATGCAACGTTGTATAATTCAGTCAAAAAACGCTCATGGCGTCTCTCTTTGCGATAACGCAATCCACGCCACTCGCGTGTTTTGACACTTATACAACTATTGCATAAAATACTATTATAATTAACTACTGATTTTACTCATCAGGGCAGACATTACAAAACAAACGCACCTTCCCTTGTGCCAGCATTAGCTGATTGACGGTGTCAAGCGACGTCGCTATCAGCAAACGTGTCGCGTGGTGTTTACCGCCGCGCCCGCTTCACGGCCCTACACCTTGCACTGTCAACACAGCAAGAAGCTCATATTCTACGATAAAATCTATTTTAATATTACAAACTCGAAAAAACCTATATCTCTCAAAGTGTTAGGCTATTCCCTCAAACTTAATCGCTAAAGCAAGATCCCGTTAACATTGGTTAGGGGACTTTTTTAAGAATTTTTTGGACTACAATTTGAAATGCCGAAAGGAAATATATAATTAATATATAATTTATTACGCTTGTACCAAAAATTAAGGATTTAATATTGCGGAGATCCAAAAAATTACAATTTTGTATCAAGAAAGTAATGGCGTCCAAATAAACCGAAGACGTTACCCATCAAAAGGAAATGTTGAATGAAAAAATAATTGCATCTTCGAATAGATAAAACAATCTCAACATCATTATCTGGCCATTCTTAAAAATTCTACTAAGGAACCGATGTTCAACGTTTGCAACCTACGAGTATGTAAAATAAAAAAAATCCTATGACATTACGTTTTTAATAGGATCGCTCTATACAAGTTTGTGTTGACAATCCCTGTGCGCACGTAAGTTGTTATCACAATTAGTAAAGGCGCCTCCACGCACACCGGTTTTGTCACTTTACACCCCAGGATAACTACACCATCTCCGATATTGCACTACTTCGCTACGTCCCCGTTCACTAAAAAGCGTATAATGAATTAATTCAATCACAACAGTTCTCACTTCAAAAGCAGATGTGCGTTTTAAAAATTGTTATTACACATCGTTTCTATCACAATCAAAGGGTACAAAAAACACGTTCTAACGCATCGCGTGCTCAACACCAGACTAAAAAACAGCAAAAAGGGTTGAGGAAGGGTTGCAACCCTTGCTGTTCCCCTATAGGGAACACGTGCTCGGTAAAAAACCCTTTATGCAAAGCACCAATAAAAAACGTCGGCGCGTGCATGCGCGTTCTGATTTTAAACTGATTTGAATATAGCACATTTACATAGAGCGCCGAGCCTCGTGATTGGTCGTCATTTGCGTACGAGCTTGCGCAATGCGAGCCCCAGTAGGCTTTTTAAAGTGTCATTTTTATACGGCTTTTGATTCGCTCCCAGGTTGTGCTGTTATGATATGGAAATGTGTGTAGATGGTCGTAGTTTGCATGTAAGCTTCTCCCCTGTTTAAAGTGGCCGCCGGTCCTTCAATGTAAATTGTAATGTTAGCAAACTTGTAAATTTGAGGAACGCTTCTAGGAGGGTGCTGTGACTTGGGGTGGTTTCATTTTGGTTATAAAACGTTTTTATTGTATGTGTAGAGAAATTCACAAGTTGCTGTCTAAGAATCTTACAAATTTCCTATTTCCAAGTGTACCTTTTATTTTTTTCAGAATTAAGTCATTTTGGATTTTTCTTACTTGTATTATTGCCAGATGATTGCCAGTGACTACAATTACTATTACCAGGGGTCCGACACTCGTTTTTCGCCGAGCGCGACCTTGAGTGACGTCACTTACCGCCGGCGGTACAAAACTCAGTTGGTTGCCACGCGTTCGCATGCGTGCCGCCTACCGCTACGAAGTAAGTCCGATAGTTTTGACAGCTCCTTAAGCCTATTCACGAACAAAAAACAAAAGCGGTCGACAGCCCTAGCACTTATTTTACGGCGCGCGGGGTCGACGACCGCACTTCGGACGTTATGATTCCAGAATGTTCTTTTCTATTGTATTGCGGGAGAGTGTCGTATCTGTTCGAAGAACTATTATATAATCTGTGCTATTACGCGTATCTGAAAGCAGTTATGGTTAATGTGTTGGCATTGCAACTTGAGTGCGTATAATTTAAAAAAAACGTGAGAGAATAAAAAAACGTACCAGGATATATGATCAAAAGCAATGAGTGCAAGGACGAATATGAATAATGGAATAGTTGAAATCAAATATTCCATGCCAAGTATACTGTTTTTAATTGCTTTTGAGCGTAGTTATTGTAGCCCGACCTGATTTAAACTACGCATCCGTCCTGTTCGTATCACAATCAGGCTCATTTTCGATCAATATCGAAGAGAACTATGTACCTACTAATAACACGCAATAACGTAGAGACTTTAGAAAATTCGAAATGTTTTCCAAAAAGATTGATGCTATCACAGTCCTGACTGAAACAACGGTAACGTCAACGAAAATTTCAAGACCCGTCTGTAATAGAGAAGCTCCAATCGATGAACGTTTCAAATGTCTGAGGCCTCTTAAATAAAACTTACTCGTGCATACTTCTACTAACACACGCTTGAGTTGGCATGTCAAATAAAGCTCCTAATTGGCGACGGCGAGTGGTCAGCCAGTTTCCGCCACTGTTTGTTCTTCAAGTTTGCTCTCCCCGCCCTCTGGCTGCTGGGGGGTCAATTTAATTACCAAATGGATAGTTTTTGCCCCCGCTCAAACAACGGAAGGTAGGTAGATACTGTCAGTGTCGTATAAAATATAGGTACCTATGTATTTTTGCTAGAAACAGCTCACTTATCAAGTGTTGTGGGAAACAAAATCGACTGCACTTTCACCACATACATTATTAAGCATAAGTTGCCAATATCGTTTTTGACGACTCGTCTAGCGTAACGTATTACAATTCATCCCATAACTCCAGATTTGCAAGTTTCTAGAAATATATTTATATGGAGCCAATTTTCACTAATTTTAATTTTACAGAAAACTAAGGGAACATTAATTTATTACGGTAAGCAAAAATAAGAATTATACTTACCTACCTACTGAAATAGGTTCAAAATAATTGGTGGCAGGTTATATATGTATGTTTATTATTATTATTGTACATTTATCAGACTGGCGACCAATTATTTTTTAAAGGAAAAACTACGGAACATTGATTGTACTTCATCAGCTATAATAGTGGTCAAAGACTTTACCCCCATTTGTTTCAAATCGTGTACGAAATCCGAAACAAACCTAACGAGCTGCTGCATGCGCCCTCGTTATTTTAAACAATTCGATAATGACCCCCGCCTACCCGGCGACCCTCCCTAATGAGGTACAGTCGGAGGCATGTTTGCTCGAGGCGACTTGACTGAGTACATAAACTCTAATTACAAGACTTTTAATGGAAGCCTGAAAATTCGTTATTAGCCCGAATAGTGCAGATCTCAGTTGAATTCAATCTTTGCGAAAGTGTGAGATATTTACCATAAATATGTCACTGCGGCGAAGCCCAAAGGAGGGTTATGTGTTTGACCTATATGTATGTATGTCCGTTCCTATGTCCGCTCGTAACTACTCAACGGCACAACCGATTTTGATAAATGATACATCATTTGATCCGTCTTGATGGTGCGAGTTGATGGTTACTGGGTATGAAGTTCGTTAAAATAATCAAAATGACGGATTTTATGCAGTTTCAAAGTGCACCGCGGTCGGGTTTTTTTTAATAAAAATGTGGTTATTATTTCTTTATACTACATACTCAAAATATGGCGAATAATATTGTCAATTTTATTCTATATGGCTAAAAAAGCCACAGTTTGGAACAATTATTATCATTGTCTAGCAACTACAATGCAACCATAACGGAAATTGTGCGCAAATATTGTAATACTATTTAACTACACAACTACACTTTGAATAACGTTACTATATCGAATAAAAGTTTTATTCCAAGACCCCTGTCAGACGGCAAAACTCCGAGAAGTAAGTTGTGCGTCCCCGCGTGCATAGCCCCAGCATCCGACGTGCAACAATCGATCGAGGGTCCCCCTCGACCGCGCCGGCCGACTTGACGAGATTGTGCGATGCAAAATGCAGCGGGTTATATTGCGGACGAAGATTCTTACTTACTGTATTTTTATTCCTGATAGGTTTAGTCCATTGAAAAAAATACCAAAATCGGAAGTCCGTTAAAATGCGTTAATAGCGATAACTCTTTATCCCTCTCTCTTATTTCACCGATAACTATTTGGCAATATGCATTCCTACAATGACATTAGCGGTGTTTACTTTCTGGGCTCTCTTTACTTGATACTGCATTTTCTACTCGTAGGTAGGTATACATAAATATAATATTTCACTGCAAAATATATCAAAATGTTTTATCTAGTTCTCCGCTACTGGCTTATTTCCCTATATTTCTGTCAATGTGAATATTACCTTTCCTGCCTACCTACATCAGAATGTAGAAGCAGAAGAAAAATGTACACTAGTACCTACCTATACTAAGATTGTAATAACAGTGTGGGAATTGAATCTCGACTGCAGAGGTCTCAGTAGCCACACATTTTCAATTAAATACACAAATATACCTTATTACGTAATACCTAAATTAAAAGTAACTTTTTTCGACAATTTTAAGTTTACGGTGCCCAAAATAACATAAGCCCGCCCTTGAACTTCAAAATAGTCCCGTTGGACACGCACCACGCTAATTGCGCCCGCGCACCGTTACCCTTTGTTCCAAACTAAAGGTCACAGGCTCATAATTAATCACTATTCTCGTCAAACCTTCCTGCCTAATGATAGAGTTCTGTTTTCTTCAACAGTACCAGGAGAAAGTGGGGCGTACTGCAAAAAAATAGCTCGTCTACGGAACTAATAATATCCCACGGGCACGGCACGGAAAGGGCACGTCCTGCGAAATGTAACACTCTTTCACCGTGAATTATTCATACGAATTAAGTTAGGCGGCTTCGTACATTTTGATGAAGGGAAATTATTACATACATTAAAATTCCATAGTTTAAAGTGCACGAATGGCACATGTGAAGTAAGCACTTTAAGTAATGACATGAGTATAAAAATTAATAGTAATCTCAGTAACCCTTATATAAATGTAATTTTTTTTTGTCTATAAGTTTTTGTTCAATAATAACGTATCTTACAAGTAACTTAGATTTAATTGTAAAATCTGGCATTCTGGTGATAAAACACTAAATATACATGTCATAATTATAACAACAAAAAACGAGGAGAGCACTACTATAACCATACGGAATGCTAGATTCGAATTAATGTAGGTAAGAAGCTCTAGAAGAAGCGATAGACTGGTGCAATGAAGGTTGCATCAATTAACACATAGCAGGAGTATATCCGAAAAGTAACAGATACCTACTACTCTGTAAAGAACAATAAGTACTATGTACTAACAAGCAACAGAATGCAAACTTTGTTAAAAGACTACAAGAATCGAATTACGAGTACAATATAGTCTACCTAGTCTGGATATTCTTTCAATGAATTATATCTTGTTACACAGTACCGGTACTTTCTCCCCTCAGCATAATATTGTTATAATAACCTTTAGGAAAGAAAGTATAACCGTTATATAAAGGTCACTCAAAACCTGCCCTTGCGCCGAAATAATTGTCATAATGACGGGCATTGAAGCGAGTAAAGTAAGAATGCGATACGTTCAAATGTGGCGAGTAAGCAGGTGTTGATGGATTATGCAAAGAATATTCATCCAAGTCGGTAGTCGAGTGGTGTGGAGTTCGATGACCTAAAAATGCTTTAATTCACTAGAATGAGTGATCTGAATGTCATAATTATTGTGTTTTTGTCATTGTGTGTGTTGTATCATTGTGGCCCTAGGAGTAAAAAAAAAATACTTTAGTTCCATCGAGCAGAGCTGTAATAGTAAAATATAAAAATAAAATAAAATTAGTATTTTATGCAACAGTTGTATAAGGAGGCTCAAAAAATGCGAAATGCGTGAGTTGTCGATCGCATATTTACGTCCCTCGCTTGCAGCTCGGGCCGCAAACTTCTGCGATCTCGGCCTTTCTTTGTATTACCACCCTAGTTATGTAATGTACTATTGACGTAGTTAATGTGCATATATTAAAGTTTTACGTACCTAGTTTCATTACGTAATTACATTGTATTGATATTGCCAAGTTTGTAGTGGACATAAAGTTGGTCACATGGAATTACTAGATAAGCCTTTTGCGTCGTGGGAAGGCGATCATTTTTCATAATTATTTTTACTTCTAATAATTTTCTTGAAGGAAACTCCAATTTAATGGGCGTATTTCTCAGTAATCGATACCTACCAGAGTGTGGAAATTCCATAAATGCCGGTTATTACTGCTGCAAGCATTCGCAATTATTGAGGATAAAAACACGATTATACAGAGCTAGAACGTTGGGAGATTAATTAACGGAGCTAATGCAAAACAGCATGCAAAATAACGCGAAAAGATCATTAAAATGTCAGGAAATCTGTGCCACGGCCGCTCGCCTCGTCCTCGTTTTGCTTCTAATGCCGAGTTTTTTACGGAGTTTTCCCGATAATCACAGGTGAAGACTTAATTAAATCACGGATGTTTTCTTCAACGAGATTGTTTAAAATCACAGGCTCGTCGTAATAGCGCCTGACACGTGCAGAAATTATTAACTTGTTTATATAGCCACTAGCCGCTAACTAGCTGCGCTAATGGAATGTTTTTCAAAATGCACTACCTGGTCATTAAGGATTGGAAATGGATCGAGATCAATCAGATCTTTTTTAAGAGACATCATTAAGCCACGTTGTTAACGAGCCTCGCCGTGTTATCATCTAATGTTTTCCAAGAAAATCCGGCATAACACTGTCTCACGGTCGGTGTAATGTGCTTGAAAAATTTGCCTCCGCGATCAATTTGCGTCCATTACAATGGGTCAGAGTTCGGCGGCTGACGGTCATAGTCTACACTTTTATAAAATTGTTCCATTACATTTGAAGTTCTACATTGCACTTAATAGAATCGCAATTTCTCTGGCAATGTTTGTCGTCATTGCTGTCGTATTGAAAGCCAACGATGAGCTTTAAAGCAAGTAGTTTAGGTTGATTTCGGATTGCAAGCGGTGTTTCGTTTGATGTAGCGCTACAAGCGAATTCGGCGGCGCCTGCGCTAAGTATGCTAATTCGGCAATTGGGCCGCGGTGCGGCGGCGCATACTGATGTCGTGGGTAGAGTAGGGAACACACGAACCACCACAATAACCCTCAATGAGGGTCTCTTGACAACCTAAAGTCTTTAATAGTGCACAAAAACCTACGTGCCTTTGTGACGAGTACTAAGCTTTGTTCCATACTTGTTGTAAAATATGGAATGCCCGCTGCAAACATCACAATTTCTATAATTTCAGTTTTCATGTTTGACGTTTTCGACGAATGACGAATTTCCCGAATTTTGTCAATAGTAACAATTCCATAACGTAAATTATTAGTTAAATTTGGCTTAACTATGCCTACGACGACTTGAGATATCTCATGATACAGGGGGCATTATGTTCTTAAGGTCTGTCAATTACATTAAGTACTTTAATTGGTGTCCATTGGATCGATGGTTACATTACTTTTGACGTGTAACTTTATGTTTCATAGACTAAAATTCATATAAATAACGGACGTCAGTAAAACGAGTTAGTTCGCTGTTCATCGGAACAACAACCAACGAGCCTGCTAACTCATCCTTGACTACGTTAGACTGACCATCAAAAATTTGAAATTTACCTCGTCAGTATCGAACTAGGTGATCAGTAGGTATTGAAAAACCTTCCTAACTGCCAGACTGACAAAGTCACTCTCGTTGAAAAAATCGGAGGATTGATGAAAGATTGAAATATGTCCCCGGCAGTTCTAGCCGCATTAGAATAAAGTCGAAACGTTTGCCGCCATGCAAAATAGACCGCCTTTCTTCTCCACCGAGGAATTTCAGATATTAATTCCGCGGCCGCTATCTCGTATAAGTGGACCATTATCAATAGCATGTTATTGTATGTCCGGCCCTTTTTTGTCGCGGTCGTCAATGGTCTGGAACAACCCGACCCGTGGAATGCCAGCCACGTCTTGTTGCATTCCACTAGCATTGTACCGTTAAATTTGAATTTGCTTATAGCGCGTGTGTGCGTGCGTTTGTGTGTGGTGCACAAGCGCGTCGCCCGCGACTGATGGATGACAGCTGACGTCGGCGCCGCAAAGAGCCAGGGCCGTGCCCGCGCACCGAATAAATATCAACTAGAAACTTAAGAATGTAACATTGCGGTTAATTACCGGCTTCAAAGACCTGCGCCTGATAATGAGTGATCTGATATACGCGGAGTGTGGACTAGGAAGAGTTATTGAGGTGCGTGACCGATTAGAAGGTTTAACGTATTGCTAGGCAAGCCGCAGTGGAGGCTGCACGAGAAAGAAACCGAATCAAGCCTATTTAAGTAATGCTTAATTGTCGTATTGATTGATTGGATCCTTACCGACTAGATTAGGTATCTACATCTTGTAACAAGTCTGCTGATTGATGCCATAATTATGTATTTATCTAGCCGCTTTATTCCGCCGCTCTGATCTTATTTATGAAATGTAATTTACAGTTGCAATTTAGTTCCTTCTTATATTATAGCGCTCTATCAGGACTTAGGACCAAAACTTATCACCAGAAAAAATTCAGAAGCAGTACAGCATACCTTACACCAACCATGACACAATCGTTTCGACAAGAAGGCACTGCGTAATCAATCTATCGTTTTCGTTTCCTACTAGATTAAACCACCATTACCTAGTACTGCCTTTTAGATTATTTTTCAATTATGATTATAAATTTCGTGTAATATTGGTGTAGGTACGAGTATTTGTTTAATTCTTAGACAAACATATTCTAAACAAAATTTGTTGAATTTACTGTACCTAACACATGCTAGCAATGTAAGTACATATATCCATCACTACTTACCTATTTGCGTTTATCTACTGCCTATCCTAAGGCCCCATGGCAGACCAGTAGGTACCTATTGAAACATCGCCACGAAGCCGCAGCATTTGCCGAGTGGTGTCCTTTTACGGTTAATTATTTAGGCCCTGCACCAAGGTAATGTTTCTGTTAAGCCCATTGGTTGACTGGTAGAGGATGCCTTAAGGCATTAAGTCCGCCATTTGTACTATTTTGTATGAGCAATAAATATTAAATAAATAAATTTAGCAGCACCATTTTCTTTTGTTTCACGGTTAATTTGTTATATTTAAATTACTTTATTCTTATCACTATTTTTTTGGTGTAGGTATGTCTTTTTTGTATTGGTGTATAAGTTACTTTTCATGTCGCAATAAATGAATTTCTTTTTTTCTTACCAGTCAGTACTAATATCAAAATCAAGTCGGTACTTTAAATTGTTGGTGCAGGTTGTACAAGCCCTAGCTCTTATTAGGTATTCGCGTCTCCGTCTCGAGGGGCGAGGGGGTGGTACAGATCTTGCGGTGGAGTCAAAGCCGCCGCGGCCATTGCCTAATGGGCAGCATTAGGCAGGACCACACGGTGCCGAGCACTTACTGGTCACTATCACTACGATTTAGACTTACAATAAAGATGCATACCAGCAAAGTGATATTTCTCGATCTCTATAATATAACCAGGTAGTCTAATAAATAACGTAGCTTGTTCTGCGGTACGGTACTTGTATCTTTATCTAAGTCCTCAAATTGCATACTGTCTCAACTCAACTTAATCTTAGATTTGACACGCCTGTGCCGTTAAAAGTCAAAGGCAATCCAGCCAGTTGGCTGCATTGCCGGAAGTATTTCTTCTTTTGAAGCTTTTTTTGCGCTATTTATATTCGTACCCCATTTTTACATAATACCATTCAGCTTACTAAATTTCATGTCAGCCCTACTACTTAATGTTAGTGAAAATATATTTTTCTCAAACGTGCAATGAAATGTTGACATTACGTGCCTTATAATAGGCCGCAAAATACCTCGTTTCCGGTGCAGCTTGACGCTTGGCACGTAATGGAATTTCATACTTACATTGCCGGCCCGGCCTGCCGGCAATGTATTTTTTTTTAATTTCCATTCCACATTTATTTGGGCCACAGCATCACGGCATTCAGCCATTAAAAAAACAAAAACACGATGTTTGCTATATTTTGCAATTTTATTTATTTAAAATTGACATGAACATAATAAATAACACATTATAAACAATTTTAAATTGCAATTTTAACTACACGAATACACATTTAAAATATTTTTTTTTAAATGTTCGCGGTAAAAAAGTGAACTGAAACAGCTTTTGGAAAGGAAAAATCAATTCTTTACCACTATGGTTTCCGAACGTGACTTGACAACAAAAGAGCGTATCTTCATAGCAATTACGTCCTTTTGTTGAGAAGCGTAGTTTATCGACAATAACTCAAAAACGATTAATACGATCTTGTTGAAAATTATTTTCATTGAAAGTATTAATTAAGCGTTATATTTGTAATTTTTTTCATATTTTTCGGACACACGGTTTAGAAGATAGAGGGGGGGACACAATTTTTACAATTTTCGGAGCGATTATTTCCAAACCTATTCACTTAATCAAAAACATTACTTAGGAACCTTATAGTGTTTTTAAAAGAGCTGTCGAACTATATACCACATGTTGGTATTTGCTGAAAAAAAAAATGTTTTTAGCTCCTGTAAATTCTATGGGATGCCCCCTCTTAAAATATTTATTTTAGTTATTTAACTGCCGAACTAAGTAGCGGTTCATACAAGACACCTATATTCCAAATTTCATCAATATCCATTATGTAGTTTTTGAGTAAAATGCCTGTGACAAACGGACAGACGGACAGACAGACACACGGACGGACATGACAAAACTATAAGGGTTCCGTTTTTGCCATTTTAGCTACGGAACCCCTCAAAACACCACGGTAAATAAAATGCTTTAAAACCTACACGTTTATGTGAAAAATGTGCCTTAGAAGTATATTTATTTAGGAAAGTTATTTTGTTGAGGTGAATTATACCGGTTAGCATACGAGTATACTTTACGCAAATGATATTACAGTTCTACTTTAATAGACGATTTTTGCTATCTTAAATGCTAATCATCACCTACCTATCTACTTAACTGAGCATATCGCCGCTATAGGTACGTATCTACTCCAATAGTTTCATAGGAAAATCGCACTTTTCTACTCGTAACACAGGTGCGTTTTCTATCAAACTATTCGAGTAGATACGTGGTTGAGTAAGTATAGCGACGATATGTCATTTATGTAGAATTGTAATCTACGTTGTCTTTGTTAATTAATCAATACCAGTTTATTATTCTATGGAGTCACGCAATACCACTTTGTCACTTTACTGATTTGCCAATAAATTATTGTCTAATTAGAAATACTAACTTATAACTTTGTCCTTTAAAAGATTGACAACCATCGTCCAGCGTTTGACATTAATAGCGCAGTAGTCCTGGCTATAATAGTTGCATAATCCATTATAATCTAAGGAATCTACGCTTAATAGATACCTTTATTACGACTTGATTGACAATTCTATCATTATAGAATGGCAGACAATTAATTGTGCGATCGCATCAATTAAAAACGCATAGGTAAGTAATAAATATCGCATTCAGTATTAAACAGCTTTAAGTCGAGATATAAATGCACTCTAAGATTACAGAGCCGAAGTTAGTTGTGACGTTGATTGTGTGTGAGACCTACATACTTAGTTGTCGGTATAAAATTGATAGTCACGTTATTAATGACTATTTATGACATTTTCAGGCAAAATGTTACCGTTACTCAATAAGGACTAGAAATGAGGTAGGTATCTGTCCCATATACGACATATCTAATCTCATAATTATCTTGATTACCTAGGGCTATCATGTAGCTAAAATGAAGTTCAAAATATTAAATTCAAAGCTACATGTAAAATTTTATATAAATAAATATCTGATCTGGCCTTTCTTATTTACTGACTAAGATGTATAAGTACTATTTTTCTGTTCGACGCAGCCGGAAAGCGGCCACTTCGCTTAGCGCAGCGGCCGGAAAGTTGACGCTTTCTGGCCGGAGGTATAGGTAGAAATATCTGCATATATTTTTAAAGGTTCTTCAATTAAATGAAATTAAAAATTGCTTACAAAATGATTTTACAAAACGAAAATTTATTTAAAATAACTAGGTACTTGCAAGTGTGAATTAGAAATTGTGTAAAATGAAATGAGCCACGGAGATTCGGTTTAAGCCTAAGCTCTTTACCCGTTTGAAGTTTTGTCAAGTTCAAACGTTTATTTAATTTATAGGACTATTACTTAACCATAACTGAAAATAAAAAAAAATCTTAATAAAAAGTTATAAAATGGCACGTGGCCTTGTCCCCTTGTGTCTTCGTCGCTAACGCTAAACGAATATCAAATAAATTTCACCTTTTCAATAAATTTGCGAGCCCGTACCGAAGTGGCATGGCAATCAAAGTTTCGAGTACCTTAACTTATGGACGACTATTTGAATGTTCAATAACGCGTACAGTCTGCTTCACTCAAGATCACTACGACCAACAAAACCAGCCTTAATGCAACACGGTAAGATCCAAGCTTTTGTAAAGGCATTTGTGGAGCCCGAGTTCCCTTGAAGGGTCACTTCTAAATAAAATGAGTGAAAAACAGTAACTCAATAAATTGGGTGCGCTTTCGAATCGCGCACTCCTTCGAATATTGGATCATGTGCGCGCTTCAATGTCTAATGGATGGAGAGAGACTCATTCAAAATGGGAATAATGAGTTTAATTTTATGTTATTCAATAAAGTACCTGTACATTTAGTTTTAGAAAGAAATGGGAGCCTGAAATATTTGTTAAAAAATAGCTGTTACCATTGTAAAACAGTTGTGTCTAGTTAAACAAATTTAAAGTAGAGATAAAGGAAAATTGGAATGAACCGTATTTGACACTTATTTGTGTCGAAAGACATGCAAGTCTTTCATATTGACAAAAAATTGGTTGCCTGTAAAGTCGGTATACGGGCGAAAGTTTTACGTGACAACGACTAACCATGCCCGAGTGGAAGGGACGCGTGCCTCTCACTCGCTCTCATTGTGAGCGCATAACGTGAGCGGAGCGTAACGCAGTTTCTTGAAGTGTCACCCGGCAAACCAATTTATAAGACGTTGTCACGTCAAAAAACGAAAGATGCGTGTTGTTTGGCAAATAATGAAATAAAGAAATGCCATACTAATATCAATACTTATATGTAGAGAGCTAAGTTAACAAATAAATCTTTCGAAGTCGGTATATGATTGTTGGTCCAGGTAAGTCATTGACGTGCAAAGTTTAATATTAATCATCGCACAGAAAATAGAGTAAAAATAAAACGTGAGATTTTTTAACTATTATGATTTTTAGGCACGGATGTGGGTGAATTGCAAAAAAAATTTACGTGTCATCACAAAAACGAAAAAAGTTACACAGAAAAAATCATAGGGGCGTTTTCAAATTAGTAAACAAATAAACGTTTGTTTCGAAGAATTAAAAACATCCTGATTTTTGCTTCATAATTTAGACATTTTGGTCAATTTTTTAATTCAAAATCAGGAATAATAGAATATTCGCTAATTTTTAAAAAAGTATGATATACTATAAAAGTAGAAAAAATCTATAAATATGATGTTTCCAAGCAAACCTGCCACTTTATCGCCTAGGGGAGACCTTTGCTTGTTGTGCATCTGTTATAGGACTATCTTTCGAAAATTTAACAGCCGATATGAGATATAGTACAAATAAAATAAAATTATTTTTTATTGTACGTATTAAGTGGCATGATTTTTACGATAAAACACAAAAATAATATCTCATGTCATTTGTTAGGTATATTCTGTTTTTAATTTTGTCAATTTTATTTGGTTTTAAGTATGAAATAACGACAAATATGTACTTTTAATTAATGATACCTTTATGATACCTTTTAATTGACGATATTATGATTTTAATGAATGATATGATGATGGCTACTTATGTCGGATTCTTCTCTTGCTCCTAAGAATGAGGATACTTTAAGTGCCCTGAAAGATAAACACCCGGCGCCTTCGGGATCAGTTGCATTACCACCGGAGCCGTGTTTGGCTAGCCCATTTCTGTCAGTGACTTCGTCAGATGTGGCTAATGCAATTGCATCTTTTTATAATGGGTCGGCTTCTGGTCTCGACGGTTTGCGTCCGCAGCACCTTAAAGAATTGATTTCGATTTCCGCGGGGAGCAATGGTCCTCGTTTACTGGAATCAATAACCAAACTTTGTAATTTCCTATTGAGGGGTTTGCTCAACTTGGAGGTGAGACCTTTCTTATATGGGGCTTCTCTGTGTGCTCTTTCCAAAAAAGATGGTGGTATCAGACCCATTGCTGTCGGTAATATTTTTCGCCGGCTTACAGCCAAACTCTGTTGTCGGTCAGCTAGAGAGATAATGTCCGGTTACCTGCAACCTAGGCAGGTTGGTTTTGGAACTATCCTAGGGTGTGAGGCAGCAATACATTCTACGCGCTCTTTTGCTGTAAGACAAGAGGCATCAGATTTTGTAATAATTAAGATTGACATTAAAAATGCCTTCAATAGTGTAGAGAGAGGAACCATTCTCGGTGAAGTTTTAAAGCAAGCCCCATCACTATATCCTTTCGTTTATCAATGTTATGCTTCTCCCAGCAATCTCTGTTTCGTGGATAGTGTGATACAGTCGCAGGTCGGAGCTCAGCAGGGTGATCCATTGGGGCCATTGTTATTCTGTCTAGCCATTCAAAATATTATTTCTGCCTTAAAGGGCCCGCTAAACGTCTGGTACTTTGATGATGGGGTTTTAGGTGGGAGCCCAGATGTGGTTCTTAATGATTTAAGAACTCTTATACCAGCTTTAAAGGCAGTTGGTTTGGAGATTAACCCAGCAAAGTGCGAACTTTTTAGTTGTAGTGGTTTGGTCCCGCATTCCCTCGCGGATTTCGAATCTCTTTTACCAGGGATTAAGCAGATAGATAGACCATCGTTCAATTTGCTAGGTGCACCGATATTCCCTGATGGTGTCAGCTCTGTTCTTCAACGTAAAAGGCAGGCACTGTCCTCAGCTCGGGATCATTTGGTGCATCTATCAAGTCACGTTTCTCTTGTTTTACTGCGGAATTGTTTTGCGCTGCCCCGTATGGTTTATTTTTTGCGTACTGCCCCTGCTTGGCTTTTCGATGACGATCTGCGGTCACTCGATCACACACTTAAGCTTACCTTGGAGTCAGTAATCAATGTGAGTTTAAATGAAACGCAATGGTGTCAGGCGGCATTGCCTGTTCGTTATGGAGGTTTGGGTGTTCGTCGGGTTCAGGACGTCAGTCTTGTGGCATTTTTGGCATCAGCGCATGCGTCGGCGGATCTTGTTGCTCGCATTTTATCAGTTGATGGTAGCAATATCCGTTTGCCTTTTTTGTCTGAGGCCTTGGAAAAGTGGGTGACGATTTGTCCAACTGACGACCGTCCAGACAGCCTGATGGTTCAGAGAGCGTGGGACGACATCATTTGTAGAATGTCTCATTCTCGCTTGCTGGACGGTGCCTTGGGGGCCGATTTGGCGCGTCTCAAGGCTATCACAAGGCCCGAGTCTGGTGCGTGGCTGCACGCCTTGCCGTCGCCTCAATTAGGTACGCTGCTTGATAACGATTCTTTGAGAATAGCGGTAGGGCTGCGATTGGGAGGCAAGGTGTGTGAAGCGCACCATTGCATTTGTGGGGTGATGGTAGAGGAGAATGGGCACCATGGACTGAGCTGTCAAAGATGTGCGGGGCGTTTCCCAAGGCACCATTCTATTAATGACATTGTTCGTCGGGCTTTGGTCTCTGTCAATGTCCCATGCGTTTTGGAGCCTCCAGGTTTGTCTCGCACGGATGGCAAAAGGCCGGACGGACTCACGTTGGTTCCTTGGCAGAGAGGGCGCTGCCTTTTATGGGATGCAACGTGTGTAAGCACTTTTGCTGCTACCCATATGAGGCAAACCATGAGGACGGCGGGCTCTGCGGCGGAGAGTGCCGCTAAATTAAAACACGCCAAATACTCTGCCTTGGAGACAGCGTATGATTTTGTTCCGGTCGCCGTGGAGACGGCTGGCCCCTGGGGTGAAGAGGCGCTCAGGCTCTTTAAGGAGATTGGTCGGCGTCTGCGGGAGAAGGGCAATGATCCTCGTTCTGGGTCCTGGTTGGTCCAACAAGTCTCTGTTACCATTCAGCGGGGCAATGCTGCCGGCATAATGGGGACTTTTGGATCGGGCTTGATGCAGAGTGGGGGTTTATTAGGTTAATTTTTATTTATTTTTTGCATAGTGGGGTTTTTTTTTTTTTTTAATTGCTATTTTTAAGATTGACGATGCTTGTTGCGGATAAACATTTGGTTTGCATGCGTTATTAAGACGCTGTCAACAGCAAAATGCCCTTGAGGATTCAGGATTTTGGCCCATCCCCTAGCCCCGCCTAATTGCTCCCAGCGCTATTCACAAGTGAGCGGCGAGAAGCGTAACTGTTTGCATTCGGCTTGCGATCGCGATCGAAATAAACACGCCTGCCGGTAGATGGCGTTATTGGCGTTAAACTCCTGTAGGTTTCCCATAGAGCGCAGAATAAAATAGACAGGGCGTCGTTAAAATAATATAGTTGGTTTTTAATTTATTTTCATAATTAAAGCGTGAACAGATAGAATGAAATTTGGATATGTAATACGTAAATAAGTAATGAAAACTTTCAAACACATTTAATGAATTTTGGATATGTAATATAAGTAGTTAAGATTTATTAGAAAAAAATACAGTATTTTTGTAAGTAGTAATACGATTATATTGAATTAAAATATACAGCACTTCCTTTATGTTTTTCTTGATGACCTGCAATGTAAGGTCATCGAGAAAAACATAAAGGTAAGGTAAGGTTTACAAATAAATCAATCGATTTTCGATTTGACACTATAAGGTATTTATACTTAGTATCCGTAACCTGGTATCCCATCAAAAACATTCTGTAAAAAACTAGCCAAGTCTCGACGGAGCTGCTTGTTTATCTCTAAAAAGTAATGAAATCTAGACAAAATCGTGTCAAGTTTAAGGTACCTTACTGCGATTTCTTTATTATTATACTTAATGTTGTGTGACTTGGCCGTTGAACATTCTTTATTCGTTATAGTAGGTACAAGTCAACAAAGAAACTTTGTAATCGCATGTATTTGTATAGGATTACAAACTTATGTGTGCAGTTGCAATATTTGGAGGTTTTTTAGGACTTGATAGGCTAAAAACTAACTATGTTTAAAATTTCAGCTCTCTGAGTTTATGGGAAGTACTAGTTCTATTCTGATGATCATGAGTCAGTGAGTGTCTGTCGTAAATGCGAAACTTTGCTTTCGCTTAACTTCGGAACTAAATGACCTACATACTTGAAATTTTGGATTTTAAGTATGTGATTATAGCTTACTGGATGACGAAAATTTCTGCGTTCTGGTCTTATCTAGAGGTTCTCAAATAGGGGCCTGAAAATGCGGCGAAATGGTTCCAGTAAAGGATGGTACGGCAGTGTTTGCTTCGCGCTCGACTTGGCGGGGCCACTGCCGTGCCCCCAGATATGTACCATGCAACTCCGAGTACCTTTAGTAGCTAATGATAATGTATGCTACGTATGTAATTAAATTAAATGAGATTGAATATAATATACAATATAATAAATACTTAGTACAAATACCTTATACTGTCAAATCGAAAATTGATTGGTTTATTTGTAAACCTTACTAACTGACGTGCCCGAAAAATTACCCTGGAGTGCGGTGTATGATAATACATACATACATATATCCATACATACATACATACATACATACATACATACATACATACATACATACATACATACATACATACATACATACATACATACATACATACATACATACATACATACATACATACATACATACATACATACATACATACATACTTACATACATACATACATACATACATACATACATACATACATACATACATACATACATACATACATACATACATACATACATACATACATACATACATACATACATACATACATACATACATACATACATACATACATACATACATACATACATACATACATACATACATACATACATACATACATACATACATACATACATACATACATACATACATACATACATACATACATACATACATACATACATACATACATACATACATACATACATACATACATACATACATACATACATACATACATACATACATACATACATACATACATACATACATACATACATACATACATACATACATACATACATACATACATACATACATACATACATACGTACATAGGTACATACATACATACATACACCTTAGGCCTTCATACACAGGGTTTCGCACACAGGCGCTGCCGGGTGTGGGCGCAGCCCTGAGCTTGCCTAATGCATTAGGCAAGGAAGAATAATAATTACGTCAAAATAAAATCGCGGAGTGAGAGATGCCTGCTTCGGCTCGTTTCCTAAAACCACACTCGTGTATTGATGCCTCCCATAATACATAACTATTACCGTCGACTCCAAAACTTTATAGATCTATGCAAACAAAACGTTTCTCGATGGGCGTAGCCAAAACCGCATCTGAAGAAGCGTTGAAATGTGGACCTTATATCTAGTGACATAAGGTCCACATTTCAACGCTATGAAGGTGTAAAACTGAATGAGTATTCATTTGGACAGGCCAGTGGCTATTGCGGTGATCATACATTTAACACACTAAACTAAATATTTACACTTCTTATATTATAACTTTGATTTATATAAGTACGTATACAGTATTTTAGATTTTTAACACAAGGTTAAACAAATTTTTGCGATGTTTTCGATGCGCAAACGAGAAGCATAGGTCCGTCTAGCACGGCGCGTCAGCGCACACTGTCTATTTGTATCGGAGTAAACGAGAGCCTACTGTCACTGTTTCTGGGCAGCCGGGTCTTAGAAGATAATAATAAATAAAAATTGAAATAAAAAAAAGTGTGGACTATTTGTGAAATGTGACTCGTTAGCGGTTTAGGTATGAATATGTTGACTTCATGTTTTTATTTGCAGACCCATACGTTAAAAAAATAAAGACATAGAACCGTTTAATGATGATTTTAAGACCAATCTTTGCAATTTTTTTCTATCGAGCCGATTTCGTGAAATTATGTATCGCGTCCGTCCACGGTCTTCGAAATATAATGAATATTAACATATATTTTTTTTGATGTGCTAGAACAAATGGTTTTTCTTAAAAAACTGCTTAAATAACATCAATTTCAACAAAAGTAGGTCTTGTCAGCCTCTTAAGTAAGTTTGACGAAGCATGTAGCGGATGATTTTCATGTCTTTCTGTTTTTTTTTTCTCCTGGAATAAATGAATTTTTAAAATTAATGATTATAATAATTTAAAACCATTTAAGTAATTTTTTAAAGGTATACTTTTTTTATTTTAACAGGTACATAAACATTCTGAACTTTAAAGATAGTACGGAATTACGTGCAACGACTCCCGGAATTAATTCAAGCCAAATTTTAGCACGGAATTAGAGACAGACTAAGGGTTTTGCAAATTAACGTTAATTTCTATAAATTAGAAGCTACGAAGCTAAATAATGCCCTAAAGTCATCTTGTAAGAACAGTCTCCAGAATACAACAGATTCCACTTCTAGCACCTTCGTATTTTTTTAAAACCTTGCTCAAAGTAGGAAACGCCTTAATATGCCGTAATAGAGTACATTTACCTCAAGGTGGTCCGGCCAGCAACCTGGTTCGACCCCAGGGAACGCCACGCCCCCCCCCCCTCCTTTTTGCAACAGCCAGTAAGGCTTCCAAGTTTGTCAGGCTGTATAAGTACATTTACGAGTACCTTATAATACAATGTTAGCTAGAAGTGACGTCACAAATGTTTATTAATTTGATAAAGCAAAAAATATGTGTTTAATATTTTTCGATAATCTAACCGACAATGATATTTTCTTAATCCAGGCATCATTCCTATAGGTATTATTCTTCTCACTGGGACTTTAGTGCTAGTCTCCCATCAAATTAACTGGCACAACATGATATCGAGCGGGGGACAGGAGGGGTTTCCAAGAAACGCGTGCGCACCTCGAGATAATAAATCGCAGCCAGGAATCTGGGGACACGGCGTCGCAGAATCCTGCAGATGTAATGAACGATGGTGGTATAATTATCCTATTAGACCGGTAAAAAGTCGCTTAATGCGAGACTGATTAAAACAGAGCAAAGTCGCACGGGAATGGTTGATGGTAATGATCTAATTCCTCGAGGATGGAACGTTGCACGTAATTATAAGAACATCCTGTTTAATATCATACGAGGAGTTCTTTCATAATTTACAAATATAATTATTACGAAAGTGTGTGCATGTTTCTCACGAGTAAAAAATGGTCCTTTTTTGCTTAATGACTCTGAAATCTTGTTCCATCGAGGACATTTAAAGTATAATGCGCACAAATGGAATCTTTAAAGTGAAATATGCAAAACTCACAAAGTTTTAGTTACGATAAAATAGCTTAATATTTCAATAGGATGAACCTAATGTACCTTGGCTTAAAATAAAAAGTACTTAACCGATTTTTTATTTTTTAATGGCTTTTTAGCGGATTTATTAAAAAATTATCAATAGAAAGGTAGGGGTATCAAATTACCCCATTCTCAATATAACTTTGATAACCTCGTTTTTATTTTTTTCTGAAAAAACTATAAGTGTATAATTTTTAGAGTTGCGTACCAAAATGGTCAAAAAGGAACCCTTATGGTGCGACTCTGTTTGTCTGTCTATCCGTCTGTCTGTCTGTCCGTCTATCACAGTCAGATATCGCAGGAACGACTGTTGCTATCGATTTGAAATAGTTTCAAAAGTTGCTAACCCGAGCCTACTAGATATAAAAAAAATGGTTCTCTATCGTTTGACCGAATTTCATAAGAAATAATTTTACTCTCCCGAATTTCATCTGCCATAATTACATTTTCCATAATGACTTATTAAACGCCATACTTTCATATGCCATGATTTTCAGGAGCCATAATGATACAAATGCCATACATTTTCTTTTCCATATTTTCAGTAGCCCTAAAATAATTTGCCAGAAAATTTATTTTATGGCATGTATTGTTCTGAATAACGAATGTTATTATGGCGCTTGACTATTATGACGCACAAAAATTATGGCACCTTAGGGGTCATCCACAAAGTACGTCACACGAACCCCCCCCCCCCCCCCCCCCACGTCACACTTTTTCCTAACATATTTGATCTTGTTAATGTAGGCTATTACATTTAGCTAGATTCCCCCTCCCCCCATGGGTGTGACGTACTATATGGATGACCCCTTATACCTACTATGGCAAATGATGATTATTGCCCGAAACCATTATGGCAAATGAAATTATGGCAAACAAAGGTATACCAAAAAAAATGTTATAACTTTTTTTTAAAGGGGGTCGAAAATTTTAAGTTGTGGTATTATATCAAGTGGGGTATTAAATAAAAGTGCTTAATTTGTAGATACCAAAACCATTTTTAGGGTTCCGTACCAAAATGGTAAACAAGGAACCCTTATGGTGCGACTCTGTCTGTCTGTCGGTCTGTCACAGCCAGATATCTCAGGAACTATTGCTGCTATCGATATGAAATTTGGAATAGTTTTAAAAGTCGCTAACCCGACCCTATTTGATATAAAAAATCTTGTATCTTTTTTACTTTTTTTTAAAGGGGCCGTAATGGGAGTTTGAAAATTTAATGTTGTGCTATTGTATTAAATGGGGTATCAAATGAAAGGGCTTGATTTGTAGATGCCAAAGCCATTTTTATTTTTTTGTTAATCATGTACTTTTTGATTTATGACCAAAAACGTTAAAAAGAAATACCATCCCCTCCGCTATTATCTTCGAAGTTACTGAACAGAAAAATCTGTAATAATTACCAATTATTAATATCAACCTGAATATTACAGGAAAAATATAACGGTCTTCCTAACTTTAATATTTTTTTAGAAATTTACAAAAGCTTAATATCCATCTAGCGGAGAGTAGCAAAACTAAGCGAGGGCCTGTTTCAGATTACAGAAAAAATTAGTAAATACAGTTATTACACATCAGGTTTTAGAACCTGATGAGTTTGAGTGAATATTACAGGAAAAAATATAACGGTTTTCCTAACTTGCACTGTTATTTAGAAATTTGCAAAAATCATAACATTTATGTACTTATTTGCTCCTACTAAACAAATCGACATACAGTTTTTCTTGAACTATTCGCGTATCTACTTATGAGTTTGTACGGAACCCTCGGTGCGCGAGTCCGACCCGCACTTGACCGGTTTTTTTCTTGGTCATGTACTTTTTGATTTAGGACGAAAAACGTTCAATAAAATACCATTCCCCCTATTATCTTCGAAATTACTGAACAGAAAAAAACTGTAATAATTGCCTATTATTAATATCATTCTAAATATTACAGGAAAATATAACGGTTTTCCTAACTTGCAACGTTTTTTAGAAATTTGCAAAAATCTTAAAGCATACTTATTTGCTCCTACTAAATTCGCTGGGCCGGAAATCCAGAGGTACCGGGTTCGATTCCCGATCTGGACACAGGTGAGTGCCATTTAATTTTTCTATGTACTTTGATTTCTTATATACGTAACCTTGTATATGTAACCGCCATACAGTTTTTCTTGAACTATTAATCTATCTACTTACGAGTTTGTACGGAACTTTAAAATTGATTAAAGTAATCTCGATTTACGGTATAGGAATATATAAATAATAGTGACTTCACAGACAAATTGGTTTTCGCCTCTACGGAAGTACGGACGGAACTCTAAAAGAAGTCTGCAAAAAGTTTCCGTGAACCGGCACAGTTTAGACTTGCTGCGCCTACGCCTCCGTGGCCGCCCGGTCGCGGTAGGTGCGTGCGCGCATACATACCTACAATGTAACGGTTGTGTGAGATGTATATGAACGATTATTGAGATTAATGATACGATTTGCCAATTGCAAAGAAACAATTACTGTCAGACAACTTGCTATGATCTAATCTTTATATTTATGTACATGAAACAGGAATTGCATTGCATGCGTACTTTTTGTACCAAATAATTTTTATTCCTGATGATTAATGCAGAAAGCAGCCATACTTGTCTTGAACTGTACCATAACCGGAACATAACAAGAAAATATTAAAAAATAACAAGAGTTCATCAGCAAATTATAATTATTCCTCTAATTACCTTTGCTTTAGTGCCTTATTTCCGTCTCTTTCGGGGTACAGGTAGCGTCAAAACTATGTATCTATTTTGTATCTGATGACGTTGCACTAAAATGCAACAGAGTATACATACATTTTACTTATTTAGCATGCTTAAAAATCACTTTATCCGATTAAAATTACGAAAATTATACGCTATAGATACCT
Source organism: Eudemis profundana (assembly GCA_947034925.1). Classification (NCBI taxonomy): domain Eukaryota; kingdom Metazoa; phylum Arthropoda; class Insecta; order Lepidoptera; family Tortricidae; genus Eudemis; species Eudemis profundana. The sequence continues at coordinate 18,689,460 of OX344796.1, read as the reverse complement.
GCAGGTATTATTTGATTATACATTTATAAAAGTTTACACAGTTAAACGACACCCACTTAATCTAAAGGACTCCCCTAAAAGAAACCCATAAAGACATACAATCATCGCGATACATAATCCGAACGGTTTTTTTCACAAACATGTTTATCTACCGACGGGGGGCTACGCCCCGGGCCCCGAGGCTCCCGTCGTGGCTGGTCGCAATATGCTAATAATTGCCTCATAAAAAACAAGCAACGTTTTCAGCTACCCCTACATTTTCATCATGGGCCAGGCTTTTTATGGGAACGCGCTGCATGCTGTCACGAGTGCATTAACAAATTATTTTTATAATCAGCCTAACCCGCGTACAGCAATCCATATCAGGCTGTTTTGTCATGGTACTAATTATAAAGCAAGCTAATTAATTACAGACGAAAAAAATAACAACAACAGATTTTCATTTTACACCTAAGATCTATTCGGAAATTAAGGTGAGTAGGTACTGACCTTCATTCCATATGTAGGTACATACATGGGTTGGATGGAAGCAACACTTTCAAAAGTTGCTAAGGATCATTGCAAGTAGCTAAAAATTGCAGGGTAGCTCAGTATTCTTCTAAAAAGACTCATCAGGATCGGTTGATGGGTTTGGGAACTATGGAGCCATTCAGACAATCATAGGAGTCTAAACAAACACCTCTTTTGTGTCGGGGCGTAAAAAGAAAACGCGACATGAAGTAATTTATGAAAGGGTAGAAACCGTAGAAAAACTTAAGACGGATCGTTAACCCTGCTCCAAGTCAGATGAGAGTGAAGCTGCACTATGGCACCTCATGACGATATAAATAGCAATAAATAAACAGATAACATTGTTGCACCAGCAATATCTCACGAAGCGCTATAAAGCGCAGCGCGTTACAGCACATAAAGGCGCCATTCATTATGGCAAACGACCTGAACGCCGTAAAGCTTCTGATATCGCTCATTAACATACATATTGCTCGAAGAACCGAACCATCGATATAGCTGTTATGTCTAAGAATTCGCATGTAAGTAAATAGTCCAACGTAGGCTAGCTACCAAGTTCACAAGTTTGCATGACAAAAAGTCCACAGCTAAATTATTTTATTAAGCTAAAACGTTTTCTTACTACGCATGAATACATGTCAATAATGTCCGCATCCAAAGTTTCCATCGTATTAAATGAAAACAAAAGAACATCCACGTCCCCCAAGCATTCGTATTCAAACGTCGAAATTCACAACAATGTCAGGAGATGCGTGAACGTCCATCTGTCCACCCCGGCTAGTGAGACGAGGCGGTGCAACCCCGACGGCCTAAGCAGGGGTCAAGGGGATGACGGGATGCATAATACATGTCAAGTTTTAGCATAACACGTCCGAATACATATAAACTTACTTGAATATTCCAAGCGTAAATATCAAACCCAATTTATTATTGCGTACTTTTAGTTAGAGCATATTATGACTGTTTGTCGCAGTGTTACGCCAATACCTAATAAAGAACTCGCATTTTGTAATGATCTAAACTGATTCACATTCTCACGGCGAGACAATTTACACATGTAATCAATCCCTGTTGATTAAAGTGATTTAGATATGCACCAAAGCCGGGGATCGTTCCATACTAAAAAGGCGTGAGGGGTATAAGTCACGTCACTCAATACCCGCAGTCAGCCAAACAGTACTGTAAAAACAACATTTTTCGTTCTAGGTCGTGAAAAACTGCGTTAAAATAAGTATAAGCAATTTGATCATACATAGTACTTAATTTAGTATTGGATGATGAAAAAACGCTAAAATAAGTATGGCTGTACGTTAAAATTTGATCGCTCAATGAAGGCGAACGATGGTTATCAGGACCTAAAATTATCTCGTTCTCTACATTGCGTTGCGCGGAGCGCCTATATTATTCAATATTTAACGCTATTTCAAGATAACCGATTTTTTACTCATTTTTGTGGGAAAACTACCTCGAATGTAGTGTCCCGGGGGCGGCGTTCCATCCATAATACATGCCGAGCTTAGCGGGTAAAAACGCGAGATAAGTCACGTCAATTTTTCTGTGGCGCCGACGACGTAAGATATTCGCGGGTTTATGTGGAGAATAACAAGAACCCTAGGAAAGTACAGGAACTAAGAACGTATTTAGCTAAGTTTTTTTTCATTTCGTATGTGTAAGATGCACTTCAATTTAATTACTTCCCAAGACCCCGTCCCACAAAGAGCAGAAAGTTTCGCATTTATAGCATATTCTTGAACCTTTTCTTAATATCGTTAAAGGTATATTAAGGCCCGAGATCGTTAGCTGTGAAATGAGAACAAACATATAAAGCCTGATATTTTTTCTTAATTTATTGAGGCAATATTTTACTTTCTTTGTTTATCTAATATACCAAGATGACAACTATACTAATTTGTTTGCAGACAATAGCTAACGCGAATTCAAATTAGTTTTCTCTTCGGTGACTTAGTTCCTATTTATAGTTAACATCTACACTAAAGTCTGCCTAAAACAGGTAACTATAAATAAATAAAATAAAATAAAATTTGTTTATTTCAGACCGGTTCGATCCATATTGTGTTAGTTACAAGAAAACTTACGACTTATGGCCTATATTAGTATTAACACGGAACACTTAAAACAAAACAAAACTAAATATTTGACGACAGAAGGAAGCAAAATAAATATATGGGGCCCATACATTTATTTAGCCTTGCCTATCACCACATTTACCCAGTATCTCGTCAGAGGGCAATCAGGTCGTTCAGACAATGTCCTAAGGAGGCTGTTGCTACTGCCGCGCACACGCGTCAGCAGAGACGCTATTCTTTTACGCCTAATGGCATAGAAGTCATCCGTTCGCGCCTCTGCGAACATGCCCGATGCACTACAGTGCTTCGGCAGCTTCAACAGCATCCTCAGAATGTTGTTGTACTGAACTCTTAACGTATTATAAGCTCTTTGCGTAAATGTTGCCCACAGACTGCACGTGTAAAAAGTTTGGCAGTATGCTTTAAAAAGCGTTAATTTTACCTGCTAACTATGTGGATTGAAACTAATTAAGGTACTTACTACGTAATCACGTCGTAACAATAATTTAACTTACCTATTTTAGGTAGGTATGACTAACGTCAACCAGACTCTGGGATATAGGTACCTACATACTAACTACTTTATTACGAACTTAACTATATAGTAAGTAGGTACAGGAGAGTAAATTCGCAAAAAAATGTTCAGAGTCCACGCCCGCTTATCTGTTAGTATAAAACACAGCACTGCAAAAAGCGTCGCGCAACAAAAACGCGCCGCGATGTATATTGCATGAGCCTGAATTTCAACCACTTTTTCAGACTTAATGGATTGTGACTCTAAGCCCTGTCGAAAAAACGTACTTTCTGGAGTTAAAGTTGTTTTTATGTCGCCATATACTTACACTACATTATAATATAATAGGTGCGTCTGTTTTCAACTGGCGATATATTTGTATAGGTCGTACAGGTAGTTAGGTCAGAGGTGGGGTGGGTAGGTAAGTAAGCTATATTAATAAGAATGTTGATTAATATAAATGAACGTACATATTTTCAATAAAAATTGTTTAAAGACGTCATAATTTTCATAAATCAACATTTAGACAATCTAGACATTAAATTTCATTATTTTTCACTCATCCGCTGATAAGCTTCACTATCATGCTGAGCCATGATACAAATGAAGTCATACCAGACATTTAACTTCCCCATTAGAAATCACGAGGCACTTAACGTCTACATAACCTAACCAATACGGTCGTTAGCGCGTAAAAAACTAGGTAGTAAAGAATCTATTAAACCTGCAGCGACATATTTAGGTTTGTCTGGCCGGCGCGGTTTTTACCGACGACATAGCCCCTGGCACTTTCTCTATTTGAGCAAATGAATGGCGCCGAGGAAAGAAGGAGGCTGATCAGTAATGGGAAACCGAGGCTCAGTTTGAGCCTTTTGTAGACTGAATCCCGTGCAGAGAATTTAATTTAGAGGGCTCAGTTGCGTATATCCTAGGAACTATAAGGAACTATCTACTAAGCAGATTAATTCTATAGATAGATACGCAAAGTCATAATTATGGGTTCAATAACTAGAGGGGATCCCAGTCAAAATTAAAATTGTACAAATACTACGAATAACCATTTCTTTAACTTTGTAAAAATTTAAATGTAACAAATCGCTCAGGGAACATAAAAAACAATAAATTGTGATAGGGGCGTAAATGGAAGTGATTTCACGTCGGCTTATGAACTTAAACGGAAAAATCGTGTTAGTAAAAAGCGCGTCATGATGACGCAAGCGTAGATGATTTATGGACTACCGATACCAACTGTAGCCAGTCAACCTCCCAAATCTGCTGGACTAGGGAACGTAAAATGTTCTGCGGCGATAGCGGTAGAAAAAAAGTTAGGTAGCTTAATCGTGTTTATCATGGAGTGAGGATACTGAGGATGTTGCTTTAAATAAATTGCAAATATTGTCGTTCAAAATATTTTTTAAATTGTCGAATTGTTCCTAACTTTCTCAAAGCTTTTTTTGCGATTTATGCCGAAATTCCCTTTCCATTATCTCTTTGTATCACAGTATTGTTTGTTTAAAAATCACCAATAGAATCTATAGGTTTCGTTAATCTTATAAAGTAAACGCTCTTAGCAAAAACATTAAAACTTGCCAAAACGATTTTTTTAAACAACAGAAAAAAATGAATAGGTAAGTAACCAATTCTTGAACAGCGTTCTTAGTTTAGTTTTTAGGGCGCCGTACCCAAAGGGTACAGCCTCCGCTGTCTGTCCGTTTGTCACAGGGCTCTAGCTTTTGAACCGTAATAGGTAGAGACTTCCAATTTTAACTGAATGTGTATTTATATTGCCGCTATTACAACAAATAATAAAAACAAAATAAAGTTAAAAATAAAAGGGGGTCCCCATACAAGAAACATGTTTTATGGCGCCTTTTTGCTCGTTTTTGGTATGGAACCCTTCGTGTGCGAATCCGTCTCGCACTTGGCTGGTTTTCCTATACTATGATACTTACCTCATTTATCTTGCGCTGTTTAGTCAATTAGCCCCGATAATGGCAATATCGAGTCGCGAGGCGTCATCCGTCATTTACGTGATAATGCACGCGAGTGGAGACAACCCTTTCGCTGGATCATCAATCATCCAACTCAACAATGTACTAAGATATCGTTCAAGAGTTGCGAACATACCGTTTATAGCGACAGAAGATGTGCCCCACGTTGGGCGCCATTAATACAATAAATAAATCTTTTATAATGTTTGTTTTTAGGTAGTTTAATTTAGCTTTTAGGTCAAATTAGTTTTCGATGTAGTTTGGACTGCGCACCGAACCAACGCTTCGATCCTAAAAGACCATCAAAGAGATTATCGTTGTCTGTGTAAATACGAATCCTCAAATTCTTCGGGCACATCACTCGTAACGACGATTCCATAGAACGTTTGATGGTTCAAGGGAAAGTCGAGGGCAAAAGATCTCGGGTGCGGTATCCAACACGGTGGACAGACCGCATCAAATATGTGACTAGGGCTTGCAATTCGAATATTCGAATTATTCGAATATTCGGCAAATTTTACTATTCGAATAATACCTGGTAAGGTATTCGAATATTCGAATAATTTTACTACCTATTTAAATTAAATGGAATTTAAATTAAAATGCTAACAAAGGACATAATAAAGAGGGATAAAGTAATCAATTACATGTTTTCAAACTAAATATACCTAAAATAGCGCAGCGTTACTTTTTACGCTATAAAAAACAATGATTAAATTAAAAACTAGAATATTCTCTCTAGGCTGAGCTGCTGCCTGTGGCATGGTCTTCTTTTTGCATGCGTCATTAACTTTCTTAATTGCAAGGACATTTTTTTGGGAGAAGTATGCGCCAGCTCTGGGATCTCTCGAAGCATGGACCAGTCAGTTAAAATTTCTAAAACTAATATCCTCGTGAGGCCCATGAGGGGGTGATGAGCAGGGGAGCATATATGAAATTAGAATTCTATTCTCATCTTAATAACCTCGAAAATTACTTCAGCAAAATATCCTAAATTTAGGAAACCGGCTTTACGAGGATAAACCTACCAATTTAGTTAAAGTACAAAAAAGCGGCGACGGGACAGCTTTATGATTTGGGACTGGTTATACGCTGAACCAGCCTGTTAAGAGGTTGCATGAATGCGGAATTCAGCCAACTAACTACCCACCAGGGCTTGTGGATACGTTGCACCAGCGTGTGCACTGTGTCTACGGAGCTTCCATGTGGCCGGCGCTTCTGTTGCATGAAAGGCCGTCTCGCCTCACCTGATTAACGTCCATGCCACGGAGCATGTGTGGGGTACATGCAAATATTTTACTCCAACTCTTAGACAGATTGCTATTCTCAGTTAACTCGGGTCCAGGTGGTTTAAGTGGGTATGTCTTCTCCTTCTGAGGGGGTGAGTCCGACATAACTCCCCCAAAGGATTTTTTTTTTATGAAATAGGGGGCAAACGAGAAAACGGTCCGGAAACACTGCAGGCGACAATTTATTCCACAGTTCAGTCGTGCGAGGCAGGAAGTTTCTAGCAAAACGCACAATTGTGGACTGCCAACCATCTAAGTGGTGAGGATGGAAATATTGTCGCGTAGGACGATGGCGGAAAGATGCGGCAGGGATCAATCCGAACAATTCCTCGGAGCACTCCCCGTTATACAGACGATAGAAGATGCAGAGCGAGGCTACATCTCTACGCAGTGCCAAGGAGTTGAGCCGATCTGAAATATCTTGGTAGCCGATGATACGATTCGGTCTCCGCTGAATGCGGTCTAGAGGGAGAAGCTGGTACTGGGGAGCCCCAGCCCACAGATGAGAACAGTATTCCATATGTGGACGGACCTGCGCCTTATAAAGCTGTAGGCGGTGGGCCGGAGTGAAGTACTGTCTCGATCTGTTTAGCACACCGAGCTTCTTAGAGTCTAATTTAGCCTTACCCTCTAAATGGCCGCGGAACTGGACTTCACTGATTCTAATAGTGGCTGTGGCAGTTAGGTGGGGGTGCTCTCAAAACGAGGTGATGAAACAAACGTAAGCTTTTTAGCGGTGAAAGTGCAAACCTGTGTCTTCGTAGGGTTGAAACGGACTAGATTAAGTCGACCCCATTCTGAAACTTTTTTTAGGGAAGTTTCAATTTCAGACACAAGTCTGTTACGGCTCTCGATGACGTTATCCCGAGAAATATTGGCGCGGCCGGTGTAGGAGGCATCACCCGTGCTGTCATCTGCATAACCATGAATGCCACAGTGCAAATATTGCAAACAAAGCAATTCCCTCATCTGCCTAGTCGGTTTATAGGTTTTGAGTAAGACTAATTAAGTTTGATTAGTCTTAAGGTAATCGCAGCGTAAAAAATATCTCTTCTAACATGTTTTTCACAAAAAATACTAAGAAAAACGATTTTTTAATAGTTTTTGGTAGTATTCGAATAATATTCGAATTATTCGAATATCTACAAAATCATATTCGAATATTCGAATATTTGAAAAAGTCGAATATTTGCAAGCCCTATATGTGACACATTCCAGCATAAATTTTAACTCTCACTTTTGGCGACATAGAGATACAGTAAACGGCCATAAAGAATGCACATCGATCTTTGGAAAGAGGCAATCGGCTAATTTCGACTTCGTATAGCGATATCTGTGTCGCACACACCATGACGTTTGTTTTGTCAGTCGTGGTTCAAATGCGAGAGAGTGCAGTCGCATATCCAAGTCAATATATAATATAGAGTTGCTAAAACTTTTACAAAATTTTATTTGTACTATGGCTTCTATAGGAAAAAAGTTAAGCCGTTACTTTGCCAGTCACGCGAAATTATCTACAATTTTTGTTTCCCGTGTGGTGTCGGATTAGAATAACACCAACCTTTTCTTCCCGGGGGTGTCGCATGAGTCGACTAAGGGTACAGGGTTAAACCGTGTTGTGGGCGATGGCCTAGCAACTTGTCACCGCAATATTACACTTTTTGTCGATCTTTAAACCCACATTTAAATATGCTAGTAGTATAACATCAGTTGCTAATGCTCAGTCAACCCCTTTTAAGAATATGGGCGTGAATATATGAATATATATATATGTATGTATATTATTTTTCGGTTTTTCCCCAACAAGCAATAATTAAATATAATTACATCGTGTTTTACAGCTCTATATATTCCACGAGAAATCAAAACAAAACAACAATAAAGTACTTAGTTCTAAATTCAAATTCTGATGAACGATTAATCTAATAATTGATGTACATGGAAATTAGCATTCGTTTGTATTCGGAAATGCGATGATTGCCGATGTGCATTCTTTATGGCCGTTTACTGTACATGGCGTCGCATCACAAAAGAAGCTAGTCTCTATTTTTGTCACCATAGCTTCTCTGTTGTACTCTGCTTATATAGTTAAATAAATACGTCTTTCTTTCAATAACCATACGTAAATAGATTTAGCAATAAACTCAAGTTTAACCTATAGGTTACGTAACCTATACGACGTATTATCTACCATAGATGGTAGATAATTACGTCGTATGATACTTACATACAATTGCACGAGCGTTATTTTTTAAAGTGTACATGTTTTGGATTAGTTAAGGGCCGTAACGAAACGGAAAGTTAGTGTCAAATCAATACATTTTCATGATGCAACGGAAAGTAAGACGGTACCTACTTAAAGAATGTTTAATATGTATTTAAACAATAGGTAATTAAACGCTCTTTAAACTTAAAATTACCTAAATCTACGCCAAATAATAATAATGTTAAGCTTTAATAACATAGGATATACCCATGTTAGGCCAAATCATTACTTCGTCCTGTAGAACCGTGAAATAACAATAAAACATTTAACTACGACACGCCTCGCAGCCATCTTTAATGGGCGAAGACACACCGTTTATAATGTAGGTATCTTTTATTACCATAGGGCGAGCGAATGGCCAGAATGATTCCTTTTATAATCTTGAGCTATAAACTATTTAGGCTTGAGCTGGTATCGCGTTTTTCGCGTTGTTCTACTCGTTACTTTCAATAAGAGAGAGAGAGAGAGACGGATTCTAGATGGATATATATTATAAGTTAACTATGTTTTTCATAACGATTCTTTTCAGTGTAATTTATGCTGCTTAGCTCATGCATTTTATTGTATGTTGTTTTCCGTATGGCATGTCTTAACTTTGCATTTTTCGACAGTTTAAATTAAATAGTCAACTTCTTTCCTAGATAAAATATTTAACATTTTTATCAGCTTTTACTTTATAAGTTTACCTTTTTGGTAATAAAAGGAGTTAATTGTTACTGACAATTTCTTTTTTAGGATCTACAAAATCGACTTCTCAGCTAAGCAGTAACTAGGTATATGAATAGTTACTGAAAACGACCTCACGTAAACCTAACCTATACGAGTAGGTACACACCGCACTTTCGACGTGAACTAGTTATTTGATATCGCTTGCACATTATTGTTAATAAATGTTTTACTTACCTTGACAGCTAAAGGTTGAATGTAAATACAAAATTTTTGACCAGCCTAAAATCGTTGAGAACCCGAATAATCCTTAGCGCTTCTTATCGTCGCTCTCCATTCTTGTCAAAAGTCCCCCACCCATCACTACCGCGGTTATATTTCAGAGCATTCCGTATAATGACCGCTGTCATATTACTCCCCTTTATGTGCCCCCAGGATGTAGGCAGTCGTAATAGTAAAATCATCTTAATAACAGATAAAGCCCACTTTTGGGCACTTCCGACGAGGTATTGCACTCGCATAATGTCTTTTGATATGTGTCGGCATTAGTCTACTTAACACCATCCCATTTAATCTTCTTTGCTCGCGTTAATCTTTAATGCTTTGTATTACTGTATTTTATATTAAATGATGCACCAGTCAGTCAGGACTTCTTCTTATCTGTATTAGACTACCTCTATCATGTTACTATGGTATGGCTCATAGAGTTTTACTTTTGCGGTACTTAACTATGTAACACTACTTTTTAAATTATTTAATAATAACTACAGGTTACACAATAAATGTTTCTAATGAGACAATACCTCACGGTCAAATACGCGATACAATTTAAGATATTAGGTATATTGGCAAGTAATCATGATAAACACGTGAACAAAACTCAACTCAACCTTAGTTTAAAAATATTTACGTGAATGACTACATAACACTTAACTGTCGTAAAATGCTCAATCTCGTAAAACTACCTACTTTTTATAAGCAGACACATCAGTATTAGCGACATAAATATGTCAATACATTCACGTCAAATGCTCCATTTATAGTGTATCTAATTTAAAAATGCCCACCTGTCACTTGCCACAATTCAACAGTATGCACACACGTTGTGAAGCCCGAGGATAACTCTATTATTGTGGGTGGGTACAGTTTAAAGCAAAATGGGGCCCTCATCGCAACTAGAAAAATATTTTTTTTTACAAATCTCACCCTAGTGAATGCTTTTAACATTGGGTAACTAGACTAAGAGCTTTGTATACATTAAGTAACGATTTGACTTTATGTAATTCTTTAAATGAGCAATTTTTGTGTACCTAAGAATATTGGTGAAATCTAGTTTTAAACAATATGTACTTTTCTATGTTAATCTAAATCAGCATCATCCTGAAAAAGAAAGTCCATCGGGTGCCCTTAATTAAATGAACATGACAATTGTAGAGTTTGCAAAAAAATTATGAGGTAGGTACATATTTCATATATCAAAAAATTCCGTTGAATGTTCAAATTACAAAGTAACACAAAGTACTTATCTAATTAATATTATTATCAGGGACCGTACTTTTCGTGCCGATGACCGGCAAATGACGTCAACCTACATATAGGCTGATTTAGCTAAGGTTTTATATTGATTTACCGTTACCGTAAATTACCGGTATTGTTTAAGTTATGAATTATTATTTTTTTCTTTCATTGATTGGTGTCAATGGTAGAAGACATTTTGTAAGTAAAACTGTATACTACCTTTACTTTAACGGAAAATTGGAAATATTCATCGGATATGCGATTTGGCACTATACTTATCCGAATACATTATATTCATGCGGTCCATTCTATATCAAAATGCGTTTCTGATTTATTTTCCAATTTCCCGTTTCAATAAATAAGATAACACAGGCAGACACATCTTCATTTATAAAATGGCTTCTACCATTAACGCCAACTAATGAAAGTAGTGATAAAATTAATTCTTAGCTTTTACGATACCGGTAATTTCCGGTAACGACAAATCCATCTAAATCCTAAAGTGAATCATGCTGTATATAGCTTGACGTCATTTTTACGTCATCGGCACGAAAAGTACGGTCCCTGATTATTATTCTCTCATTACTCTCACCTTGATTTCTTGCTTGCTTGATTACAGAATGATGATTTTAGCAACCTACAAAAAATACAGTGCAGCTCTTGTACTACGATAACAAAGCTGGTCAAATTGCGCAGACGGTCGCGAGGGCGGGGGCGAATTTAAAAAATAAAGCCCCTTTCTCTGCTAGGGATAATCATGCGCATTCCCAAGCAACAGCCTACAACACCACGCCAAAGCGACCATTGTAACAATGGGATAAGGACTATGCAATTAGGGGAACATAGTTACATTTTTGACAATTCTTTTCTCAGCACAAGGGCTTTATACGCGCTACGATCACGTGCGACGGCTATTCGGCATGTTCGCCTATTGAGAACTCCTTAATAGTGTGTTGTCAATGTATTTTTTTCGCAGTGGATTACGGTAATGTGCGAATTGGTCTTTTGGGGGTCAAAATAATAAAAGCGTAGCCGCTATGGGCGTCATTCCTTACTGTACTCTTTTTAGTTTTCTAGATAGGCATATATAAAAGGAAACAATGCGGGTAGAAAGAGGAAAAAATATAATAGAAAACCGGAAACGTACCTATTCTCAAATAAAAGCCCACTTGAAAACTTCTTAAAGAATTCTAAGCATGTTAAACACAAAACATTATTACACGGCTATCCCTTATTCCCAATACCGTCCGTACACCTCCGCAAATTGTAATCCTCTTAGAAAACATTTCCAATTTAAAAAGAATTCCAGCTCTTATCCCTCGGAGGGCTCGCGTAAAAAATAAAAGGAAAAACTGCGACACACGGCGGAGGCGTGGAGTGCGCCTCACTTCACCGGCCCCTCGATTCCTTACAGGTCGCTACGTCCGTCGAGAAAGCATCTATTGAAACTCCACTCAGGTCATGTTAGCTATCTATTTAGTATAAAAAGGGTCGAGCATTTCTTGAGATCCTTTTTTTATCCGGCGGAGGCCCCACCCTCGCCCGCTGGGTGGTGCGGGACGACGGTACGATTTTCAATTTTTGCAAAGTATGCTTAACTGTAAGTTTCGTTAACAATACGTTTCTGTTTACGAAGGTCGCGTTGTGCTTGCGAAGTATATAATGAAAAAGAAACGAAAAACAAGATTTCGATTGTCGATAGCTAATGTGTACTGCGATATCTACGGTTTATATTTAAATCTAAGAATAAGACCGAAAACAAAACAACACAATATTACATCCAGTTATGGCCAAACGCGGTGCCCCTCGAAGAACCGAGAAAGTTTTCTCGATTTTTTACCTGAAAATAATAGTACGGCCGCATCCCCACGGCCCCGCCCGCCAATCTAGCATCAGTTCAAATATTTAAAGGGCGGCTGAATTTGATTTCATCCGTTTGAAGCGGCTCTCTCCCGCAATTGGATCACACAAGCGGTTACGACCCGCCTCGGGCGCACCATTTCAGAGTTATTTCACTAAAATCAACTTATCCAAGCAAATTTGATTCCAATAGCCCCTAAGTAAACTTAAAGTAGCTATTTAAGTGCTGTTCCGCAGTCATTTTACGAGGGCCACACATTATTGTTTTGACTCATGAGAATTTTATTTACATAATGTCAATTGAATTCGCCTAGGAAGGTATATACGTTATAGGACGTAGCAAGTTACACGTTAATGTTTTATGAAATATGCTTCACTACTTTCGACCTATTTCAAACTTTCCAAGTTATTCGAGAGGACGTACAAGGCATGATCAAACTTCAAAAATAACTTGGAGCGGGTAGGTGTCGAGATAGTTGGAGTGTGCGAAATTGGGCAGCGGCGCGGCGCGTCTATCTTAGAATAAGAAATACAAAATATCGTAATCCACATAAGACGGTCGCGGCGCCAGGGGATCGGTTAACCCACGTTACGCGACGCTCCCATCGGACGATTCCGACTTTCCACAAAGAAAATACCAATCAAAATTTGATTTACCGCCACCCGCGGCCATACATCAGGCCGCTCTAATCCGCGGAAAGAAAGCCTAAAATCTAAGGGGATCCGGCGAAACTGTCGAATTGAAAATCCTAGTGGCACGAGCCGCGTTTAATATTTATGAGCGAGTAAAAAATACGCGCCGACCTATGAATAAATATTTCGGGAAAACATGGGAGCGTGAATAACAAGTTGCGGTTTCCAAAAACTAACTGCCGGCCAAAATTTAATCTCGATTATCGCATGTGGTGTTTGTTGATAAATGACAAAATTCACGCGAACATGCGGTGTGGTCAATTATGTAGTTTATAATAAGCCATACTTTTAATTGCCTTAACAGCTAAATATTTTGCTGCGTATTGATTTAATTTAGCAACATTCATTTCTCAACTGCTTGCAGGTCATCATAATTGCAGTTTTCTGAAGTCGAATATCTGGTTTAATCGAAAGACCACATGCCCTAATGATATTTAGTTAAACGTTAGTAAGCGTAGATAGACACGTTGATTTACGAAATACGTTCTAAGTAGGTAATTTCATAACATTACGTCGCGTCTATATCGTATTTAACTACTCGCTTTACAAAACATTCAACGATTATGGTTTTGAAATGAGTAGGCTCAGGAATTGTTTATAAAGCTACGGACTCAAACCGATTTAGTATTTGATCCAAATCCACACGTAGCTCACTCACTGCTCATGTAGGTGCGCTCGCATCTCACTCCCACCCCCGTACATCTCATTGCGGATATTATACGACAGTCGCTCAATATTCAGTGGCATATAAAACCGAATAGGACTTTTTGATCAGCCATCACGTAATGGAACCTTCGGTATTACCCAGTAACTTCAGGCGAGATGGAATTTATACGCGATATTAGCATTTGGAATTTCGAAATAGTATAAGTAAGTTACTTGCTTACAAGAAACATAAACGCGTTATTTATTTCTCGATATCCCTATTCGGCCGAGAGTAGATGAAAACGTTTATGAAATCAAGTTTTTACTCCACTTGATAGCAATAACTGTGTTCATTTCCACGCATCTAAATGAGCGTTTCATACTTGTCATATTACGGTTACGTAGTATATCATAGCTGTTTACTAACTGTGTAATAACACTCTACATGAGTTCTTCGGAATTGCAATATACTTGATACAGACATCTGTATTTAACCTAGCTATAGGCACAACCGAAACTTCGGAAAAGCAATAAGAAAATTACGAGCAAGAAACAATAGTGGAGGGTCCCCTACCGTGGGTATTTGCATTGAGATCGATCGGAGGGTCGGAGGAATGTCGCAGGGGGCCCGGGGCCCGGGGGTCACCGTAAGCCGTTTCCGATAAGCCCCGCCGCTATCAGCCGCCGCACTCGCCTGCAGCCCGCGTGACTGGAATAATGCAGCCACCCCAAATTGAAATTATTTTTCTATAACGCATTATTGATGACGAATTTGGGATAGGAGAGTTCTTTCTTGTAAAGATCCGTGTGCTCCGAGTTCAGATTCAATTTGGAAGCAAGTTTGTTGCGTAGGTACGAATTTTTAAGTTTGATATCCAGGCAGGTATTGTGTACCAACATGGTACCAACTAAAGATTCCTAGTTTTGCGTGATTAATGCCTAGGTACTTGTTACTAAATGTCATAAGTTATTTATATCTAGGTATACGTTTTATACGGTTAGCATTTAAATATAAGAAGCTAATCGACAAGTAACTAGGTATACACTATCTGTAGGTAAAATGTTATTGAAATTGGTATCATAGGTAGGATATGCGATATTTACATGATAACGAAACACTGAGGATTTGAAAGCAACCGTACAGTGCAGTGATACCAATTATCACCTCAGTAGCCATGTAAAGGATCAATAAACACTAAGCAGATTGATAGTAATCACAATGAGAGTGAACATTTAATACAACAAAAACTGTTACTGAAGTTAACTAAAACATAAAGCATTATGATAAACTTATGATCTTGGACCATAGAGCCACCATGCAGAAGCGTAAATAGAAATCGACTCGTTCGCTGCACAATAAGCCAATCTAATCAGGACTATGCCCATGCTAAACTTTCAATGATATTCGAAATATCTCGTAGGAAAGTAGTCTATAGAATTATCTACGTTTCAGGTAAGCATCATCTTGCAAACCTCGCACGACACCTGCACTCTAATCGATTACAGCAAAAACCTTCAAGTGTCGAGATCTCAATCTCGCGCTCTCGGGGCCATGATAAATGCGCCTCCTTTTTACGGCTACCCTCGGGTGTCACGCAAAAAATGAATAAGGAAATTTACCTAATGGCCGCGATTCTTTATCCCGGCCCATTGTCGCAGGACAATGCTGTAATGGAGGGATGACGTGAGTGGACTTCGGCTGCCCTTTATTTTATTCCTTTTTACTTTTTAGTAATTTTCTCTTGGGGGTAGTTTTATTGTTGTAGTTTTCGAATTACGAGTTTATTTCTAATTATTTTGTTGTTTATTTGTTGGTACCCGAAGACTTAGAATCGGTCATTTGATTTAGGTTTAATCAGCAGCAATATGTAACAGTTGCAACACAACAGAAAAAGAATTCGTAAGAATTGCTAGTTATAAATAAGTTTTTTGGTTTTTATCGTGAATTTATTGTGACCTAAGGATTTGTGATTTATTGTGTAAGTGATTTGGATACATGAAACTACAAGCTTGTATTATATGTTTCTGAATAAATACATTGATTACAAAGCATAGTAACTTATGTCAGTGTGTCATTTTCTTTTGTAAGTAAGTATTGTCAAGTTTCCAAGTTATTAACTCACTGACGAGCAAATTATTGCTCCTACAAATTATTATTTGAGAAATTATCAAAAAAGGTCTACTAAAGCCAGGTACGTGTGTACCTGGCTTTAGTAGACCTTTTTTGATAATTTCTTGACAATGTCGCGCGCAAATAATATTGCGCTCTTTCCTCGCCTGTGTAAATATGTTTACTGCTGACTTTACCAACAGCCAAAAAAAGAATAACGAGGCTGTGCTACCCTACCATACCGTTGCCGCAACCGCACCTACTTTGAACGTCGACAATTAACTACTTTAATAGGTATTAAAAACCGGCCAAGTGCGAATTGGATTCGCACACGAAGGATTCCGTACCACCATCGAGCAAAAAGACTCCTAAAAACACCTTTCTTGTATTTAAATATTGACCCCTTTTTATTTTTAAATATATTTTGGTTTTAGTTATTGTTGTTATAGCGGCAATAGAAATCCACAATCTGTGCTTATATCAAGCATAGTAACCATTACCATTACTAAAATCAACAAAAAACACAAAAAGAACATGTTTTTTGTATGGGGACCCCTTTAATTCTTGATTTTATTTTGTTTTCATTATTTGATCTTGTTACCTATAGTGAAAATGAGAAATACATACCCTATGAAAATGTTTAGTCTCTATCTATTACGGTTCAAAAGATAGAGCCCTGTCTTTTTCATTTTATTTTGTTTTTATTATTTGTTGTTATAGTAGCAATCTACTAAGATCAAATAATGATCTTAATAGGCAGACTTGAAATTTTCACAGAATGTGTATTTATATTGATAAATACACATTCTGTGAAAATTTCAAGTCTGCCTATTAAGATTCAAAATATAGAGTCCTGTGACGTACGGACAGACAGCGGAGGCTTAGTAATAATGTTCCTTAGGCACCCTTTGGGTACGGAACCCTTAAAAATTATACAACGTGACAGATAGAGATAACCGATGGATACGGTTTTAACATGCTCGAAAAATCTTGTCTCGTTTAGTATTACCTAAGTAGCTTACTTATATACCTCTATATCTCGTTTTATGTTAGGTTACAATTTGAATGATAATTTTTGGTCACTCATATTTTCCTGTTTCAAGTTGGTTTTCCTTAAATCGCGTGACGGATATCGCACGATTTTTTTTCCAAATTTAAAATAAAACTACATAAGTATACCTAGTTCCCATTAAGATCGCGAGTGTCCCTAACAATAAGATATTTTCGGAGCAGCTCTCGTTGTAAAATATACATACCTAGATCTCCCAGATAGAAGTTGTCTAATTAGAGATTACACAGCACAGCATACCTTACACAGACGATTTAAATGATGGGATTTGTATCCTATTGTCTAGTTGTCAATAAGGACCTAGCAATAAGCTACATATGTATATCGTTTATAATATATCATCCTTATTTAAAAGCGAAAAGAGTGACGTTTTCGGGTAAAAGGCACCCGAAAATGTCACACTTTTCAGATTACATGAGCTCTACCATGTTTTTATACTTACAGTAAAAGGATTAAAAATACTTATAGTTACTTATAGGTACTTGCCATGAGAAGCTTTTTTAGTCAAGTGATTTTAACCAATGAATTTTCTTTGCTATTTTATTGCACTTTAGATTCTAGCTCACATCTTTTTATGAAATCCAAATAATTCTAATAAGACAAAAACATACTGCATACCTACATAAACTAAACACCTACTTATCCAACTACAGTACACATAAAAGTATATATATTGCCATATAAACTACTTTCAGATCCTGTAGAATTAGTTTAATAAACTGATGAAAAATTATCTATGCTTTAATGGGTATGGCATACATATGAAAAAAATCTTAAGTTCACTAAAATTACATTGCTGCACATCTAAATAACAAATACAAATATTTAATAATAAGTTAAAATAAAATTAACTCACCTAATATTTCTAAACAATCCAATTTAAATCCATCAACAACTAACCAATCACTATAATATATGTAAATCACTCACAAAATATTTTCAATCTAAAATTAAAGTACATCCCTCAATTGAACAATGAATAAGGCTGCCCTTATTTGCATAAGACAGACAGGTTATTGCTAGCAGGCTTGGAAGGGTACTGAGGAGTCCGTCCGCAGCACCCACCGAACGGTGGCAGAGCGTTCCTCCGGACAAATATATTTTAAATTCTCCAAACCAAGCCCTGTCATTGGTTAACATACCCCATTCCCTTTTGCGCGTGTGCTAAAAAACGAAAGGGTTAAACAACTTACCCCTTTTTTATCAACCCCTGCACAATATTTCTTTTTCTACATTGTTCGCACCCCTACATACAAAATATGTCCATTTGTAAAAAAAAATTAAGCAATCGTTACTTGATAGCCATGAATTCAGTATTGTTTCTAAAGCTTTGTATTGCATAATTATTCAAATCTACAAAAATGTTTATACTTTACTTACCATCATGTGACAATCTTATTTCATTTAACTTAAGTTCTGAATACAGGGACTTACAATATTGTATAGCTCGTCGTTATTAAATAACACTACCTACGACCCTTATCGCTACAATAAAAGGGGTTAAAAATAATAAAACACCATAAATCAAACAATAAAGATGGAAAAAAAACTCCCGCGGTCGTTTCAGCAGTTCCATTTCACGTGTCGAACTTTGACATATGGTGAAATAAATTAAAAATAAAACTATTTTTGATAATATACCAATAAAAATATGGCTCTATTTTGGATTAGACGTTTAATTAATAAATTATAATAATTTCATATAAATTAATATAAGAACTAGACGTTTTCTTTAGTTCCGCTAACTAAACCACGTAGAAAGGGACGTATAGAACGTTCCGCTACACGTTGAGTTTTCATACTTGTGAATCAAAATTATTAAGAAAATCGCTAAGTCTATTTATTGTGTCGTTAATTTTCCTTAAATGACATTTTGGTTAATTATATTGAACAATTAGTTTACATGGTGTGCTTTTGTGCTGTTAGACACAATCAGTTCCTTATATGTAGATTCCTACTACTTAACGAGTTAACGTACAACGGAAACGATTTCTGCTGGCATGTCAATGTCACCCATGTCAATGTCACCCTGACAGCTCAATTGATTTCATATTGATATCATTCATCTTTGGCTGTGATTTGTGGCATTCTTGAGCTAATTAAATTACAAGATAATAATCGGGATAAGTTAAACAATTAATAAAGATGACCCTCTATCACTTTGGCAACTGTCTTGCGCTAGTTTATGCACCATATCATATGGCGTACAAGTTTTCTGGAGTGTAAGTAGCCATTATAGGTTAGGTTGATAGACCAAATGCAGTTTAGTTAAAATAAGAAGTATATTTTTGTTCCAGGTCTGAATATGCGACATTTTCAAAATGCGTGTATGCTGGAGGGCTGTACATCTTCACTCAGTTATGCAAGATGCTGCTACTTGCTACATTCTTCCCTGACTACGATTCAAACCAAGCTGCTGGTGAATATGATGTGTTCCTGGTAAGTAGATGCTAAGCTAGAGCACCACAACTAATGAAAATATGTGTATACCACACATATTTTCGCATATTTGCTTGCACAACATGTGATATGCTTAGATTATCTTAGCAATGTTTTTATATTTGAATAAGATTTCACATTATTTACACATTACTTTGACTTGACTCTTAAATTGATGAATTCCTAGTATAGTGCGTATACTAGTAAGATAGATAGAATTCTTTATCTTAATTTACATGTCATGTCAATTCAACAGAGGATATCTCACTTGGTAATAAACTGGCAAAATTTAATGAATATCTAATAGAATAGTAGCTTACAATTTAACTGTTTATCTCACAAGTGTATACAATATAACTTCTCTTCATATCCTAATACAAGGAAATAGGCGGGGAAACACTTTTAATACTTCACCTTTTAATGCTAATTCCAGGAAATCCTGAAGGCAACCGTTGATCTGGCTGACCTCCTGGGGCTGTACTTTGCTATCAACTCTGTACCCGGCAAGGGCCATGCCAAGATCCTCACTGCGGCTATAGGCTGGGCTAGTGCTGAGGTTTGTTTAATACTAAATAGTCTTATTTTTGACTCAATATAAAAGGATTTGAAAAAAAAATGCATTCAAAAATTTTCCAACTATCTAAAACTAAGGAAATACAACTTAAAAATGTAATTGTAAAAAAACAAGAATAATTGAAAGAAATTGGTCTATAGACAGACAGAGACACAGAAGATATAAAGTTATAACACACTTCTTTTGCATCTGAGGTATAAAAGAAAACTACTTGTGCTGCAGTGACTTGTTCACTAAGCTGTATAATATGCCATCCCGCCATGGTCTAACTAAACACTCTGAAATTGACCTATTTACACTTTGAATAAATATATATACATAAAATAAAGTTGGGTTACACCATTTATAACTCAAGAACGAGTGGACTGATTTTTATGGTTTTTGATATGTTGGGTTTGTCTCTGCCCCGAATAACAGAATAACTATTAAAAAATTCTTAGGCAGAACCAAGTTCGCCGGGACAGCTTATAAAAAATAAAAGCTTGTTATAGTTAATATTGACAACATAATCCCAAACTAAACAATACATGCATAATATATGTATAGATAGAAAACATTTAAAAAAAAGGTTGGATACTAAACTTGATAGTTTCAGGTTTTATCCGGCCTGTCACAGTTATTCTTCATCACTCACTAGTGACGCGGTAGTTCGCGGTGGTGAAATAAGTTAAATGTCTGTTCTTTGCTTCGGCTTAGTTGGATAAAAAGTAAAGTACTTATAGCTTGGCAACTTCGTTGGTGACACTCAGCTGTGAGGCAGCCTCTGTCGGTCGCCGTTCGTTTTGGCGGTAACTTGTGTAAGTAGTTAAGGCTGCACAGAACAAAAAGCACACAGGTGGTTGTCACCCATGAAGTTGCCAAGCTATAGTACTTATGCGTTAACCGGGGTCATAATCTACCTGAACACCAAATTGAATGGAAATTGGTTGGTCAGTAGATTTTGTCTGATGTAACATACGAAAGTTTCAAAAATATTTATGTTTTATTACTTATATTTAACACTGTCCAGTTCTTCTTAGAATCTCTCTTTTTATTACATGTAGAGATTAAATAAATATGAAATACGCCTACAGGTGGTGGTGACCCGCAGTGTGATGCTCTGGGTGGGCGCCAGGGGCTCGGAGTTCGACTGGCGCTACGTCCGCGCGGCGGCCGAGTCCAACGTGGCGCTGCTGCAGCACGCCGCGTCGGCGGCGCTCGTGTGGCTGTGGACGCGCTCCGACCTGCCCCGCAAGCACGCGCCCATCGTCGTTGCGCTGCTCGCGCTGTCGCCCTACAGGTCAGTGCGAGTGCACAGTTTTGTCGGCCGATGAAGACATTTAGACACAGCAATCTTGCCCTCGTCCCCAAAATACCGCTTTTCCAGAATACAATTTTTTTCAAAATACCAGATTCTCGATTTATCAGATTCCCCATATCACATTATAAATTTCACCCGTATACCAACCAGATTTCCAAAATAATACATTCTACAAAATCATTCAATTTCTTGAGTAACCTACGATTTTATAATCTAGTGTAATGGGAATGTGGAAGATCTGATAAATCGAGAATCTGGTATTTTGAAATATGTGGTATTTTGGGAATGCGATATTGTGGGTATGAGGTATGAACGCAATCTCACAGGGCTGTTAAGTATGCGGGTGGAGCGAGGCCGATTTGCATACATCCCCGTGCTTAGTGCTTAGCAACTTACATAACTATCATAGCATTTGTATCTGCACTACTGTCATTGACAACTGTGTCACCAAATAGTATTAGAGCTGGCTAACCAACTGTATGTTTTTAAAGTGTCAGGCTGGTCATATAGTCGAGGTGGCATAGCGTTGCCAGCCGAGCCCAAGCCTATGCGGGCTCCTAATCTAGGTACCTACCACCAGGCTACATGCAAAATTGTTCATTCCTACTTAGAGAACGATCGTAATACCACCCACATGACTGACTTGCAGGGACCATCTTTAGAAACAGAGAAACACAGGAACAGGACAGCAATAAGTGTATTCATTGACACTGACAGAAATAATAAAGGGACATGTTACCAATTATTCCCAATAGATGGCGTTTAAAAATACTAATCTAATTAATTAATACAATATTTTGATTGACAGGGCGCTGCTAGAAGACGCCGTAGGCTCCGTTCTCTCACTGAGCGCGTGGTCACTGCTAGCCTTCCGAGCACTCAACGCTTCTGTGATTGGGCTGACCGCACTGGGCATGTACGCAGTTTTAGCGCAACAGATTGGAATGTGATGTCTTCATTATTCAAATTTAATATAGTCTAATTTATTAACTAAGTAAATGGTGTGTTGAGTACTTTGTGTTTTATTTATTTACAAGATTTTTATTATTGTTGTAATGTTTTATATGCCACACCTAGCCAAGTGTAGACATAAAATGATGTACACAACACGGGAGGTAATATAAAAAGCCATCGATCGCATATTTACGTCCCTCGCTTGCAGCTCGGGCCGCAAACATCTGCGATATCGGCCTTTCTTTGTAATACCACCCTAGTTGTGTAATGTACTATTTTATATGTATGTATGTGTCATTTGGCATTTGCCGCCTTTCCGAGCAGTGATGTGAGAGGTACGTGGTCTATGGGATGGCACTACAGCGCGCTACGCCATCTCCCAAACATACTATAATAGAGTCTGTGTGGAAAGAGAATAGGCGTGGCGAAACTCGGAACTAACCTAACCAGTATGGCCACAGAATAGAAAATACGGCACATACGGTAGAAAAGCATTAACAGCGCCCCCAAAATTAATCCTATTCTCTTTCCGCACAGACTCTACACATGGACGTATTATAATACATGCTATTTATTGATCAGTGCATATCGCCGATATGCACTGATCATCCAAGCATGTTAATTATCTCCGATATTATCGGAGATAATTAACATGCTTTAAAAGCACTTATGGTGTGAAATATCTGTTTTGGAACATAGCCTTGTCAGTGTTTCCAACGTAACACTTTTAGAGCTGATTTTAATAAAGTTTTGTCAGAATTAGCATTAAAATTAAATAGTGAGCATATAGCAAATTTTTATAATTATAACCAATATTTTTATTTACAATCAAGGTCGCGTTTTTTATAAGTTACAGTAATCTGACCACTTTTTGACAGGCGTTATCTGACAAGATTACTTCGTTATGTTTTAAACAACAGTTTTCATCAATGTAAGTTTACTTACTTTTAATATTATTACGTATTCTCATTCATACTTTTATTAAATAAATAACTTTAAAATTATTATAGACTCCTGTATCTAATTAAAAATACGAGTTTACCACATCATTGTTCTCGTGAATATTAGGAGTTGTCTGGAAAGCTGAGTTTATAGTAGGTACCTACTTTATGTGTAGGTATGTTTCCCGCTGGTCCGCTGCTCACTTTGAGCAATCGGCGTAACTTCAAGGTGGCTCTGGCCTAGCGTCCTGGTTCGATCCCAGGCGCTTCGGCCCCCACCTAGTCCTACCCTCTCAAGGTGGACCGGGACTATTGACCTGGTTCGATCCCAGGTGCCCCCGGCGCCCACCTAGTCCGACCCACTTAAGGTGGTCCGGCCAGCGACCTGGTTTGACCCCAGGGAACGCGACGGCCCCCACCAGGTCCGATTTTTGCAACAGTCAGTAAGACATGCAATTTTGTCAGGGTTTAAAAAAATGTGTAGGTATGTAGGGTACCTACTTTATACCAAATCTCAACAAATGATATCCAATAGTTTTAGCGTGATGTGTAAACAAAAAAATCCACAACTTTATTATACACCGTGGGCCCGTACAACCCGACCAACTTTAACCACGTATTCCTGATGGTTTAAATAAATTACGTTATATCAACATAGGTCGAATTTTGTCATTTTACATTAATAGTCTTATGGAACAAAACAAATCAATAAATTCAGTCCCTCGTTATAAACATGTCCTTACTGGACGAAGAGTTATTAAAAAGGAAAAAAAAAGCTAAAATGGAAACGAAAGGTCAATATTTTGGCTTTGTAATCGCTTATCATCTAATACTGCGAAGGTTAATTGCTGTTTAGTTAAAGGATTTTAAAAAATCAGTAAAAGTATCTTAGTCACATTTATTAGGGCTTGTTACACACTTGGGAGTTTTTATTGACGTGATAACGTCTTATAATTTGATGAAGCCGGCTGCACGCACGAAAAAGTGTGACGTCATTTGCCGTTACCTTGCGGGGCCGTTACCTTGCAGGGCCGTTACCTGTCAAATAGGTACTTTATATTATTCCAGCACTAAAGTCGTTAAGACGATAGTTTCTTACAAATTGTTAATAAATTAGCCCTTATTCCCTAAGATACGGCTGTCAAAATCTCTATTGAATGACAAGAGACACTGCTGAGTTTGGCAAAAATCTTTAAATTTAAATAGTGGATGCTGCTTTGGCAGTTCCGTTTTACGCCTGCTTTAATCGTAGTTTAAAAATTATTAAAACAAATCTTTGACATTATATTCGTGGAACGGCAGATATTTACACTGGCCACTTAGCCATCATTTTAGCGTGTCAATGTCATTGTAGCAGCTTATTGGGAAAAAAGTCGAAGTCCAAGTCAAAGTCAAAGTCAAAGTCAAAGTCACAGTCAAAGTTAAAGTCAAAGTCAAAGTCAGTCAAAGTCAATGTCAATTTCAGTCAAAGTCAAAGTCAGGGTCAACGTTATCACGTTCGACTATCGTCAGTAAACCGACTTTACAGACAACCGATTTTTTTTTTAAATTATGAATATCTCGGAAAGTAAGCGTTAATCGACTATACGTCACATAACTTTTTTTACTTCTAATAGTTGTTAGAATCTATGGTTAAAGTTGGTGGGGTTATACGGGCCCACGGTGTATATATGTATTTATTTATTTAAACTTTATTGCACAAATAGGCGCATAAAAGTAGCTTGACCTGGACATAATTCGATAACTCGCTGTTTTTATTATTTTGTCGGCTATTCGTATTAAGTATCGAATATTAATTAGATATATTATGTAAAAAATCCGCGGTCGTAACGTATTTAAAAAAAAACACAAAATATCGTACGCTACCTAACTTTTCTCTAAAAGTAAAATAAATAACCAAAAACCTTGTAAGTATAATTTTGAGGTGCATTTAAATTAAATCACTTAATTGCAAAATTATACAAAAACCTAATTCGCATGTACGTTTTTTTTCACAGTTTTCATCCGATCTCAATATCTAGACAAGCCAAAATGGTAACTGTGATGGCTGTACCTGTTTAAGCTACATTGCGTCTTTTTAGAGATTTTACATCAAAATTAAACATGTAATTTTTACGTTTTAATAATAATGTATTTCACAGTTGTTTAAAAACATAACTGTGATTTTTTTGTTTAGTAATAGGTTTTAGTTTACTATAATCATGTTTTCATCAAAATTATACATGTTAATGTCACGCTTCAGAAATTTAAAATGTAATTCAAAATACGCGCGAACATATCGGGGAGCGAGATGCATGCGGGTGGGTGCGGGGCACGGGCGGAGAGAGCGCGCGGCGTGAGCGGCGAGCGGGTCATAACGAGTTTTGTAGGTACTGACCGCGCCGCGTATTGACAAAAACTCAATATGGAATATCCAAATTGTAGGTTTTTTTGATTTTCGTCCGGATAGCTACCACGGTCTTACCCATTAATCCCCCGCAATAATAATAACAGTGCTTGCGCTGTTGTGTTCCGGTGCGGAGGGTAAGACAGCCGGTGCAATTACTGGCACAAGAGGCATTTCGTCGTAGTCCTCTGGGCTGGCAACGCATCTGCAGTTGTCTTGGTAATGCGGGTGTATATGGGCGAATATTTAAGAGGGTAAAAATTTATGTCTCGCTATGGTAATCCAGACTAGGTACTAAATAATTCCAAAGCCGAAGTAGGTATTTTATTATTTCGTTACTTAGATAAATAAAGCAGATGATGCAAAAACAGCTATGAGCTTGAATCAACCAAAAAAAAGATGTTGAGAAAATTGTGTCTAAAATGGCAATAATAGGCGTGTCCCATTCCCATTTCTTCCAATTTTTGATGTCATAAAAAATAACTATAAGGAATGTTTTAAGTTCTGCATATCAGTATTATACTTAAATAAATAAAGATTGCTTTTCATCAAAAACATGTTCAAAAAGTTTATTACAACTTGCCCAAAAATTTAATCAAAAAATGTTCAAAAAAATAACGTCACTCGGGGAAACACTGTTTTATGTACGATTTTTGCCTATAATAAATCGCAAAAGAAGTGTCATTTGGTGTTCAAGTAACACTTCACCCCGCACTTCAGTAGATCGGCAAACTTCAGAGATGATACACGTCGCGAGATTCGAGTAGTAAGTGTTTCATTTTGATTCTCCAGTTTGTCATCATTATGGTCTCTCACAGTTTTCACCGTATCTTCATAATTTATTTACAGTGGAGTATTATTATATAACCATATCAAAGTACACATGAGACTAACACTATTTAGTGCAATCTTGTCTCGATAATATACCAAATTGTTTTGTAAAGCCGCATTTTCTATAATTTGTCATTATTGGCAACATCATTTTCGGCAACATTGTCAGAGACACCAATGACGACCAATAAATTTATCATAAATATTATTATCAAACCGCGATAAGAATACGATTCCGAAGTACCGTTTGCACAAAAGTACATACAATAAATAAATATAATTATAAGTCAATCTGTAATATCTCCTTAGTTTAAGTGCAGACACTTATAGATACAGTGTGGATAACTGGGACCTCAAGAGACCCGCAAATTTGTCTCACTTAAAGAGGTATTCCACTTACCCAGTGTCTTAGATCCAGGTATAACTAAATATCTGTCTCATTTACAGAGGGTTCTATTGATAGAGGGTAATAAAAGAGGTTATTTCAGTTATAGAGGTGCGATTACTAAATAAAATAAACAATATATATGTATACACATATGTACATGAGTTGTTTAACATCAGAATAGGTATTAAAAATAATATAACTAATCAAACATGTTTTTTATAAACGACACAGATTTCATCGCGGGTCTTTCGACTTTTATTTATAAAGGGATAGGTATTAATTTAATTTTTCACGCAGTGATAAAGATTTAAGCACTCTTTTCTGCATATTTCAATTTAATTTAAACCTTCGTTTCAGCATTCATTATTTATCAATTACCTAAACATCCGGACTATAGAAAAAACAAACTAAAACTTGAGGTAATTTAGGCACAATTACCACGTGCGAAATTCGTAGGCAGGCTAAAAATTTGTAAACAAAACGGAAATTTGTCTGCAATACATTCCGAGTCGGAAAGAAAAAAAAATTGTCGTCTCAGTTACAGAGGTGCCTATAAAATTCAAACAAATACCAATTATAGAGGTAAATAAGACGATAAAATCGAAAGAACTAGGTAATTCCAGATATAGAGGTCTGTTGTGTCCCACTAACAGAGGTCATTTTTATGTCGTCTTACTTACAGAGGCAAATAAGACGATAAAATCGAAAGAACTAATCACAGATATAGAGGTCTGTTGTGTCCCACTAACAGAGGTAATTCAGTGCTTTAGGTGCCGGGACCTCAGCATGAATTCCAGCTATGGAGGTTTCTCACTTATCCAGGTCCCAGTTATCCAGGTTTCACTGTAATACATTTAGAACGTACTTCTTGGTAAATGCTGTGTGTGTGTGTGTGTGTGTGTGTGTGTGTGTTTTATAAAAAAAAATATTATAGTCGACAGTACTCGACAAATATCTCATTATTTTCCACATAATTTTCATGTTATACAATTGTGACCGAACGTAATTATTTACAACGTACATACTTAACACTATTTAGCACACTAATCGTCTATGTTATTTTCTTTGTGCCAGGTGATGATACAGATAGCACTGAAGACAATAGTGTTATGAGGGAATAATTTTCGAAGTAGAATTATTACATTATTTCTATTTTATTTAAGTAGGTGATATAATTAATGTTTTTTTCCCAAGTAGAACTTTTTTGTACTGAAATAAGTATTTTCATTTATATGCACATAACCATTGACAATGTCATTTCAAGTATTCATTCAAAAACGACATATGTGCTCAATCGTATTATAAGCGCGGTTTAATAATAGTAAACAATTAGCTTTGTCTTTTATTTTTGACTGAAACAGGTATGTAAAGTTTCCTGGGGCTATTTGCAATACCGAAGCCTGGTTGTGGTGTAATATATTCAAAACTCGGCTGCTTGCACATAATAGTATATTACTCAACAAGGGTGGTAATACAAAGAAAGGCCGAGGTCACAGAAGTTTGCGGCCCAAGCTGCAAGCGAGAGACGTAAATCTGCGATCGAGGGCTATCTTTATTACCTCCCGTGTTGTGTACGTCATTTTATGTCTACACTACACTTGGCCAGAAAGCGGCTTTTTCCGTACGCGCAGCGCTTAGAGCTCCAAATAACCCTACGAGATAATCAGTATTGTCGTAACTGTTTAAGCAAAGCATAAGTTTATAATATTGTCTTCGGTTTTCGAGATATTCACTCATTGTACTAAAACAACTTAAACTGATTAAAACGCGTATATTACTACATTGTTAAGGTCCCTTTTTAAAGGGGACTTAAAAAATGTAGCACATAAGTAAGTAACTAGGGATGTAACGATACATAGTTTTGCCGATACGATACCGATATATTGTAGTTAATATCGGCGATACCGATACCGATACCGATATCTTAGCTAAATAATGAAGTATGAAATTCAGATATATGTATGTCCTTATTATAACTAAAACTTGGCTATGTAATATAGCCTATATTTAACAGAGAGTCAACCTTGAAGGTGTAAAGTAAAAATAAATAAATTGTCGACTCAAAATTCATTTTTTTTATTAAGAACCAAAGATTTAATTAATATAGTAATTATCATTGCACAAGGTATAATATGTAATAGACCAATACATAAATTAAGTCAGAAATTGAAATTACTTTTTGCAGATATTTTTCATACAAATATTCTTTTCGCGCTCTTCAAATATCGGTTGTATATTATCGGCGATACCGATATATCGGTATCGGTATCGGTACATCCCTATAAGTAACCATAAAATGTATGAAAATATAAATTTGTATGCTAAATTGACCCCTATAACAAAGTGACCGTATGGGCACTATGTTGTATGGGTCAACTTTAAATTTTAGGAAGTTACGACAAATTTTAATCATCTCATGACTTTTTTATTTGAAGTGTTATCAAAATTTCAATAGAACAGATAGACAGAAAAGAAATACCTACTGATTCCAATAGTGTATTTAGTGTGCTTACGACAAAATGTCCCTTACGAAATTTGAAATTTCCAGTGTTGATGTATTCAAATTTTATTTTAGTCGTCCATATGATAAACCATAACAACAAAAAAAAAACACTTAAATCAATATACATCAGACCTGATTCTCAGGTGAAAATCATTGTTGGCAACGAGCCGTCCTTATTTTCTACAAAAACGTCATTATTATCATAAGGAGTCATTATCAGAAACACCATTTTAAACAAAAAAGTAAATATAATGAAAATTAATGGGTTTTGTTCCGTGCCTTTATGATAAAACTTTATGTTTTTCATGTATGTATACATGTGGTTTAATAAAGATGCTCTGTCGCGGGATTTGTAAAATAGTCATTTTTTTGGTCAAGAATAATGTTTTGAGGAGAACCGCCCGCATAGGCAGTGGTGATCACTTACCATCAGGTGACCCACATGCTTGTTTGCCAGCTTATAAAGTATAAAAAAACTAACATTCGACCCATTTTTAACCCCCTTAGTAAACGTCACCCGTTTAGTAACAATCTTATATTAAACATCTTGTGTGTTAAAAAAGAATCTATATACAAACTTTCAAATCTCCAAATGAACGAGTTTCATACAACCGTTCAACCCCTATATCACCCCTTAAGGGTTAAATTTCGAAAAAGCCTTCCTTAGCACATGTTTACGTACTTTGTAGAATATCATGTTCCAATTTTCAGACTTATATATCTTCAGCGGTTCAAGCTGTGCGCTGTCATTATTATTTAAATAATTCTGTACAGAAAACTGAGAGCTTACAAATAGGTAAATGTGATTCCACGACATTCATAATTATATCTCATCTATAAACAGTCTCTTTATCTTTATTATCGATCAAAAGAAGACAATATTTCAAACAATCTCTGCCTCCGCCCTAGTTGAACCGTGGTGCATGTGGTTATAAAAGTTTGACGATCGTTGACTATAAAAGAATGAATGTGACGACTTATACCTACCTACACGAGTATCGCCCGCGACGCGCAGTCTCGCGACGCACGGCCGGAATTGAGGCACAATGAAATGACGACCTTCGAGCGCCAGAAATAACGTCCATATTGAAACGTAACTAAGAAAAAAAATCAATTAATGAATAAACGCGGACACTTTCTGTTTAATTTATTTTTTATTGTACTAATAATATGTTGACGGCAAAAAGTAAACACTTTTGAAGTAGTTATGTATTAGGGCTATCCAAAAATTACCAATATTTGAGACTTTACAGATCCGTAAAGACAATTTGTATAAGTTTTAATAATTTATCAACTCACATAATATAGTATGTAAAATAAATTGGCGAATTACAGTTATCTATAATTTCTGATAAGATAAGCCAGAAAACGTGAAACTTACTGAACCTTCTTTATTAATGACAGTCGCGATCGGTTAATTAGTATAATTTTGATTACTTTAACTGGGATGCAAGCGTCATATCGTAATAGAGGTACTTTTAAAAAGTTATGTATTACGCTGTACTCATAAAATAATAATATGATGAAAATTTAGTTTTTTGGTTATTTTACACTGACGCGGAACCCTAAAATGTTTAGTTCTATTTATTTTAACTATTACTAACAATACTTTATACCACACAAAAAGAAAATTACAGTTATCGAATTATGTCCAGGTTAAGGTAATTTGCTTGGTCTAAAAAGAAAACTCATCATACAAAAGGCGCACTTAATGCCATAGAGCATTCTCTACCAGTTAACCTTAGGGCAAAGCAGATAGCTGTATTAATAGATCCATAACTATATGTATAAGAAAGAACAAACAAGAACTTGAGGAACAACATACTCTACATTATTTTTGACGTGATAACGTCTTATAATTCGATGGAGCCGGCTGCACACACGAAAAAGTGTGACGTCATTTGCCGTTACCTTGCGGGGCCGTTACCTTGCAGGGCCGTTACCTGTCAAATAGGTACTTTAAATTATTCCAGCACTTATGTCGTTAAGACAATAGTTTCTTACAAATTGTTAATAAATTAGCCTTTATTCCCTAAGATACGGCTGTCAAAATCTCTATTGAATGATAAGAGACACTGCTGAGTTTGGCAAAAAGCTTTAAATTTAAATAGTGGATGCTGCTTTGACAGTTCCGTTTTACGCCTGCTTTAATCGTAGTTTAAAAATTATTAAAACAAATCTTTGACATTATATTCGTGGAACGGCAGATATTTACACTGGCCACTTAGCCATCATTTTAGCGTGTCAATGTCATTGTAGCAGCTTATTGGGAAAAAAGTCGAAGTCGAAGTCGAAGTCAAAGTCAAAGTCAAAGTCAGGGTCAAGGTCAACGTTATCACGTTCGACTATCGTCAGTAAACCGACTTTACAGACAACCGATTTTTTTTGAAATCTATCTGAAACTTAGGAAGTAATAGTCAATAACAAAATGGTCGGAATTGCTGAAGTCGAAAAATTAAAATTAGCATAAAAGTTTATGAAAATTCTTGCTCTTTACGCACTTAAACGGTTACATGCAAAATTAAGTTTTAGTACATTTTTACTAATACAGTCACCAAATACAATACTTGGGATTTGACTTTCTTTTTTTATAGTTTACCTCTATTGGATCTGCTAAATGACGATAATTATGCAATGATGATGATAATACTGATTTAATGGTGATAATCATTTGATGTTAGTTATAATATATGGTGATAACAATTATGTCGGTTTGATGTTGATTATTCAATTGGCTCCTTTCTGTTTTTTTTGCACTTTTTCTTACACTGTATTAGCTCAAAGTAGATTCTAGAGTTGGCAACACTAAGGCTTGCATGCTTTTATGCATATTTTATTTTATCTATGGCAACTTGGCAAGCCTTTTTTTTTTGTAGCTTTGCTAATTTGCTATAGCTGTCAAATGGGTCAAATGTAAATCAAGGCTGACTGGTTTAGTTGTTTTGCAAATTTGTTTCCTTTTGCCATATTCGTTTTTACGACTGTGCTCTTAGAAGCATAGTAACTATACTTATCAAATTGTAGTGTTGTCATCACGTGAGTGTTAGAATCATGTGTATTGTATGATCGCGAAGGTTTCAAGTGAAAATATGATGCTGCTGGCCGTGTCGTTGTTGCTCCTGGGGTCCTCCGCCGTTGGAGATCATAGGATACGATGTGGGTTGAACGACGACATTGGTACCAGGATTGAAGAGACTGAGGGCGGTATAGAGGGACGCTACACGGTGGAATGGTGCTCGCAGGTTCCCGATGCCGCGACGTATTGGGATCTAAAATTGGAGTATCCAGTTAATAATAACTCGAAACTATGCCTTAAAGACAATACTACCGATCCGAGGCGGCCAAGTACGAGCGTTACGAGGGTGCATTCTAGTCTCACCATAGACATACGTGATAAATCTGAATGTAACATTGTAAGTATGGTTTTGTAATATACTACTAACAACTGCTGAAATGATAGTGCTATCACAAAGACTCGTAATATCAGAAGAATACTGTGATTACATGAGCAGGTTATCATTTTCTTGATTATACAGGGTTACAAATTTATTCACTTGCTAGCACCAAGTCACCTTAATTTAGTTTTGATTATACATGGTTCATTCTATTTGATGCAATAAATTCATCCTACTGCAAATCCAATCCTTCTGAACTACAATTTCTGACTCTTATTTATAATCAGACAAAACTTTGCAAAAGCAAATTAAGTTCTAAAACCATGACTTAAGTATGGGTGTATTTTTAAAAATGCTAAAGTAAAGTTAGGGCCAATCACAGAGTGGCAAAATAGTACATTACACAACTAGGGTGGTAATACAAAGAAAGACCGAGATCTCGGATGCTTGCGGCCCGAGCTGCAAGTGAGGGACATAATATGCGATCAAGGGCTTTCTTCATTACCTCCCGTGTTGTGTACATCATTTTATGTCTACACTTGACCAGAAATCGCCTTTTTCCATACGCGCAGCGTGCGGAAAAGGTCACTTTATGGCCAGGTGTGGCATAATAATATATTACACACCTAGACTAGTAAAATTAAGAATGACCATGATTACAGGTGCTTGTGGCCTCAACTGTAGCTCATAAATATGCAATCTGGGGGTTTTCTTTATTTTATCTTCTGGTTTGTACATAGTTTAATGTCTTCCCTTGGCCAGATAGTGGGATTTTCTGTCTGCATACGGGCCTCTTACAGCATCGGGTGATATACAATTTTTATTACTGTGGCACATTTGAGGCTTTACGGTACCCTTGACTGCATATTGATGCTCTTGACTGTATAATGGTTATTGTCTCTCTGCTGCCCCTGTCAATCACTAGGACTTGTTTATGAAAGCTAGATTGTTCTACAGAAGACTACATTATTTGACATGCATGTACTGCATAACATTCTAGCTCTGTTAATGACAGTCAGTATGGAATTATGTTGAGCAAAACAATATCTGTCAGTTTTCTATAGGACATAGTTACTGGTTTATTCATAGTTCAGCTATGGATAACTCCATTTGTTTCAAGAAGTATTAGTTATATGTTAATACACTTGGTGGTATAATATATTTAAATCGGGTTTGAGCAGGATATGAATTCTTACATAATCGGTGTCCAATAGTATAATCTGCTGTCCCCAAGTGGCTCCAGAATACATCTAATGATGAACTATTTTATTTCCTTTCAAATTTTAGAGGTAAATGGAGGAACAGGTTTCACTGTACTAATCAGTTGTTAGTGTATCAATCAGTGGGTTGAAATCATCATTTTTGCTTATTTAATTGAATGCAATAAAGTGACACAATTAGCATAGTGGGAGTGAGACCACCTATGAATAAAAATAAAATAAAATAATTTATTTCTGTAAGTAGTCCCTCAAGGGCTCTTTTACATGTCTTTCTTACATTCTTTTTTCCTTTTCTTTTGGCGCTTCGGGTAACGACCTTCTGGTGAGAAGAAGCGCCGGAAGAAACTCACCAGTTTCTCTTTTCATACATGAGATTTCATTAATATATTACATTAACTTAAAAACTACATTTATAGAGATGTAAAAGGTCTCTCTATGCGTCCAAACAAGACAAATAAAAAATAGAAAATAAATTGATACTAAAATTAATGGAGATGTAAAGAGTCTCCGTTGTCAAAATATTATGTTTTCGAGGTGTAAAGGATCTCCAAACGTCAAAATACAAATTGAGAATACTTATTTACTAAATATCTTACAGAAATGTAAAAAAATCTGTGACTCACATGATGTAACTATGAAGCTAGAGGTCCCAGGTTTGAACCCTGGTAAGGGCAAATATTTATCAGATGAGCTCATAAATACTTAAATAGATTGAAAACATCCATGACTGGAGAACAAATACGCTCATCACATAAATATTTGCCCTTGGCAGGATTTGAACCAGGGACCTCTAGCTTTGTCGGCAGTGTCACTTCCACTAAGCCAAACGTGTCCTATTATGTATGATAATATAATATGTATCCCATCAAAAACATTACATGTAAAAAGATGCAAGTCTCGCAACGCAGTTCTCCTACAACAAAAAAGTTTTGAAATGTAATGTTAAACCAAGTCAGTACCGGGGGGTGTCAACAGAACTCGATTTCCACCGACTTGCCTATTATTTAACCCTTTAACATTACATCTCAAAACTTTTTTGCTGCAGGAGAACTGCGTTGCGAGACTTGCATCTTTTTTTAGATGTAATGTTTATGATGGGATCTCATTTCCTTGTGTAAATGGTTTTCCTTTATTTATTACATTCCAATCCATTCTATTTCCCATTTGAACTACAAAAGTAACTTTGTAATCGCATGTATTTGTATAGGATTACAAACTTACGTATGCAGTTTGTATTGAAATTTTTAGGTTTTGCATGACTTGATAAGCTAGAAACTAATTATGTTTAAAAATTGAAACTTGTGGGTCTGCTAGAAATATCGTAGAATTATGATGATCAGTCAGTCAGAGACAAAACTAAGGAACTTTGACGTGCCATAGTTCTTTAACTACATGTTCAAATTGAATGTTATTGAGAATATATTTAAGTCTTATTATTATGCCCTATACATCCCTGAAAATTCAGGGTTCTAGTTTTATTAGCCAGCACAAAATTACGGGAGGCTGAAAATGGCCTGAATGGCTTCGAGAAAAGGATGTTACGGCCGTGCCTTTGTTTTGCTCGACTTGGCGATACGATACAGATACAAATGTTACACGCTTAGTGGCGTAATAAAGAATGTCCTAGATGATAGGTAATTAAGTGTCATAGGCGAGGGCCATAAATACATAATTTTCGTCATTTAGGTTTTATAGCGAGCCGTAAATGGGAGTTACTAACTAGGGGTAACTTGAAAAAAATGCTACGCTACTACTATGCTATTGTCACTATTTTTGTTATAATAAAACCATAAACTTCTACTATGTTGATTCAATGCATATGTTTATATAACAACTGCTAGTACCTATATCTCTTTTCCGCTGTTGTGTCGTGAAGGCCCTGTGACCTTGAACTTGTGACATCACGCGCGTACGAACGTTGCGTGCGTTGTTTACTTAACTATGTGATTTGTTATGACAACTCTATTGTAATTGTTTCTATTCAATCAAACAAAAATACCTAAGGAGCATCCACATTCATAATAGGTACCTACCTACTGTTAGGTAGGCAATGACACGCTACGGCCCGAATCGATTTTAAAATAATTAGATAAAATTGTAGAGAAATAAAACAAATATTTTTTCCTATAAATCTAAAATTAAATAAATAACTTAAATTAAAATTTTGATAAGTAATGGTTGTCTTTCAGTTTTCAGAAATAACTATCGATTTTGAAAATATCGATAGATGTCTGTCCCCTTAATAAAACGTTCGCATCGAGCCTCAGACCCCAGACCCATCGGCGACCAGACGTTGAAAAGAATGATATTGATATATTGAATTGGTAATCCTTTTTGGAATAGTACTCTTAAACACTGATCTCCAGAAATGCAGCCCAAAAAAATACCGTTCATTTTTTAAAGATAGTTCAATATCATTCGACGAGCTAGGTCGTTTTCATTCCATTTACATGGTTCCAAGAGTTTCGAGATTCTTCCAAGTTGTAAATCAAATCCATTTAGGCTTGTATTTGATATATTTCCTCATTATTGCAGACATGCCTCTCGGTGCCTCTGGACCTTCTGTTCTCGAGTTGCTACAAGATAGTCCACAAGCTCTGGAATCCCACGCGCACGTTTACTCCGGAGTCTGCATTTCAGCGCGTCACGAACAAGTTCTACAGCATTGAAGCGTTTAGTAAGCTACGGCCCATCTATACCATCGAGAAGGATACGTGAGTATACATCTACACCTATAGCTAGTGATTCTGTGGACTGTAGACCTCGCGAGTCTGTCAAGCTCCATGCTTCCGCCATTTTGAAAATTTTCCAAAAAGTGAATTGACATAAAAATATATAATTATAGAACGTTCTCACAAAATTTACAAAAATCGGTTGAGAAATACGACCTAAAACAGCATGACAACCGGGCAGACATACGAAATGTTTGCCCAAGCTGAAACGGAGACGCAGTCGTGCATTTGAGATTTTTCAAAAACGGGAGTGTAAAATAGGTTTTGAAATTTTTGTCGGCTCGTTTCTTTGATCACGCGAAAACTAGTGCACCGATTTTCTTGGAATTTAGCGTACAGGTTGATTATGACCTCGCCAATGGAAATATATGATACTTTTTACCCAACTACAGCGAAGCACAAAAGAGAGACATTTAACTTATTTCACCTTCGCAAAACGAAGTTGCGGGCATCCTCTTGCATACTATATGCACTGAAATCTCCCAATTGTGAAGAACTAGGAATCCACTCTGTGTTTCCCCCGAGTAATTAAGAAATTGTAAATATCAAAAATTCCTAAAATATTACTGATTAGGGATGCTTAAAAAAATAATGTTATTATCTATAGCAGTGGTGGGCAAAGTTTCTTCATTGAGGGCCAGTAAATATAAGAACTTTCAGAGGAGGGCCAGATTTATAGCAAAAATTAATGTTGCTTTAAAATAAAAAACAAAATAAAATATATAAATAATAAATAAATATTAGGGGACAATCTTACACAAATCGAACTAGCCCCATAGTAAGCTCAATAAGGCTTGTGTTATGGATACTAGACGACGATATATTTAATAGATACATACATACAAATACTTAAATACATAGAAAACATCCATCCATTATCGCGGGCCATATTATACTACTTATTTCAATGCACCGTCGGCGGACCCTTATACCCTCCCGCGGACCGGAGATGGCCCACCACTGATCTATAGGATAAGTAGCCGATATCATGTACACATTTATAATAGACGCGGAACATTTACAAGAAACAAAAATTTATTTGGGACCATTTTGGAAGGTATAATAGATCATGGTACAACCTATGCTACGTTGATCAAGTAACGAAAAGGTATCACGAGGTCAAGGACCCGGCGTAACTCTCTTTTCCATTTCTGGAAAATACTCTAATCTACAGTCAAGAGTTTATGATAATATACTCTAAAATTAAAGATAAAAACCGGTCAAGTGCGAGTCTGATTCACACACGAAGGGTTCTGTACCACCATCGAGTAAAAAGACGCCAAACAAAACACGTTTCTTCTATGAGGACTCAGTGGCGTGGCGTTCATAGAACCCGATTCCCACCGGCTTGCCTATTTTTTAAAGCATGTGACCGGAGTACTTCTCCTAAAGAAACAATAATTCAAATCTGCTCCGGCTTTACCAACAATATATTTGACGTCACGCTGCTGATGGAGACCCACTATTACTTTTAACTTTATCTTGTTTTTATTATATGGTGCTATAACCGCAATAGAAATACACATTCTGTGAATATATCAAGTCTCTACCTATTAAGGTTCAAAAGATAGAGCCCTTTGACAGACGGACGGACAGGACGGATAGGACGGAGGCTTAGTAATAGGGTTCCGTCCGGCACCCTTTGGTTACAGAACCCTAAAAATGAATAGACATCTCAAATAGTAAAGACTACCACTTACATGGATAATCTATTGTAATTCAAATTGAACCTAAACCAAATTATAATGAATACAATTGGGTTTTACCCTTTTGTTTAGCATAAAACGGTAGCATGTGTTTGGGTTCTTGCAGTGACTAATAATATTAATTTGCCTATTTCAAATGCTCTATTATTTCTATTAGTATTTGACTTTTGATACCGAATTCGCTTTCTTTTCCAAATAAACATTTACGCGGGAAGAAATTCCCACTTCCTGGCCGGGGAACAAGTAGAGTTGTGTACCTACACCCTACAGGCATTAATAAAGAAAGCCCCAAATCGCACCTGTGGCTCGAGCCCAGAGCTGTGATTTGAATCATGTCACCGCCCTAGCTGTTCGCACCGTGGGTCGGCCCCCACAAGATGGTCTGATGACCATCGTCGACTGCTTAAGGTCGCGGGAATTCGATGGAGACAAAAAGCGCGTAACCGTTAATTGTAGAAGTCTTTGTGGGAGCCCTAAGTTCAGCAATGGGCGTCTCAAGTTTGAAATTATTAGGTTTGTAATATACTTAATACTATCTATAATACCTCTGATCGATCCGGCTGTTCCAATAATAATAACCAAAACTAATACGAGTATAATAAATCTAAATAAAATATGAGTTTGTTTATTTATTTTTGTTGAGTTTTACGACTAACCTATTGGGGCAATTGGTAAAATTTGGCACGCATTCGGGTTATGAACATAAGCTGTGATATTCTATTTTTGTAAAGTTCCGTTCCCGTGCGATAAGCATAAATAGTATATGCCAAGTAGCTCAAAAACCAGTAGGTATTATTTAATTTATCCAATTTACCAACTTCTGAGTAACTTAAAAAGTCTTAAGCGATGCGGTTTAATTCTAAATCATCAGCTATTTGATAAAGTTTGATAAAAATCGGTTTAGAAGAACCTGTTGAAAGAGCTGTTCCAATTTCCAAAATTTGAAACAGCAAATATAAGGGATTAAGCAAAATAAAACCGTTTAAAAAATCATATTGGTCTTCAGGAGCTGAGTATGCCACCCAGCATCACGTAAACATACACATTTTATACGGCATTTTGCCGTCGAAATACGAGTAACATTAATCATGATGAGGTCACGTTAGCTCGTCACATCACCATTTTCGGATGAATCTCCCGATTCTACCAACACTGCGTTCCTCTCTGCATAGGGTAAAGCTGACGTTTATTGTAGACTGCGACATGAATTATCCACTAAATGTGCGTAAGAGTTGTGGTTAACTATTAAAGTCTATTGAATAGGGTTTTCCAGACCCAGGCTTCTTTGCCCTAGAAATAAATAGTATTTTTTCGTCACTCTGGGCCGTATAAATAGTATTTACCCGCCAATTTGCGACCTAGACAGCTCTAGGTTTCTAATGTATTCTACGGTTTCATTGTTATTATTTATAAGTTCAATAAATACCTAAGAATTTTGAAGCTTGAGTTCTAATAACGTTTCATCTTAGTACGTTTGTTACGGCCAAGAAAAAACTTGAATTTCAAGGGGATTCAATGGTTTTAATTTAATAGAGGATAAAAGCTTGTACGAGAGCTCAGATTTTGCCGTTTGGGAATCCTATGGGGCAAGTAAAAGTATGCAAATGTACCACTGAGCCTTCCCCGGTGTTTAATATAATATGTATGTATGAGAAACTTGATGTTAGACCGGTTTTACTTTGGATTAGGTTCGTGGACCGGTTTGTATTTGCGATTAATTTTAGCGACAGACCTGCGCCGGAGACTGTTTATACAAACAATAAATTAGACTTATGTTTTTTATTATAATAAAATTAGACTTAAGACGTAAGTAATCAACCCTATTACTAACCCTCCGCTGTCTGTCCGTCTGTCACAGCTTTAGAACCGTAATAGGCAGAGACTTCACATTTTCATAGAATCTGTATTTCTATTGTAGCTATAACAACTAATAATAAAAACAAAATAATAGTATTTTATGCAACAGTTGTATAAGAAGGTTCAAAAAATGCGAATTGCGTGAGTTGCGATACGAGCCGCGAATGCGGCGAGTATCGCAAATAGAGACGCAATGAGCGTTTTTTGACTTAATTATACAACGTTGCATACAATACTTTTTCTACGACAGGTTTTAAAATTATAAAATACAAACAAGGCATAACCTGCAAAGAAGGCAAATATGACGTATGACTGTCAGTATGTGTCTATGGTAAACTTTTAATTTTTTAAATGAAGTTGACACG
Source organism: Eudemis profundana (assembly GCA_947034925.1). Lineage (NCBI taxonomy): Eukaryota > Metazoa > Arthropoda > Insecta > Lepidoptera > Tortricidae > Eudemis > Eudemis profundana. Next base: position 18,648,651 of record OX344796.1, on the reverse strand, counting down.
CAGTGAATATATTAAAAATACTTTTGTTTTTATGTTGGCATCAATGAATTTAGTTCAGAAAGTTTTGTTTTTCTTAAAAGCCGTAGGATTTTAATTGTTTGTTAAGTTGGTAGTTGTGCATTTTTACCGTAAAGTTAAAATTGAGCGCTTAATCCTTGACCTCAGTTTAACCTAGATTTAGAAGTCTGTGGTTGCTAGCAATAACGTAAAGTGGCTATAACGACACTAGTGCTGTTATGGGGAATAGAGTATAGACTTCTCTGAACTCATATTATATATGTTCTTATATTAGTGTTCGTGACCAAGTAAAAGACAGATAACAGTACAGGAGTAGAAAAAATGGAAAACAAAAGAGGGTCCCCAAACAAGAAACGTGTTTTTAGCGTTTTATATAATAGGTAGATACCTACTTGATATAATCATGCATGGAATAGTCTATTGCCGCTATAACCACTAATATTAAAAATAAAAGTGGGTCCCTGAACAAGAAACGTGTTTTTTGGCGTATTTTTGCTTGATTTTAAGCACTTGCAAGCTGTCCATAATCTTAATTTAATCACCGACTGGTATAAATGAGCTGTCATCATTCCTACACTGTCATAGTTGACATAACTTTTGACTACCTCAAAAGTGTCTTTTAAAATGGTCATCAACTCAATACGAATTTATTTTGTATGAAAAGTAAAAAAAGATTTTTTTTCCAATTTAATAAAAAGCTCTATAGATAATTTTTTTACGATTATACTATATTACATATTTAGTAGAAGGATGCTTTTGCATGGATCAGTAAACACATTATGTATAAGCGAATTAAATGCTGCTTAGTAAATTAAAGAAAAAACAGTGATATGAGTAGCAGTGGACCCCTTGCAATCAAGTCTTGGAACCCACTTTAAGAAACCCTATTTAGCGCACCGAGAGTTCCGTAAAACTCGTCAGTAGATACGTGGATAATTAAAGATAAACTGTATGGTGGGACAAACTTAACTTTGCTCTTGAAAAACTGTTGTCCCTATACATCGACATATTATGTCGCGGTTAGTTTAGTAGGAGCAAATAAATTTGTCTTACATATTTTGCGAATTTGTCAAAAACGCTGCAAGTTAGGAAAACCGTTTTATTTTTCCTGTAATATTTAGGATGGTATTAATAATCGGTAATTATTACAGTTTTTTCTATTCAGTAACTTCGGAGATAATAGGGGGAATGGTATTTTTTTAACGTTTTTTGTCTTAAATCAAGAAAAAGCAAAATAGTTTTGGAATCTACACACATCCTTTCATTTGATATACCACTCAATATAATAGCTTTACTTTTGATTTGAGACATCCCATTTCGATCCCCTTTAAAAAAAACTAAAAAAGGTATAAGATTTTTTTTCTGTCCAATAGGTTTGGGCTAGCGATTTTTAACACTGTTTCAAATTTCAAGTCGATAGCATCAGTAGATCCTGAGATACCTTGCTGTGACAGACAGACAGACAAACAGACAGAGTCGCACCATAAGGGTTCCTTTTTGCCATTTTGGTACGGAACCCTACGGTACCTTTCGGACAGAATATTGACAGGTAATTTGTTTCAAAAACTGTAAAGTGACTACCAAAACTTTCTCAATGCCCTACGGAAAACATTCATCAATGGTACCTAATCGTGACCATTGGCCGTATATTTATTTAGTTATTAAAATGTATACCGATCAAAAAGGTTTGATACCAATATCCAAGCCGAGTTTGTGCTTAACGTTTTCCTCTTAAATTATTTTCGTCTTGATAAGTTGCACCAACTCGCCCAGTATGATTTCAATATCAATACCTACCTTTTTTTGAATACCGAACATGGGACATGGGATGATAATGATGCTAAACAATCGGAGGTTAAGTTGTACGAAAATAAGTTGTCTAGAGGTTACGACACGCGTCATTGTTTGGATTAACAATGAAGCTTGATAATATTATTAACTTATTGAAAACAATATTGTAATGGTTTTTATTTCATTTTCCCAATGTTTTCTTCATAGTGAATTTTTAACTTATCCTTAGCCTATAAGCAGGGCAAGGCCCTGTCCATTAAATCTCCACTTCATTTTAAACTTTATCAAATTATTAGTTACCTAGGGCGGTAAAACAAAGAATGTCTCAGATCACAGGTATTTGACGCCCTAGCCGAAGGCAAGGGCGAGAAATATGCGATCTGAGGCTTTATTTATTACAGCCCGTGGTAAGTATAAAATGTTACGTCTGCCCAGGCCAGGAAGTGGGATTTTCCGCACGCGTAGCGGGCGGTATATAATTGCCACTTTATGGCCAGGTGTGACGTTATAGTGCATTACATAACTAGGGTGGTAATACAAAGAAAGGCCGAGATCGCAGAAGTTTGAGGCCCGAGTTGCAAGCGAGGGACGTAAATATGCGATCGAGGGCTTTCTTTATTACCTCCCGTGTTGTGTACATCATTTTATGTCTACACTTGGCCAGAAAGCGGCTTTTTCCGTAAGCGCAGCGTGCGGAAAAAGTCACCTTATGGCCAGGTGTGGCATAAAATAGTTCTTTAAGTTGTATGAGTAAGGATTAGCTTGTAAATAATTATTCTCATGGTACGAGTATATCACCTAAGAGGAGAGAGTGGGCTTATTTCAAAGCAGTATAATTTCTCAGAGAGACGTAGTTTTAACAGGTTACTATGTACGAGTAGGTACTATTAACAAACATGCACCCATATAACACAACGAATTTAATGAACAGGTATGATTTAGCCTACAAATTATTATAAATATTCTCGATAAAGGCTTGAGAAAGCGTTCATTTTAAACAGATACGGGAAAACATGCCCTAGATTTCAAGGTGTTAGCATATAATGTAGTGACTGCGAAAACGACAGAGACGTCAGTCGTCTATGCGGCCAAGGCAATTTAAATGCGTTACTTACATTATCAGAAGCCTAAGATATAGGTATTTCAACTTGTTACAATATTCAAGACAGCTTTGATTTCATAATCATCATTTTACCAGTTTGACTATTTGAGAAAGTGATCGTTGATGTGAAACTTGTGAATTTTAAAATAAATGTTGGAACTATCTTACATTAATCGACCTAGTCCCAAACCATACCTCGTTTCATTACGCGGTATTTTTTCTCATTTTTTTTGTTTCCTAGGATATCAGAGGGTATTATAGCACTAAATTCACATGTTTCAGTATCGTAGTAAGTTTTAAAGATAACACGATGCATATTTTCGCTGGTTCATGCTGGTTTTCCTTAAAATAGCATTTCGGATAACGCACCAATTATCTAATATTAAATAAAATGAGATACGTAAGCAATGCTTGTATGTACTATAAATACAAAACGACGATATAAATACAATACAATATTCTTTACTGAGCACCAAAAACAAAAGTCATTAAACTTAAATCTAAAACAGCATATTAAATGGTAAACAACAGGCGGTCTTACAGCTAATAAGCGATCTCTTCCAGACAACCTTAGGGTAGTAGAGTTGGCGCAAAATAAAAGTAGAAGTGAGTAGGTAGTGCACGAGATAAAAGACAAATAATAATCAAAGGAGGAAAAGAAAAACAGGACAAATACATACAATAAACACATATTATACAAATATAAAAAATAAATAGATACATTAATTGATATAAATGACATCGACAAATCGATTTAACCTTGAGGGAAAGACAGGGACCAACTACTTTTATAAATAAATACAAACTTGAAAATATAGAAAACATCTATGACTTTGCATAATATTAGTGCATCTCTCAATTGCCGTTACCAGGATTTGAACCAGGACTTCACAGGCAGAGGCTTCGCCGTCAGTATCACTACCACTAGGCTAAATATTTAAAAGATCATATACATACTGAACATTTAAATCAGGAGATGAGATAGTACAACAGAGTAATGACCAGCAGAACGGTTGCCGATTTAGCGATATCGTGTCTAAGGTCTTGACTTTCAGATATGATTGAATTTAATACGAATATTTGCATATTGTTTTCCTCAAATTACGAGTATGTTGACTATTATTGCTTCAGTTTCCCTGTTATGACAATTTTTCGATATATAAGCAATTAATTACGCTCACTAGATTGTTTAAAATCTTCAGTTTACGTTCATGTATCAAATAAATTATTCTAGTAATATAAAAAGATAGATACATAACTACATACAATATTTCGTCGGGTGACAATGACAAACAAAACTCACCAACTAACAACATTGAAATTATTGGAATATAAACCGTGCTGTTAGTGTAATAAAATTGATTGTTACATTAATTTTTTGAACGCAATTAGTGAGTTTTGGTTGTCACCCGACGATTCCATAATAATTGAATTTTCCGGACCTCTGTAGTAATAAATAAATCATCGATATGGGATTAACATACTAAAACAATATTTGAATCTTTTCAGCAATTTTCTCGTGGTTACATTTAATCTGCGCTACATACCTGTCGTCAAATTCGATATGATGAGAAAGGAATATGAGCAAGCTACGAAAAATGAGTTTGATGTAAGTATTTAACTTTGTCACTTATTACAATCAGCTATAATTGCGTTGGTTAAAAACCATAACTTGCATTTAGAGTGTAAATCAAACTGTAAATAAACGGTGTTTAATAAAACAATGTACCTAGTACGTATGCAGTGTAGATATGTTTGCTTAGTAGGTAAGGTACCCATCCATGTTCCGTACGTAACTAACACGTTTTACACACAAACTTTCGTACTATTAGACCCAGCAGTACTCTAGCACAACACAACTGTGTCGCGCGACGCTGACCCTGTCCATTTAATACGGCGCGAAAGTCACAGGTTATGTTCCATCGCGCGACAAACTAAGTTTAAGTTGGATTTGCCTGACAGATATATCAGAAGTTGTTAAACAAGGTTTTATGATATTCCAGGTGGCTGATTGGGTGGATGCCAATGATAACTGCACCCACGGCACGTACTCGGTGGTTTGTCGTCTGCGCTACCCGTCCGCGAACCGCTGTGTGGCCCTGGGCATGGAATACGACGCGCCGTGGCGATTCTCTATCAAAGACCCTAACGTCATGCACTACTGTAAGTCCTAACAGTTTATTATTAAGTAACCAGGCTGCTTGTCATGAAACCGGAACCCTAATTTATTTCTCACTAAAGGCAGAGAGCCCAGTGAGGTTCACCCTCTCGACTGTACTTTTTTTTTACCCTACCTGTCATTGTGGTGTCAGGGATACCGGACGAGACATGCTGGACATACATGGCATCCTTTTATTGGCTTTTATTTAATTTCACCTGTCCCGGTGTCTGTGTGTCTGTAATCAAATCTTGCAAGTTAATTTTGACCCACTTCCTGGTTTCCGATTGAGCTGAAATTTTGAAAGGATATGTAAATCAGATGACAATGGGATATTATAATGACATGAAGCTGATATGATGATGGACCCGGATGGTAGCCATAGGATCATCTAAATTGCAATATAAATTCTACGTGTTTGGGCTCATCGAGTTTTGAAGTGCAGTTTACGATTTTACATAAAAAGTACAGTCGGCAGTAAAAGCTTGCCTTTAAAAACATTTGACAGAAATGTATGCGTATCCCAGTCGGTCTCAATAAGTGCGTGCTGCCCGGGTTAAAGCCAGGTTCAGTGTAAAGCGAAAAGTCGGCGTACGGACTAGCGGACGATAGTTTACACATCCGCGTCGCACTGAACGTGCTATATTGACATGATGAGACGTGACTTGCATAAAATAGATATTCCTTACTTAAAATTTTCGTGTCTACAATACCTACTATGAAATAGTACTTTTTGATACAAGTGCGGAAAGTATGTCATTTTTCACGAGTCCCGAGGTGTCTTGGCCCGAGCCGTAAGGCGAGGGACAAGACTCGGGACGAGTGGAAATGACACTTCCGCACGTGTATCAAATGACGTTTTTTAATACATTTGCGAAAAATTACAACGAAAATGAAATGATTGAATGATTAAGAGACAAATTTGTTTATTTTTTGGCCTCATAAAAATGGAGCACTCAATTGGAACACTTATTAAGAGTCACGTTGAGTATCCTGACCACATTGTAGATGCCTGATATTTCTTAGATAATTCAAGAAAGTAGGCCATAAGTACATTTTCTGAGAATGACGCCGTTCGATTTTCTCGTTTCCAGTCAATGAATTGCTCATAGACGGCCAGATATTCCTCCTTCGACTTCTCTGGTAAAATAATGAATAGTAGTTGCCGTTGACACCTTTGCTAGTATATCTCGTGGTGTTGAATTTATTTCAAAATCGTCTGAATCGCTCATTTTTCACAAAAGTGTTATCAAACTAATGCGTGATAATTAATAATTACAAAATTACAATCATGAATGAAAATGGCGGGAATAAAACAAAATGTGTTACTTTTAATTGCGAACTTTTTCCAACGTGGCAGCGTTTGTCACCATTCAGCCAAATAAAAATAAACTATTTTGGGAACAGACAAACGTTCTAAGATAATTTAACTGCATTTAAAAATGGAAAAAAGCAATAAATATTTAAATACTTAATAGCTCATTAATTTCCAAGTAAAATGTAATCTTTAGTGCCGGAAAGCTAGTTGTCATTTATAAAACTCGAACAGCCTGCACCATATTATCTTATCTGTGACAATTTTTATTTTTTGGGTCTCGCATAATACTAGTATTATGCGAGACCGCTGACTAAACTACTCATTGGTAATACTCAAGAAGCATACTTTTTAAACTATTTTAATATTAGATAACAGTTTAATTGTTTATAATAAAAACAATCAAACGTTATATATGTGGATTTAATATTTTAAACGTATCAAATGTATACTTTCATTCAATGTCCACTGACGTAATAAAAACAAAGAACGTATTTGACCATTAGTTGGATGTATGTATTTGAACAACAGTAAATTAAAAAAAATGGGAAATAAAAAGCACTAGTTCGCAAAATCGAACTTTGCGCACGATATACAGCTACAAAAAGTACCACTTTTTGAGCAAGTGTATTAAAAAATAATTTGTTGTATAAACAAACAATTTAGGAAAAGTATTTTTTAATAACAGGGCCTTATAGCTAATGATATTAACATTTCGAGGTTTTGTGTGTAAATTTATGTATAACAAAACTTGTATTAGTGTTTTTTTGTATCAGTAGCGGCCTCGAAAATCACCAGAAATTGATATATGACTAATTTGTCTTATGAACTAGTGATTGGATTCAAATGTATTCCGCAATCAAGTTATTCAAATTGCTTTTCCAACCAGGTGCCATTGGCCAAACGATTGGTATATTATTCCTAGGTTTTGTCACTTTGTCGCCGTTGTTCTGACGCTTGTGAATGGTCGAACAAGGTATAAATCACAGATATATATCGAGATAGAAAGAAAATGTATGTAGTAGTTTTTATGAGAACGTTGCGTGTCAGATTTTTGCGTTTGACAGTTTGAACGGCCCGAGTGCAACTGAGAGGTAATTTGCGCAAAAGTCATGGCACGCGAAGTATGTATAAGCATTTGTTGGGTCTACTTTAATACATGGTTTGTGGGTATCAGCGTAATTCGTCCCATTCGTTTTTCGTTCAAATCGTATTTCGTCTCATTCTATATTCGTCACACATTCTTTATTAAGACTATTCGTTATTCTTTATCCATAAAGAATGTGTGACGAATATAGAATGAGACGAAATACGAATTGATCGAAAAACGAATGGGACGAATAACGCTGATACCGGTTTGTGGTATAAATAAAACATTGAAGTTTTAGACTTAACCGCTGATTTTTTATTGGTAACAAGATAAATAAAAACAGTACATAGTTGCTAAAACTAAATTGAAATTAAATATACTACAAATTAAAATTTAATCCCATATTAAAACCTTAAAGTGAAAACAACAAAACCGCTGTTTAAGTAGGCTGTTTCGTCGGATGTTACAATTAAATACGCGATTATTGCGAATACTACTTGTATTCGCAATAACAAACGTTTATACCCATTAAAATAATTATTTTTCCTCCTGTTATTAAGGAAAACTATTTTTCTGCCCTCCGGCCGGCAAGCGTCACCTTGCCGATTTCAAGATGCCGCTTTCTGGCTCCGTCGAACAGAAAAATAGTATACAAACCTTGGCCAGTAAATAAGAAAGCCTCAGATCACATGAGATTCCATGAGATCTGCGGCATTTCTTACTCTACTGGCCTCGGTATGTAATGTACTATTGGCTAAATGTAAACAGCTTTTATTTGTTTAACATTTTCATGTTACCTATAATTTTTCTTCACTCGAAATATATTTCAGTAGGCCGATTCTGCTTAGATTTTAAAAGTAGTTATCAAGTTTATAGCCTGAAAATGCACATTTCTTGACGAAAATAACTATTTCCCATAAATAAAGAGTGTGAACGTCATTTTGCAAATTATTCATTTATTCATGACCAAGTTTTGGCGAAAAAAGGTGATTGGCGAACAACCAAGAAACTCTTATTCTACTTAGGACAGCTGTGGATAATTGAAGTATAGTGAATCCACAAACAATGTATTAAATTAGACCCAACAAATGCTTATACTTCACGTGCCATGACTTTTGCGCTTTGCGCAAATTACCTCATAGTTGCACTCGGGCCGTTCTGACTGTCAAACGCAAAAATCTGACACGCAACGTTCTCATACAAATCGAGGAACTTTTTCCTGCTATTTCGATATATTTCTGTGAGTGAATCCTGTATTGATTTCACTGAAACAATTTGAACATGATTCTTCAGGTCCTCCATTGGAAAAGGAGGTGAAATTGGATCCGGGTATGGACAGCCGGGTGTGGTGGGCGGTGGCCGCGCTCGCACTGACGCTGACCGTGCTGGCGGCATGCTGGGTCGCACACAGCAGGATCCTGGCCGGCGTGCGGAAGAAGGTGCTGCGCAAGTGGATAAACAGGTACAACTATCGGTCGGTGTTGAGCTAGTAGGCGGTGGAGTTGGATCCGCTCATGGACAGCCAGGTGTGGTGGCCGGAGCTTGTGGGTTACTCACAGCAGGAAGCTCATCGGCGTGCAAAATAAGGAGCTGCAGTAGTCGAAAAACGGGAACAACTGCCGGCAATCTGCAGGTCTATGATAGTCAGTTTTGTAGCGGAATACGTGATAAAACATCCATCACGCTGCGAAATATAAGTACGAGAGTGATGAACGCTTTATCAATTATTTATATACTCAGTGAGCTGACATATCTCACGTAGCTTGAGGGTGTTGTCACTCATCCGATTTCCTAGTCGAATACTAATTTCCTTATAGAAGCTGGACGATATTGCCTGACTTCATCAATTGTCTTACTTTAAACCAGCGGTCGGCTAACGCTTAGCAGCCAAGGGCCATATAGTAGCTAAGGAAATTGACGCGGGCTGCATTTTGATAATAATTTGCGATTTTATACTATTTGGAATATAGCGACCGCAATACAGGCCGGAATATAGGCCCGCACGTGAGCGGTTCAAGGGCCGCATGCGGCCCGCGGGCCGCTGGTTGCCGACCGCTGCTTTAAACTCTTGCTTTGTTCGATATATTCGTATGTAAAAAAAGATCGATAGATGCGGGCGAGATTTTCGCAACTCGACGTCTGATATGCGCATAATTTACACTCAAATTTAAGCGTAAATCATCAAACATCGAGTATAAAGTATAAAGATCGATATTTCGTTTTACTTGATTCCACAGATTTGCTGAAGACGTTTTTAGGATTTTTCTTCAAACACCTGTTTATTAGTTCAATGTAATTTTGTGTACCTATTTTCATATGTCAGAACGAAAACCATAACGATTTTATATGTGTAGATACGATGAATACACGGCCGAGCACTCACCCGCGCCGCCGTCAGACCCGGGCCACATCCTGCTGCTGTACGCGCGGGACTGCGCGCCCGCCATGGAGGCTGTCGGCGTGCTGAAGGAAATGCTCGAAGCAGGCGCCCCGGGCCGGGTAATCTATTCAATATTTTTCTCTGTACTTTTATCTGTCTTTTACTTGGTCATGAACACTAATATAAGAACATACATAATATGAGTTCAGAGAAGTCTATACTCTATTCCCCATAACAGCAGCGACGATAATGCTAGCAGCCATAGACTTCTAAATCTAGGTTAAACTTAGGCCAAGGATTAAGCGCTCAATTCTAACTTTACGATAAAAATGCACAACTACCAACTTAACAAACAATTAAATTCCTACGGTTTTTAAGAAAAACAAAACTTTCCGAACTAAATTCATTGATGCCAACATAAAAAAGGTATTTTTAATATCGTCACTGCGTGTCACTAGCGAGTATACGTCAAATTAAAAAAAAAGTTTACCATAGACACTTACTGTCAGTCATATGTCATATTTGCCTTGTTTGCGAGCTATGTTTAATTTTGTATTTTATATTTTAAAACCTAGTCGTAGAAAAAGTATTGTATGCAACGTTGTATAATTAAGTCAAAAAACGCTCATGGCGTCTCTATTTGCGATACTCGCCGCCGCGGCGGCTCGTATCACAACTCGCGCCATTCGCATTTTTTGAGCCTACTTATACAACTGTTGCATGAAAAACTAAAGGATACGCCTGCAACTAGAGGAGAAATAAGTTAAATGTCTTTTTTACATCGCTGTAGTCGGGCCATAACCGGGCGACTCGAATCACCTTAAGCGGACAGGACACCGACACCTTAATAATGTTGATTCCCTTGCAGGTGTACGATATCTTCAGCCCTGAATGCATGGCGAAATACGCAGAGGCTCCGGAGGAGTGGTTGTGCGGTTTGATGACGCGGCCCGACGTGCGGGTCGTGCTTGTCCAGACCCCCGCGGCCGCTGCTCTGTACGAGGCGCAAGTAGGGCAAGACAGCTTACAGAGTAAGTGCTATCCTAGTACTTTCATTTTAGATTAGAACAATCGTGCGTTATCTGTCATACGATCAACGAAATCCATCTTGAAACCGGAAAATATGAGTCGTGGTATCTTTAAAACGTAATAAAGAACTGAAATATGTCAACTTGGTGCAATATTTACACTTTGATATATTCTAGAGAAACGAGGTATTGTAACTCGCCCGAAAAGTGAACAGTGAGTGATGAACAATTGAGACCTACAATTTTTTAAATTCAAACAAAAGCAGAATTCGTTTAGACTAACTAAACAAATTTGGTTTTAAACTTCCAAGTTTACCAGGAAATTTTCTGCATAACCTCGGAACTGATCTTGTTAATATTCGAACTTTAAAATGCTATTAGCCTTACCAACCTGTCTATAGAGTTTCGGGAAGATTGGACAAACATTACTCAAGTTACCGTAAACATTTGGCGATTGCCGATTCTGCTAATGTTCTAATTTCTAAATTCTGTTGGACTGAACTACACCTCTGCCGAATTTCGGAAGGAGGAAAGAACATCGCAAGGTTACTGTTCGAGGCGAACTACTTGCCTTCGCGATTATGACGCAATACTCAAAGCTTGAAGTGCCGTCTACCGTAGTTAAATATAGGCAAGATTGAAAGCAGAAAGGCCGTCGAGAATTGCTACTCATTCACAACTTCTTGTCCTTTTTTCAGTGCAACAACCATTATTAGGGGCCCGTGTGCAATACAAGAAGCCCCACTACGGAGATGTGCTGCTACAGTTTGCGTTGAGCCTTGTGCGCGGTATGGCACCTCAGCAGCAAGAATATGCCCGATACTACATCGCTACGTAAGTTCATCTTTGTTTCATTACAAGAATTTACCCGTAGCTTTGCATAAAAAAGTACTACCTAACTTTTTTCACCGTCGTCCGTTACAATATGCCTTTGAATGTTCGTCTGCCACTGAATCCTCTGAAATCTCATGAAAAAATGACCCGTGGAACCGTTTGAAGTGGACACAAACATACTTTTGACGTACATTGTCCAAGATATCTTCTTCTTTGCTATATCCTCTGCTGAGGTGTAGGGCTCGAATCAACTTTCTTTCCCGTCTGTGATATGGCCTGAGATAAGTGAGATATTAGAAAATTGTAAATGTTTTCAATTTGAATTATAGCCAAAGTACGTATTGATATAAGTAGACCGGTTAATGTAAGTGGGAAGAAGAAGGAACGGTTAAAATATGATATGTATTTTATTCTATTATTATTACAATGAGTGATAATCGCGGAAACCGAAGATAATATTATTTTATTGAGTGTAGAAAAATATGGAACACCCAGTTTTTTTTTTGGAGTGATATTTTACTAAATGTTTCTCCATAAAAGATGAATGAACTACATTTTGAATGGAGCCTACAGTAAACGGCCATAAAGAATGCACATCGGCAATCATCGCATTTCCGAATACAAACGAATCAGAAACGAATGCTAATTTCCATGTACATCAATTATTAGATTAATCGTTCATCAGAATTTGAATTTAGAACTACGTACTTTATTGTTGTTTTGTTTTGATTTCACGTGGAATATATAGAGCTGTAAAACAGATAATTTAGCTTTTAATGATTTTACTGTCGGCAGTTCTTTGTAACGCAGATGAAAATCGTACACCATTCTTCGAACAACATCATAATCAAAATCGTCCATATCTAAACGAAATTGTTTTTTTGGTCTCCCATTTTTCAGAGAGCTGAACTTTGTTCCACTAGAATGTGTATCAGTGCCAGTGCCGACTTCGTTTAATAAATTGTTCAAAGTTCTTCTTGAAATTCCAGTGGCATCTGCAACTCTCTGTTGAACCTTCTTAAAATAATTACTTACATTAACATCCTCATGTTTTTTTAAGGTATCAGCGTAATTCGCCCCATTCGTTTTTCGTTCAATTCGTATTTCGTCTCTTTCTATATTCGTCACACATTCTTTATTAAGACTATTCTTTATTCTTTATACATAAATAATGTGTGACGAATATAGAATGAGACGAAATACGAATTGACCGAAAAACGAATGGGACGAATTACGCTGATACCTTTTTTAAATTGGTCGGCTTCAGTTACAAAATATTTATAATCATTGTAGATAATTTCGCGTGACCGGCAAAGTAACGGCTTACCTTTTTTTTCCCATAGGTGCCATACTACAAATTTAATTTTTTAAAAGTTTTAGCAACTCTATTTGACTTGGACACTCTCTCGCATTTGAACCACGACTGACAAAACAAACGTCATGGTGTGTGCGACACAGATATCGCTATACGAAGTCGAAATTAGCCGATTGCCTCTTTCCAAAGATCGATGTGCATTCTTTATGGCCGTTTACTGTACATTAGACGACTATAGTTCAGTACAATCAAGTAGAAAAAATATCAAGACAATTATTAAATTCAAGAATAATTGTCTAAATAGATAAGATCATTCTTACTTGTATAGAAATATTAGATAAACAAAAAAAGTGTAAAAAACCTACGCCAACTTTAAAACTTGGCCTTTTTCAATACCACACCTCATGACAATGCTGAAGTCTCTTAATATCTATATAAAAAAAAAATTATGTAATAACAAGTAAAAAAAATGTCCCAAATTATAAAAAAAACAGTCTACAAAATTGTGAACATAAATAGAGCGCATAACATTATATTTGGCGGTATTGCCCGACATAAAAATGTGCAGCGCGGCTAAATTTTATTTGCTGATGAAGTGGGTTTGTATTGACTCATTTTAATTTAGTTCCCAATTCGATTGTATTACAATATTTGCCAATTATGGAAAGTTTCTTTTCATAATAAGAGAAGCATTCTTAGAGCTCTTGATTCCTCTGTCCACAAATATTGGCGAATTCCCTGTAGATTTCGCTTCACTAGCATACATTTTTTTGTAAATTAGTTACACGGATCAAGATCTATAGATTAAGCAAAAATACCATGCTACTGAGGCGGAATCTACGGGAAATTTTCCAATATTCGTGGACATACGAATTAGATCCTGTCAATATGTAGGTATATATGTATATATTATTTATGTAGATCAAGTACCGTCAAATAGGAACTTAACACACTCGGGGTAATATCAGACAAAAAAAATAGCGCCCAATGTCAGAAATGCTGTTGTCAACACAGTGCCTTTTATAATCATATTGGACTACCGGTAACATAGTCATTCCTTCAACTACCTAAGTTAGTTCTTTGTAAAAACAAGTATGCCAAGTTCCTCCATTTAACGGTGCGTTATAGATATATAATCAAAAACATAGATAGACACGTAATTAAAGCTTGAGAATAACAAAAGCCATGTACGCGTATTGCAGTGTATCGGAGCTTGACGCAGAGCTAATGCCGCATGTGGCAGCGTACCGGCGTTACGTGCTGCCGCCGCATGCGGCACGGCTGCTGCTTGACCTGCGCCTGCCCACGGAGCAGCCGCAGCGGCTGCGCCGGCTCGCCGCCGCCGTCGACAGCCTACTCGACTACGTCAGGGCCAATGAGAACTATCTCAGGGACGAGCTTATGTTCCTGTAGGGGTCTTCAAACTACGGCCCGCGGGGCGGATTCGGCCCGCGGGCAGAAATCGGGAGGGCCTATGATCCGGCCCGCGAGGCATTTTAATCCGGCCCGCGGCACAGAATAAGAGTAGTACTATGTATAGAAGCAGAAGTCTCCTCACAGAAGTCGCACGCAAAGTACGTAACTCCAAGTCGACCATGTCATGTGGCTCGCGCGACATTTTTAAAGGTGCTGTCTGGGGAAAAAAGCTTGGAGACTCCTGCTGTAGTGAATGATGCCTTTAGTGAAGCAACGGCGTTATGTGAACGTCGCATGTGACACGACTGTGGCTCGAGCTCGATTTGAATTGTGCCGTCCCTCTCAATTTGCTGTTACACAATATTTGGATACCTTAAGGATAGGCCCTCAATGTCAGCCCACGAAATAAAGACAAACAGAATCAGGCTGAAGTGAGACATAGTCATGACTTCATGAGTTTATTTTTAAAGTTTGATGGTTTTTCTAGCTACTAGTTAGAAAGAGAATGATACGTTGTCTTGACCTTGACGTTATAGGCCTTTAGAAGTCTTTAAGGCTAAATATCGACATCAATCTCTGATCTTGCTTATTTTCAGCATTCTATGTAATTGCCTAGGCAGCACACAACCTATGTAAGAGTTTATTCAGCCCTTATAACGCTATAACTGACGGTATATTGGGTGTATAAGCTCTTATACAGCTTGTGTGTTAGTTTGGAGCTCTAGTGGTGCACCTACACAGCAGTTATAGTATAAAGCACACATTGGCAGTCAATACAAGGTGTTTAAACCAGTTGCACTTTCAGACATGCGAATTGATTATGAAGTGACTTTATTTTTATATGGATCTCTATTGTCTTGAATAACTAATCTTGAATTTGAATTTTTTTGGAAACATCTTTAGGTATTTGTATTTTGGGGTCTGTTTCATGTATCATGTATTCCTCAGATAATATTATGTATTTACCAAGATCAACGTATAATATTATCTAGAGATGCAGCGAATATTCGGCCACTATTCGGTATTCGGCCTATTCGGCCACATTTAGACTATTCGGCCGAAGCCGAATAATGGCATAGTATTCGGCCGAATACCGAATAGTAAATTAACACAAAGTCGAAGGAAAAAGAAGGATGAATAAATATTTTATGCCACACCTGGCCATAAAGTGGCTTTTTCCGCACGCTGCGCGTACGGAAAAAGCCGCTTTCTGGCCAAGTGTAGACATAAAATGATGTACACAACACGGGAGATAATAAAGAAAGCCCTCGATCGCATATTTACGTCCCTCGCTTGCAGCTCGGGCCGCAAACTTCTGCGATCTCGGCCTTCCTTTGTATTACCACCCTAGTTGTGTAATGTACTATTAATAACAAATTATAAACAGTAATCAATATTAAATATTAGGTTAATCATCTTTCACATCAATTTCAAACATATATAGAACAGTAGCATAAACAACGAATTAGAAATTAAACTACTTACAAATGAAATTAAATTTTTCAATGGCGCATTTTTCTATCATAGGCTGCCTACGACGAGTAACAAGTTGCAACCTGTACAGAGATTCACGGCGCCGCTCACCCGGGCGTTCGAATTTACTTCATTTTAGGTAAAACCATTGGCCGAATATTCGGCCGCCGAATATTCGGCTATTCGGCCGTCGACTCCGCCGAATATTCGGTATTCGGTATTCGGCCAAATTACTATTCGCTGCATCTCTAATATTATCTCTCTAATAATTTTTATGACAAAGATTCTTGGTTGAATTTATTTGTATTTATAAACGCTGTGGTAAAAGCTCTTATAATATTATTAAGAGTGACTTTGCTTGTGACTATTAACCGAAGAGTGACTGCAATTTCGAGATTGTAAGTGTCGTTATATAATGTTATGCATTATAATAATATCAATTCATATCAACTGACCCTAAACTACATAGTTATTAAAAATAAATATGTACCTAAACGAATAAAGGTTAACGGTTACAAGGTCTGAATAACGCAAAAGTAAAATTCACTCAATTTTTTTTTATGTCTACCCTATATCTGTACAAAATGTATATGTCATTTTTATACGGGTAGTATTTAAAGGCACATCTAAAAAAATAACCATAACCTAACTGAAATACTGACTTGCACATCAATAAATACCAAAACAAACATCAAAACATAGCTTTGATGTACATATGGATTTTTTTGATGTGCGATTTATTATTTCTCATTTGGAATGATTCTCACTATTCCACAAAATCTCTCCCAGTGACTAGTACCTATATGTATATGTACTATTTGTATATTATAATTAGCCATTTAAACTCCTTATGTTGAATAACTATAGATATTTTATATTATTGATTATAAGTTTAATAATATCAGAAGTGTGTCTGTGCTCAATTGTAATTATTAATAAGTATTTTATTTTTCTACAATATTTCATAGTTTTTTCGGTCTCCTGACAGATGCTATGAGATACGCCATAAGTGTTGTGACCAAGTTTTGGAAAAGGCAGTCTTCATCTACGTAAACTTTACATCAAATATAGAATACGTAGTTTCATATAAAATAAATGCCTAGAAACATGCTTTATGGTTTTACGATAAAGTTTGTCTGGTTCTTAACTTTTCCTACTAATGCTTTTTTATGAAATTGTGTGTTTGTTTCCGTGGCTGATTAGATGTTTGAAACGATTCATATTTAGTTGGCAACACAACAAATGAAGGTTGGAACAATGATTGTGCACTACATTGTCGGTACATATCAAAATTGTATAAGTTCATGCTTATTAGTAACGGAATTAGTGTCTAAAAAAAAGAAAAAACTTCAAATAGGTAGTGATTCACCAAATATTGAGGACAGGCAATTTTGATAAGTATCGACTCATGCAGGTATAATGTTATTCAAAACTTATTACCGAATTTGTTTGTTATTAACTATATTCCACCGAAATATCTGAGATTATGCAATTCTAAAACCGATAACATTGATTATTTTCTTAGTTGGTAGTACTAATTGTTGCATGTTTTACTAATGTGAGTACGCTAAGTCACGTTTGTTGTATATAAATATTGTAAATAGCCGACGCATTTGTAAATGACTGAAAAGGTACCTTATGATGTTTGTAAAGTATATATTTTCGTACCTTTTAAGCATATTATACATATATTTGTTGTTTGTACTTAAGTAATAACTAATAAGTAAGGTTCTCAATTAGTTTCATGCCGATTATTTCATTTATAAAAATTTGCCGTTTGAGTTACTCTTCCACTCTTTTATAGAAACACGGATTTAGCTATTATTTTACTCGGTTCATAAAATAGTTTCTGTTGAACTATAATTATATGACCCGTTTTATACTTCTGCATGGGAACTTCTTGTAAACAGAGTGACCACTGTACAATTTACCCACTTTTTTTAGCTATGCCCTCTCGTAGTTCCTTGAAGGGACCACGGGGAATAGAAATCCTCGTGGTCCCTCCAAGCAATATTATGCTGCCATTAATTTTTTTCTGTTTTGTTAAAAATGAACTGTATCGATGTTGAAAAATATGAAAATGACACGTATTTAAATGATCGTTTTAATTTTGCAGAAACGGTAAGCAAAAAAATCTAAACGGTCATCTTTTTTAATGATTGAGTTTTTTTTCTGTGAGATATGGAATAAATCAAATCAAGCGATATTTCTCAAAATCTCAACCTCGATCCGATCTCAATAATCTTCAAAATGGTAGACCAAATCTTTTGAGGACTGGCGATTTTTTTATGTATCGATACAGCTGTCCTTATCACATACACCTTTTTCGGTTAGCTTATGTGTGTAGTTTTCATATTTTGAGTTAGATTAAATATTTGATATAGTCGGCGTAAAACGACTTTAGAAGTAATAGTACCTCAATAGAAATTATGGATGCGCTGTTTGGTAAATATAAATTACGACTTTTGGTTTGTGCCTATATTGTATATTATGTAATGAAATGAGTACAATTTTGCGACGTATTCCATTGCATTGAAATTTGAATTAAACGATGTATACGAAGTCAAAAATATCTACGCGAACAATAACATTGGTCAAGAATATGTGACCCACGGACTTTATTGTCAAACAAGGGCGCTCAAATATTATTCGTCTATTTACAAATTTATGATCTCGAATATACCTACATTTGTAATCTCACTGTTTCTTCCCTCCTTTGATGCCTGAGAGGATTTGAAGGTATTATGAATTTTATGCCACACCTGGCCATAAAGTGACTTTTTCCGCACGCTGCGCGTACAGAAAAAGCCGCTTTCTGACCAAGTGTAGACATAAGATGATGTACACAATAGGGATGTAACGAATATCGGTTTTTGAACATTCGCGTATGCGAATACGAATAATCACCGTTGATATTCGCGAATGCGAATACGAATATTGGTTATAAAATTTTATAATACTAGAAATAAACAAAATTAATAACTATGAAAATTCAATACTTACTAGTTTTCAATTACAATTAACTTAAATTTAATTCAGTTTTGCAATAAAATAAGTAATGAAGTTTAAGTTGGAATAATTCGTTAGCTAAAGATAATGCTTATGCATGTGGTAGAAAAATTGGGACCGGTGGTTAAATTACTCATTGATAGTTTCGAAATCCGACTCGGACTTGGCCGTATTTTTTTCTTTTCCATGAATTTTAGGATCTAAAATGCCCCAAAAATATTCGCAATATCTCCATCGCATATTTACGTCCCTGGCTTGCAGCTCGGGCCGCAAACTTCTGCGATCTCGGCCTTTCTTTGTATTACCACCCTAGTTATGTAATGGACTATAACTGATGATATTCAAATTTGACCGGGTATTGCATTCCCTTGTCGCCTCGCCTCTCGCCCTCATGCTTTAGTATATTTGGGTGAGAGGGACAGCAGGACATAAACTTCTAACGAAAACATTCGAAGTGAAGGCCCTGCATCTTACGCAATACCATAATGTAATGAGGTACTGTTAGGTACTGCATCTAATATCAAAACTAATTGTAAGTTATTTTAAGGACTCTGTTAATGTTTTTTCATAAAAAATACACGTTTGAAAAGTATTTGTCATAATTATTTATATTCGGTTAACTACAAGATACCACTTTTTTAATAGCCTATTTGGTCTCCCACTATTCGGTAAAGGCTTGTCCACTCCTTTCTTATCCTTTCTCTCTATCTCCGAACAGGTTTTACCATTTCGTTTCGATAGGCCGAAATCATTTGGAAGCTTAATAATAATAATGAAGTCCATTTATTTCAGACTAGCTGTCCCGGCGAATTTCGTTCCACCTTGTTAAATATGTCCTTAGGCTATCCCAACAGTCCCAACAGTCTTTGCTGATGTCGAACGCCGTAATCTTTCCAACTGCCATTATTATCGTTTTAACTCACGTATTTACTGCGATACACTTCACCAAACTAGCACCGTAACGTTAATAAAAGTCACACACGTAGATAAAACCGTCTCGTCGCCACTGTTAAATATGTCCTTAGGCCAGGATCGAGAACTCATCAGGAGCACAAGAAAACACGTCCATCCATTACAGTATTTAATGCAAAAGCGTTAAACCTACCCACATGCAATCGGCGGCTGCTTTCTTAACTACCCACATACATTACACTCCTCAGAAATTTAAATTTTATAGATATTTTAACAGTTATTCTGTTATTCGGGGCCTCTGCTCCGACAAACCCAAAATCTCTAAAATCATAAAAAAATCGGTCCATAATATCCCACGTCCATCCGTTCTAGAGTTACAAATAGTGTAATGTAACTAGGTAACCCGACTTTGTTTTATATATACAGGGTGGCCCATTTCGATCGGTCAGTATGGGAAAGTCTGAAACTATAGGTAAGAGATACGAAGATCTGTTCTTAGGAACCATGTCATCGATTTTAGGGACAAGAAAAACTGTATACATAGATTTGAAAAAAAAAAGTTCTTTAACCGGTAATCAAACCTCTTAAAATACAAGTTTTTTTTTCAAATCGATGTATTCATAGATCTTATAGTTTCAGACGTTCCCATACTGACTGATCGAAATAGACCACCCTGTATAGATATATACATCGTCGCATATCATGAGCTATCGAAGGTGATGTAATTAGCAAAGTACATGTAAGCTGTTGCATTTACTTATCACATGTATTTATGACAATATTTACGATTACTAGGTATCAATGTTGCTCGTCGCGTGTGTTCTGTCATCTCTTTTTTACGGTTTCGTACCAAAATGGTAAAAAAGGAACCCTTATTTTAATATCATTTACTTTATTCACAATTGTTGTTCGATTGTTTATTTTTCGTGATTCTAACGTGCACACTAATGATGCAACGAATTCGAACACCAATATTCGTTTTCATCAAATAGTAGGTAGCATTCGCCGAATAAAGCAAACACTTTGTATTCTCAATTTCCCAAGTATTTGTACTAGGTACTAGGTCATTAAACCCTATGATATCATCTCTCGTGCAAAAAAAAGCCCGTTGGTGAAATCAATTTATCTGACAAATTTATGAAGGGTGCGTCCATTAATCACGTGAGGTTGTTCGGCCCTTCTCCCCCTGACGATTTTTGCAGAATTTTGAAGAGAAAGTAATACATAATAACTTACATAGCAAGTGATACGATAAAAGATCATAATCAGAAATAAAAGTGACGATTAGCATACGTAATCAACCGTGATCGTAACCAAAAAATATAATGGACCACGAATTAGACCAAATAATGTGGGACAAGCACCTAGTAAACTAAAATAACAGGGAATACGACGAATAAAAAAGCACTGGCGAATACAGAGAGACGAATGAAAAACTTTCAAAACGAATGATATGAGCTGATGATAGCGCGAAAAGGTGTGATGTTTTTAATTTTATTTGGGACATTATGAGGATTATATTATATAGCGATTCAGGATAACCTCCATCTATGCAGCCTTCGTAATCTGTCCAGTATGAGGTAAGTATATTGAAAACTTGTTGTAATAGGATTCAAATGGTGGCGCACAAAGATGGCGGCTGCACCGAGTGACATGCGCGGCGCAGCGACGAACGAAGTGTGGATGCGGTCGATTTGGACGTGAGCTAAATGAAACACGAGTGTGGACCATTTATTTCAAAATGAATTATGAAATTGCCACAGGCACTCTGAAACAAACCGTTCTTTTTAGAATGGAATGCTTTTCCGATGCCGGTGTCGTCTGATTTGCCACGAATTGGAATGTGCTTCAAGTGATAAATATCTAAATATATAAATAACCCTGAATATCTCCGGTTTTCACAAAATATTTATTAGTAGGCAAACTCATTAAAACTGCATTTCAATAAAGGTTGCACTTGGGCTACACAGGTACGGTAATTGCCGCTATATATACTACAGAAGTACAAAACTCGCCGGGTATTTGGCTTGTCCATGATAGTTTAACATGCGGAACTTTTTATCAGCGATTTATTATCAGACGCGGTTATATAACCTACCGGTACTCTGTCTCACTCACACGTGCGGGCGCGAGTGAGACGCGCTCGTGTCAGAGTGAGATGCAGTGTGTTGCATTAAATTTCGATCCTATTCTGTAATATGTTTTGTCCAATCGCGTCGGATCTTCGTGTGTTCCGGTTCTTTGTCATCAATGGGTCGCCGGGCGAGTCCATTTCGAGTGCCTCTTATGAGCCTTTTACGAGATATCCCAGTCGAATGTGGAGAGAGGAAACGCATCGGCGGCCTCCGCTCGTAATAATCCGGCCGCTCGATAACGCATTCGCGTCGGAAGCAAAGTATTTAGCACGATAGTCCTTAGGCCCTTTCGGCATTAATGAGTCGTGCCCACTTCAGCTGACTGCGTCGTACGCGAAGCTACTCTACCTACTCCAGTAGTAGTTCGGCGTTCAAGCCAGGCGGTCGGGTTGCGCGCGTACCCGTGCATAGCGGATATGTCGTTCATGGTTAAAATGTTTATGGAACGTTTCCCATAGGCGTGACGGTACTTCGTCGGCCACAAATACGTCAAGTCGTGAAGTGCTCCGCCGCGGCATCGAAACGCCGAGCCGGCGAGCGACTCTAGCGAGTGCGGGAGGAGGCCAGAGGCTCAATAATGCTCAAATTTTTGACCCACAAGTTGCGAACGCATTCGTTGAATGAGGAGAACGTTTCCGAGAAGGTGGGTGTCGCCGCGGTGGCTCTGCCGGCTCGCGTGAAGGTCACGCCGCCACCAGAAAATGGCCGCCCGACCGAGAACAAAGAAGCGGAACGTTCGCCGGCTCCCGGCCCGCTTCACTTGCGCACAACTCGCCTAAAATTACCGAGTAAACGTACTCTGATAATGCTAGAATGGTTTTAGCCTATATTTACTGTAGAAAGTGGGCAGGGAGAGCGGCGCAGCGGCTTCAAAGGCGGCGTTCGGAATGATCGTGTTGTTGAGCCGTGTTGTTGTTGCAGGTCGAGGAGCGGGACTCCGGCACCGAGTCAGACGACGAAGCCGACCGCGGAGACACCGGTGAGTGCCGCCAGCCGGCGACCGACCTGCGCTTTGCCTCTAATCGCAACTAACACAGCTCAGCTTGTAAATTGTCGATAACCGCTGAAAAACCGGAATCCTATTAGAATCTTATTGGACACACTACATGCATTTCTGCAAAAACACGTCTACTCCATGCAAATCGGAATCGTTATCAGCATGGTGACCTTGGATGGCGACCTTGAGACGATATCGGCAGTGGCGGAGGTGTGTCGTGACGTGGCCGGGATTTGGGAGGGACACACCTCGCGGAAGCGACATCAGAACTAACCTAGGACATGGTCTACCTATAAACTTACCTGCGTACCACTTATACCTTACCAGCGTTGATACCTATATCTTACCTGAATCTAAAACTGAAAAGTAACTTCCTGGCTGGTTTTGCTTTTGAATGTTTGACTCTCCCTGCTGCGTGTTAAGTGCAGAGATAGCACTTCCACTAAATATTGTTTTAGATTATAATTAGACGACTTTGATCTATAATTTGGAACTGAATTAATATTTTACCATTATATGAACGTGGGAAATTAGGTGTCTAATGTGAGACGAAAGGCGGTTCCTTGCTCGGATTAGAGACGCGTTGCCAATTTCTTAACCTTAATAAATCCTGTGCTATTCATCAAATAACGGATTAATAATATACACGCTACAGATAATAAACCGGAAAACGATGTCAGATTTCGCTAGTACTGGATTAAGAACTAAAATAAAAAATCGTTTAATAAACCATAATGTACTGTCATAATGGTCTGAGTTGCATGGAATGCAGGTGTTCAAACAAGGCATTTACAATGCAACAAAAATTTCAGCAGTTTTAGTTATTTAAAAATTATGACACCGAAAACCTGCTGTCCATGCTCGTCTTCTTATGTACCTACCAATTTATGCTTAAAATAAAATTTGGAGGTCAAATAGGACGACCAGGATGATTTTTCCAAATAAACTTCGTTAAAAAGAAAGCCGGCTAAAAGCCGGAATGCCTTAGTAGTATAAAGTGTCTGATATACCTCACATGATTGATGGACGCGCCCTTAAGATCCACTAATTTGCCGATGGTTATTTTCTTAGGCTGTATTCTGCTTCGTATGTTCTAATCGAACAAGGAACTCCTAATTCTGGTATTTTCCTATCTCATCCTTACATAATCCAATGAATAAATCTCAAATATCTTATCAGCGCTTTATCAATTCGCCACGTACCGAAAACACTGATAACAGCCGTTTCTTTTATTTAAAAAATACGACCGATAACAAAAGTATGCCTCGTGACACTGTAAACAACGTTATCGAACCAAATAGGTAGGTAGGTATATCGCGTAAATATTTTCAAATGCCAAATTGCCACAAAATAACATGTTTAGAGATGTAAATTCGGCAAACAATTGTTATGGTTACCGGGAGGTATTCTCTACCGAACCTAATCATCAGATGATCCTTAACAGTTGCTTAGTTTGTGTTTTGACTTTTTCCTGTATCAGACTAGAGAGGTATAGTGCGCTTCGTGTGCCTATACAGAGGAATCCGCAGCTATAATTAACTTTAGAACATCCTGTAACTGAAAGAAGTGAACTTGAATTTTGTACGGAAGAAGAGTAAAATGAACTGCGTGAAACTTTCTTCGTTTGAGGATATTGCCATAATCTGCCTGCTGCTGCCC
The DNA here is from genome assembly GCA_947034925.1 of Eudemis profundana. Lineage (NCBI taxonomy): Eukaryota > Metazoa > Arthropoda > Insecta > Lepidoptera > Tortricidae > Eudemis > Eudemis profundana. The sequence continues at coordinate 18,624,019 of OX344796.1, read as the reverse complement.
AAAGCGTATTCTCCCAGGAGTTTGGCATAACTAGTCACAATGAATAATTGAATATGCTTCAGCCTCCAAAATTTTAGAATTAAAATACCTAGTTAGTACCTAAGTCAAATCAGACGTCCAAGAATAGGTTTCGCTTGCAACCGCATAAAACTAAATCCAGGAATGAAAATAAATAATATGATCTGCAGTTTCCTTCACGTGTAGGTACCAGTAGCGTAGCGTCATTAGAACTCGATTCTCACCGGCTTTCCTAATAGATTTGAGGTGTTTCAATTCGGTTATAATTCCACACAAACAAAAATACTTATCCGCTTCCACGGATCAAAGTAAAATAGCCTACCTATATTAGATAAACACTTCAAACGTCAAAGGCCTCTTAAAAAACATGTAAGCCGATTCTATTTCGGCTTGCTGAAAGATATCTTTGACAGTACGCCATTAGTAGTTATCTATATCTATTTCGGATTTTAGCGTAAGTCATAATCTCGTTTCCTGTATCAATATAATTATTTTTATCAACCTTATATACCTACAGGGTGACTTCTTTTACGTGATACAAGATAATTAAACCTCAATCTATCCATGATTTTGAACAACTTTTACTATGGGGGCAACTTTGTAAATGCAAAAAAAAAACAACTTTTTCATAGGAAAGGCCATCAATAGGTAGACCAAAATGTATGAGAGAGTAGTATTTTTTTTTGCAATTTACAAAGTTGACCCCATAGATCAGATCAGATAAGTCGTATTTCGTATGATCAATTCCAAAAATCTTTCTAGACAAAATAATTATTATGAAGATTAGTAGAAAACATTTTAATAAATAAAGCGTCGACAATCTCCATTTCCAGATGTCTAGATTGAAATAATATTGCCTCATCTAAAAAAAGGAATACCTGATAATTACACCATTTACATATAGCAGCAGTAAATTATTTACTGTTATGTTATTATGTAAGTAATAGTATTTTATGCAACAGTTGTATAAGAAGGTTCAAAAAATGCGAATTGCGTGAGTTGCGATACGAGCCGCGAATGCGGCGAGTATCGCAAATAGAGACGCAATGAGCGTTTTTTGACTTAATTATACAACGTTGCATACAATACTTTTTCTACGACAGGTTTTAAAATTATAAAATACAAACAAGGCATAACCTGCAAAGAAGGCAAATATGACGTATGACTGTCAGTATGTGTCTATGGTAAACTTTTTATTTTTTAAATGAAGTTGACACGCAGTGAATATATTAAAAATACTTTTGTTTTCATGTTGGCATCAATGAATTTAGTTCAGAAAATTTTGTTTTTCTTAAAAGCCGTAGGATTTTAATTGTTTGTTAAGTTGGTAGTTGTGCATTTTTACCGTAAAGTTAAAATTGAGCGCTTAATCCTTGACCTCAGTTTAACCTAGATTTAGAAGTCTGTGGTTGCTAGCAATAACGTAAAGTGGCTATAACGACACTAGTGCTGTTATGGGGAATAGAGTATAGACTTCTCTGAACTCATATTATATATGTTCTTATATTAGTGTTCGTGACCAAGTAAAAGACAGATAACAGTACAGGAGTAGAAAAAATATTTATTTAAACTTTCACGATTTGCACTCATTATTATAACAAAACGAGACTTAGGCCGGCTTTACACCTGTAAGTTTTACTTACGTAAGTAAGGACGCAGCTATACGTTTTAGACTGAGATAGCTGACTGACTATCTCAGTCTAACGTATAGCTGCGTCCTTACTTACGTAAGTAAAACTTACAGGTGTAAAGCCGGCCTTAATCGCATAAAAAACATGATATATTTTTACCTCGACGTTTCGGACGTGCCGTGACGTCCATGGTAGTCCGATTAATGAAGCATTTCACCTCGGAATAATTCCTCTGTCGCTGAAACTTTGCAGTGTGATAAAGTAGGGTATAAAGCATACGTTTGACAAATTATCTAGGATTTTTGATATTTCGAAGTTAGGTATTTCTGCCAAAACATGAAAATCGCTTATAACTGCTTGTGGAAAATTCCTCCGTCCGAAATTCCATCGGTATATGATATTATATATTAATAAGAGTATATATTATCATTATCTAGGAAAATTTCGATTTCGAATAGGTAGAAATTTTAAAATACCTATTTTGCATCATAACTTCTTCAGGAAAATTGCTCCGTCAATATTTATTTTTTTATATGCCCTAAATCCTTTAAATATATCCATTTTCACAATTATCTAGGAAATTTTCCTCATCGATCACACCTTTACAGATTTTCGGCAATAACTCATGGGGAAAAATTGCTCCGTCAATTTTTATTTTTTTATATGCCCTAAATCCTTTAAATATATCGCTTTTCACAATTATCTAGGAAATTCTCCTTATCGATCACACCTTACAGATTTTCCGCAATAACTCACTGGGAAAAATTGCTCCGTCAATTTTTAATTTTTTATATGCCCTAAATTATTTAAAGATATCGCTTTTCACAATTATCTAGGAAATTCTCCTTATCGATCACACCTTACAGATTTTCGGCAATAACTCACTGGGAAAAATTCCTCCGTCCATTTTTATTAACTTATTAGACACAGAACATCAAAATAATTGTGTATTATCAGTACAGATATAATAAACTATTTTTAAAAAGCGCGCTTTCGAACAGCACCGAGCGCGGGGTGGGGGAGGACTGCGGGGAGTGGAGAAGAACTACAAGCCTACAAGGCCACCGCCGACGCCGCGTCGCCCCGCCCGCATACCCGCTCGCAGCTCATCATCGTTCTTCGTACCGACGACGATGACACGACCCTCCCGCCCCCCTTGATTTTTTTTTATTTAAATGACCTAAATAGAAGAAAATAAACTTTAAATTAAATCAAATCACATGATTTATATGATATAGAAGCTTTATGCATGAATACAATATGTACCTATCGATATGATCATGAGCTCGATATGAGTAATTCTAAGGAATCTCGCGACAAGCTTTTTATATCATGTAAATCTTGTGATTTGATTTAATTTAAAGTTTATTCTCTTCTTCTTAGTTCATTTAGAAAAAATTATACCTGTACATATAATACAACTAAACTTTTATGAAATTATGATTAACAAAGTCATTTGAATTGTAATTTGTAGGCAATTTGATAAATAAAAGCTTTTTTTAAACTTTTTTCTATATTATTCAGTACATCTGGAGATATCTGCGTGTAACCGACGGACGGACGGATAGATGATTTACACGGCGCTTATGACGTTTTTGTTGCGATGTTGATCCCTGTATAGATTAAAATAGAAGCCGTAGAATAGAAGGGACATGGGTGTAGATATAATATAACAAAATAAATATTAATCCATGCCTCTCTTTTTTTCATGGTCCGGCCGAGGAAACCTTGAATAAATGTTGTGTTAATAAAAATAACCTTTTTTCCGTAGTCGGGCAAAAATAAATATTTCATTTAATAACGGCTTTCTAGCCCAGTCGGTAGTGACCCAGCCTACGAAGCAGGAGGTCCCGGGTTCAAATCCTGGTCAGGCCATTTATTTGTGTGCTTATCACAGATATTTGTACCTGAGTTATGGATGTTTTCTATGTATTTAAGCATTTATATATATCTATTTATTATACTGGGTGTCCAAGATTATGGCACATCAAGGAAAAGTATCTCAAATATTGTAGATAGGATGTTTTGCTGAAAGGGAACATTATTTTATTTTTCAAAGTAAGACATACTGCATTCAAAGATTTTCTAAAAATTACTTGCTTCGTCGGAGAATCGAACCGACTCAAATGTGAAAAAACAACATCCCATATTTTTAAGATGACAATCAAAAGAGTGGTTAAAAACAAATAATTCCTCTTAAGTAACATAGTATCCCAAAAGAGAGGAATAGCGTAAAATATTTGATTTAAATGTTAACCCTTAAATGGATTTTGTCCGTTTTAAAGGACATACCAATAAAACGCACACAATTCAAATTTGAACGAACTTCCGCGCGGTTCAAGTGTCACGTGACGTTCGTTAGGCTATCCCCTTTCCTCCTTGCGTATCGAGAAGCCGTGCGCACGCGACGCGTGACAAGGAGCAAGCATTCCTAAAAGTATAACGACCGAAACGGTGTAGGCTCATCGTCAAAACATTTTTTTCGTAAGTATTACTAGGATTTATGTTATTTTATTGTGTAAATAAGTTGTAATAACAGTATAAAGTAGTTATTTTGCTAAAATGATCTGTAATTTCTTCATGATGCTTGAAATAATCAGAGTGTCACTTAAAACGGACATTGCCCGTAATACCTTAAAGTTGTGATTTTAATGTTTGTCCTTTATAACGGACATTGCCTACGTTCCCTAAAAGTAGTGATTTGAACATATGTCATTTATAACGGACTTTGCCTGTGATCCCTTAAAAATTATTTGTCACTTATAACGGACAAAGTCCACTGCTTACTTACTATTCTGTCGAGACATGGGCAGTACTATAGTCGCTCCAGCAATACCGAATTAACTGAGAGATGTGCACAACAACGCCATTATGTCGGTCCAAGTACTATACCAGTGTATGGAGGCGATTCTGTTGCAGAGGGGTGTGAGACAAGGAGATATGATATCTCCAAAGCTCTTCACCAAAGCAATGGAAGACGCCTTCAAGCTCTTGGAATTGCAAGGACTTGGCACCAGAATTAATGGCGATTACATCACGCACCTTCAGTTTACCGACGATATCGTGGCAGAGACACAATACAATGCTCGAAGATCTCAACAGAGTATTCTAACAGGTGGGCCTTAAGATGAACATGGACAAGATGAAGATCGTGTCGAATGTCCATGTAGCGCCCACTACAGTATTGCATTGTATCTCGGTCCTCGAAGTTGTCGACGAATACGTCTATCTAGGACAAACAATCAAGCTAGGTAGGTCCAACTGCGAGAAAGAGATCACATACCGACGGATCGACGGATCGAACTCGGATTGACCTCATTGAACTCGTTTGGGAAACGGCAAAGTATCTTCTCGTCCGAGATACCTCAGTGCTTGAAGATGAAAGTCTTCAACCTGTGCGTATTACCGGTGATGACCTATAGAGCCGAGACGTGGTCTATAACTATGGGCCACTTAAGGAAGCTCAGAGTTACTCAGCGAGCGATGGAAAGGGCTGTGCTCGGGATCTCTGCGTGATCCAATCAGAAATGAGGAGATTTGTTGACGAACTAAGGTCACCGATATAGCAAACCGGGTAAGCATACTGAAATGGATATGGACAGGGCACATAGATCGAAGAACCGATGGCCGTTGGGGCAGAAAGGTTCTCGAGTGAAGCCACGTACTGGTAAGCGCAGCGTGGGACGGCCACCTGCCAGGTGCTCGGATGACCTGGTTAGGATTGCAGGGACTCGCTGGATGCCCATCATATATGCCCATATAATATCCGGTCCATCTGGAAATCTATTGAGGAAGCCTGTGTCCAGCAGTGGACGTCCTATGCCTGAAATAATGATGATAGAGATGCTCATGGGTATTGTAAGGAAGCTGGCTATTGAACATTACTAGAGCAACGACCTCAGATTTGAGCCGATCGCATCTGCCATGCCACTGGCGCAATCTATGTATGTAAGCATGTAAGTATGTATGTATGTATGTAACTATGTTTGTTCAGATCGAATCTTGCAACTCAATTTTGTAGCAGATATCTTCAACCGATGGAACTGAAATTTTGCATGAATATGGTGCAACCAGACGGTATGATGATCTAAATTCACATAAGATAAATTCACCGTGTTTGGGTTCATTTCATTAGTTCTGACGTACACATACAGTTTGCGATTGTACAAAAAAGTACAGGCGGTAATATAAGCTTATTTTATATTTATTTGTTTTCTTATATTCCGAAAGGGAAAAGACTAGTTTATGTTTAGATTTTTTTTTGAGAAGCATGATAATGATTTCATTGTTTTGCAAGTTTAATAATAAGAACGTATGTATATGTGGAAGGTAAATGTTTCCTATATAATAAACATGAGTCGTGATCTCAAAAGCTGTGATTACCTACATATAATTTTTATTAATTTCATTGTTTGTGTCCTAAGAATATTTCATTAGGTTAAATGGGCAATGTCCGTCCTGTGTGACAGATCTCGAGTACGCATAGTTAACACATAAACGGGCAATGTCCTTTTTAAGTGACATGCTGAAAATCATAAAAAAATTATAAATTATTGACAATTACGAAAAAAAATTTCTTTTCCTCCCCAAATACAAAACTATAATCAGGATTTCAAAAAAAAAACAGCAGGGGAAACACATGTGTCCATTTAAGGGTTAAGAAAATTATTTCCCATACAAAACAAGTAATTTTTAAAAAAATCTTTGAATGCAGTATTACTTACTTTTAAAAATAAAATAAAGTGTCCTTTCAGTAAAATATCCTATCTCCAATATTTGAGGTACTTTCCCTTCATAGTTTAGGGACACCCTGTATATGTCGTCGCCTAGGACCAACAACAGAAGCCTTATTGAGCTAACTGTGAGACTAGGTCGATTTGTGTAAGATTGTCCCATAATATAATATAAAAAAAAAATCGAATAATATAAAATTTAATATCCGATAGGGAACTTCAAAATAATTTCATTATCTATATTAACATAGCACCTCGATATTGTCACGTCTGTGTAAACCTTTTTTTTTACTCTTTGATTTCAACAAAACATGGCCGCCACCACATGGCGCGACTGCCGAGTTTAAATTGATTCAAAAATTATTAAATTAAGCGTGATTAAACGAAAATGCAGTAAACTTACGTGTGAAAAGTCACTCCTTGACTTTTATTTGATTTTCCTGAGCAGTATGTACAGTACCTCACTACACATGACGGCATATTTAGACGTAATTATTTTTCACTCCAATGCGTCCAGCTACCGCAGCCCTCCGGCACAGACTAAGCGTGTTTGTGCCGATCGGCTCAAACAGGTTTTACAAGAAATCAAGTTGAGGTGCCCACTCTAGTATACATAATAACTCAATGGGCACGGAAAACTTGACGGTGCGGGCGGGGTTACCCCACTCCCGCACTACGCGCTCGGTGTTGTTTGAAAGCGCGCTTTTTAAATATTGTTCATTATATTGCGATATTCGAAAGTTAATGTTTAAGGGCGAAAATTTACTGGATAATACACAATTATATTATATTTTTATGTTCTGTGTCTAATAAGTTAATTTCATACAAATGGACGGAGGAGTTTTTCCCAGTGAGTTATTGCGGAAAATCTGTAAGGTGTGATCGATAAGGAGAATTTCCTAGATAATTGTGAAAAGCGATATATTTAAAGGATTTAGGGCATATTAAAAAATAAAAATTGACGGAGCAATTTTTCCCCATGAGTTATTGCCGAAAATCTGTAAAGGTGTGATCGATGAGGAAAATTTCCTAGATAATTGTGAAAATGGATATATTTAAAGAATTTAGGGCATATAAAAAAATAAATATTGACGGAGCAATTTTCCTGAAGAAGTTATGATGCAAAATAGGTATTTTAAAATTTCTACCTATTCGAAATCGAAATTTTCCTAGATAATGATAATATATACTCTTATTAATATATAATATCATATACCGATGGAATTTCGGACGGAGGAATTTTCCACAAGCAGTTATAAGCGATTTTCATGTTTTGGCAGAAATACCTAACTTCGAAATATCAAAAATCCTAGATAATTTGTCAAACGTATGCTTTATACCCTACTTTATCACACTGCAAAGTTTCAGCGACAGAGGAATTATTCCGAGGTGTCCATACAAAGAATCTCCTCGTTTCCTGGACTATGGTCGCGAAGGGACTCATATGTAAGTAACTTTTAATTTCACTATTGCCCATTACCAATGTACAGGATGCTTAAAAACTGGCGTGTGTGTATGTTAAATTTCATGATGACATTGATGACTGCACTCGCCTAGCCTAAACATATATTTTGCCTAAAGTATGTTTTTCGTAACTGTGCATTACCCCGTCTGAAATGAAATGCATCTACTATGAAACTGAATATTTCGTAAAGTACCTATGTATGAAAGTCACTACGAACTAACTTTTACATTTATATCAGTATGAGTTAGTATAATTGTTGTATAAGCCTCACTGCGTAACAGAAACCTTTAACACACCACTGGGTCTTCACTATCCACGTAGCAGGTCCGAAGGTTGCTATTCTAAGGCCGGTAGCACTAGCGCAGCCCACAGCCGACGGGTCGCGTCGTGCACGCACGAATAAAAAAAATAATCAGTAACCAAAAAAATCATTGCATTGCGTACGTAGTTGCAAGTTGACACCACTATTTTGATTTCTTTTTGTGCCTACTCTTAATTGAGTAAATTTGAATTTTGAATAATCACTAATTGTGGTAACTGGCATTTTTCATCATTTCGCGCAATTAAATTGAAATTCTACCTTATATTTCCTACAAAAACTCATATGTAGTTACTTAAGTCTCTGAATTGTCCATATTTATAATTCACAAAAAGTCGTCTGCTGCTTTGTATGGCTACTTACAGGATACATGAAACAATTTACATCGACTGGCTCCTTATGCCTGCTGTGAAACATTCACCGAGTTCAAGCGAGGCATGCCATTGCCATCCTTTAAAAAAAGTTGACCGGTGTGCTCAGCGTGCCTGTGTATAAGAAAATGGCACCAAAAGTAGAGGTGTTTAAAACATTATGCCGTTTACCTGCGGATTCCCATTCACCAGTGCACGCTGGCACTAGCTGACTAACAGCTCGAATACAGTACACCACGTACTCTACATATTTATCAAAGTCGTCACGCAGTCTGCCACGATCCATATCACCACGCCACGCCATTATCACGCCTATTTACATTGTCCAAAGCACCATTTTCGAGTGCTCTCCACTTATCTATGACGATCGTTACAAATTTTTCCACGACTAGAGAGATGACACCGCGGATTGAACAGGATTGATGGTCTTGAGTACCTTAATTGCTCTGACATTGTGTATTAGCTGATTAAAAAGCTCATTTAGAGTTTTTCACTTGCTTCATGTTCTCTAGCAAGTAGGATTTGGAACACTAATGCCAGTTAAGTATCTCAATTATTATTTTGTGAACGTCTGAACATTAAATACCATACTACTATATAGGTAGGTAAATAACAGATCGCCCACAACCCTTTTTGTCCAGATTAGGTAATAAAGTAGGTACATTGATACATTTTTCGGACGAATTGTTACACGATCACATTTGCAAGCTAAGTATTATTTTCTATCAACCTTATGCCTAATGGAAGGCCTCATCATAGTCATTATCCAAATTTGAACCTGAACATCTATATCAGTTTTAGCGACCTTCAGAGTTAAAATTTCCTAAACCATATAAAAAATGTAAACATTATTTAAGATTTTGTGAAATGTCATATTTCTAGACACACCAGTTAGGGCTCTGCGTTGACTGCTATACAGGGTGGCCTATTTCGATCAGTCAGTATGGGAAAGTCTGAAACTATAAGACATACGAAGATCTGTTCTTAGGAACCATGTCATTGATTTTAGGGACAAGAAAAACTGTATACATAGATTTGAAAAAAAAAATTCTTTAACAGGGAATCGAACCCGGTCGTTTTGGAAAATAAAACGAATTGAATTAAAGATATTAAATACAATGGATTTTATTCGTTTTAGATATCGTGTTTCCTAGTAACATTTAATACCACTTATGACCTACACAATCGATATCGAAATAGTGTAAGTTTTATTTTTCAAAACGACCAGGTTCGATTCCCGGTTAAAATAACAAGACGTAACATTTTTTTTTCAAAATGCAGTTTTTCTTGTCCCTAAAATCGATGACATGGTTCCTAAGAACAGATCTTCGTATCTCTTATAGTTTCAGACTTTCCCATACTGACCGATCGAAATGGGCCACCCTGTATAGGTACTTATATATTCAATGTCGTTGCAATGTTGCAAGCTTTTATGTATATTCCTTCACCTTCTAGGGGAAAGAGCTGGTCTAAGAAATTAGCAGAACTAGCAGATTTCCAATCGCAAAGCTTATTGCGGATTAAAGCAAAAACAAATATGCTAAATTAAAAGAATCTTTAATGTCAACTATGTGCTTGATCCATGCGTGAAATTAATTTTAATCTATATTAGATTGTGACTTTTGGTATATCACCAGATCGCAAGTTCTCAACATTTCCTTAGAAAAGTTTCACTTCTGCGAGTAAAATTGTTTGGTTTAACCCAGGGGTTCCCAATCTTTTTCAGCCCGCGGCGCCCTTACAAGGTTCGCACTTCGTCACGGCGCCCTACCCTAGTTAGCTATTTGAAATAGATATAATGGAATAGATATAAGGATCGACTCGCGGCGCCCCTCTACACTTTCCGCGGCGCCCCAGGGCGCCGCGGCGCACAGTTTGGGAACCCCTGGTTTAACCAATATAAAGCGTGAACCTAACTAGTGGTAATCGTTAAAGGGTCAGGTTCAATTTCCGCTATAAATGTTCCCCCTATGATAGCACTGGGCACGAAGCAGCATGTGGCATGCAAAGCCTTTTGTCACGTTATAGATATTTCTCTAGTATTGATTTACATATTGTAAATAATTTTATAAATTTAACCGACTTCAAAAAAAGATGAAATAAAAGACTTTTTTTGAGGTCGGTGCCGGCCTCGTACCGCAAAGGCACGAACTACCAAATGACTACGTTTATTCCAAATAGGTACTAGCTGTCCCGACGAACTTCGTTCCGCCTCAGGATATTTAATTTTTAGATGTTTTAATAGTTATTCTGTTATTCGGGGCAGACACAACCCCAGAAAATCAAAAATCAAGTTATTTCTTTAATTTCTTAATTTCAATAGTAACTGGAATTACACTGTTAAGCCAACGACACGGTTTCCTAGTTACTACACACTTAACTCGCTGTCTTAATAATGAAACGATTTTGATGAAACTTGCACTGTTGGACCCTAAGTTGGACTATAGGTAGGTACTTACCTATTCCAACTAAAAAATATTTTTTGCAATCCGTTTCAAAATACAACTATAAGAATGTATTTTGACATATGCGCGAACAAACATACATACATTTACGAAATTTGGCACACAGTCATGTTTAGAAGTTTGTATAGACTAACATATGTATATAAAAACTGAAATTCTGAGAATATTACTTATACGGGTCGAATTGATAACGTCCTTTTTTTTGAAAGTCGGTTACTTAAATATATTCTCATCCTATTTTTAACCGACTTCCAAAAGAAGGACGGTTCTCAATTCGTCTGTATGTTTTTTTTTTTTTTAATTTTTTTTTTATTTTTTTTTTGTGTGTTTGTTCACCGATTACTTGAAGACGGCTGGACCGATTTGAAAAATTCTTTTTTTGTTTGAAAAGGTAGACTTCCGAGGTGGTCCCATTGCAACCAAATCAGGATCTGATGATGGGATCTTGGAGAAAACGAGGGAACTCTTCAAATATTATAGGCATACATATAGCGATTTCGGTATTTTTCGTAATTTCTCGTCCATTTCTTATTAGCATCAAGTTTCTAGTGTTAACCGACTTCAAAAAAAGAGTAAATTTGTATCTAGGTTTCTTCCCCGATTACTTGAAGATGGCTGAACCTATTTAGAAAATTCTTTTTTTGTTTTAAAGGGTATACCTTCGAGGTGGTTCCATTGCAAACAAATCAGGATCTGATGATGGGATCTTGGAGAAATCGAGGGAACTCTTCAAATATCATAGGCACACATATAGCGATTTTGGCATTTTTTTTAGTTTCTCGTGCATTTCTTATTAGAAATAAGTTTTCAGTCTTAACTGACTTCAAAACAAAGAGCAATTTTTATGTAGGTTTGTTCCCAGATTACGGCTATTTGATTGAAAACGGCTAGACCGATTTGGAAAATTTTTCTTTCAAGTAAATAGACTTAAGTCTATTTGGTTCAAACAATATTTTCCAGCGCCACTAAAAATTTAAAAATAAAGTAAATTTTTAAAACAAAAAATAAAAACCGACTTCCAAAAACTTATAAACTAAAAACCAGAAAATAATATGTTAATTAGGTACCTCAAAGAAACGGCTAATCAACGATTCATATATACATATACAGATATTTATAGTTTTTAAACTGTTATTTTTGAAGTCGGTGCCAGCTAAGGAGCTCAACATAGCCAGCTTTGCGTGGCAGGCACCAACTTCAAAAATAACTGTTTAAAAACTATAACTATCTGTATATGTATATATGAATCGTTGATTAGCCGTTTCTTTGAGGTACCTAATTAACATATTATTTTCTGGTTTTTAGTTTATAAGTTTTTGGAAGTCGGTTTTTATTTTTTGTTTTAAAAATTTACTTTTGTAAATCCACGTTCTGCCCTTTCTGTAGGTTTCTTTTTGTTACTTATTGAATAATACAAATTCATTTATGTATGTTACAGTTTACGCTAAGACTATATTAGCAAGGACTGACTCACTCCACGATTCCGTTGCGCGGTAATTATGATTAAGTATGGCCACCCTAGGGTGGAAAAAAGAGCACACGTTATGCGATAGAGAGAGACCGCGGATGCGGGTCAGCTCCGTCCGGTAATCCGACGCAAACGGCAGTTTTGTTACGGAGAGAGGCTTCTGTACGTAGTACTAATACTACTAATTCTTATTCTGTGATTTTTAGTAAAAAAATAAATTCGTTTTGACCCTTTTTTTATGCTGTATACTAACGATATAAAACGTAAATTTATATCTCATAGGAATAAAAAAAATAACTGGCCAAGAGCATGTCGGACCATGCTCAGTGTAGGGTTCCATAGCCATAAGGTAAAAAATACGACGTAAAAAAGTACAACAACAAAAGAGCGTATCTTCATAGCAATTACGTCCTTTTGTTGCGAAGCGCAGTTTATCGGCAATGACTCAAAAACGGTTAATCCGATCTTGTTGAAAATAATTTTCGTTGAAAGTATTAATTGAGCGTTATCTTTGTAATTTTTTTTATATTTTTCGGACTTACGGTTTAGAAGATAGAGGGGGGGGGACGCAATTTTCACAACTTTCGGAGCGATTATTTCCAAAGGTATTCACTTAATCAAAAACAGTACTTAAGAACCTTAAAATGTTTTCAAAAGAGCTGTCGAACTGTGTACCACACGTTGACATTTTGTGAAAAAAATTTTTTTTAGATTCTGTTACATGTATGGAGTGCCCCCCCTAGATTTTTTTATTTTTATTATTGAACTACCAAACTTAGTTGCGGCATCTACAAGACATCTATATTCCAAATTTCATCAGTATAGGTCTTGTAGTTTTTGAGTAAAATGCCTGTGACATACGGACGGACGGACGGACGGACGGACGGACATGACGAAACTATAAGGGTTCCTTTTTAGCCATTTTGGCTACGGAACCCTAAAAACTGAAAACCTGTCCCTTATTTTTTCTTACTATTAACTTCTAATATTCTAGTTTATACCGAATAGTTATACAACGCTATTATTCCGTTATCGTTGTTGACAGCCACGCTCATTGCAGGCCGATTGCCAGCGCTATCTCCGCGACCCGTCGTTTATGTATTTGCTATTTTCAACTTGATGATTTTTCAACGTCAGATGTTACTGTTTTATTGCTACGTGATGAAAATCCGGATGAAACTGAGTCGGGATAGTTGAGCACTACTTTATTCCAACGTTAACTTAGATCTAAGCTATTACATAACATCATTACTGTTTTATCTTTGATTTTCTATTCAATTCTATAAATTATATTTGATTAGTTTCCACAATAACTATACTAAGTCACAATTACAGCTAATTCAGGTTGAATCTGCAAACGGCAGTGCCCCCCGCCAAGTCGAGCAAAACAAAGGCACAGCCGTACCATGCTTTTCTCGAAGCCATTTCAACCTCCTGTAATTTTGTGCTGGCTAAAGCTAAAACCCTGAATTTTCAGGGATATATAGAGCATAATATGACTGAGTTAAATGTTCAATAACATTCAATTTGAACTTGTAGTTTAAGAACTATTGCATGTCAAAATTCCTTAGTTTTGTCACTGACTCACTGACCACTGACGATCATCATAATTCTAAGGTACTTCTACAGACTCACAACTCCAGATTTTAAACATAATTAGTTTTTAGCCTATTAAATTAAGTTATACAAAACCTAAAAATATTGCGATTTCAGTCACCTTTCAAAGATATACGAACCGCATAAATAGGTATGTTTGTAATCCTATACAAATACATGCGATTACAAAGTTACTTTTGTAGTTCAAATTGGAAATACAATGGATTGGAATGTAATAAATAAATGAAGACTACTTATAAAAAGAAATGAGATCCCATCAAAAACATTTCATTTAAAAAGATGCAAGTCTCGCAACTGAAGCTGTCTGCGAACTGCGAGACTTGCATCTTTTTAAATGAAATGTTTTTGATGGGATCTCATTTCTTTTTATAAGTAGTCTTCATTTATTTATTACATTCCAATCCATTGTATTTCCATATTGTACTGTAGTTCTTCTACAACAACAAAGTTTTGAGATGTACTCGTAATGATAAACCAAGCCGGTTATTTGAGTCAATATCTCGATTTCCACCGACTTGCCTACAAACAATGGCTAACAATGGAGGAAGACATTTTATATTTTTCATAAAAATAATCCTCCACGGACGGATTTAGGGAAAGCTAAGCTAGGTAAGCCCGTTTTATAAAATGGGAATAAAATTACCTACTTGAAATGACAGTCGAAATCGCTACATTTTTAACGATTGTCATTTACATAAAATGTCCTAATGGAATAGTTCTGACTTCTAAGCCAACCATAAACTTGTGTATCTAATCCCAGAGAAGTACTTAATCCTTGATAAAATAAATAAATACTGCTTACAGTATCGGGAATACAGTCGTTTCTAACATTCTCAAATACAAGAATTTTAATGTATTCCATTACATGTATTTAGTTAAATACTTCAGTTATGGCCTTGGTAGGTGTTATGCTGATAGTTTAAACAGAGTATTTGCTCAGGTGACTCTAGAAGCGGTAGGTAAAACTTGACCGCTGCGCAGGCGGTTATACATAAGCAGCCTCTACGTACGCAAACTATTAATCTCGTATTAGCAGAGTTTATGTATTAACACTTTAGTGAGTTTAGTGTTATACTTTGCCTATGATACAAAATAAAGACGTAGGTACGTATGTTTAATAGTTTCAAGCCTTTTATCGACTTTCTAAATCTGATGGCCCGTGACTTCACAAGCGAGGGCTTCTGTATAATGCATTTTTACTGTCTTCCTCTGGTTTCGTATTTTGGTCGTGGATATGTAGTTTTCAATCGGTTCCTCTCTACCAATCGCTGCCGAAAGAGTATAATGGAGTGGAGACACAACTATTTTAACGTTAATTTTGGCTCTCTTCTGCCTCTAATGCCATAATCAAGGGAGTCACCAAAATGCTTGAAGATACCACGCTCTAATGGCGTTAATGGCAAAGACGTATTCTGATATCTTTGAGTGCCATTCATTCATACTATACTAGCTATACCTTTATGACACTATGTGTGAGAAAAGGAAAATTAATACATCCTACTCACAAAAAACACACATCTGATTTATTCAACTAGTGTGCAGTTATGTCAGGTTGATTGTAGCCGTATAGAGTCCAGTTTATCGAGATCTAGATTCACTTAGCATTCGACTCGTCCCGTTCGTCGTCTCCGTCCGATTGCGTTGAATTAAACATCTTTCCAAACCTGGATGTATTAATTGGTTGCCATTTCTCTGAAGCCAGCTCAACGGGAAAGTTAGGGTTTGCAATGACAAAGATTTATTGTATATTTACAATTGAGCAAAATGACAACGCAACGTCTTTATTTTGTACAATATGTATACAGATATAAAGATTTAAGCTGCTAAAGCCCGTCACTCCGATTAGTAGACGGATTGTCTGAAAGAAATATAATGAGATTATTATATTTGTGTTGTAGACATCTTCTATATGCAGGATCATCAAGAGTATAACCAAATTATGTTAAAATTATACCTCCTCTTTTTGCGTTTGAGCCATATTTTGCATTTTTTTATTTTATTTTGGCAGTTATTTACCTACATATACTCGTATTTTATATTACAAGTATAACTAAATCTCTCTCGAACCATTTACGAGTATAATCGTTATCAAAAATGTATCATATTCATTGATATGATATGATAATATCACGGAGCAATATTTTATCACGCAAACGGGTCATTCCCAAAAAATGATGTCCGTAGTTAGGGCTTTATAAAACAACCTCTTAATCTTGTTCCTTTGTGTAACGAAAGTTAACCATATAAATTGTATGGTAAGTTTCGTTACAGAAAGGGACAAGATTAAGAGGTTGTTTTATAAAGCCCTAACTACGGACATCATTTTGTGAGAATGTGAGAATGACCCAAACAACATTTCCACAACTTCCTAACAGCAGCGCTTTCTCGACCTGACAGCCCTATGGTCGACATTTTGCGCCGTCAATTGGCATTTGCGCGGTGAATGGGCCCCCTGCCCGGGCACAAAAACCACTCCTGCGCCGACGAGCAGGAACGCCATTGTGGCGAGTGGGAGTGGGACCAGTTGCGCACTTATGGAGCTCTTTCTTTCTTAATGTTTTTTACTCCTTTTGGGGTTTGAGCAATCTTGAAAGTTTACTTTATGGAGTACTCAGTTTTTGAAGTGGAAGGGTTGTCAATTCAGAGAAATTGAATGGCATTTTATACGGGTGATGCTTGATTGAGTTTTATTGTATACTTTCAATTAACTTGGCACCTAGTTAAATGCATTTCGATCAATTTACAATTTAATAGCATAATTCTCTAAGTGACAGAGTAGCGCGGCGTCAAACGTACCATTGGGCAATACCAGAGCAGGACTTTGACTTGACCGGCCTTTTTTTGAAGAGCAGTAGAAATGGATACTC
Source organism: Eudemis profundana (assembly GCA_947034925.1). NCBI lineage: Eukaryota > Metazoa > Arthropoda > Insecta > Lepidoptera > Tortricidae > Eudemis > Eudemis profundana. Next base: position 18,607,065 of record OX344796.1, on the reverse strand, counting down.
GTGTTCCATAATAACTAACCGATGGAAATCGGGATCTATTAATGCAACGCCACTGTTATAGTTGATACAGATTATCAATAGAATTCAGCTAAACTAGACATGGGAATATTAGTTTCGGTCCGTTGAATACGTATTATGCTTATCCCTGGAGAATGCCCCTATGCAAGACCGTACTTTTGCAATATACAAGATATGAATCATTTTGGAATCAATGTTAAACAAGAAGGTGAATTCCATTCCAGTTTGTTCATAAGGACAGTCAATTTGCTATTAAGCGGATCTAGAAAGACCTTTGCAGTGAAACTTTGAACTCGGTGCACCCGCACTTTGCCGATCGTAATATCGATTTGCTCTGCGCCCGTGCGCCGCTCACGCTACAAGTGTTTAGTTTCAAATTGGTTATACATGCCATAAGATTACCAGTTTACGATCGAGGTATCGACTCGCGGCTGAATTTTAATCTCAATGCCCGTCTATTGGCAGGTTGCGTTAGTTTTTAATCAGAACTATATTACAGTACTTTACGACTGGTACCCGACATAAGTAATTTTATTCTGACGTGACGTGCATTTGCACATTTATTGTTTCGTAGGTATACTAACTATTATTGTAATTAAATCGTGCCTACTTGAGAACCGACACCGATACAAACCAGTTTTATACTGGCTTTACATTGACCAATTAATTTGGTAAGAACATACTTGCCAATCATGTATATTAAAGAGATTGAGAATCTTTTGTAGAAAATTGCCTTGTACTAATTTTCAGTCTAAACAAATTACCTGTAGCAAGTAGGTATTAGTCAAAGTAAAACATCGCGCGTGAGATACTTATTAGGTACTTAGGTACGGCACGTCGTGTTGAATTACAAAATGCACGTTTTCAAGTTTGACTTATCCTCTTACTTTGACACTTGTGGGTAACTCGAGTCAGTTTAAGACGATTAACACCAAGAGATTATCTCCATCATCGGCTTAACATTATCGCGTGGCATGTGGTACCGCGTCCGGTTTTTAATTTTACAAGTTGTGGTTGTGTTTCACACCCATTAGAGATCTCTGAATAGGGCATACCGTCGTCCGTTTGTGTATTCTACCCTGTTAGGGCAGCAGTCGGGTCCAAGATTACATTATGCGTATACCTACGTTACTCACCTTTCACGGATGTTAGGTGCAAGAAATAACGAGTTCCCTACATGTCCCCTGTTCAGCTGTTCTTATTCCGTGATCCACAATCCGTGTCACTAAATATTGTGCACTTGAGGATTCGCAGATAAAGACAAAATAATGGTTTTTCTTAAGCTAAAGCAAAGGCGCTATAATGCTATTTCCAGTGCAATCGAGTGCACGGGTAATCTTACTTTAATAAAGATAAACATCATGACGATGACGGCGCATCTCAAAGGAAATACTTGTAAGTAGGTACCAGTGGCGTGGCGTCCATAGAACTCGATTCCCATCGGCTTGCCTAATATTAGGAAGTACAGCACTTAATTCTAGTGCTCTTAAAGAAAATTTAAGCCAAAGCTGCTCCGGCTTACCCAATGATTTCTTCAACGCCACGCCACTGTAGGTACCTACCTTAATAGCTAGTAAATGACTAACTTCACTGGCTCTTCATTGATCTCGCCTTTCCGTGGTGCCATTCAAACGAGCTAGCATATAGGCTATCACGTTCAAACATCAAAAACAGCAGTGTAAATATTTTGCAATGTTTACAAGGTACAATGGCCACGCTTACTCCGGCGGGTCAACGTTATTGTCTGTTGGTCGATCTCGAGTCGCAGCCAATAAACTATCCATGTGTTTACCCTTACAACTTAACGTTAACGGCACTGCCAGTTCAGCCATTGTAACCTTTAAGGTGAAAAATTCATTTACATACACAATACACAAGAGTCACGAATCGTGCTAGTTTGAGAATAAGTAATTGTATTTTCTGAATATGACTGTAAAACTACGTACCTATCGTTATAAAACCCAGTATCGAACTTACATAGTTGCAGATCATGCGCGAGAGTGCTGCGTCAATCGGCGATTAGAATCCCTCGATGGTAATCAGCTGGTCGTAAAGAGCGACTCGATAAACGGGCTCAGGAAACGGGCAAATAATGTGCACGACTTTGTTGCGTATGCGCTGGAGACTGGAGTGTGGTGTGATCGTAATATCAGATTTCTTTAGAGAGTTGGGTTAAGACTCTATGCCATAGATTTAAATATAAACACCATAGAGTCTATGGTGTTTATATTTAATATACTTTTAAGTATGTGCAATATAATCAATAAAATACTGGATCAATGTAACGCCAAATAACTAATCTAAACGATTCGATTTCTAAAAAAATCATGCTAGAAACCGAATCTGAAAGGACAGCGGGAACAAAATACTGATAAACTATCAAAAAAATTACTTATACAGGGTGTCCCAAGAAGTAGTGATATGTTGAAGCTGGGAAGTGGAGGACCTAGAGGGCTATCTGAATCACCCCCATGTATGTTCCGCGATTTTTCGTATTTTCGGAGTTATGACACCATAAATAAAAATCTCATCGTACTCTGCGATAGGCGAAAAATTAAAAAAAGTCATAACTCCGAAAATACTAAAAATCGCGTAACATACATGGGGTGATTCAGATAGGGCATGCAATACCGGTTTTACTTGTATGGGCCAAATACCGAAAAACCGGTTTTTCGGTATTGGTCCATAAAAGTAAAACCGGTATTGCATGCCCTATTCAGATAGCCCTCTAGGTCTCTACCTCCCAGCTTCAGTATATCACTACTTCTTGGGACACCCTGTATATAGTATACAGTGAGGTACTAAACGATTCAACCTTTTAGAACATGTTGTTCCATTTTTTTGCTGTGTATCTGTGTTTCGAAACAAGGCTACAGGACAATTGGAAGAAACCCGAAATGCGTGCGTGGTTTGGGCATATCATATGATAATTATAATACCCATCCGTCCTGTCTGGTTTACGCCGAGTTATATGACGAAAACATTTCAAATCTCTAACCGTCACACAGTGAAATTGTAGCTTAATTATGACGCTTTCAAGCTAAAGGTACACCTACCACTTTTCCGCTTGTTATTAAGGACGATTTTTTAAATAAAAACGGATCACTCACGTTGGACAAAAGACGAGACATCCACTCGACATGTTTCGGGAGCATTCGGCATTCCCTTAATCATGAGTAGTATTCGCGAACGCTGCCCGGCGACTACGGCGGCGGTTTAGTCAGCCGCCGTGGGTAGTACCTATCCCTGATTAATGGAATACCGAATGCTCCCCAAACATGTCGAGTGGATCTCGTCTTTTGTACATCGTGAGTGATCCGTTTTAATTTCAATATGTTTGAGGTCGCTATGGTTTTCTAAGTAAAAAGGACCATTTTTAATTGCATACTCGAGGCAATAGTGAATACCTAGCCTTAGCCTATTACAAAGGCCTTATTAAGTGAAGTGGTATCTTTTGCTTGAGACCGACACAAATAAGGGTTTTTATCTATTAAAACCATTTAGATGTAAATGCTCCTTACCTAACTGCACTAAGATGATGCATTGCTCAACTTGTGGGTTTTGCATCGTTATGATTTAACACTTTCACTTCGCTTATCTAACCTTTTTGCGGTATCAATCCATCTTCAAGCTTATATACAGTTTAAGTACCGAGTCATGACTATGAACATTTTAAAGGAACACTAACATCATTATATTGAAATGGGATATTTATATGGACCTCGCGAAAGTTTGCCTGCTAATGATTACTAGTGTCAAGCCACAACAACCTTACATTGTTGTTTTAAGTGTGTTCCATGCACTGTCTGTATACTACACCTGCATTTCTAACGAAGTTTGTGCATCAATTAAGGAATTCCTAATTGATTCCTATTTTGCTAACCCCCAACGCAATAGAGGGGTGTTATAAGTTTGACCGCTATGTGTGTGTGTATGTGTGTCTGTCTGTGGCAGGCACCGTAGCTCTTAAACGGGTGAACCGATTTTCTAGCGATAGTTCTTAGACATGTTTCCTCAAAATCGGTTCAGCCATTCATGAGATATTCTAATTTGAAATGAAAAGGTCAGGTGTTTTTTTAAATATGTACCAATATTTTTTGATTGTTTATTATTGGTTGAATGTTGTTGTTTTATTTGGATAATTAGGGTAAAATATTCCCGATAGAATCTTAATTATGAAAAAAAGAATAATAGTTTTGGTTATCATATCATAAAAAAAATGGTAACAAAATAGGAAAGGTAACGATTTTTGTGACAGTGAAATGCTCGTACATGGTGCTGTGATTTGGCCTGGCCTGTTGAACAAAAGGGATATTTTGGCCCTTTTATACAGAAATTAAACAGATCCCTAGGAACATATTCAGCATAAATCTCGGTTTAGATAATTTAAAATATAAAACAATGTCATTTTGAACTGCAAGTTGATATTCAGTGCCCACACCGTGGGTATTTCAACTCGACTTCCTTAGTCGCTTCTTTCTTTGCTGTCCACCCACAGGCTTTGGACTTAGTGCTATTGGGACTTGGGAGATTATATAATATTACTTATAATCTCGTTAGACATCAATACTAGAAAATATATCTACATTGTTCAAGACAGTAAAAACATTCTCCAGCATCCCGAGCCGAGTATCGCTGTTATTATCGATTTATTGACGGCCATCAATACGATCATTGACAATAAACGTTTTTACGAATGCCCGTAAGGCGTATGTGATTTCCGCGAACGCTTCTTGTAGTAGTAAGGCGTGTAAGGCTAGGGTTACCACCTGCTAAGTTTACCCGGATTTGTCCCGGATACTGGTACTAAACCTATCTAGTTGGGTACTAAACATTACTGAAATGATGCGTGTTGAAATGTTTGACATCTGGCGACAAAAAATCTTTGTACCTAGAGGTAAAATATAAAAAGGCGTTGCCATACATCTCTACGGTGAACATCTTTGTAAAATGGAAATGATAATATATGAACTTCCTTACTCACCAGGATTTACATAAAATATATAGCACTGATGATGCTCGACGCTGGCTGGGAGTGACGTTTTATGTTTGTAATGTATGGTAGGTAATACTAGAGAGCGGTCAAACAAATCGCGGCGAGCCCAGCTACTGTCGCGCGGTATCCATTCCTGGAAAATATGAACGATCTTTCTGACAATTTTCTCGTTAATGAGATAATATGCAAGCTTTAAATGTCTAACCCAACGAAGGCTTGATTCTGCGCTGTAGGGTCTAAGTACTCTAAGTGATATGCTACTGACCCTAAAAACGCCCATACGTTACAAATTTTGGCAACCCTAGCTCTGAGATACCGGTTCAGCCCAACTGGTCCCAGGACGGGTTTTTACGAGCGAGTACTACTATGCGCCATAGTAATGAGCCACGTCGGGGACGGGACTCAAACCAGCCATGTTTATTTATTTATTTATTTTAAGACGGCAGTAGATAACGTATAATTCATTATCCACACTTTTTTTTAAATAAGTCGTCATGGGAGTTGTTTTCAAGAATTAGAGATGAGAGGGTTAATTTAATACGCAGTCACGTATGAGTTCAATTGAGGCGAGAAACATTATACCTACTATGCCTGCCCCTTGTACCTTGCCCGTCATTTGAACGTAGGTACTGTAAAACGTACTGTAGAAGATTTATTAAAAAGATAATAATAATGTACAGCAAAATAATAATAATAAAATAATTCACATCTCTCCAATGCACAGTCAGGTGTTAGTTAGAGCTGGGAATGGCTGCTCCGTCGTCAAACCCCAACAGTTTCGCTGCGGGTTTGAATTTGTGACGTGTGCCACAGTGCCACGTATACACATACTGGTGGCTCGAATTATAGCAGTATGTACTGTTATAATTCGAGCTTCCTTGTTCTAAGCCATCCCAGTATCGTACTCAACGAACTTTGAACTTACTGTTGACAATAAGAATGAGAATGCGAAATTTATAAGCATAAATACGGTAATTACATACAGATGACACTACAATATATATATATATATATATATATATATATACTCAGTCAGAAATTGGCATGCAAAATTTAATAGATAGGTACTAGGGACAGGTTACTGATAAATTAGAAAATAGGTTCTAACAAAATCTCGAGAACTAAGAGATTTTTACTGAGATCACATTTACTTAATCTGGTGTCTTATGAGCTGGGCTTTCAGCCCTTGTCGTATGTACCGTTGGTTTTAGGGACACCCTGTATATACGGAAAAATACATAGTTTAACTGACGTATTTTGTTTACTATTGTAACACAATGTTGTTTGGCAGAGGTCACCAACCCGCAGCTATCGCACGATAACGCCCGAAACGCCCGGAGTGTGTATTGTGTAACGCTACTGATAACGTTTAGATCTGATAAGTAACTTCACACAAAAATAACTGTTTCGGTAATACATATGTTATTTATGTCTAAATTAGTCATCAGATCATGCTATTTCTGGTGTGTGCTTTGATATTTAGAAGTAAGTACCTACCTACTTACATAAATAAAAACAGGTCCAGTGTGAGTCGGACTCACGCACCGAGGGTTCCGTACAAACTCGTCAGTAGATACGTGAATAATTCAAGATAAACTGTACGTTGGGGCAAACTTAACTTTGCTCTTGAAAAACTCTCTTTTGGTTTTTGACATTTCATTTCGGTCCCCTTTAAAAAAGTAAAAAAGGTAGGTATAAGATTTTTTTTCTGTCCGGTTAGCGGTTTTTAACATTATTCCAAATTTCAAGTCGATAGCATCAGTAGATCCTGAGATATCTGGCTTTGACAGACGGACAGACAGACAGAGTCGCACGATAAGGGTTCCTCTTTTACGATTTTGGTACGGAACCCTAATAATGAGCACCTACATCATGGTGCTGTTCTTTGCTTAACGCACAAAAATTTGAATAGTTCAAAAATCGATACTTATGCCCATTTAATCCTGTTAAAATATGTCTATCCTGTATTTTTAAAGAAAGCTAGATTTACAAGCTCAATTTAGCATAGTTTGCAACTTTAATAAACGCACAGCACCCGTAGCATTAAGCAATATATGTACCTACCTACTTTAATCCATAGGCTTCGTTTTCGCCGCTAAATCTACGCTAGGCGATAGTATCGCATCGTAGGTGAGTGCAGCGGGCGTTGACCCCTGAACTGAATCCAGGTCGCGGAGGTTACGCCAACTGCTAGGAAAAACGCGAGGCGTTGAGAAAGGGATCTCAATGCTGCCAATTGATAGTGGCTAATATTCGAAATTTGGAATGTGTTCGACTTTTTTCCTTTATTCGGTACATTGCGATTTCTCGCACATCGGTAGAATTTTTTTCGCAGTTCTGAACTATACTTCAAAAAAAGAGGATGGTTCTTAGTGTCGTAGTGATTCAATGTTTGAACTGAAGTAGTTTAATCTTTTAGAAATTATTTGTAATAGGTAGGTAGGTACAATTAGTTACAGAGATAAGGATATACCCTGTCTCTGTCATACGTATTGGTAGTATGGGAGGTGGTTACTTTTCTCTGCAACTGACCATTCTCTGTTGAGCTCTCGCCAAGGTCACGTCTCTGATACCCTGACGGATTCTACCCGTGGTGCACATAAGGAACTTTATTATTATTCCTAGATGACATTTGTTAGCTATTAACGAAACTAAACTAAGATAATGTACATAAAAAAACATTGCGAGTCATAGTTACTCAAAAAAAACGAAGAAGGTACCTACTCCCAAAAATAATAAGGTAAATTGATAATATCAAATTCATTATGCATTGAACAAGCACAGGATACATAAGTAATTATTATTATATTCAAATCGAGTTACCTATAGGTACTTAATGCATGGATAGAAAAAAAACTTAATACTTATTTAACTAGAAACTTTGTCACCCAAGCAGCCAATTAAATAGCTACCTACTTTAATGAAGTCTTAAATTGTAATCAACTCAAAAAGCATTAACAAATAGACCTAATTACAAAGACTAGTTTGCAAAAGCCTGGGAAAGTTAATGTCAACGACAATTTCGTGTTTCTTTATCGCAATTGCATTTTAATTGCCTAATTATTATAGAACACCTATTTCTTAACTTTGAAAGCAGATCAACCGTTCACTCATTTATTGGCACTAGAACTAATTGACATGACACCAATTTGTGTCAGATTTCCACCTCTTTCAAACTGCAGCTGGCTGCACTGCCGTATCATGCCTAAATGTGTAGTCTATTTGGGGTTCCATACAAACATTTTGCAGTGCCGGGTAGGCTGTGGCGGGTGTGACAACAATAGAGCTTTTACATTTATGATGGCTTATGGAAACGCTCGGGTCATAAACGGATTGAGAAATAGGCCATGGGCCTCCTGCTATTGGAACATTTGAGGGCACTGGAGCAATTTTTTTAAATAGCTATATATCTTCATATAGCAATTTCGACATAGTTTTAACGTGATTAATATTTAATAATCCTCCTCCTTAGCTACAGGAAACCTTAAAGACAAATTAGAACAGTGGTTCCGAACCTGGGGGTAATTACCCCTTTAGGGGTAAATAGTACATTGTGCACCGAGGGTAGTAAGAAGGGGATTACTAACGAGAGTCTATTAGAAGCCCGACGCCGTAGGCGGAGGGCTTTTAATGACTCGAGTTTGTAATCTTCTTACTGCCCGTGATACACACAATGTTTTTCATCACATTTGCGAGGAAAAAAAAAATAAAACATAAAAATCAAATAAACTAAACGCACCCGCTAAGAGACAACTTCAACTGTCAACTTTTTCAATATAGTCTTCCACAGATAATGCTAAGAACTGCGTTTAGTTTTTAAACTTGACAGGCAATGTCGCCAGATTGTACCGATTTTCAAAATAAAATTTTAAACTAAATTAATTTAATTGCATTAAAATAATCGCAAAAACTACGGAAATAATAGTAAAATATACCATATAAGTTTTATTTACACTAAATTTGGTTTTGTAGCCAAGTTTTGAAGATGTGAAATAGCCTTGGCTGATTCGAAACCTCCTTAGTCTGAAATGACGTACGACTTTTAAAACTAAACTCATAACTCCCGAGGGAGTTATAGATTTTCATACAGTTTTTCCTCCCGTGGGAGTTATAGATATTTGTAACCCACGGGGGGTAAATCGGCTCGAGTTGGTCTATAATCGCGCGTGTTATAACACCCTTTACGAGCAAGTGTGATGAAAATTAAGTTTTCTCAGGGGTAATACTCATATTAAGTCGTTTTTCTTTGAGTACTTTCATGTACTTGTCTGTATTACCTATTATTTGGAGGGGTAATGACACAAATCTAGAGGGGGCCTGTGGGTGATGTCGCAATAAAGATTAGGGACCACTGAATAAGAATCTACTTCGAAGTACCTATGAGCTGCGATGTCATGATTGATGAATAAAAAACTAAAAATAACTGGCCAAGAGCATGTCGGACCATGCTCAGTGTAGGGTTCCATAGCCGTAACTATAAGGTAAAAAATACGATGTAAAAAAAGTACAACAACAAAAGAGCGTATCTTCATAGCAATTACGTCCTTTTGCTGAGAAGCGCAGTTTATCGGCAATAACTCAAAAACGGTACATTCGATCTTGTTGAAAATAATTTTCGTTGAAAGTATTAATTAAGCGTTACCTTCGTGATTTTTTTCATATTTTTCGGACGGACGGTTTAGAAAATAGAGGGGGGGGGACACAATTTACACAACTTTCGGAGCGATTATTTCCAAATACATTCACTTAATCAAAAACATTACTTAGGAACTTTATAGTGTTTTTTAAAGAGCTGTCGAACTATGTACCACACGTTGATATTTGCTGAAAAAATTTTTTTTTACTGTCTTTAACATGTATGGAGTGCCCCCCCTAAAAATATTTATTTTAATTATTTATATACCAAACTAAGTAGCGGCTCATAACACACACCTTTATTCCAAATTTCATCAATATCCATCATGTAGTTTCTGAGTAAAATGCCTGTGACATACGGACAGACAGACGGACGGACATGACGAAACTATAAGGGTTCCGTTTTTGCCATTTTGGCTACGGAACCCTAAAAACGCTCGTCCAACACCTCATAAAAGTTTGTCGATTGAAATGGATACTAATTATTGTTTGTGTTGTTAAATGAAACCCGATAAATGCTTTGTCACGACTCAATTTTGTCATAATATAGAAGGTAAAAGGAAAGAAGACAAAAGTTCCATTGTCGCATTTATAACCTAAAATATGAAAAAGAATAAAGAAGCTGATTCAAACAAAATTGATAGCTGAATATCATGGAAACGTGAGCTCCTGACATGGTTATAGGTCACCGATCACTAATGAATTTAATACAGACAATGCATTCTTCCTGCGTCCCTTGTGTAAATAAATATGATGCCAAAGAAAATAGATGCGTTATTATAAGGATCTCCTATGCAAAATTCCAAGCCTCTAACTAATGTATTGGTTAGTTAGGCTGTGAGTTCTGTAAGTCACTTAACTTTTTATAAAATATCGACAAGTAAGCCATTAAGGCTTTGATTACCTGGTTGGCTACTTGGAGAATAAATTTTCTAAAAGGGTTTTAAGTAAGTACACGCCTACGGCACATAGAGCCGCCGATTTGAGTCTCTTACGCCGGTTCTTTTCGCGGAAGATGTTTCGCCTTGGAACCGGTGGTAAATTTTGACATTCATAGGTGCATTTAACTATGCCTAAACTTAAAAACAAAGAACTTTAATTTCGACTTTAAGAACTCCAGCTCTTCGAGAGATTGGCTTGCTGGCTATATGGTATTACTTGGGTAGGTTTTCTTCAAATAATTTTTGATACCTTCCACAAACCACACTGTCGATAAAGCTGCGCCCGACTTGATATTTACGATTCAATAAGCGCGTAGCATTATCTGATTCGGTTTGTTTAGGCTGCGGTTAGGTATTCTCGCAGAACCGGTCCGTCCACTCCTTATATGGGAGCTTGCTCAAGTGATTTGGTTGGAACTTGTTACGTTTTATTAAGGTGTTTGCTAGCTTTCATACCTACTGCGAGTGTTTTGAAATATTTAATTTACACGCCTACTTTGCTAATTAACATCGGCGCTATTAACGCTAACACTTAAAATCTCTACTTTTTCAACAGATTTCATATGAAATCTAAACTGGAAAATAAGGAGGAAATAAAACTTAGAAGACTATTGAGAAGTCTTCTATCTAGAACGCAACAAATAGTCCGTTTCCGACCTAAGAACAAGATGACTCGGAAAATTACGGATTGTTTTAACTTAGGTATACTTCCCAGGGTACACAATTTTGAAACAAAAAGACTATTTATTTGCAAAGTAAGAATGAAGCGTTATACCGCTTTAAGAATATTTCTTTTCCATTTTCAGCCATATAATTAGCCTTGGCAGTTGCCAGGAATACCGGCATTTGGCAGCGATGAGTAGCCAAATTGTACCGTTATACTTCAGTAGGTAATAAAGGAAAGTTCCAACACCATACCAAGGGATTAACTTTAGCTGACGAAGACGATATAATTATATACGTGTGTCTTAGTTTTATTATACTCCTGTACAGTGTAAAAAGCAGTACGTAATCTAGCTCGTTAAGAACATGATTACATATATCCATACACGAAGAGATAGAGTACTGACTATTTCGAATTTATAACAAACATAAGGACCCTTCGCGTCATGCCTAATAATAAAAGTAAAGTAATGACTAAATAATTTGTACATCAGCATCACTATAGTGATGCTGATGTACAAATTATTTAGTCATTACTTTACTTTTAAGCGTGTCACACACTAAGCAGATACGATAAGATATCTGTATCTGAACGCATATCTGTCAATATCGCTCCCTATACAATTCAATGAGCTAACACACACAGCGCAGATAACTTATATTTTATCGTGAAGTATCTGTGGGCACCGACATATATCGACAGATGGCAAAGATATTATCTGCGTATATAAATTGATCTGTGTATAATATCTGCCGATATAAATATGGTATAGTATTTTATCTGCAGATCATCAGTTCAGTTTGAAGGATTTAGACTGTATGTATCGTCTCGTATATTATCGTATCTGCGTAGTGTGTGATAGTTTCAGATCATTAAGTTATTATACGCAGATAAAATATTATCGTATCTGCGTAGTGTGTGACACGCTTTATTATTAAGCGTTTAGGTCACATCTCTAGTGACAGCGCGGCGACGCGCTTTCTTAACTATGTGTAGTACAAAGTAATGGTACGGTGTTCTTTTAAATAAAGATTTATAATATCTGCTTGTATATTCTTTGGCTACCTCTACATGGTGGCAGCGGTAATAGTCTCCGAAAATGCCAGGGGATCAGCAGGAGCCGGGAACAGGGGCTCCTGGCAATGTTCCGCCGATTCAAGCAGACTCCAGAGATGAAGCCACTGAATGCAAACGTTTTGCCAGTGCAAGTGAGGACACCAGGCGAATTTGATTTTCGTCCGGAAGGCTGGGAAATATGGCGGAAAAGATTCGAAAGATATTTGGTTATTAGCGGCCAGATAAATTGTTTTTATATACACTGGATGATAGAGCGGAGCAATTAGCAAAACAGCTGAAGGTGGGCACATGTGAAAATTATACTTTGGTGGTGGATGCTTTCCAGAATTACTTCGCTCCAAAAAGGAATGTCAATCCGCTACCCAAAGGTTGTCTGGAAGAGATCGCTCTTAAGCGATAAGACCGCCTGTTGTCTACCTATTTAAATTGTTCTAATTATGTAAGTACCTCTTGTAATGTGTTTTTCTGGTGTGCAATAAAGTATACTTGTATTGTATTGTATTGTCAATTACGACAGATTCAAATTTTATTAATGTTGCATAACAGCGATTGAGTTTCATACCATAATTACGAGTAGAGTCTTTAATATGTAGAGATCTATCTAACGCCATGGCACGAGCCATGATAGTTTAATTATAACTATGGATACCTACAAGCTGCGAGAGAAGAACACTGTCGACTTAAGAATATTCAACTAAAGGGAAAAGGTTTATTAGAAAATCCCTCCCCCTAAGGTGGCTCGGCCAGCGACCTGGTTCGACCCCAGGGAACGCCCAATAAGGGTAGCAAGTTTGTCAGGCTTCAAAAAAAATCCCTACCCTGACCTACCCTGTATTTGATATTGCAGACACTTGGCGTTGGTACGACACATTTAATGCTTCAATGGTTAGATACTCTAATTAAAAATCAGTCGTGAGCGCTACATCCGTGATGGGAATGAGCATAGTTACCAACCACAGCAATTATATTATACTATGAATAACATAATCAGTACCGTAACTTGAATAAACTGCAGCCGAACCAGCTCAACTGAATGCGACTTCATAGTTGGGCGGGCAACAGAGCATGACCTATCACTTTCGCGCTATAAATATTAAATTATACATATGTATAGTATTTTGTCGCACGATAAAGAGTCGCGTGTCACAGTTGTGATAGAGGCATTGGGAAGTACTGAGTTAAGTTAAATAAAACCGGTCAAGTGCGAGTCGGACTCGTGCACCGAGGGTTCCGTACAAATTCGTCAGTAGATACGTGAATAGTTTAAGAAAAACTGTATGGCGGTTAGCTTAGTAGGAGTAAATAAGTATGTGTACGATTTTTGGAAATTTCTAAAAAACGATGCAATTTAGGAAAATTGTTTTATTTTTCCTGTAATATTTAGGATGATGTTAATAATTGGTAATTATTACAGATTTTTCTGTTTAGTAACTTCGAAGATAATAGGGGGGAATTGTATTTTTTTGAACGTTTTTGGTCATAAATCAAAAAGTACAAAATTAAGAAAAAAAAATAAAAATGGTTTTGGAATCTACAAATTAAGCCCTTTCATTTGATATCCCACTCAATATAATAGCTCTACTTTTGTTTTTACACATCCCATTTCGGACGCCTTTAAAAAAAAGTAAAAAAGGTATAAGATTTATTTCTAATAGGCTCGAGTAAGCGATTTTTAACACTATTCCAAATTACAAGTCGATAGCATCAGTAGATCCGGAGATATCTTGCTGTGACAGACGGACAGACAGAGTCGCACCTTAAGGGTTCCTTTTTTACCATTTTGGTACGGAACCCTAAAAAGTATAGCACCGACTTTACAACCAAGAAAGTTCATAGGTATCATAGGACAAATTTTAATTCTCTTTACCGCATTCGTGGCCATGCAGGAGGTTACCTACATACCCAATTATGATTAATAATGGTGAAACTCGAAAAGATTAAATAAGTAAATAAACAAAGCTGGTTGTTTGTTTTAGTACATTGAACAATGAGTCAAAGTGCTGATTATGGCGGTTGAACTGCGATACTAGCTCAAGGCCATTCTGAGCTGACGCACGCTGCGCGGGAGTCATACTCTTGATTCATTTATAGTATTTTATGCAGCAGTTGTATAAGTAGGCTCAAAAAATGCCAATGGTGTGTGTTGCGATACGAGTCGCCGCGGCGGCGAGTGAGCGTTTTTTGACTGAATTATAGATGAGCATTTTTTGACTGCATTATGACAACGTTGCATACAATACTTTTTGTACGACTAGGTTTTAAAATATAAAATACATAATTAAACATAGCGCGCAAACAAAGCAAATATGACATATGACTGACAATATTGATGGCCAAAAGCGGTAATGTAGTAACCGTCAAGGGTTTCCTTTGGCGGTTACTACGTTTCCGCTTTTTGCCATCGATATAATAAGTAAATATGTGTCTATGGTAAACTTTGTAATTTGACGTATACTCGCTCGTGACACGCAATGACGATATTAAAAATATTTTTTTTATGTCGGCATCAAAGAATTTAGTTCGGAAAGTTTTGTTTTTCTTAAAAACCGCAGGAATTTATTTGCTTGTAAAGTTGGCAGTTGTTCATTTTTATTGTAAAGTTAGTATTGAACGCGTAATCCTTGACCTACGTTTAACCTAGATTTAGAAGTCTGTGGCTGCTAGCAGTATTTTTAGCGATTTTTAAAACACTAGTGCTTTTAAGGGGAATAGAGTATAGACTTCTCTAAACTCATATGTTCTTACTTCTTATATTAGTATTCGTGACCAAGTAAAAGACAGATAAAAGTACCTACAGGAGTAGAAAAAATATTTTAAGGCCCGGTAGGACCTGGCTCGCATTTCACATACAACTAGGGTCGGGCGGAATGCAGATTATTGCAGATTATCTTCGATTTCTAACATAAAAGTATACGTTATCAACCCAAACATGAGAGGATGCCCTGTATGACTGTGAAATCATGATTGTCAGGTATTAATTTTGTCAGAAAAGGTAACTGGTAATGAACAAAATGAAAAAAATACTTTATTTTATAGTGTTTTCGCGCTACTTTTCTATCGAGCGAAGTGTTCGCTATCGTGTTCTAAGTGAGAGGAAGCCCTAGATACAGTTCTGAATATTATTATATATGTTTTACAGTGACCTACGAGTCAAATAAGTGCTCTAAAAATGATTTGGAAACTAGGCTTCCGTGCCCGATTCTGGTCTAGCCTCGCCTTAACTGTCCAACAACAAACGAACACGGGAAAATGTTTGAAAAGATAGATACGTTCTTTGAACACACTCCAATATGCACTTAATGCACTTTTGGTGTCTTTATATGGTCGAAAGTCCGTTTTTACTCCAAGGGGATCTTGAATTATCCCGAATGTCAATAATTTTTTATTAAAATTACCTACATACCTACCATACTTTTTTTATAACTTTAAAGTACGAGTAACTGCATGATTTATCTGTTCTAAACTATTTAAACGTGAGATCGTTACTTCGTGATATGCACAGTTAGTTTTTATTGGCACTAATTCACAGTATCTATCTCACACTATAACACCTATGTTGTACAAAGTTTTTATACTGGTATTCTACTTGATTGACGCACACTTGACACTGAAATAGTAATGTTGTTTTGAGCAAAGGTGTTGCAGTCGATATAATAATATTAATTAGCATTAAACTCAATCTCATTAAAGGTTAAAGACTAAACGTCAAAGAACAAGCATAGTTTTGCTTCGTAGTTCATCACATAGCGGTGTCATGAAATGAAATGAATATTTTAGAATGCTGTTAAAATTTAATTTCCCAGTGACTACATCGGGTTTTAATTTTAAACTGAATTAGCAAATGAGGGTTAAGCGAGGTCGGCGACCGACGATCTGAAAGATTCAGGGAATGTAGGCCGGCTTAGCGCTGTTTGCTGTTCTAGTAATGTTATAAAATTATTTTGGCTTGGGTTCATCGACGTTTAGATTATATGCCTTGCTTAATTTTGGTGATGGTTTAGGATGTAGTATTACTCAGAAGAAACTCTTTTATTTTCACTTGGAAATGGGTTAACTAACTAGGATAGGATTATAAAAATGGTGTTGATAAGGATATAATATTAATGTCCTTTTTATAACTTCCGTCAATTTCAAATTGTTTGATTTTGATGAGGCCTATGTGAGAAATCCGTCACTCAGACTGACAACAGAGTGACAGCCAATAGGCTGTCGTATAGATACGAGTACGACCCAACATCAACTTGGAACATTGAAAAAAATTTTTGAAATATGAATACGTATATCTGTTTTTTTCGGTCTACCTTATCTATCTTGAATTAGTTAAAAAATCTGAAGTACTGAGTCAGATTAAGAATCTCAGTTGAAGGTCCATTGAATGCTTTGCCAAAACCGGGACCAAGATTTATACAAGATTTATAGACCACATATGCATTTGAAACGTCTGCTGTGTGTCTGCGTGCTCGCGTGCTCGCCAATAGTTAGTTTGACGTTTGACTAAACACCGACCAATACACATTGTATGCAAGATAGCACTTTTTTCAGCGGATTCTCTTACGTTCCATTGTAATTAGAGCTACTATTGTGAAGATTGTTCTCACGTCGCACGAAATTTTCATTATATGCTAATATCGCAGAAAATACAATAGCGCAGAAGCCCAGCAAAGCAAGCGGCCGAAACGCATAAGCTTACTTTATGTAATGTTATTACGTACAAGAGACATACTCGTCTATGTTAAATTTAATTTTAGCAAATAACGAATAACGAAACAAAAAATAACAGTAAAATTAAAATTATCCTATTGAATCAAATCATCGAAAAAAAAAGAATTGCTCGGGATGAACTCGTTTCTGCGATACAACTTACTTGGGACACCTTGAAGTCAGACATCTGTCTATTGTCTTTTCTGTACTGTGTAATATCTTAAAGCAGGTTTCAGAGAGTCATGCTTGGGTTATATGCGACTACTAGGATTTGTATGCGACGTTATCGCATTATCTACGTGCATTTTATAGCATGCTAGCTATATAAATGTATATTCCCAAGACAGTGAGAGGTAGAACAAGCTAAATTATATTTTCGTCAATTAATTAACCATATTTTTGGTTACTGCTACAGTTATTCATAAAAGAATTTTGAAAACAGGAGGAAACAATTATGTAACGGCGGTTTCCTTGAAACTAGAGATAATTTTCCTTGGTGAGTGTAAGAGTTTTTTTGAGATTTCTGTGCCTAATTGAATTTTCGTTCTTTTCAGGTGAATTTTGTGACGTCATCATGAAGTGGAACGATGTCACCGATATCAGTAAGTACTTAGTTAATATTTCTTATTTTCTCCACTTTACTACTTACGCTCTGTATTTATAACATTAAAGTAGGTTCGCAATTCGCATATGCATAAACCAATGCGCGATTCGCGAACACCGAAAACGCATTCTAATAATACTCGGGCTGCAGAAATAATAACCTCCGTCCGTAGAGACTGCATTTCTTCTATTTATCGCGCTCCGATAAAACGATGACGTTTAAAAAACACTAGTGTGGCTCTTTGTCGCGTCCAAGAATCGCTGTTTGTGCGAAATGCATAACTGATTCTGTGACTTCCTCTGCCGCGAATCCCAATTTGGCGTCGGCACAACATTTATAAATACAATGACGAGATACCTAATTATTATTATATATGTACCTGTGTGTTTTGGCAGCGCGCGCGCATACTACACACTACAGTAGTAACGGTGGAGTACGAGAGCGTGGGAGCTCTGTGGGCGGATGTGATTGATAGATCATTACCAAAAACTTTTTGTAACTCCGTAATTCCAAAATGATTTCGACCGGTTCGTTGTTTGACTACGAATAGATCATTTCCCGATATAAATTTAAGTAGGGTGACGGCACCAGTAATGGACAAGAACCAAATTTGAAAAAAAAAACTCCGTTAAGCCCACATTTTAAGTAACAGACACTACATTTTTAAACTATCAACACTATGTAATATTGTCTTCGGTTTCCGCGATTATCACTCATAGTAATAAAACAGACCGATTAAATCACGTATGTACATTTTTAAGTCCCGACCCTTTGCCTTTTGGAAGCACGAAGCACCGCTAGTTTCTAAAGTTAGATTATTAAGCCCTTCTGGCATGTGTGTAAACGTCTTTACACATTAGGCCCATCTGCCAACCACTAATTTTGAATTTTTAAAGTGGATAGGTTCGCACAACAGAAATTTTGACAGAAAACATTTATGATTTTCTCAGCCTACCCGCGGCCACGAACGCTGAAAAGGGTTACGAAACGTCGGGACTTAAAAATGTAGTAATATTCCGTTTATGTTGTTTTATTACTATCAACACTATGTTCAAATAACTGATGGTCATAACTGGTAAAGTCCGAATCGGCTCGGAAACGGTCGCCTATTAAGCCATTGACTCTTTGCTGTCCATTACTGGGTACTAATGTGCTTAACCTGTCCATGATTGGTGCCGTCGCCCTACGTATAGTTTAATACACAAAGCTCTCTACTTACTGGTTGTTAATAGCGTGTTGTAGTGCGGAATAAGATTGGCATGTCTATTTAGAACTGATATTGTTTTCTCTTAAGAAAGGATCACACTAAAACCAAACGTAACTTTGCCATTACCTTCATAGGTCGGGGAGTAACTTTCAGGAGGCCCAGCACCTTGGAATATCGACTCCAAGGTGCTGGTTTAACACAGAGGATAAAGAAACAGCCCGGCATATCTTGGCTTGTTCAGGAGATGTTACATTTGCAGAATGCGTTCAGTTTGTTTCTGTTTACAGCTCTCCACGATGACAGACTGATACCACGACACACAGGGAACGTATTACATATGTTGTATTGTACTAAGAAAATAACTATTAGTCTGTCATAAACGTCTCCATACTTTGTTACCTTCCCGTTAGTACCTATCCCATTGTAACATCGAATTGTAATAGGAAATAATCTCTGAAAAAATGCAGTTTGCAGATGTTGTGGAGATAATTGTACTTACCTAAGTACAATTATCAATTATTATTAAGTTATTATTATTAGTATGGAGATAATTGTACTTACCTAAGTACAATTATCTCCACTTAAATTTTTCATTAGAAAGAATTCATTGCATGTTTGAGAAATAGTACATTGTGCACCGAGGGTAGTAAGAAGGGGATTACTAACGAGAGTCTATTAGAAGCCTGACGCCGTAGGCGGAGGGCTTTTAATGACTCGAGTTTGTAATCTTCTTACTGCCCGTGATACACACAATGTTTTTCATCACATTTGCGAGGAAAAAAAAAATAAAACATAAAAATGAAATAAACTAAACGCACCCGCTAAGAGACAACTTCAACTGTCAACTTTTTCAATATAGTCTCACGGAAGATGCCATAGATTACTTGAAGAAGGCCAACTTTAACCTTTAGATCTAACTACTTTAGTATATACATATGTACACTGTATCCAGTGACTGAATTGCCATACGATAAATAAATAAATATAGTCTTCCACAGATAACGCTAAGAACTGCGTTTAGTTTTTAAACTTGACAGGCAATGTCGCCAGATTGTACCGATTTTCAAAATAAAATTTTAAACTAAATTAATTTAATTGCATTAAAATAATCGCAAAAACTACGGAAATAATAGTAAAATATACCATATAAGTTTTATTTTGGTTTTGTAGCCAAGTTTTGAAGATGTGAAATAGCCTTGGCTGATTCGAAACCTCCTTAGTCTGAAATGACGTACGACTTTTAAAACTAAACTCATAACTCCCGAGGGAGTTATAGATTTTCATACAGTTTTTCCTCCCGTGGGAGTTATAGATATTTGTAACCCACGGGGGGTAAATCGGCTCGAGTTGGTCTATAAGCGCGCTTGTTATAACACCCTTTACGAGCAAGTGTGATGAAAACTTAATTTTCTCAATCATGCAATGAAATGTTGACATTAAGTGCCTAGTAATAGGCCGCAAAGGCCGGTGCGGCTTGACACTTGGCATATAATGGATTTCATACAACATTACTAATACAGAGGCCGGGAAGTGAGTGGTTGCCGGCCGAGTACATATAGATTCTTGTGCCCATCTCCTTCGGAGCTCTCCTTCGGAGAGGGGCACAACCATAGTTTTCCCATAGTGGCAAAATTTTGACCAAACGGGACACAGACCACCCAAAAAAAAACCTCGAGACCAGATAGTAGTGATGCAACGAATACGAATACGATTATTCGTATTCGCCGAATAGTAGACATTTACCGAATATTCGTATTCGGCGAATACTACTACGAATATTTAAAAACTAATATGTTTGTACGCGACTCCCCGCCGGGGAGTCCCCCGTCCATAGTTTATACAGTGCCCAAGCGCGTTCAGGAAGTTGCAGGAAGGATAGATGCTTCTATAAAGCTCCCAAATTTATCGCCGACTGCTGATCCAATGGCCTTTTGGCGAGAAGATGTCCATTTTCCAAGTCTAAAAAAACTCGCCCAAAAATATTTTTCATTGAAACCATGTTCAGTCGCCTCGGAAAGACTTTTTTCAACGGCTGGGAACATCCAAACTGAAAAAAGAAATCGCCTTAAACCAGAAAATCTACAAATTTTATGTTTTTTGAATAAATTGTAAATTTTAATTACTAGAAGAATAGAAATTCATCAAATAAATTAGTATTTTATTACCATGGCGAGATATTCGTATTCGTATTCGTAAAAGTAGTATTCGTTGCATCATTACCAGATAGTTACGAGGCTGGCAACCCTATTTCACGTCGTGGTATGTATAGTGCTTTTCTCAAATATGCAATTAAATAAATTAGAGACACTAAAAACAAAGTACCTAGACAAAAAATAGAATTACAAAATGGAAAATGTTCTATTTCCTTCCCAAAAACTGTTTCAGTACAGTATACATTTTTACCGCGAATATTTAGATGAAATATTTTAAATGTGTATTCTTGCAGTAAGTTAAGTTTGTAATTTAAAATTATTGGAAATTGTTTATAATGTGTTATTTGTTATGTTCATGACGATTTGATATAAATAAAACTGCAAAATATAGCTTACACAATTTATTGTTTTTTTAATGGCTCAACGCTGTGATGCCGTGTCACAAATGAATGTGGAATGGAAATTAAAAAAAACACATTAGGTCGGCAATGCTGTATGAAATTCCATTAAAGTGTCAAGCCGCAGCCGCACCGGAAACTGGGTACTTTGCGGCCTATTATTAGGTACGTAATGTCAACATTTCATTGCATGTTTGAGAAAAGTACTTTGATTTATAGATAGGATGAATAATTATGATAAATCAAAATCCTATCATATTTAATAATGTGACTGTGAATTATCTAATAATTAATTGAGTACGACTAATAAATATTCGGTACATTTATTTTAAAAGGTGAAGTATTATTGTTAATTAATGAACACCACCTTAAACTTGTCATTAATGATATACATACTTGTTTACTCGTGCTAAATTGGCGTGTCGATTCAAATTCGGTCCCTAAATCAAACGTTCCTCGATTTATTTCCGCGCAGATCTCCACGGCATCCAATTATACGACAGATAGTTTGGCAGAGTGTTCGGGAAGGCGCAGGCGCGTACGAGTAGGTATATGCACGTACGCATGGTAGTGGCCATTCATCCGGAAATAGTACAGAGGCGACGCCGGGCACAAGGTCCGATGCTTCTCTGACAAATTACTCCTCCATACAGGCTGACATTTGATTGTTGCATCCACAAATTTGATTTTAAATTGATCTGAACTGACTGCGGTTCTTTCTTGTTAGGTACGAAAACGTTACGTGGTTACGTTTTGTCAATTCTTTTACGATTATAAATTAATCATGATTGATTTGTGTAAGATTGTCCCCTAATATTATTTATTATTATTATTGTTTTTCTCTTTTTGTCTCCTTTTTAAAGGGTTATGTTGTTTAATATGCGGGCCGTAGCCAAGCATAAAAAATCATTCCTAAATAGTATCTTGAGATATTATTGATGATGTTAAAAATTTCCTGGTTATGCGGCATGTGTTTAAAATGGTTGCTTTTTGTAGTGTGTGTATAATGTAAGTTGGGAGCTGTAAGGTTTCTAGGCTATTGCTTAAGGTTTTGGGGACTACCCCCGTTGTGGACATCACTATGGGAACTATGTGTGCTATACTTGCTTGCCATTGGCGTCGCAGTTCTATCGCCAAGTCTTTATATTTCGCTAATTTTTCGTTAATTGTGGATTGAATGTTGTGCGTATTTGGGATGGCTATGTCAATGATGTAGATAGTTTTATTGACTTTGTCATAAAAGGTGATATCAGGTCTGTTGAAATGTATTGTTCTGTCTGTCATAAGTGTCCGGTCCCAATACAGTTTGTGTTGTCTGTTTTCGTGTATTGTGGATGGAACATATTTATAATATGGTAATTGTTTATTAATAAATTTGTATTTATGGGCTAAATGCTGGTGAATTATAGATGCAACCTGGTCATGACGATGTTTGTAATCTGTCTGTACTATGGCCTTACACGCCCCTGTTATATGTTGGATTGTTTCTGGTGCACTGTTACAATGTCTACATAAATCTGACTGTCGGGTTAATTCTTTTGTTATGTGCTTTCGGTAGTTACGAGTGGCAATGACTTGATCTTGTATAGCCAGCATAAATGCTTCTGTTTCTGGGAAGAGTTCTCCTCGCTTCAGCCAGGCGTTTGATGATGCTTTATCAACAAACGGCTGACTGAGGTCGGCATGGTGTCTACCGTGTAACACTTTCTGGGACCATTCGGATAGTTTTTGCTGTGCATCTGTGATTTTTTCGTTATTTTGAATGCTTACATCTTGTAGATTTAGTGGTGTATAGCGGTCATCAATTCGGACTGTATATGTGTGCAGTAGCGATTGTTCGGATTTAGTGTAGAAGTAGTGTCTGAGGGTGGTTATTTGCTTATTATGTAGGTTTTGTATGTCTATCAAGCCTCTCCCTCCATCTTGTCGCGGTAGAGTTAATCTTTGTGTACAGGATTTTGGATGGTGTTTTCTGTGTTTGGTTAAGTTGGTGTTTATAAGGCGCTGTAACTTTTTCAAGTCAGACTGTGACCAATTTATGATACCAAAAGAGTATGTAAGAATCGGTATGGCAAAACTGTTGACAGCTTTTATGGTGTTGCGTGAATTAAGGTATGATTTAAGAATTAAATTGAGTCTACGTTTAAATTTTCGGGTGAGTTCATGCTTTGTTTCTTTTTGTTGTATCTGCCTTGATTGATGGAACCCTAAGTATTTATATGTATCGTGTTCAGTCATGGGGTCAATTTTCTCTCCTGTATCTAAAGTGTAACTATTGTTTTGGGTTTGTCCCCTATGTATTGAGTGTACTTTGCATTTATCAATACCAAATTGCATACATATATCCCTAGAAAATTCTTGTGTGATATCAGCTAATTGAAATAGTTCTGTTATATTGTCTGCGTAAAGTTTAATGTCATCAACGTACATGAGATGAGATAGTGTGTGTTGAGTGTTATCATGTTTAAGCCTGAAACCTGCGTCGGCCTGGTCAAGTAGTTCAGATAATGGATTTAAGGCCAAACAAAACCACAATGGGCTTAGAGCATCCCCTTGGAAGATACCTCTTTGAATGCGTATCGGTTCTGCAGCTAATGTGTCTCCGTCCCGTTTTATGGTCAGAGTTGTCTGCCAATTATTCATAGCTGTTTGTAGGAAGTTAATTATTGTTGGGTGAATTTTGTAACGAGCTAGAATATATATGAGCCAGCTATGGGGTACAGAATCAAACGCCTTTCTATAATCTATATACATGGAGTGAATGTTTCGTTTTCTTCTCACTGCCATTTTCATGGCGACTGAATCTATGATTAATTGTTCTTTACATCCTTGGCTATTTTTCCTACAACCCTTTTGCTGCTCTTTAAGAATTTCGTTTTGTGATAAATGACTGTAGATGGTTTCGCTGATACATGCTGTTAAAATTTTATAAATAGTTTGTAGGCAGGTGTTTGGGCGATATTTTGCGGGGTTTGCAATGTCATTGTCTTTAGGCAGCAAGAAGGTACGACCTTGTGTAATATAAGTTGGCATTGTGTCTGGAGATTGTATGAATTGGTTTAAAAATTTATGGATAAATGGGTGTGCGCGCGTGAGTTTTTTATACCAAAAGTTGTGTATGTTATCTGTTCCGGGAGTTTTCCAGTTGTGTGTACGCTTGATTACCTGTATAAATGTGTCAACCGGTATATGTTCAAATTCCATGGTAGACATGGTAGACCCATTGTTATTATCATTAATCCAGGTAGCATTTTGGTTGTGTTGGACGGGCATTTCCCATATGTCCGCCCAATACTGCCGTAGCAAATCTAGTGGGGGAGTTTCCGCGTTGCGTGGCTGATTGTGTTGTGCTCCTTCGTTTGATGCTATCTTCCTATAGAAACTGCTCTCATTGTTTACAAATTGTGTATTTTGTGACTTTCTTACCGTACATGCTATATACCTTTTGAGTCTGCTAGATGCGGTGTTTAACTTTTGTTTTAATGTATCCAGGAAGTGTTCAGGTTCAGTGTTGGGGTTTTCGAATGTGGTATGTATGCGGTAGGTGGTTTTTATCATTTCTACTGCCAAAACTACTTTCCTAGTCCTGTTACCTTTAATGTATTGTGTTAATCGGCCTATATCTGCCCTGTATTTTAATATTTTAGATTCTAATCTTATTTGCCAATTTGGTTTATTAGGTTTATTCATACCACTTTTGTTTGTGTGTCTGTCAAGTTTTACACCCACCTGTTTGGCAGCTGTGTATGCTGTTGTGTAGATGATATTTTGAAGTGAGTTAAAATCTAGTTCTTGTGAGAGATACTCTGGTATGACAACGCTGTCCAGGTGATTCACAATTAGTGTTAGTTTTCGCGACTTCTTTAGTTTAGGAATAAATGGTCTACTTGTGGGGTCTATGTTTTTGAATTTCTGCAAACTAGTATGGAACTCTGTACGGATCTCTTCATAATCTATATTGAAAGCGTTCTGTTGTCTGTTTATCCTAGATCTACTGTGTGGTGAGTTTTGTGTGTATATTTGACTATCATTTTGATCGTATTCTTCATTTTGTTGTGTTTCATCTAAACCCTCAAAGGAATTGTGTGTGGGGATATTTATTACAGAACTCTCCGTCAAACCTAGAATTTCATCTTGTGAACTATTGTCTGCTAGTGTATTGATAGATTCTATTACGGTTTTGACCTGGTTTTTGATTTCCTGAATTCTTGCAAAACTTAGTAGTCTATTGTTAACTATGGCTCTTCTCTGGTCAGCAATGCGTTGTTCTGACAAATGTGATAGGTGTGGGAAGTGCGACGTAAACTTATCGTGTAGCTTTTTTCTGTATGCAGTCATGTTAGACTCGACTTCAGTTACTTCAAAATACAATTGCATTATCATTTCATTAACATCTTGTGACCATGCCATTCGTGCACCAGTGGTTGTTATATTTACACTACTTGTGTGCTGTGCATAGGATAGAAGCTGTGAATTAGGTGGCTGGTCACAAGGTGTTAGTGTAGTTTCTACACTATTTAAAGCCAACTCGACCTCTGATCGAATTTCATCTAGTATGTTCTGTGATAATAGTTGATTACGAATGATGGCTCGTCGTTGATCTCCTACTCTTTGCCTGGATGCATCCATATCTGGGAAATTTTCTTGAAACTGCCTGTGTAAGGGTTCTAAATATCCACGTTGAAGTGTTTCTAATTTGGTGATGATTAAATATGTACGCCATATAAACCTATTCATCTCTTCGGTCCACTTTTTTCGCGTACGTTTTGTGTTTGTAGTGGGTTCAGGATTGGTGGCACTTGCCTCCTGTACAACATCTACAGACATAAAAGAAGTTGATGATGATGATGTTTGTGATGGAGAATAGTTGTGAAAGGAATGAGGTGATGAACTGGGGGACTGGAATAAACTATGAAGTGATGAGATCGGGGATGAGGTGCGTGAAATAATGGTTCCGGGGTGTTCGGCTGTAGTATATTTTTCGACGGGAGCCCGCCTGCTCAGCTCCTCGTCGCCGTTGGTTCGCATGCTGTAGCACCCAGCAACGGCTCCAGATGCGCCCCGACGATCTCCCTCGGGCAGCGGCCCGACTGCGGCTGTAACAGATTGTTCGATGGGAGCCCGCCTGCTCAACTCCTCATCGCCGTTGGTTCGCATGCTGTGGCACCCAGCAACGGCTCCAGATGCGCCCCGACGATTACCCTCGGGCAGCGGCCCAGGACGTAAACTTCTTGATCTTAACTGCATATTGGCGCTAAAGAAAAGGAAGGAGAAGGAAGATAGGATAGATGGAATCTTAGTTTGGGAAGGGTAGCCTAGTTGACATTGGCATTTGTTTAGTACCTCCCATAGAGGGGTGCGGTCTAGGTATATCGACCATATTTTCGGTAGTATCTCCAACCCGTAAGCCCCCCCACCACGACAAGGCGATTCCTTGAGGGGGTTATTATTATTATTATTATTATTATTATTAATTGTTCTAGACGTTAATAATCCAATGATTTTGGATTACCCACAGTAAATATGTTGTATGTAGCTAAATGACTGTTCATGTCTACTATTTATTAAGTCAGGCAGCTGTGGGTATGCCACAGTCAACTAATTAGACTTAAGCACTAGTAAACCCCAGTCAAACTCTAACATGTTTGCATAGCAGAGATGGTCACTTACTAGTTACTACTGTAGCTGACCTAACTGTGTGACCAAGATAAAATCAATGAAGATAAGAATAAAACATATGCCATAAAACATGTTTTATTTAGCGTACCAAAACACCAGGCCCAAGCAGGATCACAACACAACACTGCCAGAAAAAATACAACATCACAATACCGATGAGTTCGATTTCGTATGCATTTTAACTTGTCGAATAAGATGGGAGACGGAATGGAGAGATTTCTCGATAGGTGTTGCATGTCTAATGGGGTGTGCGCGTGCGCGTGTGTAATTGCACGTGAAATGCGCCTGCGGTCCCGGTGCGGTCGCGTCGCACGTTGCGTCCGTTGGCTGCGGAAACCAAGAGTATATCAGAAACTAGTTTTCCTCACGCAAGCTACGATATCAGTATCAATTTGAGCTAGCCTTGCAGAGTGATGGCCTCATAAAGACAGAAAATGTTGAGCATTCGTTATTTCATATTATGAAATACGTATTCATAAATCATAACCATTATCTCAAAAGCGGTAGGATTTCAGCAGGCACCAACCGCAAAGAAGGAAAAGCAAGAAGCAAACAAGAAATGGTTCAGCGTCTGTACTCTGTATTAGATGAATTTGTCATTTTACTATCATTTTTAGATGGAAAGGACGAAGTAAATGTGTTCAGCATAAGAACAAGGGAGAATTGATGTGGGATGGGGTATATATATACATGTAACATAAGTACGCAACTTCAGAGCGATCGACATTCGACCGTCGTCCGCCTGTTTTTAGACAGGCATCCCCCACGCATATTATCATAAAACTCACCACCTAAATATAAGTAAATAATATAACTGAATCATTTGTAAACGGCATAGATACAACCAACGGACACCTAGATAGGGCAGGACGTCGTTATGGTTTTGCTACCCCATTTGCTTTGTACTTAAATTTATAGACTTAGAATAATAGGATGAAGTATGTCATAAAAACTAACGGATTTACAAGATCTTACGACGAGGTTTAATTATAAAGAAAGAATACAATTGTTTATTCGAGCGCGTCGGTCGGCCATGTCGCGCTCGCGCCGAATTGCGGATTACATCACTGCGCAAAAACAGCGCGGGGTGAGGGGGAGCGTGGCCTTGGCCTTGCCATTGCCAAGGCGAAGGCAATTATACATGCGCCCACCAGTCTGCCGATGTTATTATACGTATATCGTCCGCTTATAACCACTGTACAATAAGTCTTAGTAGGTACATTTGAAAGATAGGCAGGTTCTTTTAAAGCCTTTATAGGTATATATTTAACTTATATTCTTCTTCTTCCTCTTTGCTTTTACTCTCTGCTGGGGTTTAGGGCTCAAATCAACTTTCACCATTCGCTGTGGTCTTGGTCTTGGACATTTGGTGTTACATCCTCTCTTGTTATCCCCAAGGCTTTTGCTCTACTGATACCTACTATAAGGTAGGTAGATAGTAGGTAAGTATATTTACTTAACCTTTAAGTTTTAACCGTTCACCAGAGCTCTTAATTTCCTCTCTGCTGAACATATAAGTCTAATCTCTAAGAATAGGACTTTTTATAGTTTTTGCGAACAAGCGATAGAGAACCTGTATGTATTTCGTGACACTGAGGGTTAAGAGAAAAATTGCTTACCCCGGGGAGGGATGGGAATCTTATGGGATTATTTCGATAGGTTTCCTACCTAAAGTAAAGTCACCCTTTTGTAGTATTCAGTGGGTATTTACGGCAGTCATGTCAGATTAGAAACGTAAGTTGTAGGTATGCGCTCGAGCCCGACCGGGCCCAGGCCCACGCATGCGCGTCACGGCCATGTTTGCGTTACTGGGACCAACTTGCTTTGGGACACTTCAGTAGGCACCTCATGGCTTAAACACAGGACAAACCCCTAATGATGTGTCAAGTGATACCGTGGCTGAAACACATTGATATGACATTATGATATGACAAATTTGCTGAAGAGTTGGCTGAAATTTTGACCGGCCAAACAAACACAATACTTACCAGAAAGCCGTGCTAAAGTAGAGCTAAATGAGGACGTTAAAGAATTTTTAAAAAGTAATATACTCGGCTACTTAACTTACAATTTCATTTTAAATAGATGCTAGCAGAGAAAAACAACCTCGATCAAGTATTATGGGAAGGCACAATACTGAGGGAGAAATTGCATAAAATTGCGAGTGTCCGTTTCGTGTGGATAAAAATGAAAATAACAACTTCACATTTGAGCTAGTGCTAGTACCTATGATGTTCAGTCCCAAAAATTAAAGTCAATAATTTTTTAAACAATCAGCAAAACTACGTACAATAGGTACAACAGTATTCGGGGACATCTAGTTCGTCCTTTTAAAAATAACAGTGTAAAAACGAGACAACTACATATTTCTCAATGTAGACCGTGTAACATAACATGAAACTAACCTACCTCAATGACGGTAATAAAAATATGAATATACAAGTGTACCTAAATTGCTTTATCAACATGATGGTAATCTCCACATTGTGACGTCAGTATCTTAAGTGTGTACCTATTAGATAACATTGTTAAATGTAGGAAGTTTCCAGAAACGCTACTGCCAATATATATTACGCAGAAGAGCAATACGGTGCGTGATGCGATACACCATGGTGTTCTGAGGATACATTAGGTTTTACATTTGAATATAGCTGGATAATACTGTGCGCTACGAAAGTGTATGTTTACTCCCGACATAGGCTAGAATCAAATCCTACAGTGTTCTATCCTATCGTTCCTGCCATTTCCTTAAACATGGTCACTGCACCGATTGACGCGTCGTGACCAGTCCGTCAGCGCTGAATCTTGATCAGTGATCACCACCCACGTTCACTCCCTTGCCATTTGTCAAGCAATCTTCGACAGTATCCTCTCGAGTTATGGTTCTACAGCTTTACTTACACAGCAAGTTTAATTTTGTTTTGTAACTGCTACTCGAACTTAGACCTTACGCCACAGTCTTTAGATCGTCACGTTTGGAGAATTCAAGATAAGATCTAAGTACGGGCGAGTTTTCAATTCACTAGATGCTTTGCCCTGCGGTGGATAATTTGATGTTTATTTAGGAGAGAAACTTAGGACAGGAACGTTATAAGACTGGCAACCTAGGGACCTTTGCTTAGGTCAGCGGCCAATGAGTGATCAGGACAATCTGACCAGATTTAGGAAGATGCATTATTTCGGAAACCTCGGCACTAAGGTGTCTACTTATTTAGGAATAAGTTTATTCAACGGTTTGTTTTAGTTGTGAAATATCTTTTGTCTCCTCACATGCTCCATCCAGGTTAGGTTAGGTTAGTTATCGTTTATAACAGGATTCCATCGTTGATATAAACAATCGAGGACTTTGAGAGTAAATTTCTATGATTGCAATGAAAACTCAACTCAACAGATTTTTTGGCCGTAAATAATCTCCATACGTTTTCTTTTACTTTCTTTGTACTTGAGAATACACAATTCCAGAATTGTTGTATCAAATTGGCTAAATAGTCATTTTCAAAAAAATTGTACATAGTTAAGAGCCTAATAAAAACAAAATCACGATCGCTTCCTCTGTGTTACGAAAGTTAGGCATACAAACTATATGGGTAACTTTTGTAACACAAAGGAATAAATTAAGTTTTGTTTTAATTAAATCCCTTAATTGTGTACAATTTTTTCGAAAATGACTCAAATATGTTTGTAGTAGGCATGGAACACTAATCGTATTTATTCTATTTTAGAATTACGAATATGGCAATTATTTTACAAACAAAAACCAATTTTGAAAAACTGGTTGGAGTTCCGTTATTGTAATTACAAAATTATTTTGAAGACTCAAGTGAAATAACTAATTATTTTTACTAAAAAAAACCCGACCGCGGTGCACTTTAAAAGTGCATAAAATCCGCCATTATGTTTATTTTAACGAAGTTCATACCCAGTGACACTCGCGCCATCAAGACGAATCCAATGATGTATCATTTATCAAAATCGGTTGTGCCGTTGAGTAGTTACGAGCGGACACAGGAACGGACATACATACCTACAGGTCAAACACATTACCCTTCTTTGGGCTTCGCCGCAGTCGGGTAAAAAGGCGTGACTTCCATGAGAAAAAAAATGAAATTATTTGATTTTCATGGAACTGACTTATGTTATGGACCTATGATTAGCAGCGGACGTCTCAATACTGAAATGAATAGTAGGTTCCCACTAGGCTTGTGATGCTACGCTTTGTCGCGCGATAAATAAATGATAA
Organism: Eudemis profundana; assembly: GCA_947034925.1. Classification (NCBI taxonomy): domain Eukaryota; kingdom Metazoa; phylum Arthropoda; class Insecta; order Lepidoptera; family Tortricidae; genus Eudemis; species Eudemis profundana. The sequence goes on along the minus strand of OX344796.1, from coordinate 18,575,752 downwards.
AGCATCCGTCACTCTCACACACACTTTCTTAGAACGTGACAGATGCTTTATCATTTATTTATCGCACGACAAAGCGTAGCATCATAAGCCTACAGGTCAGGAGAAACATAATGAAGATCAATAATATGGTCACATATTCAAAATTTTTGTTTTAGTTGCAATAAAAAATTGTTTCTGCATGTACGGCTGCTTTGAAATACTTATAAGAATGCACTTTTAGATCAGGCCGGGGGGCTGCGCGGTGCATTGGTTAGCGTTTATAAATAAGATAAAAATCGTTAGCCAGGGATTATTCTAACGTCGGCTTGCTACATTTAAAATAGATGCTAGTGTAGTTGCATACATTTCACATGTTTAGATTTGTACAAACCAATTTTTTACATTTAAGTTTAGTTGGGGAAAGTAGGTATTATTGGCCACCCGTTAGTTTTTGCCAACTAGTATTTAAATAAGAATTCTATAATCTATACTTAGCACGCTTTTTGACCTTATATCATTACCTTGTTATTAAGCTTCATTTTTAGCGTAGAGGGTACTTCTCTGCGATTTTATACCGTTTTGCTTGCTTCATTACCATCGCCACTATTATTCGCCGTTTTATAAAAGCAATCAGGATCATTATGATAAAAATAGCACAGGCACGCGACTTCTACAAGATAACCGAAAACGACTCCATAGTTTATAGGGAGCTCATCCATAATGTGGCGATGGTAATGATGTGATTGGTGCGACTGTTTAGTCGCAGAGAACTACCCTAGAATCCTTATTTCAAGAAAGTAAACCGCTTGTAGTGTGTGGAAAATTATCAGGTGAAAATAGACATTGAAATTCATGGAAATTTCATAATGGGGATTGGGTGGTGCATTATCATTTAGCAACATATGCATTACCGGGCAATCAAGAATGAGCGCACTAAAAGTTTATTAGAAAGCTGGAAATAAAACAATAGGTGCTAATGAAAGCTATTAAAGGGGAAAAGAGCCCTTTTCATTGGAGATAATGTAAATGTAACACGCCGGTGACCTTTAGTTTTATGTTAGATTGACGGCACTGGATGCAACAGGTATTTGTTTTGATACAGGACCCAAGCACAAATAAACTCAAGATGGTACTAATTGAAAAGCTTTAACCACAGCTCACCTAGAGACGCATTATTTATAGTATTTTATGCAACAGTTGTATGAGTAGCCTCAAAAAATACGAATGGCGCGAGTTGCGATACGAGCCGCCGTGACGGCGGGTATCGCAAATAGAGACGCCATGAGTGTTTTTTGAGTTATAGGTACAGTACAACGTTGCATACAATACTTTTTCTACGACTAGGTTTTAAAATATAAAATACATAATTAAACATAGCTCGCAAACAAGGCAAATATGACATATGACTGACATATGTGTCTATGGTAAACTTTTTCTTAATTTGAAGTATACTCGCTAGTGACACGCAGTGACGATATTAAAAATACTTTTTTTATTTTGGCATTAATGAATTTAGTTCGGAAAGTTTTGTTTTTCTTAATAGTACATTGTGTATCAAGGGCGGTAAGTAAGGAATTACAAACGAGTGTTTGTTACAAGGCCGAGGCGAAGCCGAGGGCTTTAATAACACGAGTTTGTAATTCCTTTACCGCCCGTGGCACACACAATGTTTTTCATCACACTTGTGAGGAAATCTAATTAAAATAACCTTACTTAACCTAAATAAAATTGTAAAACTGACAGTGACATTAGTGACATAATATCCATAGACAATGCGAATATCGAGTCACGTTCGGAAACCATAACGTTAAATACCTATAACGGTTGATTTCATATTTGAAAAATACTGAAATACACTATTTAAACATTAAATTAATGTTACAGAAATATGTGTTTACTTGTATTTGCAATAACAGTTCTCTTTAAATAATATTTCAGTGATTACAGTCAAAAAAGTAAATTGGCATTTCCTTTGAACACGACAAATAAGAGTAAAACAAAACCATCGTTTCAAATTTAATAAGAAAAACATTACGCCCTAGGGTGTAATAGGTCATTTACGGCCCGCAGAATCTACGTGTAATGACACCATTTTCGAGCAAGTGTGATAAAAAACATTTTTATCCTTCCTATCCTTGACCTAAGTTTAACTTAGATTTAGAAGGCTGCTATAGGCTGCAGTATCGTAATGTGAGTATAACGACACTAGTGCTGTTATGGAGAATAGAGTATAGACTTCTTTGAACTCATATTATGTATGTACTTATATTAGTGTTCGTGACCAACTAAAAGACAGATAAAAGTACAGGAGTAGAAAAAATTAATAATTAATGAGCATTATGAGCAACAGTGTTTCGTAAAATAGTTTCTACCGATTGATGATTTGTCCTTTTCCCTCGTCTCTTCCCGCTACGCAGGGATAGCTTTCTTGATCTTGAGATGCCACTGCGCTAATACGCATCGTCAACATTTACCTAGACAAAGTTGAATTAAAAAACCGGACAAGTGCGAGTTAGACTCGCGTGGAGAGGGTTCCGTACGTTCAAAACAATTATACTTTATTGCACAGACTTTTTATAGGTTGTCCTGTAATCTATAGGTGTAGGACTATTTTCCATATTTTTTTCAAAATACCACGTCCAATAGTTTCGAAGATAAGGGGGGAATGGTTAATTTTTGCCTATTTTCTTGAATAACTTCAAAACTATTGATCTAAAAATTATAAAAAAAAATGAGATTCTCGCAGTGAGCCCTTACATTTAATATGTCACACAAGGGCATGCTCCCGGGAATTTTCCAGCAACCGGTCTCGGTTCTGGCGGGGAAAAATCCCGGTTCTTCGGTTCCTTCGGTACTGAGTTTGTGCTACTTCAGAAATGCAGAATTTAATAGAAAATATCGCACGAAGATCTATAAAAGAACATCATACTGCTGAAACCTGTTTCATGAGCACTTCAGCTCCTTCTACTGACCATTCAGTAATATGGGCCATCAACATTTTCAATTAAAGAACAATTGAATAACGAACTGAAGAAAAGCTCAAGCAATCGTTCCACTACCAATAGAACATGTCTCAGTCCATTCAAGTAGAGATGGTAGTGATTGCAAATGGAGGTGTTCGTGGACGACCACTTCAATTCAAATGCCACCTGAGTAAAATTTTAAATGTTTTGGTCATAATATTTCCTTGATCGAAACTATAAAATTAATGTTTTTTCTTATTACATTTTAAGTTTTTCATGCAATATTCAGGTTTAATTAAAAAAGGATTATTTAGTTTGTGCAATCGTGGCTTTATCCATGTATTGTAACATTACCTCAGGTAACTAAATAATGGCAAGTGATATCTATCACTTTATGCTTTAAAGTTAACTATAGTGGGCGAGATGTAAGATTGGTATTTTGACACATTATAAGAAACTACCAGCAGTGTTCAATACAAATTATACATTAAATATTTAATAACTTTTAAGCCCAAACAGTAAATACGAACACTATGTATAGTATTCATTGTATACTCTTGTAGTGAATGTTTTTTTTTTCACTCAAAGTGTTATTCGAATTGAAAACGTTATACGCATTGTTTGTTCTACGACTTCTTTTTTTAAATGTAGAGCTGAGCGAAAACTATTCTGCAGAATCCGTGGTAATTGGGGTAAATCGATAAAAATAAAAATTAAATCTCGAAATTAATAACTTATTATCTCATTAGCGATCAAAATCAGATACATTAAGAACACTCGTCGAAAAATTATGAGTTAATACTCTTAATACCAAGTCGAGTTTGCATTTCATGAATTTAGTATAGATTTCTGATCATACAATCGGTTCCTTCTTGTATATAGTCATGATCAATCGTAATTACTTATTTTAACAATCGATTAAGACTAGTCTCATCTCTAAATACCTCATTGACGACGTGTCAAAAAACCAATCTCACATATCGCACACTATATGTGTTGTCTTCCAATTGGGCTATTTGGTAATTTGTTCATTAATTTTGCTTTTTGTTAATTATTTTAGATGATATCATGAATAATTATCACGTAACGGGTGTTTTACTTAACAAATTAACTACTAAACAAAAAACAATAACAAATAATTTACTCAGTACCGAAAAGTACCGAAATCCCGGGAATTCCCGTTTCTAACTCAGTACCGGAAATCTCAGTCCCGGTTCTGGAAATGGCACCGGTACCGCATGCCCTACACACAATATAGTTTGATAACTTTTTTTTTTAGTTTTCTAGTTGACCCCCCAAAAGTGGCCCCCATGATTAATATTCATATATTTTCCTGACATGTCCGTGTTTGGGTCATTAACTTTAATAAATGTACCAAATTTCAACTCAATCGGACCAGTACTTTCGGAGCAAATTGGCTGTGACAGATAGACAGACACACGAGTGATCTTATAAGGGTTCCGTTTTTTCCTTTTGAGGTACGGAACCCTAAAAACCGGCCAAGTGCAAGTCGGATTCGCACACGTATACCGTCGAGCAAAAAACGCCAAAAACAGGTTTCTTGTATCACCGCCTTTTATTATGTTTTTATTATTTGTTGTTATAGCGGCAATAGAAATACAGCTATACAGTTTCATTCTTGTTACAGGTATGGGGGGCGAGGCATGTGCATGCGCGCCAACGCCCCGGGCGTTGCCAGATCCCGAGCCAGATCAGCTTTACGATCACCATTCTTCAGAAGAAGAGCTAGAGGTTGGTAGTGCTAGCGATGACCATTTTGACGCTGTCTACAGATAGGTACTCTTGTAATTTTGTAGGGCAAATTACCTTCCGTACAAAGATCGTCGCTTGTCGCCACTTTCCACTCAGCTGCATGCAATACAGACGTAGTTAGGTACTAAATCCTGGAAGAATATTAATAATGGGTGACCTTGTTTAATAGTTCTCTTGATTCAATACTGCCATGTGAAGGCTTCTAGAGGAACTTACTTACTAAATGAAACATCCACGGTATCTCCTGGCACTCAGAGGGCCTTTAAATAAGACCTGCTAGTCATATATGTGCAGTTTTTTGCACGTGACGTGCACGCACGTGAAGGTTTTGTCCTAGTCCCGATTGTCGGTTTAAGATGCATATTATTGATATTAAGAATAACCACATTTTTATTAAAAAAAAACCCGACCGCGGTGCACTTTGAAACTGCATAAAATCCGCCATTTTGTTTATTTTAACAAACTTCATACCCAGTGACACTCGCACTATCAAGACAAATCTAATGATGTATCATTTATCAAAATCGGATGTGCCGTTGAGTAGTTACGAGCGGACATAGGAACGGACATACATACATACTTACATACATACAGGTCAAACACATAACCCTCCTTTGGGCTTCGCCGCAGTCGGGTAATTACATAGCTTAAAGTTTAACAAGTGCCGGTTTCTTTCAATCAGTAGAATTTCTTGGATTGTTTTCATTACGCTTCGTTTCAAATATCGTATATATCGTATCAAAAGTCAAAAGATAAAGAAATTAGATAATCGATTGTCTAAGTTCTTGTGTCTGCAAGTCAAGTTGGGAAGGAACGCATTTCAATTTATGTCTCACTCGGAGAGATGGCAGGGGTCCCAACGGAGTAAACAACTTAGCCAAATTGTGCACTCAATTCAGGCAAATTAAGCTAATTGACGTTTTTTTGTCCATGCTCATCAGTTCTGTTGTTTACTCAATTATTACACAGAGAGCTTCTATCCGTATGAGTTTGATAAGATACGTATGTTGATATGCCCAACGAAGCTCTAAAAATGTAAGGTTTTTTGATCGGATCATTATTTTTAAAGTACCTACATTCACTATTAGGACCGCTGAAGGTATTGAGCGTAACGTTTTAATTAACTAGCGTAAATTGATTATAATAATACCGTTTCAGTTATTTAGATATTATATCATAAAAGCAAACATGGGAGCATGTATATTGTGTAGGTGTCTAACCTAACTAATTATATATTTGGGTAACTTTAATTAATGGTACTTTATTCATAAACGAATAATCATATCGTTGTTCAACCGTAAACTTTAGTTTGCGATAATAACTGGTTTTATTAAAAATCTACGTCAAATAGGGAAACGCAGACCCTGAAGACTCGTGAATAATGAGGTTATCTTTTTGTTTATTTTTCTTTCAGTCTTCTTAAGTATTCCGTTCTTTCTGTTAATATTAACTTGGACTGTTGACTGTGAATAAATAGTGCGTTGTTCACAGAGTTTGCGCGCTGTTGTTTAGCTTGCCCCAGATCAAAGCTATGCGAAAACTCAAAAAAATCCGACCGGATTAATATTGTATTGTACCTAACCTACTAAATTATGATCAGACAATTAGGTATCAGACCCTGAATATTTCGGTGCTAGCTGCCAATTTTCTATAACAAATCCAAATCGACTCAACTGACGTACCGAACGGGATTTTGGCTAGAGATGTGCCGTTCTCCAAAACTTCATATGCATTTTGGGAATATTCCCGAACGGCGCATTACGTCACTATCTTGGCAAGTCTTTAACACTTTCGCCGCAGAAATTCGGAATTAGCGTAGACCACGGTTTTCCTAATCGGCTGTAAAATTAGCAGCAGCAAGATTATCATTACGACTTTTACTGCGTTTGTGCGGGTTTTCTTATGAGATTTATAGATACGATGCGAACGGACCAGAGCTCATGGTGACCCGTTTGCACACAATTTTACTTAAGTAGTTGTGTTTTGGATTTAGAAGGTTACTCCATTATCGTTATATTTCTTCAGATGCCAGTAATTGCTGGTGTGTGTGTGTAAAACATCAAGTTCTCGCAAACCAAACACACCTAAAGTTTTAATGAAGTAACATGACATAACGCTTGCAGCTGCATCTCGATGCGGGGTGAACGATCGCAGCGGGAAAATGGCGACCTCTTGACTGCAACAGTGAACTAAGAACTCAAGGTCGCCACGAAGAATCGGCCAATTAAATTAGAAATAATTAGAAAATGATACCGTTACAATATTACTAAGGGGGAAAACGAAGTGTGATTTGAAAGAAAATAAAATACGACACTTGGTTAGGTATTAAATCTATTATTAATTATGTGATGGATTGTGTCAAGCATATTTATAGGGTGACTCGTGCCCCTAACGTTGTCGATACAGGTAGTCTTTCCGTGCTTAAACACAGAAAACCGTATATTACCACGCCATACCATGTTTGGGTACCATGTAACCTATTGTAGCTAGATACAACTTTTATGTCACACCTGGCTAAACATTACATTACATACACATACATACATTTATTTTATGTCTACATTTGGCCTTTCTGGCCAAATGTAGACATAAAATGATGTACACAACACGGGAGGTAATAAAGAAAGCTCTCGATCGCATATTTACGTCCCTCGCTTGCAGCTCGGGCCACAAACATCTGCGATCTCGGGCTTTCTTTGTATTACCACCCTAGTTGTGTAATATACTATTTCATACTAGCCGTTAGTTACACAAATTCAGTGCAGTAATCTAATATCACGGTTGAATAGTATTTACCTGCTCTTGACGGTCTAAAATACTTGACAGACCGGACGTGACCGTAGCTCCATCTAGCGAATTTCGACTGTCTGGAACCCTCGCAGATACATATGTCAGATAATAGCGTACTTGTCGCCCCATTGTTCAAGTCAAGAACCGCCGTCTGCACACCTAAAACCCATAAATAAAGGAATCCAATCCTTCCCGCCATGTTGTTAAGGTGGTTGCATAATTTTACGAAGTGCAGATGAGTTTAGGAGCAAGCTCTTGAAATTTGTATAAAAATATGCTGAGCTTTTGAAAAATATGCTGCAGAGGGTTCAGCGAGTGGTGAGTTGTGGCTTGAAATACGCTTGTGAACAAGTTTATATTATGCAAATTATTTTAATACCTGTTATGAAGGCATTGTTACTGTAAACTTTTATTTATTCCTGCCACTTTTAAATACCGTAAGCCAGGAAGACAGAAGTACCTAAAGTAAAGTTACACCGTTACTACGAAAGTACGAACGAAGCGCTCTCATTTATCCGGACAGAGTTTAGCTTCTGCAAATTGCAGTTCCATTATACACGATATTTTACGTCCAGCGTTCGATACCGAGAAACCAAATTTATCTTGTTTTATTGCTGAGTAGGTACATAGCCGTTTACGGAAATTATTTGAATATTCTATACAGCTCGGTGTGGTCACAGGTAAGTTGTAATATGAATTGGCTGATACACTGCCTGATACCAAAATCAAATATGTCATAATTCATCAACGATGGATGACCATTATACTGATGACAAATGTTAGTGTGTGTATGTGTTTAGTTTCAATTCTCTTCGTTAATTTAATGCCGTCGTCGCGCAGTTTGCATATTTGGCTAAGACACAAACATGTATAGTACAAAACTCCATTGAAACCCCACGGAACCGTCTCAGAACACTTGGTCTCTCGCTTATTTGTTCGTTGCAGTTTGGCATCTGACTGCTTGTCGTGCTTTGCTCCGAATTAGAAATTCTTTTGTCCGCTCCTCTCTTAATTGCAAGGCAACGAAAGGTAAACAGCCGGCGCTCTTGCGATACACTTCTCTTTTTAGTAGTTTTTCAAGTTACTACGGTATAAATATACTTAAAGCAAAATTATCCTTAAGCAAAGATTATTCTGCAAAAAATAGAAAATGGAGAAAAATTACCCTACTTCAAATTAATTTTAGAGGAAAAGAAGCACATTGATATATTTTATACTCTTTAGTGATCGGAAATGTGATGACATGACCAGCACAACAGAACATGACAGTCTACAATCTACATGCAAAACCATTATAATTGATGTCGCTAATGCAATAGCTAGATAATCCTTATAAAAACGTGGGACGCATCGACACGACTATTCCTAATTAGGGTACAATCACAATTGCAAGGCCTCGCGTAATTGGTGCAATTACCCTGCGCAGGCGCTTCGTTGGGGCAGGTTAGTTCGCTAGATGAGCAAACGCGCAATTTCCATAAAATATTGTTACCTATGTGTACAAGACAAACAAGTCGAAATCTAAATAAAATCAGTCAAACATCGCGTAACTATATATATTTTTCAGTGGAAACCATTTCGAGCATTATCCAACATTCGTGGTCAATCTGGGGGCACGGCAGTGCGCCCTCCTAAAACCCTGAATTTTCAGGGATATATAGGGCATAATATGACTTAGATATATTCTGAATAACAATAAATTTGAACTTTTAGTTTAAGAACTATTGCACGTCAAATTTCCTTAGTTTTGTGACTGATTCAATGCTAAGCCTACTTCTAGCAGACCCACAAGCTCCAAAATTTAAACATAATTAGTTTTTAGCCTATTAAGACTTCGAAAACCTTAAAATATTGCTATTTGAGTCACCTTTTAAAGATATACGAACTACATAAGTAAGTTTAATCCTATACAAATACATGCGATTACAAAGTTACTTTTATAGTTCAAATGGGAAATAGAATGGATCAGAGTGTAATAAATAACGGGAGACTATGTACAAAAAGAAATGAGAACCCATCAAAAACATTACATGTAAAAAGATGCAAGTCTCGCAACGCAGTTCTTCTACAACAAAAAAGTTTTTAAATGTAATGTTAAACCAAGTAGCTTAACATTACATCTCAAAACTTTTTGTTGTAGCAGAACTGCGTTGCGAGACTTGCATCATTTTACATGTAATGTTTTTAATGGGATATACTTTCCCTCAATGTAGGTTAAGTCAGCTGCAGAGAAAAGTAATAACCCTTGCCATACTACGAACGTATGACAGGCGGGCTCCTTTTCTCTGCAGCTGACCGTACCTACTGAAATTCCTATAAGTGTGTACAAATATACTCTGAGCGGGTTCTATACCGAACTGTTATATAGATTTCATTTGACTTTTTGACCTTCGAGCACACGGCTCCTCTACGTCCATAGACATCGTCGTCTAATGCATGATAGTCATGATACGGCAGAAGGACTTTGAAAACGGTGGCAACGATGATTTACCTGTGCATAACATAGAATATCTAACCTGTGCATAATGTGTGTTTGTAGGTACAGTACCTACAAACACACATTATACCCAAACTACTGGATCAATGGAAGGTTGTTGCATAAAATACTAAAATTAAGCGAATGAACTGCAAGAAGAAGCTTTTTCATCGCTGCCACATCAGGCCCGTATTAAAACTGCGCTCAAGCGAGATACCGAACTCAAGTTTTTAGGAAGATAAAGTGTGGTGTCAGCCTTGAGCGGTGTTAATATGAGCATAAATGTCATTCTGCCAAGCTAACACCACACCATGCCCATACTAGCATTGCATGCGCAGGTCATAAACGGGGCTCCGTGCGGAGCCACGGCGGGGGAGTCGCGGCGGCGCGGCGCGTCCTCGCCGCTGCCAGCGGCGCCAGAGAAGCGCAAGTGGCCCGCGCAGCCCTACGACGCGGACGAGCCTGCGCGCGCGCCTAGCTCGGACGACGACGACACCAAGGTCTGGCTTTAACAATCATCGCACCGTGTGCCTAACCTCCTCAAAACTCCTTTTATTGGTATGTTCCTCCCTGAAGCTAAATTACTAAAAAATATTCTACAGCCGTGTTTTCATCCTTGGTGACTGAGATTTTAATCTAGGTATTTAAGTTGTTTATTGATCGAAGCGTGCTTTATAAAAACAAAAGTGTGTAACCCTATAGCCTGTCAAAGTGTCCCACCCTGTTACACAAGGGATTACCTACTCCTTAAAAGAAAGACGTTAGGGGATCATACACCCTCGTGACTATTTAATCTAATGCGTACACTTAGCATAATAGACCATGTGTTCAACAATGGTTTGTTATTACTGAATGCCCGGGCTGGCTTATAAAGAGCCAGTGGCCAAAGTTGCGACTTCCAACGAGTGATCTCACTTTCGTTCAATACATATTGTACTACATTGGAGATTCACCTCAAATGACTCGGGAAATGAGGCTCAGCAGGATGACAAAATAACTATGTTAGATGTGAGTGAAGTCATCCTGAGCCAGATCTAGGCCACAATAAAAAAAAGGATAAGTGAATCCGAGCATTTTTGTTTCGTTTATTTGGAAGAAGAAAATCTTTCTCTTTTAGCGAAATTGTTTTGATTGCAGTAAGGGCACCTCGCTATTATTGGCGATTTCGGAAAAATAAAACTGATCAAGTCTAAGATAACCGTAAGATGATAGTCGTCCAACAGAAAACTCTATCTAGCCAAAGCTAGCAAAATGAAATTTGGAGAAGGACAAGTTCAACAGGGAACATTTTTTCTAAAAGCGTTTGACTCTGTCTAGACCCTCGTTGGCTCGAAATAAAAATCGTTCTGGCCAAGCCTCTGAGATTCGAAGGTGGTGCAAAAGACTATGTTAAGTATCAACTTGGTGGGTCAAGCAAGACAAGCTGTGTCTGCGAACGATCTATGGTGTGGTTCTATTAAATAGTAACAAACTGTTAATTGCAGGCTGACCAGGCACTTACAGTGTGATCGGTCAACCTGTCCAAATACGCAATATAATGCTCTTCGCCCAATTTTACTCGCTTATTCATTGGCGGTGGGACAAGTGCCTTTGGCTTGCCCATTTTAAAGCTTTTGAGCTTCCTATTCTATTCTTATAGAAGAAAATGAATGTAAGCCAAATCTGCTGGGGCTTTGCCTAAAAATACGTTTGACGCCAAACCACTGGTAGTCCTTATGTCGTTAACTTGGTATTCCAGGTGGAGACGCCAGTCCGGTTCCGCACGTCGCCGCCTCTGGAGGCGCTAAAGCCGCGACGCGCTGGCGCGGGGTGCGCGTGCGCGGCGCGGGCGCCCGGCTCGCCGCGTCGGCGCCGCGCCGCGCTGCCCCCGCCGCGCCGGCACCGGCCCGCACTAGACTTTGATAAGATGCAGCAGGTATGGAACTGATTTGGAATGACTATGAAGTTGTGATGTACGGTGTTTTACTGTTCCCTCGGCTAGCGGCCACCCATGCCCCTGAATATTTCGGGATGCAATAATCTAAGAGATGGCTTGCCAGCTGATGGAAATTTATTTTTATTTTTCGTCAATGCCGCAGCTGTTATGTGTATCGATGCTGTCAACTCGAATACGATAGCTAATAAGATCATAGAAGTGCAATTATGATTCTGTCCTCTGTCCCTAGCCCTCAAAGGGTGTCAACCTCTCACTTATTTCTCTTGCAAAACAGCAATGATTTGTATGTACGTTCAGGTTCGTAAAGTAGGAAAATCATCAAAATTACACATGAAGCAAAATATTTTAAGTAGTCCTCAAGGAGACAACACATCTGCCTGCAGCATTTTGCATTCGTTTCTGGTTTTCATCTGGTAAGCTGCTTGCTTGTTTTTTGATTATGTTATAAAAAAGGCTAGCCGAATCTCTCGCCAATAGCTTAGAGAACACACCATGTTCCGCTGAACAGTTTGTAGGTATCTATATTTATACCAGCTCGCCAGGCACGAAGTTCCCAAAACTGTGGATTCCCCGATCAAGTCAAAAACTCTACTGTGCCGCAAAAATAGTAGGTATCCGGCAGTGGCGTGGCGTAAAAATTATCCTTGGGCAAGCCGGTGCAGGTTTGGCGTATATTTTCCTTAAGAGCTGTAGAATAAGGTGCTCAAATGCCTGATATTAGGCAAGCCGGTAGGAATCGAGTTCCTTGGACGCCAAAACATGACGGTTTTAATTTGCAGGCCGTAATCGATTAAGAATATTGATGTATTTTTAGGGTATTAATAAGTATAGTACCCATGCCCTTAAGCATATCAAACATCGTTGTCATTTGTTGAATTTTAATCAGCAGTTTCGCTTCTTGTGTATTTTTTGTTATTTCTCGAAATTGACCGAAGATCGCTTACAAAGCCAGACCAAAGACGTCGCTTGAATATAAAATATACGCTACCTGCTCGTTGGTCGACAATATGCCATGCCGGTCACGTCGGGGCCACGTGCACGTACAACGAGATATAGCACAACATACGTGTATACACCGCGAGATACAAATAAACAGGCGTGGACGCCTGAGGTGTATTACGAACTTTATTACCTTGGAAGTTTTCAGACAACTTGTTGTGACAGACCACGTATAGCTATATATAGCATAGAATTTCGGATAGACGAAAAATGGCGCACACACCTAGTTATAATATTCGGGTCTTACATAAAGCAACACGGAAGGGAGTCGGGACAGAACATTTTTTCCGATACAACACAGCGCAACTACCTACATACTTACGCTTTCTTACACATGCGTTCATAAAAAATATCTATCACTATACTCCGTTTTTTTTTTAATGTAGAATTTTGATAAACAAACTTGATATCTGTCAACTTGAGGTTTTTATCAGGTAGGTACATGTTGTGGCAACATAGTGTAATGGGCTAGACGACTAAAAAAAAACTGTTTAGTCCGTCAGTTAGATTATTAAAACATATTGTACACGTATTTTTTCTTTTGTTTGACAAACAAAAAATGACGAGGATAAAGTGCTTAGAAGTTTCGAGTGACGTCACTCCTAGGTACAATTTTCACCTAGGAGTGACGTCACAAACCCCCACTCCAGAAGTTTGATGATCTATAACTTTGTCGATTTTTAATATTTTGATAAACCAAAAAATACGTGTCCCATATTTTTCCATAATCTAACTGACGGACTAAATATAATTATATAGTTTTAACCCAGTCGTCATCCCTATTCGGTAAATCAACTTTTCTTTGTTAACAAAATTTCACCTTCTCCGACTAAAATTGAAAGGAAATCTTTATTCGGTTATTTTTTGAATAAAGTGTATGCTCATTTAAAAGACAGATAATAAAGCTACGTAATGCCAATATTTTTTATTATAATTTGTTTATTATAACTTGTTTATAAGTAGTGACCCAGCGGACATAGCTGTCCACCACTTTTGTGTAAAAATAAGGGGTTGTCCGCTGGGTCACCATATTTATTTGTTAAAAACGAGTTTTATTTTTACCTAATCTATCTCTAGATGTAAGATCTTGTTCCATTTAAATCATGTTAAAACATGCAAAAGGTGAACAAATAAGGAGAAAGAGCAATCTTTGCATAAAGCAAAGAAAAGTTGATTCACCCGATTAATTTTATTTGATAGTGAATACTTGATTTTTATGTAGGTAGGTAAACAATTTATGTACCTACATAATTAACAAATGAAAAAATAACATTTTATTTTTATTTTACTTACATTATTTAATTATATTGGTATAAAATGTTGCACAATAAAATACCCAAAGAGGCAAAGGTTTTGAAGCAATAGTCAGTTTTAAACGTAGTTGTCGTTATGGTCAGTTTTTCAACACAGTTGCGAATATAAAATAATACTTATCACTTAGAACATCTGTTTTTGTATTTATTTTGTGATTTATCAATGTAAAAATTATTATGCATACTTATTAGTAACTATTTCTCATGTAAGTGAATAATTGTTATTCTTTTTGAGAAATTAAGATCTTTAAACCGAAAAAGCACGCGTGTGTAATAAGCTGCGTTCCGCGCGTAAGAATAATGAAATTAAAGCCACTTTATGAGCAAGAGTGTGGAAAATATTTTAAAGTATATATATTATATTATTATGCTTTGCTTGGCCTACCAAGTGGGCTTATAACTAATAAATTAATATTGGACAAAGAAAACGACATCATGTACTTTTAAATTGTCCATTGATAGTTACAAATGTTGACGACCACTGATACTTTTGTTTACCAAATTACAATATTTAAAAAAACGGAGTAGGTATACAATACTACCTCATAACGAATAAAACAACACAAGCGATTTCACGACCACAAAGATTCATTTTTTACTGACAAATACTACTGGTCTTGTTTTTCAACAACAGACAGACCATGAAAATATCCACAAGAGATCCATCCCTGAATATGTTTTGGGAAAATTATATTTGTGATAAATTATTTCCATCTGATATTTTCCAATTTGATATTTTATTCGACTGCCGCGAAATCCTCATCTGCCTCCTGAAAAATATTAGATATCCGTCGTAATCCAGTTGGGCGCCTGTTCGGTAGGTAACTCGATCAAATTCATCGCGCGCGTTATGTTAATCGCTCACGCCGCTAACGTCGTTTGAATAAGTCGAATTATCGTGAGGAAAACACCTTCATGTACCTACAACTGGGTCAAAAGCGACATGCTTCATTTTATTTTTCAACTGAGCAAAATTATAATTGAAATACCTTGAAATAGGTAAACCGATGTAAATCGCTTCAAGATCTAAGTACCTATGCACAGGTCACCAGAGTCACCGTTACATCCGCGCCTTGTGCTAATATAAACGTTATATGACCACTGGACCTAGGGTTATGATGCTTGCGGGGTTAAAACTAATCTAAGGACCTGCGCAAGTACGCACTCTCCTCTCTGCTCCTCTCAGAGTGGGTACGTCGTTTTCGTTTATCGAATAAGTAGGTAGGTGTATTGTTTCTAATCGACTCTAATACTACAATACTACAAATACCTCGGTGTTTATATTTCGAGATGAATATGTGTTTTCTCAGTCTACGCGACGCGAGAATGTCACAATTAAAACGAAATTGCAAATTATTAGAATCAATCACCTTCTCTAGTACACCATAGAGGTAGTAAGATGGTTAACCCTTCGTATGTTATGTCAAAAATTTGCTTATCAAATTCAAACTTAAAGAAAATTTAACATAAGTTTCAAAGTTCCGCACTGATCACTGCCTAAGCATACGAAGGGTTAAGGTTCCATAACAATGTTATAAAGCTTTTGCCATTACCATGATACATAGTTATAGGTAAGTATTATAGCAATTTAATCTGTATAAGTACTCCAAACAAGTACAAAATGGCTGTAAAATGTGTAACTAGTGGATAAATACAGATATACTACTTATATATGAGCAAATTTCCCAAGTAAACCCTGCCCTTGAACTCCAATTACAATCGCTCGCACGTAGATCTGGTCGTGGATCTTGGGCAATTTGTCGTGCCGTGTCTGATTACTATCAGCGCCGCTATCTGGATTTTAATTAACTTTTATTTGCGACTAAATTTGGTTCACTCTCTTAATTTAGAGTGGCGTAGGGCTGGCACACGGGTTAATTGGCAACATTGAAAACATTATAAGACTGTGGGCATACCGAGCGTTTAAAGTATGAGAAATTCTTATTTACCAGTAATTTGTTAATATTATTGTTGTAAATTTTAACACTTATGGTTTGTGTCTTTTGTTTGCACATATAAAAATACGAGTGCGATTTGCGGGTGCTTTTCTTTTCTATAATATATTAATTAGTGCCTGAATGTAGGCTTTATAAAGACCAAACGTGAAGCGTTAGGTTGGAATCTAATTCCTATTTTGTTGAGGGTATTCAATAATACCTTTGTAAATGTCTCTGGATTTGTTTAAATTAATGTACCCGACCCAGCTTTAAAAGTAACAATAAAAAACTTCATCTGAAATATTCGTTTTTAAATGCGTAACACATTGTTACAAAATCTACCTATTTTTTTTATTTGGTTTTTCTCAAAACCTAAATAATCTGTAGCACCATGCGGGAGTCAGGAAATTTAATCGTCAAACCTTTCTGAGCTCTGCGATAATACATAAATAGTTATTGTACTAATAACTATGACTTGAGGTTTATTTTCTTTATGTGTGATGTGTCGTGTGCGTTGCACATGCGCTAGCGCTTCCCACGGCCGCACGTGGTCGGTGCAACCGCTGCTGTCAGCAGTTCCCAAGCATTCGGATAACATAAGATATACAATGTTAATGGGCCTACTTTATGTACAGTTACCTATATTGGGCAGGCCAATCCACTGAAAGCGACTAGTCCTCCTGGAAAATGTCTTGGAATACAGCTTTATTTCAAGTCCAGGGTAGGTAAGGTATTTTTTAGGGATGTAACGATACATAATTTTGCCGATACGATAGCGATACCGATATTTGTAGTAAATTATCGGCGATTACCGATACCGATACCGATATCTTAGCTAACTAATGAAGTATGAACTTCAGATTTATTATTTTTATCTCCTTATTATACCTAAAACTTGGCTATATTTAACAGAGAGTCAACCTTGAAGGTGTAAAGTAAAAATAAATAAATTGTCAACAATTTTTTTTTTATTATGTACCAATTATATAATTAACATGTAATTATTATTGCACAAGGTAATACCAATATATAAATTAAGTTAGTAATTGAAATTACTTTTTGCAGTTTTTTTTTCATACAACAAATTCTTTTCGCGCGCTCAAGTATCGGTTGTATATAATCGGCGATACCGATATATCGGTATCGGTATCGTTACATCCGTAGTATTTTTACAAGGTCAGTTCTGTTTCTGTTTTGAAATTTTATTCTCAATTTATCAGGGTGTTGGTGTCAAAAACATTTTAGTTAATTCGAACCCGAAGTGTACATGATGTTCTTTGGCGTCGCTTTAGTGTTAGATATCTTCCACACAATAAAGTAGACTAAGTAGATTGGCCATCAGATTTGTGTACGTTCATGGCCATTTACGAAATTTAAAAAAAAAACCCGACCGCGGTGCACTTTAAAAGTACATAATATCAGCCATTTTGTTTATTTTAACGAATTTCATACCCAGTGACACTCGCGCCATCAAGACGAATCCAATGATGTATCATTTATCAAAATCGGTTGTGCCGTTGAGTAGTTACGAGCGGACACAGGAACGGACATACATACATACAGGTCAAACCCATTACCCTCTTTTGGGCTTCGCCGCAGTCGGGTAAAAATCAATCGAGTATCAGAAGTTCCCGATTCAGAAAATAATTGAAATGGTGCATGTGCCTGTGAATGGACTTTTACATTGTGAGTCAATTAAGTGATTCAGTGTCGTGTGGAAGTTGGTAATAAGTATAGGTGCTGTGGTCGTACTTGTAGGCGGAAAATTATATACCTACTGGTTTTAGCTTATTGAACAAAACGAAGACAAATAACTTCAAGTCCAACTAGTACGCAAGTTGTGGATAAAAACTTGCATTCGAGATATGATTTTGAATTAAACTCCTTTTGTGTGATAGTCTTATCAGTAAGGTCCCTGACCTTCTGACTGCTGCGTTTGAGCAACTAGTTACACTAAAAAACTAGACGACATGTACATATTATACGAAATATACATAGTAGTATCAAAATCATTGATCTAGGTTTTGTGGTATAGGTAATATACTATGATATATATGCCTATGAAATTTCAACACTTGTTAATAAGTAGATTCCCAAACGCTACTACCATCGGATTCACTCCAAACTTGATAAGGATGTCTGGATGTTTCGGTGACGATACTGACGATGTAAGTTTAGTTAAGCCAACTTTTCTTGCAGAAAACTCAATGACACCCGCTTCCCGATGTAATGTATAGTACGTAAATAAAAGTATGTATGATATGATGTACCTACGCAAGAAAATACGTCTTTGCGAAAACCACTCGTCGAAACTTCTCACTCAAAGCACGTACCATAAAAATCCGCGCGTCTCAATGACTCTTCCGGCCCATTGAGCAGTCGTCAATGGTCCGCATTCCTTGCGCGCGCAGACCGCGCCGGCCCACCCTTGCCCGTATATGGCCAGCAGTGGAACGAGAACTCGATACTTAACAGTTTTTGTACTAGTCGCTCGGTAAGCAGCTTGTTTTTGCGGGATTTGATCCGTGGAAATTGATTAGGAGTAGGTTGTATGCTCGTTTTTCTCCTAAGGCGCCACTAGCATAAACGGAAATCGAATGAATTGTTTAGAGTTTAATTATTTAACGCATTAAGTTTGTGAAACCCTCGACATCTAAGTATACAACCTTTTTTTTTTTCGAACAAAAATACACCCAGCAGGTCACAACATACTCGTAACTTATGACCTGGCCACAATCACGGCAGTACCGTAACTAGGGCTACCTAAACGCGGCAGCAATGCCCGACCACAAGGCGCGGAACCTAGAGCGACACAGAAATGACCAAATCAGGCCCTATTGTGCCAGTGATGCCCAGGCAAGGGCGCAGACCCTGGAAGGGCGCAGAAATCATATTAGACCATTTTCAATTTCATTTGCACTTTCCCTACAAATATACCGTGTATCCGGCTGGTCCGGGTCAGGCAGCGTCTTGGCTAGGTGTGGTACCTATGTTCATGTTCAACCAAGACCATTTTCAAGGGCACATTTATAGAAGATTTTACCGGCCGTACCGGACGCATAAAAGGCTAGTTACAGCACTGCGTCACCGACCCTGTCGTACTTGACTTTGTGATGATTGAATAAATAAGATAAAGAATTGATTGATTGTTTTGTTTGTTTGTGGCAGCTGAAGGTGGGCGGCGTGCGCTCGTGGCGCGGCGTGGGCTCGCACGCGCACGCGCACGCGCACGGCGGCGAGCTCTCCGTCTTCTGCTGGTGATAGCGCGCAGGTGAGCACACAACTTTTTTTTAAGACCACGAAGGTTAAAATCAAAATTTTATTTTTTATCTACACACATCATAAACCCTCTACAATGCGTTCAAAAACGGCAATTTACAACCAGCATCATTTTGTTTGCGCGGAATGACATGAGAAGTTTCAAAAAGCCAGAACTAACGTGCAATCTGTCGTTAAAGGTCAGCGCTATCTATTATGATCATTTGGAATCAATAGTAGATTGTGTCACAAGGGAGCAACAAGATGTACCTATTTACGGCGAGGGCGTATATTTAATCCTCAACGAAGCGAAGGATTGTACAATAGAATCCCGAGCGTAGCGAGGGATTCTAGAGTTTAATCCGGAGCGTAGTGAGGGATTCAAGTGTTAACGCCCGTGGTGAAAATAATTTTGCTACCTTGTGACACATACTGCTTTTCACGCCGACTATGAGGAAAATTCAAATACAAACTCTACCTACCAAAATAACGAAATATATAGTTAATCAAAGACACATTATTATTAAAATGAAATGTTAATTTTAGGGATGTAACGATACCGATATATCGGTATCGCCGATATTATACAACCGATATTTGAAGAGCGCGAAAAGAATTTGCTGTATGAAAAAAAATCTGCAAAAAGTAATTTCAATTTCTGACTTAATGTATGTATTGGTCTATGCAATGATAATTACTATGTTAATTAAATCTTTGGTCCTTAATAAAAGAAAAATAAGTTTGAGTTGACAATTTATTTATTTTTACTTTACACTTTCAAGGTTGACTCTCTGGTAAATATAGCCAGTAGTCATTGCCATCAGTTATAATAAAGACATGAGCGTTTTCCAAAAAAAATACCGGGGTAGCTACTTTCTCAAAATATGGACTTTTGAGGTTTTTCTGGCTCAGAATCGTTAGTACATTCGAACCTTATACGTAAATAAAAGTGTCCCAAAATTTGTATGGGATTTTTGTCTTTCCACTACCTACGTCACGTTCATACAAACACTATGCAAAATGGTGACGTAATGGAAAAAAAATTGGGACTTTTTTCTTACGTATACCTAAAGTTCGAAAGTACTAACGATTCTGAGCCAAAAAAACCTCACAAGTCCATATTTTGAGAAATTAGCTAACCCGGTATTTTTTTTGGAAAACGCTCACATACAAATATCTGAAGTTCATACTTCATTATTTTGCTAAGATAGCGGTATCGCCGATATTAACTACTATATATCGGCATCGTATCGGCAAAACTGTGTATCATTACATCCCTAGTTAATTTGTTAAATGTATAGTCTATTATTATTTTATAAAACGATCATTATTTTTTTACGGACGGGACGAAAATACCACTTCCATATTATATTTATGGCCCTCGCCTGCAGCTCGGACCGCAAACACCTGTAATTATTTTTTTTTCTTAGACATGTAGTTTTTGATTTAATACAAAATCGTTAAAAAAAATACCATTCCTCCGAAGTTACTGAATAGAAAAATCTGTCATAATTACCGATTATTAATATCATCCTAAATATTACAGGAAAAATAAAACGGTTTTCCTAACTTGCAGCGTTTTTTAGAAAGTTACAAAAATTGTAAGACAAATTTATTTGCTCCTACTAAGGTAACCGCGACATATCGTCGGCCGTAGGCTGAATTAGCGTAAGGAACGTAGTTTTGCCTGTCCCCTACCGTAATTCAGCCTACGGTCGACGATATGTTGATGTATAGAGACAACAGATTTTCAAGAGCAAAGTTTGTCCCACCACAGATACTATAGAGATACAGTTTATCTTGAATTATCCACGTATCTACTGACGAGTTTGTACGGAACCCTCGGTGCGCGAGTCCGACTCGCACTTGCCCGGTTTTTTCTGAATAGGAGGTGTGAAAAGGGTTTTGTGCAGCGTGCAATCAGGACGCTCACATACATTTGTTTATGTTTAACATGAATGCCGCATGCCCCGCCCCACTCAGGTCGTACACTTAAACTGTTCTCTTTGTATTTCCAGTAAGTCGTGCGAGCTGTGCGCGCGCTGCTGCGCCGGCGGCCCTCGCGTGCCCCCGCGGCGCCACGCCGCGGGCCCCCCTCGCCCCGGAACAGCCGTGGCCCCACGCCACCGGCCTCTGAGGGAGCACGAGGACCCTAGATATCCCAGCACCGTTCCATATCATTGATAACTAACTGTACACGAGAATTTTGATCTTTTTATTGCTGACGTTCCTTTTGCACTCAATAATGATACAGTACAAAATAACGAAAGACTTTAATATTGTAACGCTTGTACTAGACGGGCGAGGCGGATCCGACACGACCACGCGGTTAAGCCGAGCTCCAGGTCTGTTTCGAAATACGTGCCATTTCGGTACAGGCGACGCTCTTCTTTTATTATAAGACTCGTGTTTCATCTATTGTTATTTTGTATCGCACAGTTAAACTAATAGGTTAGCAACTACTCATTTGGGGGCTCACGTGTCATAACTCCTCGTCATGACTCCTTAACTATGCCGTTGTTCGGCTCCAATTTCTTAACGGTTATTCAGCGACGGTTCCTGCTATATTCTTTGATCGGTGTAGGTAAATGTTAGACTATATGTGGTAGAACTTAGCCATGGCAGATCTGTTGTTTAAACTTGTACGAGCGAAACGATCTTGATTTTATATAGTATGATGGATTTGGTTTGGGTCGTGCGTGTCGGATCCGATGACG
This sequence comes from Eudemis profundana, assembly GCA_947034925.1. Taxonomy (NCBI): domain Eukaryota; kingdom Metazoa; phylum Arthropoda; class Insecta; order Lepidoptera; family Tortricidae; genus Eudemis; species Eudemis profundana. The sequence goes on along the minus strand of OX344796.1, from coordinate 18,553,611 downwards.
CCTCTTACAGATATATCGTACGACCGTCACAGTAAGTAGTATTTTTGAGATGTTTACTGTTTTTTGAACGTTGTGTTGACACTGTTACAATGATTTGAACGTTTGTATTAGACTCGGTGACATTATAAGATAATATGTTATGGTCACACGTTTGCACCAAAATATTCGAATTAAGGTTGGAAAGTAGATTTGATACACAATCAGGTATATTCATGAGATCCGGGATATTTTTATATGAATCATCAAAAATATGGTCTAAATATCCGAGGTCGTCCCCGCCGGCGCGACCTCCTCGCGACATCATTACACAAGAAACGCGTCCTGATTTGCCCCGGGATCCGGATATCCCGGTTTAAATTCACTCCGACCGTGGTCGGGCTCAGCTAAGTTTTTTTGTCAGAATCTTAGCTGGGCTAGGAGGTAGCGAACCGACAGCTAAAATTCCCATTAGCTCGATTACACACTACATAAGGAAAGGTTGAGCCGTTTCAACCAATCCCGCCGGTCCGTCACTCACTTTGAGCGGTCAGCGAAGTCACGAGTGGCCGCGACTAGCGAATTTGTTAGTTAGGATTCCTATCACAGGTCAAATCAGGTTCTAAATAATTTACCTCTCATATGTCAAACCTTAAAGGAGCATTTACATAATAACATTCAAAACAATCAATTTGAAATTTTTATCCACACTACCTGTACCCTATCACTGTCACCTACTTCTAGTACAGTGTGGCCTATGTGAGAAAAGCTATCTATCCCTTTTCATTGAATATAGTCCAAGAGTGACAGGTCATGCTCTGGCGCACGACAAGCTAGGTCACCAGTTATGCTAGCCCGGCTGGATGCGTTTTCGCTACACGCATGACGGCAACTATATTGCCGTCGTTATACAATAACGAGACAAATGAGGTGAAGCAATAGGTACACTGTCTCTCATAGAATTCGTCAGGGTGAAGTACAAAGTTGTGCTCGAGTGTATTGCTGGATTTTGGTATTATGATTATAAGACTGACCATCTGCCAGAGCTGTGCGAGGTAGCGAGTCCATCAGCGTGCCACCTAGCCTCGCTCAATGCACACCGGCATTGGTGCACACTTCTCCACTACCGCGCACAGTTCTATTGGATAATCAGCTTTAAACTTGCCAAGGAATGGCCCGTATATTTTCTTATAATGTCATCGGATAGACTGGATCTTCCGCGCGTGACTATGACAAAGATTTATTTAATGTTTAATTTAGCGATGCCATTGCTAGCTACATCCAAAAAATATTTTTGTTACAAGTTGTGATAGAATGGTATCTCGGGACTGAAGAGGCGATGCCTCCATTGACGGATCTGGCAGTAACGCGGCGATGGTCCAACTGATTTACAAGACGGATCATACCTGAAGGTATCTCAGTAATAAAGTACATTTTTACTCTTGAAATCAGATGAACTGCCGTCGTTTTTATGAAGGACCGTTAAATTTTTAATGATTTGATCTCGAACTACAGCCCAATCTTAACGCTAAGGGGAGATCCTTTCCCGGTTAGCGCGCGATGGCGGCGAGTGGTTCCATCATAGATTTTATAATATTTTATCAAAATAAAATGTCAATTGTATAGGAGGACGAGTTTGCGCCGAAGTTCAAAAGTATTTTCCGCGGACGAACGAATGATATGACTAGCTGATGGTGTTCATCTTCTACTTATCTAAATAAAGTAAGCTTTCATAGCGTATTTAAAATCTTCAGTTCATTAACGTACCTATGACTTCATTAGGTTAGTAATGGTCGCCATTTTGAACTACTAACATTTGAACAGTGACTATTTTTCTTTCACTTCGGCTAGACATAGGTACCTACTAAAGATACTAAATAGACCAACTCAACTAACTCGTATTCTCGGTTTAAGAAGTGCCCTATATCAACACAACAATGTGTTAACATTTTAATGTAAATTGACGATTACAAAGTACATCGTCTGTCCAATCTTAACGTAAGCTTCCTTTGTCACAGCAAAATTGTCATAGCAGTGACCCCGGTAGGAACACGATGCATGTACCATGTAAAGAAATAGTAGATGCATCGTCATTCATCGTCATTCATGTAGATTAATGATGATTACTTACATACCGATTTGGGTTTGTTTTAAGTCGTTATAGTAGTATACTTTGTAGGTGTGATCAAGCCTTAACCGCGAGGGCGCGAGAAAGTTACGGGGGCGCAGACTCGTCGTACAAGTTTCGTCGGTTGTATTGTACCCTAGTTGTATGTTATAGTAGTTTTATTTAGCAGGGCTAAACCTTTCGTTACTCGTTGTGTTAAACGGGATTAAAGTGGTGCAAGTGGATTCAGTGAACTTAACGATAAAGACAATTTAACAAATTAATACCTACGATAAAGATAAAGTACTAAGACTTTTTTTAAAATCGCTTGGAAGAAGATTGTATGTATAGATGTAAGGTAGAATAAGCAGACATAGATGTAGTAGGTATAACAAATTTTAAGGCAGAAGCCAGCTCTTGAGTTTAACTTTTAATTGTGTTGTTTAATCGTGCATTACTGACGATCTTTGTTATAATACCTCTTACGCCGTGTAACATGGTGCTACGGTGAACATGGGTTAGTGTCGCATGCGACGTAAAGTCTTAAACTTCATTAAGAATACTCTAGTGGACTCGCAATATAACAGTTTTCTTATAAATATAATTGGAAATCGATCTGCGTGTGTTAGGTACCTATGTATGTACATACTTATTTCAAAATGTCGAGATTTGTTATTATTTTTGTTGTGAAAAAAGAAACAGAAAAAAAATTACAAACATCGAAACTTAGAAAAGTAAAACTGGCTAATGCGAGCTTTAATGGAGGTTCTCGTTTTCTTCTGTACTTATCAATCGACTTGCGCCAAAGTATGCGGTATTGCCACCGTTGTGGCACCATGTCGCACCGCGTAGACGGGCCTTTGGGCCCAGCCCCTACCGTGGGTCCTTTTTGTTACGCCTTCATATGACCGTTGAACGCAATCTTTCTGCATGTTATGTATTGGTCGGTCAGTTTCGTTTGATAAGATTTGTCAAAAGAGCGACTCTCACTAAGAAAGAGGGTGAACTTTGGAGGTAGACACACAGATTTTTTGTGGTGTGTTACATCTGGACAAGTTTGTGCAGAATGTTATGTTTCCAACACGAATTTTGAGACTCAACATAGGTAGGTAGTACTCATCACCATAATGCGAAGATGAATGTTGACTTTTTGTTCTCTTTCGTGTTAGTAGATAATAAAAAAAAAATCCGGATTAATGCTATAAATGGGACACCGAATAAACTAAACGGCTGGATGCTGGTCGCTTCTATCCAGACCATGCGAACGTCTATTGAGGAGGCCTGTGTGGACATCCTATGACGGAAATGATGGTGATGATAAACTAAACTTGGCTACACATTCAACCAGTATTCAGAAAGCTCTAACAGTTGAGTCCAACTTTAGTTTTGTCATCCGGTTGAAGAACTCGAAGTTTATGTTGGAAACCTTGTAGAAATCATGTGATGACTAAGGTAGATTTTGTATGGATATTGACGACCTGAGTCTATTGTTGCCATGTCAATCAAGTCTTAATTTAGGTCTATCGAAAAGGTTGTTTATGTAAAGGCTAATAAAATTAACATTTATAATTCTTACTGAATGAGGACTCTTTAAATAGCCCAGGGTATATTATGTAAACGCCTTACCAAAAAACAATTACCCATACCTACCAACTTATAAATGAGACCCGTAATGTTTTTTTAGTCTGCCTAATATTACATAATCAGTAATTATTGACTTAATTAATAAATAGATGCCCTGGGCTTCCCTCACTAAGAAGTAAGAACCCCAACAATAAAAGTACAGAATTAATTCCGCCATCTATAACTACCAGCTACCGATACAAATCTATTCATGGTCCACCATTATCATGGTCTCATTGTGAACCTTATGGTCTTAACAATAAGGATTCTGAAAGTTTTGTGTTTTTGAAGTTTGACCTACCGGGCACTCCGTGGGGCCCGCGGAGCAATCAGTGATATTTTACAATAAATTATTTTGTTTTTATATATCGAATTAACAAGCGTAATAAAGAGTGAGCAATGGCACATCTTAATTGCTGTTTTATTCTAACCTAAGTGTTCCGTTTCTGTCGACTATACCTACTGGGCTACTCTGCCGAGTTTTTAGGTGGGTTTACACCGCATTATTTACTTCCTAATAAACGGCAATAGACTGTTGCATATACTAACTAAATAAGTACATAATCTCCATACGCTTCTTATAGGTGGACTAAAAACGGTTATAGGGATAACCGCAAGTTAATGAATTATAATTTACTAAAGAGAAATCCATCCATCCATCTCGCCTCAAAGACCAGCGATTGGGTTTGTCACATGATGATAAGTAACAAACATAAATTTCGCCTAAACGTACATTTTGAAATGAGAATGCATACATATATGTAGGCATGGAAAACTAAGTAGGTACAAGTCTTGAAGAATCTTGCATGTTCAGGCTTCTCTGGTCACCAACCACCTCGGACGTTTAATAAATGTTACTTAAGAAAATAAAACAAGTTTAATAATTTAGATATCATGTTTATTGTATGTAACATAACCGTAAATGCGTAAAGAATGTTCAAGTAACAACTGCAACAGATATTGTAAAATGTCAATGCGTAAAATTGAATCGACTTGGCAGATTTAGAAGACAACATAATTTTCAGAAAACGTAGGTACTTGTAATCGTTAGATTCAGTTACGTGTAAGTAAACGCGTGGGTGTGGATGTATCAGTAGTATTCCCCTATGAGTGCCCCGACATTTCATGTTTACAAGCACCTTACTTACGTACCTACATTTATGCCACACCTGGCCATAAAGTGGCTTTTTCCGCACGCTGCGCGTACGGAAATAAATATTATTAGGGGACAATAAATATTAGGGGACAATCTTACACAAATCGAACTAGCCCCATAGTAAGCTCAATAAGGCTTGTGTTATGGATACTAGACGACGATATATTTAATAGATACAAATACTTATATACATAGAAAACAACCATGACTCAGGAACAAATATTCGTGCTCATCACACAAATAAATGCCCTTACTGGGATTCGAACCCAGGACCTCCTGCTTCGTAGGCAGGGTCACTACCAACTAAGCTAAAGCGGTCGGAAAAAGCCGCTTTCTGTCCAAGCGTAGACATAAAATGATGTACACAACACGGGAGGTAATAAAGAAAGCCCTCGATCGCATATTCGCTCGCTTGCAGCTCGGGCCGCAAACTTCTGCGATCTCGGCCTTTCTTTGTATTACCACCCTAGTTATGTAATGTACTATTAACACATTCATTACCAAAACCCTGACTATCGGGTTCATTTTTGTATGGACATTTGAGAGCTTGGCACTGAATGTGTTAAATGATAGATACCGTAGTGTTACATAATAAAAACTCTTAGCAGAAGTAGGTATGTATAAACTTTTTCTAGTTCATGGTAAGACCCTCACGAGCAGTCGCTGCCAAGTCAAGACAAGTGGTCTTAGTTGGGCAAATTGTTCAAGGGAGTAAGTGATAGCTGGTGTATATGGATACAGGTTAGTACAACTGCGGCGCTACAGATATTACTTACTTACATATTTTAGGGGGTGTACAACATATGTAAGAATCAGCCTTGAGACTATCATGTAAATTTGGACCCTAATTTTGCAACTTCACGACCTTATGTCAGGTATTTAGCAACGCCTTACTGTTCTGGCAATGTTACCTCGAGATTACTAATATAAAAAGCCATAGATAAACCCAAAACGACCCTTGAGACAAACAGATATTTTTCCAGGTTTTTTTGCAAGTTTACGGTCTTCCTCTGGGCAAACGCAACCACTCCGAGGTGCCGACGTTGAGATTTGTGACTGGAAGTAGACCGAAATAATGGAGAAACAGAGCATTTTCATGAGCAAATCAGATGAACATTTCGCCCGTGCCTCCCACACTATAACGACCTTTACATACAAAATAGCCAGAGAGGCCTAACCTAAGCTAAAACTAAGTGATGTCCCCCAGGTCGGGCCCCTGCGGCAGTGTCCGTCAAGATAGCGTACACCGTAAAGATATTCAGAATCTGATGCAGCCAATAAATAGTACCCAAATAGTACCGACGAAATACCTAGGTGTAAAAAATAGTACCCTTAAACTTTCTGAAATATAAGGCCTGTTCACGGTGTACGCTACCGGGCGTCAAGCTGGCGTACACAGTTTGTATCTCTGGAACGGCTTTGTTTTTGGAAACGATTTATATCTCAAAAAATAGTAGTAGTAGCGGCAGGATCCCCATTACGCTGGCTGCGTTCCCCCTCTGGATCGCTATGCTGATCCGTTGAGTGAGGAACGAGCCAGCTCTGTGGTCCCCAGTGATCTGGACGAGCTTTTGGCTCAACGTCTTCAATGCCTACATACATCCCCTTTTGAGCTTTCTGATTTAGTTGAGGTTTGTGATTTTTTTCGTGTCGCGTGTTACTTCACTGCAGTAATTACGTTCATGCAATTTCCATGTTCAGATATATCCTACTACATTGAGGGAATCAATACTATGCGCTGAAATAGTTTATTACATTTATTCTTTAGTTACAAAATAAAATGTTCACTTACAACTAAAAAGGCTCTCACTCAATTAAATAGACATTCATTAAGCTTAAATCACATTTTCAGTTCATTTCACATCAAACGGGCTTAGTAGGTTTCTATTTAGCTAAAAATGGTAAAAAATAAACATAAGTAAAGCCATCAAAAATAGCTAATTTTCACTTTACGGTACACTCGAGCGTAAACTTACTATTCTGGAAAAAATAACAATGTCAAAATATAAAATCCAAAACAGGAGAGCCCGATGATTCCTTTTCGTTTTCCTACTTAACACTAAATGACACTTAATGGATAATCAGCCGATTTTGACTTTACTTACATGTAGGAACCACGAGTTTTGCGACTTCAACGAAGTGATGTTGAATGCCGCTGCGGCTTTAAACCGTAACAGGGCTGACAAAGATATCTGTCACGAATATATCCCTGTAACGATTAGGTTAGATAGGTGTCAGATATCGCGTGCCCTGTTTCATCCATCGCTATTATTGACTTTGCTTCACACTATTTAGGCTGCGTTTCTGCCAGCTGTGCGAGGAAAAAATCCATCAATGCCGGGCCGCGCTGTGTGAGGCTAGGCACGTTGATTGGTGGATGTTTTCCTCGCACACCGCTCTGCTACCTCGCACAGCTCTGGTGGAAACGCCGCCTTAAACCAGGGATAGCAAAAATCGAGAAGTGTTGCCTGGGGTCGAATGTTTGATAATGGCTAGGTCGTGAACGGTCTCAACCAAAAGTATATACACGATGGGAACGACAAACCCGACTAATTGATTCTAACGACTATGGGAATAAAAGTTATAGTTGAAAAACGCTTACTTAAATAAATAAATATAAATATTATGGGGACAATCTTACACAAATCGATCTAGTCCCAAACTAAGCAATGCTCGTATTATGGATACTTGACGACGATAAACATACTTATATAGATAAATATATACTTAAATAGATAGAAAACATCCAAGACTCAGGAACAAATATTCGTGCTCATCACACAAATATTTGCCCTTACCAGTATTTGAACCCGGGACCTCAAGCTTCGTAGGCGGTGTCACTACCACTAGGCTAAACGTGTAGTCATGCCAAGATATTCATTATTTTTAAAATGAAAAATTCCGAGTGTGTAACAAGCCCTAATATATTACATTAAACTAAGATACTTATACTTATTCGTTAACTAAACACCAATTAACCTTGGTAGCATTTGATGGTAGGCGACTATGAGGCCAAAAAATGACCTTTTGTTTCCATTTTGATATCTCTTCAGTAAGGACATGCTTAAAAGAAAAATTTACTAATTAATTTTGATCCATGGGACTATTAATGAAAAAAGGACAAAATTCGACCTTACGATGTAGACGTTCCAGGAGGCGGCACTTCTGCGAACTAGTAATTTTGATACTAAGCCATTCTGAAATTCTGCTCGGTGGTCGTTCTACTATCATGCCACTCTGAGATATGTGTTTCCTACATGTGTGGTCGTTTTACGATCTACTCCTTATGCATGTAATTTTGAGATTGAGTCGTTTTGATACCGACCCCGTTTACCATACCATAGGTGGTTAAAATTTCTCGGGTTACTTGTTCCCACCGTGTATAACATGCGAAAACGAGTAAGCGCATACTTGTAGGTGATATGCATCATAGCACCGCATTCGGTGAGAAAAGCGACGCTATACGTGATTGATGGGATCTTTTTCAAAAAAGAACTTGCAATTCTATTGTACCAATTTTAGCCTCAAACTGACCATTTTTTTGTACTAGACTCCTAATTCACGACATTAAAATTATAATAATTACGAGGGCTTAAATTTTAAAACTTCAGTTATACGATAAATAGACGTTGACAATTAATTAGAGATACATATTTAATTTCGTTTACGTCACACCTGGCCATAAAATGGCAATTACCGCACGCATATTCCGCAAATTCCGCTTCCTGGCCTGGGTAAGACGTAAAATTTTGTACTAACCACGGGCGGTAATAACGAAAGCCTGCGATCTGAGACATTCTTTGTTTCGCAGCTAAATGTGCCGCAAATAGATGTTAGCATTTTATTTCTCCTTATGGGCAACAGTAAAATATGTTAATAAAGTTCTAGACTTTTTACTTGATTTGGGCGTTTTTTCCGTTACAGAATTCCTCCTGACCGGTATGTTCTCCCTCGGGCTGAGAGGTGTAACTACAGATTTTTCGATAGTTTCCGGGGTGGCGGTCTTTCCCTTTTTTTCTCGCACCATTAGAGTGAGCCAATTAGTGGTATCCTGTTTCTTCTTGATAGGTGACATCAGTCTTAAATGTGGGGCTTCTCCGTCCAGCACGAAATTAGGCAAGTTCTTAGTTGGAGTGTTGAAACTTATTATTCTAACTTTAGTAGGAGAAATGCTTACTGGCGAACAATTTGGCATTGACGGCGGCGTGACAGTCTTAGGCGATTTCGGAGACAGTTTTCTGCAAACTTTCTTTTCGTAATTTTTAGTAGGGGTCATGAAAGAAGTGCCAGCTTTAGGTGCTATATAATTCCAATCGCTTGACATCTGACCCGAATCAAAGGACATATGGACAGGACTGGTGTTGTCTAACATATTACTGTGTCGTTTAATGCCAGCAGGAAGTAACTTTGGCTCATCATCCTCAGGTACCATGTCCAACTTCAACCTCTTAACTAGATTCTCGGCATCATCAGCCTCTCTGGAAGCATTCATTAGATCTGTTAAGCATCTCTTAGTCTTCTTCATAGAATTACTATCGGACCGCATGCGCTTAGCACTGTATGAGCCTGGCGTTGTGACCAATTTTCGTTTTAACGAACTGGGTGTCTTATCTAAGGTGCCCCACTTCGGTAGACTGGTTATGTCGGTCCTAGGGACGACTTCGGAATGCCCCTTTAGCTCCAAATGATCCGTGTTAAACTCTTTCCCGATTCTCCAGATCTTGTGCCGCGCGTCATCACTGCAAGTTACAATCTTCATGTCGCCTTTTTGACACCATGCAGGGCATGTCACTTCGGCCCAGTGCCCTACTAATTTAACAACAGGCTCAGAGTATTTTACGTTCCATATGTAGGCGTTCTTATCGCTACTGCCCGACACTAAATACATGCTATCCGGACTGAGACTAGTTTTTATGTAATATGTGCTATTTTCATGACCGACATATCTCTTTTCCGGCAACGAATTGTATGTTGAAATGTTAAAGCAGTAAATGACGTTATCCATGCAACTGGCGTACAGCCTCATGCGAGTGTCGTCTATAATGAGATTCGTGTAACCGTTCTTAGTTGAACTTCCACAGTATGGTATAGAGTGCTTTGGTAAGGGCTCCTTTTTGTAAATAGTGTAATTCTTTCTCAAGTCCCATACTTTGATGTTACCATCGCATTCTCCACAGGATATCAGGGTCGTGTCATCCTGGAAAACGAGTCCAGTGATGCTGATGGATCTGTGGTTGTCTAGTCGAGGTCTTTTGGTATGCGAGCCTGGGGTTTTCGGAGTAAAAGAGGAATGACAGTTCATGAGACAGTTGTCCGGTTTGACGACGACGGCGGGTTGGCCGCACCGGACGTCCCAGACGAGGATATGGCCGTCGCGGGCGCCGGTGGCAAACACCGACGGCTCGTGAGGACGGAAGACGGCCGTCTTGACGGAGCGCGTGTGGTTGGAAAACACGAGAACACGCTTTGGGGCGCCCTCGGCCACATCCCATAAACTAGCCGTGTGATCACCTGAAAGGATAATATAATACATTATACAACTAGGGTGGTAACACAAAGAAAGGCCGAGATCGCAGATGTTTGCGGCCGGAGCTGCAAGCGAGGGAGTAAATATGCGATCGAGGGCTTTCTTTATTACCTCCCGTGTTGTGTACATCATTTTATGTCGATACTTGGCCAGAAAGCGGCTTTTTCCGTACGCGTAACGTGTGGTAAAAGCCATTTTTTGGCCAGGTGTGGCATATAATATAAAGTTTCATTATTGTTTGCAAGAAACCAAGTGGCGCGTTGTTTCGGAATAAAATTAGTTGGTTTTTGTAAGAGTACACTATGAGAGTAAGATTTACCTTTATTCAATACAATATCAGTTTAATTTTTTTTTGTACAACTAGGGTGGCAAACAAGCGTACGGCCTGCCTGATGGTAAGCAGTCACCGCAGCCTATTATATTATTATTATTGCGTTTCTTGCACACCAAAAATAAATTACAATTCAAACTTATATAAAAACTATGGTAAACAATAGGCGCTCTTATCGCTAAAGAGCGATCTCTTCCAGACAAACATTGGGTAGCAGAGACTCAATAGGTATGCATTAATAAATATAATATACTTATATTAAAATTGAGCACAAGAATTTGTTTTTGAGTTTAGTGATCAGCATTGTACTAAAACATTTTAAATAGACTAATAAAATGTGAAAAAAGAATCAATGCGGTTTAGATTGCCTCTTGTGGAACGTGGTTTATCAGTTACAGCACCTGGTGGTCGATTTGCCACCGTACGTGAAACGCCGCGGGAATAATAAAAAATTAAATAATTTATTTCTGCAAGTAGGCTCTCAGGGGCTCTTTTACATGTCTGATTCTATTCTTTTCTCTTCTTTTGGCGCTTTAGGTAATGACCTTCGGACTGACCTTCCCGGGTGAGAAGAAATTAACGTGACTGACAAAGCCCAGTTATCTGGTACCAAAATTAAACGGGTTTTTAAAATTCATTTTGTGGACTAATGGGTCATAACAAATTTAGGGGAGCAGCTGAAAAAACATATTTTTACATACTTCATACGAAAATTTTCAAATATCTATCAACTAAAGGACAATGTTATGCTAACTACATGCAAAATTTTCAGTTTGTAGGGTTGCTAGCATTAAATATCTTAAATTTTAATAATCAGTTAGTGAGTGAGCCCATAGCTAAATTTAAGAACTTCGAATGGCAATCACTTTTGTAAACTATTGTATAATAGTATTTTATACAATCGTAACATAATGAAGGCTCTTAAAGTCGAGTACCGTGTTTAGGCCACGAGGCTTGCGGAGTGGCCTATGTAAGGTACAAGAACTTTAAGAGCTAATTATGTAACTATTGTATACAATACTTTTTCTATGAGTCAACTAAACAGATTGTAAGTCAAATAAACTATCACAATCACCGTACTTCCACTAAAACTATTAATTCAAAGTTTTATTTAAAGGCCGAAAACAATTAAGCGGCAGCATTGGTTGTAAAGCGGTTTGTGATTGGCTCATTACAGGACTAATTGCACCAATCGCGTGGCAGGAGCGTGTTTAAGTAGAGGCAAATTTGACAGGTGTTACGTTCTGAAACGCATTTAATCATCGAATTTGCATCTATATTAATAATTTAGCCGGGGCCTACGGTAGACCTGAACGAAAAGCGCCTCAAAAATTAAAGCGTAAAAAAATAACACTTTCGAATCGACAACTTATATTCGCAAAATTCGTATAACGGAGAAATAAGCGTATAAAGATGTAAAATAATTCGAATAATACCAAAAACAGTCGGCCATGTTTGCTTGCGTCAATTCGAGTTCGTTCTGAAATTGTCACAGTTTAGTGCAGGGGCACGTAGCATGCGACTATAACTGCGGGCGCGGCTGTACAGACTTGGCATGGGTAAGAAAACCATTATTTATTTTAACTAGAAAAATTATACGTTTCCATAATTTTATTTCAAAGAAAACAATCTTTAAACGGGAATATAATTAATATTTACTGACATAATTGAAAAATAATGTAATAATATTGGCAATAATATTGTACAATATTATTGAAACATAACCCAAGAAAAAGTAACAAACGTGGGCGAAGGTGTCAGATAAATTTCTAAACGAAAAAAAAGGAATAGGCACATTTTTTTTAATCCCTCTGAAGGTGAAGTTGTAAGTTAGGGGCGAAACTCTGTAGGTAGCTTTTTAAGTTTTCTTAAATTTATTCTGACTTAAAAAAACACATTAAATTATACCCGTTTTTAGTACAAAGACAGAAAAGTGAAAATAAATGTTTATGATTTAGGTGAAAACACAAAATGACCAGGCGTTTGAAATATTCGACCATAATACAGATAAACTTGAGGATGCAGGTCTCAATGTTTTTAGGGTTCCGTATCATAATGGTAAAAAAGAAACCCTTATGGTGCGGCTCTGTCTGTCTGTCCGTCTCTCACAGTCAGATATCCTAAACTATTGATGCAATCGATTAGAAAATTGGAATAGTTTTAAAAGTCGCTAACCTGAGCTACTGGGCGTAAAAAAATTCTAATACCTTTTTTACTTTTTTTAGGGGGCCGAAATGGGAGGTTGAAAATTTCAAGTTGTGCTATTGTATTAAGTGATATTTTTTAGAAATTTAGAATAAATCATAACAAATACTTATTTGCTCCTACTAAACTAACCGCCATACAGTTTTTCTTAAGTTGTTCACGCATCTACTTACGAGTTTGTACGGAACCCTCGGTGCGCAAGTCCGACTCGCACTTGACCGGTATTTTTTTCATGTTTGAGGTAGGAATAGGAACGTTGAAATAAGGTTTTCGAAAATTTTTTTTCTACCTACGGGAAGCAACATAGAGGATGCCGGTTAATTTTACCTCCATAAGATGAGTCCGTAGTTTTTGAAGAACATGGTAAAATTAATAAAACAAAATTTAAGGTTTGTCAAATCACGCACGCAGCAATCAAACCCAACGTAGTAAGCTGGGAGTGAAAAAAAAAACCGACAGAGTTCGGAACACCACGCTGCGCACCGCAATCTGCATTGATGATGTAGATGCTAACCCCTTAGGTTGAAGTAAGACTAGGCCGGCCACGTCTGTAGTATGTATCCAAATAGGCGGGCTAAACTGGCTTCGAAGTAGGTGCGACATGCTGAATGGACAGGACCGGACTGGGCTCCCTGACTTCCCACGAGTACGGGGCCCAATAACAACAACCACAAGCCGGGGGCCAGGCCCGTGGGGGCTCCGCGGCGGCTAGGAAAACTGGAAAACACCAACTTAACTATATGGCCAGTCCGACGACGCTAGAACAGGCCGCGGCGAAGATGGTGAGACGACCTGAATACATTTCTTAACGGCTGTCCAAAGTTAGCTCGGAATCGGGACGGCTGTCATATTTTGTAATTCAAGGACGAGGGCTTAAATTAAAAATTTAGACCATGTTGGGGTGGGGTGAGCCCGAGGTACAGGCTGGGTGGCGAGGACGTAGCATGCCACGGTGAAAATGGCAGGACAACCTAGAACCTAGACGTATTTTTTAACGGCTGGTCTGGGTGGTCCTTTGGACCAGAATCATTGCAAGCGGGATAGATTTACCCTTCAGTGGGACATTAATAATTAGACTAAAAAAATGGGATTTGGCTCCAAAAGGGGTAAAATTTTGAATCGGAATCTATTATTTCAGATATTTGAAAGTAAACTTTGATATGTAAATTACATACCTAATATATTAAATGTTTGTGAAGTTCCCTGAATTTCAACAAAACATAACTACATACCCACATTTCTTAGATGTCGGTTAAAAATAAAAGGCTTCGAAAGATAAATAACAAAATGTACCTAACTAAAGAGATTCTTGGTAATGCTATTTCTGACGAGGTGAAAGGGTTAAATGGGGTTTGTAATTTTTTACATTTTACCCGGGCGAAGCCGGGTTTTCAGCTAGTTAAAAGGAGGTTTTTACACAAGGATACACTTTTTTAAATTTGAAAGTTCTATTTTCAAAATTATCATAGTTCAAAGCATATTATAATAAATATTATAGTTGAGTAGAGAGTGTCATAGACTAAATAACATTGAAAAGTTAGCATTTATAATTTAGTCTATGGGATCCTAATGGAAAGATTAAAGTCGACAGTAGAAAAAATAAATAAATATACATATATAGGGAGTACGCTCTTTTCTTGAAGGTTTGAAGGTCGAATCGGTCCGGAAATAATGCAGGCGACAATTTATTCCACAGTTCAGTCGAGGGAGGCAGGAAGTTTCTACCAAAACGCACAGTTGAAGAAACTCACCAGTTTCTCTTTTCAAAAATACTAAGTATTACAATAAATATGACATTAATACATTATATTAAACTACATAACTCTTTAACAATACTTACTTACATTACATAAAACTACATTTTTAGACATGTAAAGGGTCTCTAGGTGTCATGGTTCTAGTTCATACCTGAGACAGTAACGAAGCTAAGAGAACGCGGTGCCCAGGCCAAATCGAATACAGCATTATTGTGGCATTGGAAGCTTTCCAGGGCACTTGTCAAGCTTATCTTTGATGTATCCTGCAACATAAAACGAATAGAAATTTGAAGCCTTTGAGAAGTTGGGAAATAGTCATATCCAAACACATGTGTATATTTATATGATTCTCAGGTAAAATAAAAGGTACCAATTTACTAGTTGTCATTAAGGTCTAGTACCTTAACCCCTACCTACTTCTATGAAGACGCTATCATTGTATGGACAAGGGTCGATTTCAGAGCGTTTCGACCGCAGCTGGTTTTTTTATTCGTGTTCCAGCAAATATAGCAGCAAGCGGTGGTGGTCACAGTTAACTTTTACTATAAACGATAGACGGTATTGAGGCTACACATGATTTAATCAAAAGTTGTCATCACTCAATAGTCCTTCACGGTAAAACTCCAGGGTCACTAATGAAGTTCTATTTCTGCTCTGAGGGACACAAGCTGACTAACAAACCTAACCTAAAAAAGGAGTTTGTTTTGTTCACTTTTTCCATGCAGGCACTTAACTAAATGGCGCCGTTTAATGAAAAGGCTAGGCAGCTAACCAAATAGCTAATTAAGCTATTTGGTTAGCTAATAATAATAATAAAAGCCTTTATTCAGACAAGTATATATATATACATATGATTTCACTTAAAAACTAATCCTGCATTAACATCCCTGTCTGTGTGCCTTTATTGACAAAGGCCTCCTCCAACTGTGACCACTTTACTCTGTCACTCGCCACTCTAGTTCAAGAGCTAAGAGTATAATGTACTGGTTCACGAGATATCACAAAAGAAAGAGGCAGGCCGTTTAAAAGATGTGTTGATGAAATCAAGGCTGTGGCAGGTAGCTCTTGGACTATTTGGTTAGCTGCCTAACCATAAATCAACACATTCACTGCAGCAATTAGCTTAACTTATCAACAGTGATCAAATCTTGGATGCAATTTGGGGTGTTTGATTTCAAATGTTATATAGAAACATAGATGTGCCTCGGGATTCTGGGAAGGGATATCATTTTAGATGCATCTATAGTAATAATCCATTCATGAAATCCTGAGGCACATCTATGTTTACAGTGAAGATCCGATCACTGCTTATGACACACACAAGTACCGGATCACATCAACACTGTAAGCAGTAACGGTGTTAAGTGTATTTTGGAAGTATAATAAAACAAAGGCGCATAACACATAGGACCTTGACCAACACTTAAAAAAATTCATTATAATGTTCTCATATCCCATCTGATTTGATTATATAATTTCAAAAGGAAGTAAAAGTAAAACGTTTACTGTTTGATTCAGTGGGTTACGTGACCCAGGACATGTAGATGAAACCATGCTTACAATCAAAATAATACCTGAATAGCAACTTTGCCGTCTTCATTAGCGAGCGCCAGGATGTGTTCATAGCCAGCAGCTTCCGAGAAGCGACAGGCGAAGATTGGATTGTCTTGGTCGAGGGACGCTGCGGGCACGGCACTAGCGGGCTGCAGCCCGTAAAAACACTCCCCACCGTCCACCACCAACCGCTTCAGCACATTGTCGTAGTTGTAGCGGCTACCTGCAACATTCACACGCGTAAGTAAACGTTGCAAATCATGCCATTATTAAGCCGTATTCCAACACTACTTACATATGCCAAATTGTCTATCGATAAGATACTGGAGGTCGTTCATTGTATGAATCAGTTGAAACTACATTGAATAGAAAAAGATATTAGGTTTTGTAAATAAAAAATACAATAGCGTCTCAATACCGATTCTGAAAGAAATCAACACATAGACATGGCGCGAAAATGGCGCACGACTGTCAAGTGAAGTGTCAGTGTCACTAGTGTCAGTCAGTACACTATTCTATATTCTATTTCTGTCAATGTCATAAACAAGAGGAATTTTATGGCGTGGCTACCGGACTTTTAAGCCAAATAAACAATTGACTGAAGGCCGGCCGAGCACATACTGCGAAAAATTACTAATAGAAAATGTCATGATCCGCCAGACGATACTCCGTGCATACATTTTGTACGAAACCGCGCATAATGTATAGTCATATTCTTCCGAGCATACGTCTTCTCCCACATACAATAGGTACATAATGCCGGGACTACACATAGGCCAACGCGTTGGCAAGCGCGCTGGCCCAGCCACTGGCCCAATGTGTAGAACGGGCGTTGGCGCATTGGCGGTAGGTATTTGAACGTTGGCCGGCGCGCTTGCGAGCTTGCCGCGCGGTGTCGGCAACATCAAAGGACACTTGTCGCACGCTCGGTGCACCATCCACACATTGGCCGCGCGATCAGTTTGCCCGGAGCAGCGATCAAGAGTGCACGTTTTCTTCTTGCGGCGAATTAACACCTAACTTGACGAAATGGCGAACAATATGAGTAACGAGGAAACATTTAAATTTATTGAGCTCTATCAGAGTAAAAACTGCCTTTGGAACCCAAAAAATAAGTACCATAAAAATAAAAATGTTATAAGTATTAAAAGTGCTAAATAAATCATCCACCACCTTCTTTTTTGCCATTTCTTTTTTATCACCCTTTTCTTGTACACATTTACAAAGTAATTATAAGCTGTGAATAAATATAGAGCTGCAGCTGTTAGCGACTCAACATCCATTTTGAATCCGTCCGCACATTGGCCCGAACCAAACCATACTGAACGACCTTCCAATGTGTGGATTACTCACAAGCGCGTTGGCAAGCGCACCGCCAGCGCGTTGGCGAATGCGCTGGCCTATGTGTAGAGGCGGCATAAGATAGGTTGTATTATGTCATTTTTCCCTTTGAAATTTTCTCGCCACATGTGCCCGACCATATCGAATCGAAGAGATCTTAAGGTGGGTTTAGACCAAACGAATTCTAACACATTCTCACCCCAAATTCTTTGTGTGTACACAATGAATTCGTTAGCCTAAACCCACCTTCACTAGAGTCTGTGCGGAAAAAGAATAGGATTAATTTAGGGGGCGCTGTAATGCTTTTGTACCGTATGTGCCGTATTTTCTGTTCTGTGGCCATACTGGTTAGGTTAGTTTAGTTCCGTTTTTCGCCACGCCTTTTCTCTTTCCGCACAGACTCTAGCTATACATTATTTTCATACACATTAATAAGCTTTCACCAGAGACAGCTAAGCTTTTACTCGTGTACTTGCTTCAGCAGTACATATACTATTAAGCTTTCACTCGTAATTTCTTCATAACTTTTTTTTGAAAAATAAGCGTACATAAATCAAGACGCTTGACTATAATTTTTGCTTCTAGCAACTTTTTCAAGGCGCCATCTTTCTTCTCATTGTTGTTGCGTCAAATCGAAATCTGTGGAAAAAAAAGTAGTTTTGAGCTTCAAAGAATCTGTAATTTTGCTTAAATACTCATATTTACTTCTACGATTCAATAATCGTGTTGCCACGCAGCTATAAACGTCTGTATATTGTTTTAACGGTGTTCGTTTGTGGCGTAATCTGGTGCTCCGCCGCCGCCCGGTGATGACATTAGTCTCATTTGGAATATTCCGCTTCGCCTGGAGCTGGACCCCTCCTCGCCGAGAAGGACGAGCATAATAAAGTGAGCTGGGAACCTTTTTCACGGAGATAGTTCGCGTCAGTGGACAGGGTGAACTCTCTTGACCCGTATGTTTATGTTTCTAGGTTTATGGAATGTGATCGATATACTGATAATGGACAAGGCGTTGTTTCGACACCGCAGGCATGGGCCTGTGGGGTCAAGCGTAAGTTCGGTGAGGGTGGGATGCGGGTGGGCGGGCCTGGTCGCGGCGCGGGCGTTGGGCGGCTGCTGGCTCCTGGCGCGCTCCTGGCTGGCGGCGCCATGCTCGCCGGCGGCGTCAGTGGCACTCCACGCCGCCGACCTGAGCCTCGGCCCTCGCCACGAGCGCCTCTACCACGCGTTGTGGCGGACTCTCCCTTTATGAACAACATGGACGAAATCACCTTCTGGGTCGTGACAAAGCGTGCACCCTGCCTAGCTGGTTATAATAACCCCTTGCATCGTGCGCAGCCACACTGTTCTCGTGCCCCTCTCCACTCAAATAGTCCTGAAGATCAAGTAGAGCCAGAAAGCAAAAGGAAGAGAATTACTATCCTACATGACGAATCTGACACCACAGAGAAACCAAACGTCTTCTTTGAGGCGCCTCAACCTGAGTGTGAAGTTCTCAGTGATGAAAAATCAGACACCCTTGTGTCAGATGTAGACTTTAATATAAAAAAACCATCAATGCAGGCCAAGACCAAAAGGCCAAAAACACAACACAAAAACAGTCGCACAGCTCTGCAAAAAAAGACCAAAGTTGTGACATCAACACCCAAGGTGACATCAAACCTTCGGAGGAGCTCAAGAAAAGTTCAACCCTCTATCAACAACAACAGCCATTTAAATAGTGCACTTGATATCTTTGATACACCCAATGGTAATGAGTTTCCTACAGTATCCAAGTATCAGCCGGGAAAGTATGTGGATAATGCAAGCAGAGAACAGCATGCCAAGACCTGTGCTGTATCTGTTCAGAGGCCAAACAATGGGACTATGAATGGTCAATTTGATGATCTTAGTGATGTTTCTGGGTTCACAGCAAATTACATCAAGTCTACTAAGATAAATACAAAGACTACCAGAAAAGTAAGAAGTAAGCAGAATAGGAACCTGGCTAAAGAATCAAGGCAGAGCGGCCAGAAGGAAGAAAAATCTTTGATTGTCAGCATCAACAAAGGTACTGGGGACCCAAAAACTACTATTTTAAACTGCAGCACAGACTCCTCACAGAACATAATCAACCTTGTAACTGTAGATAAAAATTCAAAAACAAAGAAGCTGGATAAAGGCACTTCTGTGTTTAAATTTATGGAAAGTAAAAAAGTACAAAAAGGTGTAAATACTAAGAGTGATAGTAGAAATGGTGCCCTGAATACTTCTTTCCAGTCCACCAGTACAACGGGCTCTAGGTATCCTAAGAGGCAAAAAAATAATTCTTCAGATGTGTTGTTAGTAGAAAACTCTGAGAAGACTGACCCGTCAAAGCCAAGTTCTGATAAAAAAACGGCAACTAATCACTCTAGCAGACTAGAGAGTATAGAAATGCTCTCCAGAACAAGAAGCGGGAGAAGGCGTTCAAAAGTTCCAGAGACTTCAGGATATGTTTGTAGCAACATCACTGAAAAAGAAATTACTGTGGCAAATCTGACTGGTGTAAAATCAGATGATGCAAGGGACAGTTCAAAAAAGAAGAGGGAATCAAAGTGTGGCCATACAAGAAGATCCGTAAATAAAACTGGACAATCTAATAAAGACTCTTTCAGAGAAAAAAGTGGCTTTGCTGCATGCTTCTCTGACAGTGATGATGATAAACCTTTAAAACCGCAGAAATACTTGTCATAGCTTTAATGTTATTAAAACTAATCTTAATAGACATGAGATTTGTAGCCATGTGTGCATCTTGTGAGAATATATTATTAATGAACTAAATCACCACCATCCAAAGTGCACCAATTATATGTGTTAAAACATACTTATATCACATTTGTCAATATATAGTGAGACTGCATTCCAGATCTCTAATGAAGATGTCTACACTAGTAACTGGATGAGCTTATGACTGTTTTGATCCTGGCATGAACTCATCACATTTAAATGTTCAAAATTGGCGGTGACTGCATAGCACCTGAATAGCGCTTGTTTGGCGAATGTATTGAATATGTTCGTTTTTGTTCTATGATGTTCTATTCGGAAGCAGAAATCTTTTTCATACAACAAATGTATTAACACATTGCCTGTCCTGGTGCCCCCAATATGGAGTCATGAAGGATTTTTTCAGGAGTCCGTGCTTCCACTATGGGGTCACTTCCCTGATTGCACAGTTGGAACTTGTGACATTGTCCAATACTTTTGTATGGGGACAGTGAATGTGTTAATTGTGTTATCTGTCGCATGATGTTCTGTTTGGCAGCAGAAATCCTTTTCACACACCTTTGATCAGGCAAAGCTAAGTGTTGAGCTTGTAAAGTATATGTTTAAAAATATATGTGTTATCTTTGTGGGCTACCTTGTGTACCAGATAGCGCTCAGTTTCACCACTTTAGAACTGACTATCTGTTGTGCTATGTTGCTCATTGTGGAATAGCAGAATGATTTGTGCAGCCAAATGTTATTCAAGCAGACAGCAGTGCTGTACCCAGTATGTTACTCTATAGCTTGTACATACCACCCACCTAGACGTAGTTCGTGTTGTATTTATTATATCTCATAGATCATGTCATATTCAACTATACATAATTGAATTTATAAATAAATTGTATGAAGTGCCATTGTACCAACATTATTAAGTCGGTCTCATATATTATTTAATAAAATTTTAATTGTTATAACTCCTGACTTGGGTTCTGGTCTGTGACAGAGGCAAGGACAGAAACTAAATATTGAAGTATTCATAATATGTTGAAATCTCATGTTGAAAACCTTAGTACAGTATGCCCAGTTATCTATTGTAACTATGTATTTAATGTAATCCTGTAAGTATATGTGTGGTGTACAATATGAGACCGTCTGAACCTAGCCTATCGGAGTCAGTACCTTATTTCCATGACTATACGTGTTATTTTTAGTTAAGTTGTTTTTTAAATAACAGTAACTCTGTTTCTGTTTTTTAAATAACAGTAACTCTGTTTCTGTTTTTTTGAAAATTTTGTGTAATATATTTGTAGCATTTATGCATTTAAATTAATAGTAAAAATCCTATTAATTAATATGTTTTTTTTTATGCTTTGCGAATGGTTTAAGGTCTTTATAATGCGGGCTGACCCTCATTCGAGTTGGTAAATATAAAGAGGGTTATCGTTTGCTTCCATGTCATCAATTATGTTTGAATAGGGTTTTATTTTATAGCTTGATACATTTTATCAGACATGGGATCTCACAAAAAGCCAAAATAGTACATTACATAACTAGGGTGGTAATACAAAGAAAGGCCGAGATCGCAGAAGTTGGCGGCCCGAGCTGCAAGCGAGGGACGTAAATATGCGATCGAGGGCTTTCTTTATTACCTCCCGTGTTGTGTACATCATTTTATGTCTACACTTGACCAGAAAGCGACTTTTTCCGTACGCGTAGCGTGCGGTAAAAGCCACTTTATGGCCAGGTGTGGCATAAAAGGATATATTTTCAGCAAAAAACGTTTAGATGGCACTGACCTTAAACGGCAGATTGCATGTTACTTTATTCTGGTTTTTTGAGACTTCTCATGTCATTTCGCGCAGACAAAATGTATCAAGCTATCAAATGAAACGCATTACAACGACCCCTTCTTGTTTGTAACCGACTCGAATCACCTTTAGGGATTATTTTTGCAACTTGAAAAAAGCAGTCGTTGCTTTCATATTAAAGATATTTGAATTGAGTATGTCTATAGGGCACAAACTATAAATCGCGTTTCGTACACGGCGCCGCGCGCCCTCCACGAGATTTAAATGTCTCCGTGAGACGTAAATAACCACAATTAGTATGAGATTTTTAAGTGTATGCATTAAAATTGGGCAAAAATCTTATTATAACCACAATGTTGTAATAAAAATCGGTCAAGTGCGAGTCGGACTCGCGCACCAAGGGTTCCGTACAAACTCGTAAGTAGATACGTGAATATTTCAAGAAAAACGGTATGGAGCAAATTATGTTTTAAGATTTTTAAAAAACGGTGCAAGTTAAGAAATTCGTTATATTTTTCCTGTAATATTTAGGATGATATTAATAATTGGTAATTATTACAGATTCTTCTGTTCAGTAACTTCGAAGATGAATGATGATGGGGGAATGGTATTTTTTTTAACGTTTTTCGTCCTAAATAATAAAGTACATGATCCAGAAAAGAAATAAAAATGGATTTGGAATCTACAAACAAAGCCCTTTCATTTGATACCCCACTTGATATAATAGTAAAACTTAAAATTTTCGACCTCCCATTTTGGCCCCCTTTAAATAAAAAAGGATAAGAGGTATAAGATTTTTTTAAGGTTCCATACCAAAATGGTAAAAAAGGAACCCTTATGGTGCGAATCTGTCTGTCTGTCCGTCTGTCACAGCAAGATATCTCAGGATCTACTGATCCTATCGACTTGAAATTTGGAATAGTGTTAAAAGTCGCTAACTCGAGCCTATTGGATAGAAAAAAAATCTTATACCTTTTTTACTTTTCTTTTAAAGGGGTCCGAAATGGGATGTGGAAAAACAAAAGTAGATTATCGAGTGGGATATCAAATGAAAGGGCTTAATTTGTAGATTCCAAAGGCATTTTTATTTTATTTTGTTAAATTTTTACATTTTGATTTATGACCAAAAACGTTAAAAAAATACCGTTCCCCCCTATTATTTTAGGAGTTAATGAACAGAAAAATCTGCAATCATTCTCAATTATTAATATCATCCTAAATATTACAGGAAAAATAAAACTATTTTCCTAAACAGCATCGTTTTTTAGAAATTTTCAAAAATCGTAACACATACTTATTTGCTCCTACTAACCTAACCGCCATACAGTTTTTCTTGAACTAAGTATTCACGTCGTATCTACTTACGAGTTTGGCCCTCGGTGCGCGAGTCCGACTCGCACTTGACCGTTTTTTTTTTTTTATATTTTGTAGGCTCGGGTTAGCGACTTTTAAAACTATTCCAAATTTCAAATCGATAGCAGCAGTAGTTCCTGAGATATCTGATTGTGACAGACGGACACAGACAGACAGAGTCGCACCATAAGGGTTCCTTTTCACCATTTTGATACGTAACCCTAAAAACGATATAAGCCAATAAACACAAAAAACGCTTTCAAGACGCGGCGGAGAAGGCGCGTCGGATCCGTGGTGTGCGTGAAACTTGATATTTCCAGTGCGTCTAGCATAACTGGCCGCGACTTCGTTTCTCGCGCGACAGAGCATCACCTGTCACTGTCACACGGTATTGAGTGGAAAGAGATAGGTAGCATTTGTCGCGCGACAAAGAGTGGCGTGTCACAGTTGTGTTAGAGGTACAGGTAAAGGGCACTACTTTGCCGCTTATATCCGTCCGTGGGGACGAATTTAATTGCTTCTGGATAGCAGTGACTTAGCGTCACGTCCTATGGACAACTAGATAGGTAGGTAGCAGTGGCGTGGCGTCCAAAGAACTCGATTCCTACCGGCTTGCCTAATATCAGGCATTTGAACACCTTATTCTACAGCTCTTAAGGAAAATGTTGGTCAAATCTGCACCGGCTTGCCCAAGGATATCTTTTACGCCACGCGACTGGTAGGTAGTACCTTTTTCTTGAATACAAAGGAAATTAAGTGTGATAAGTGGGTTAAAAACAGTGATTTATAGTAGACACAAAAGTTTAAATAAAATAATTTTAATGATAACTTGTCGTCAATACAATGTAATAAAAAGAAACAATTTCATTCGAATAAGTCGGTATTAGAATCTTCATGAATCTAAGAAGGAATTACGTTTTTGATTTAAACAATGCAGTGAGGGTACCGCGTTACATCATGAGTACAGGTTGCATAAAATACTATTATGCAACAGTTGTATAAGTAGGGTCAAAAAATGCGAATGGCGTGGGTTGCGATACGAGCCACCGCGGCGGCGAGTGTCGCAAATAGAGACGCCGTGAGCGTTTTTTGACTTAATTATACAACGTTTTATGTTGGCATCAAAGAATTTAGTTCGGAAAGTTTTGTTTTTCTTAAAAACCGCAGGAATTTATTTGTTTGTTAAGTTGGCAGTTGTGCATTTTTATTGTAAAGTTAGTATTGAACGCATAATCCTTGACCTAAGTTTAACCTAGATTTAGAAGTCTGGCTGCTAGAGTCTGTGCGGAAAGAGAATAGGATTAATTTTGGGGGCCGCTGTAATGCTTTTGTACCGTATGTGCCGTATTTTCTGTTCTGTGGCCATACTGGTTAGGTTAGTTCCGTTTTTTGCCACGCACATTCTCTTTCCGCACAGACTAGCAGTATCTTTTAGTAGGTACGGTACGGACAGTCTCGCCGTGTGTGTAAGTAGGGTATACTTACAATTAGTTAAAATGTGATATCTTACTTCTATCGACGTGGAAGCCGGTCAAGGCCTGGCCATAAAGTGACCACACGCTGCGCGTACGGAAAAAGCCGCTTTCTAGCAAGTGTATAAAGTGGTTCCGTCGGGCATGTGTACGATCTACTTAAAGGAAACAATACTGTTGTGTGGTTTTGTACCTCATTATCGTCCGTCATAAAAGAGAAGCGTACTGCAAATGATGTACACAATACGGGAGGTACTAAAAAAAGCCCTCGATCGCATATTTAAGAGGAAACAGTAAGGTCGAGAGAATTGAAAATTAGGTATTTGTAAAATGTGTCGCTATCCCGCTCTGCCCGCCTCTCACCTGCAGAGCGCGATAGAGACAACTGCAGCTTGGACCGAAAATACCTTTTAAATTTTCATGAAAACAACGTTTCGTAGTCCCCTGATTTCTTCCCCAAAACTTAACCTATTTAACTAATTTTTTCATTAAACATTAAAGAAAGGCTTTGGCCGTGTTCCTATGTTTTCCTTTTTTTTTAATAATCTAGTCAAATTTGTTTTCTGGATGTGTGAACACAGCGGAAAATCTGGCATTTTTTTTAGGTTTTTAAGGTTAATATCTCTTTTGAGAATCAATTTATCGTAAAAAGGAAAACATAGGAACATATCAATAGTAGCCATAGAATTTTGGACAAAAAATGATTGCTCTACTGGCATTATCCAGGGAGGAAACAGGGGACTACGTTTGTATGGAAAAACTGCCCTCTTGTTTCCTCTTAAGTCCCTCGCTTGCAGCTCAGGCCGCAAACATCTGCGATCTCGGCCATTCTTTATTTTACCACCCTAGTTGTGTAATATACTATTACGTCACACTTGGCCATAAAGTGGCAATAACCGCCATGGCCTGGGGGAGACGTAAAATGTACTTATCACGGGCGGTAATGAAGAAAGCCTCAGATCGCATATTTATCGCCCTTGCCTTCGGCTCGGGCGTCAAATACCTGCGATCTGAGATATTCTTTGTTTTACCGCTCTAGATAAGTAATGCACTATATGTCCACGCAATAACAGCAAAATAGGCGTTCGGTTCAGCTCGCTTAGCTTGGACGGGTTAGTGAAGCGTGACTATTTCCTCATCTCCTCGTTCTGGTCCTTAAGCATCTCTCCCAGACCAACGAGCTGCAGGCCGCCGTCGACCTTGAGCGTGGTACCGGTGATTAGCCGGCTCTGGTCGCCGGCCAGGAAGGCGATGGCGCGCGCCACGTCCGCGGGCTCGCAGGTGCGCCGCATGGGGATCCTGGCCTCGCTGTTTTTGAGGAAGGCCGCGTGCTCTTCGTTCGAGTGGCCCGTTAGGCGTTGGAGGAGGGGCGTGTTCTGAAAAATGACAGTAGGTTAGGGTGAATCGAGTCGGTCGGTGTTTCATACAAACATACAGACGGTCATTGTTTGCTTACACAGCATCAATTATGTTTGAAGTGTGTTCTATTTTCATGTGATTTCGCACAAATAAAATGTAGGAAGGTTAGGCTATAAAATAAAACACATTTCAAATATAACTGATGCCGTGGAACCAAACGATGACCCTCTTTATGTTTGTATAAAACACCGACCGGTTCGAATAACCTCTGGGTTAATCCGGGTTTCCTTGCAAGCGAAGAGAGGGTTAATAATCCATTTTAACGACACCCAATCAAGGTGAATATTTGTTTCATTTTACAGCTTAATACGCAAAAAAACAACATGAGAAGCCCCAAAAGAACAAAAACATGCAATCGGCCATTGACGCGTCAGCGCAATCTCTTAGCATCATTCAGTAGGTTGTGATAACATATGTGTACCTACTAGTACCTAAGTAATTTGAAGTGGTAGTTAGGTATAAACTAAATAATGCGTTTCTTAAAACTTACGGTGATTCCTGGACTAACTGTGTTTACTCTCACGCCTTTCGGTGCCAACTCGAGGGCGATCAAGCGTGTGAAATGGTCCAGAGCCGCCTGACGAGAAAAATAGGTAAAGGTTAACAGTTAAAAGGATTAATATGGACTCAACCCGCTCGTTTGAATAATGCAGATGCAGATATGCACAATGCAAGACTGCAGATTTATGCTAAGCTTTATAGAGATTTTACTATCATCTCCGGATTGAAATGAGGATACCTACGCTGGAAAGCGATCAGCGCGAGTGCGAGCTGCCGCGTCAGGTTGAATGCGCCGCGCACCACCGTGCCGAACACACGGTCAAACGACGCTTTATCCATTGCATTACCTTGGCTATGCTATAGGGCATCGCCAAGGTAACGCGGTCGAATGTTGCCATATCTATTATGGTATTACCTTGGCCATGCCATAGGGCAGGCTGCCGACGTGCACCATGGTAGCTGCCACGCTGGAGACGTTGACGACGCAGCCACGCGCGGCGATCAGCGCGGGCGCGAGCAGCCGCGTCAGGTTGAACGCGCCGCGCACCACCGTGCCGAACACGCGGTCGAATGACGCCATGTCTGCGGTCTCCAGTGACGTGATGGCCGCAACGCCGGCGCAATTTACCAGCACGTCCAATCTGTAAAGATTTATGGATAATCATGTACATGTCATGAAAATCCTCGGCTGCTAATCTGCTGGTTTACGGCTAACTCGGAAATGTTGTTTTTGATGCGCTTTTCATTCTAATTTAATTGTCTGTGCGAATGCGAAGTACCTAAATTAGGTAGCTATCTATCAGTAGGTAGCGTAGCGTCCAAAGAACTCGATTCCTACGCGCTTCCCAGGCATTTGAGCACCTTATTCTATAGCTCTTAAGGAAAATGTACGCCAAATCTGCCCCGGCTTGCCCAATATCTTTTACGCCACGCCACTGCTATCTATCTAACTTAGAAAACGAGGCTCCGATATTTTTTTAATGAAATATTGGGTTGTGTGTTGACCTGATGAAATACACCTTAATAGAGTAATACCATAGGTAGGTCGATATTGAATGATTAGAAGAACTTACCTTCCAAAATGTTCCAGAGTTTGCTTAGCAGTCTGTTCGCATCCCTCATCCGTAGACAAGTCCGCGGCAATATGCAGCGGCTGCAGCTGGTGTTCCGCCGCGCACTCGTCCGCAACGGCGCGCAGGTTCTGCTCGTTGCGCCCTACGAGCGTGAGCTTCGCACCTCGCGCAGCGAACAAGATGGCCGTAGCTTTACCGATGCCGGAGCTCGCACCAGTCACCAAAACCACTTTATTGTGAAATTCCATTTTTTGAACGAATTGGTGAACACCCAATGATGCTGACGAATAATGTGATGATAGGATTCGCTTTGTGTTCGCGGGTTATGGTTGAAGAGGAACTTGATTTTAGGTACATAATATTCTTACAAGAACGTAGGTAATCTTAGGAAGTCTATTATAGAATGAATCGGGAATGTTATTCAAGCTTATTTATAAGAATTTATCGAAAACTATATATTATTCCTCAAAGGATGTCGCATCACGTCTTGGGGGAAATACCTACGTCCGTTTTCCGTTCCCTTGCTTGACGCATCTTGTGGTTATTCTTTTAGGTCACTCAGGTTTGATTGCTATTTGCAGGAAAAAACATGCAGGAATAAGTGATGTAAACATATTATATTACCTATGTATTATGGTCTAATAAGGAAGATATATGAATTACAATAAGGAAATCTTCCAACTTACTAGGTGCCTGCGCCTTACATTTTTTGGAATACCTAAGTAGGTAGGTATTTTTAAAATCAAACCAGGTAGGTATATTAAAACATTCCTTATTTAATTGTGAAATAAAATCAACATAAAAATCGACAAGTAGAATAAATTTTCTTAAAGAAAATAATCATTTATAATAACTAAATATTTTTACTAAAAAAACCCGACCGCGGTGCACTTTAAAAGTGCATAAAATCCGCCATTTTGTTTATTTTAACGAACTTAATACCCAGTGACACTCGCGCCATCAAGACGAATACAATGATGTATCATTTATCAAAATCGGTTGTGCCGTTGAGTAGTTACGAGCGGACACAGGAACGGACATACATACATACATACAGGTCAAACACATTACCCTCCTTTGGGCTTCGCCGCAGTCGGGTAAAAACCTCGTAGTACCTAGGTATGTGGGCTTTTTTAGGAACATAAGCACTGATCATGACCCAATTTTAAACATGTAATTTCTAAACGCTTTACAATATATTTTTGGCCATAATTTGACGATAAAAAAACCGGTCAAGTGGATTCGCACACGAAGGGTTTCGTACTACCGTCGAACAAAAAGACACAGGAAAACACGTTTATTGTGTGGAAACCCCTTTTTTATTTGTGTTGAAAAAGTGCGGAGCACAGACCTCTAAACCTAGGTTTAGTGGTCTTGGTGCGGAGTCTATCTATGTCCCTTGAACGGTTCATCGGTAGGTAAGAGCTTGTTCATACTGTCACGCATCTTTCTTTATCATACGACTACGCGGTGCTTCGAGTCACTCGGTTCTTCATATAAACGAAAAGAGGGTTAAAATCCGATTTAATGACAT
Organism: Eudemis profundana; assembly: GCA_947034925.1. Lineage (NCBI taxonomy): Eukaryota > Metazoa > Arthropoda > Insecta > Lepidoptera > Tortricidae > Eudemis > Eudemis profundana. The sequence goes on along the minus strand of OX344796.1, from coordinate 18,524,147 downwards.
CAAAATTGGTTGAATTTTGGTTAATTGTATAGCTTTGATACATTTTGTCTACACAAAATAACATGAGAACTCCCAAAAATCCACAAAATCCTGTAAGAAGCCATTTATAAGTCAGCAATATTTATAAGCATTATAAAATATGTAAACGAAAAACCCAACTAAAACTCACGGATGGAAACTATTGATAATGGTTATGAATATTATCCTAATAGTGGATTAGATTATACTAAAACTTTTTATTTCAGGTCAAATCAATTTTAAGGCAAATTAAACAAGTTTGAAAAAGTTTTTTACTTATACTACTCAACAACAGATGGCGTAACTTAACATGCAGTAGCGTCATCTGTCGGAAAATATAGCAACCAAATTTACTTCTGCTATCTGACAATAGATGTCAGCACACATACTTAACATTAGCTTTTGTCATCAATTTACCGAAAGTAACAATATTAATATTAATTTTCAAATATTTGTAGATTTCATTTCTGAAAATCACTTTGGCTCCGAGTGGGCGCCAATTTTTGTAAAAAAATGCAACAGCCTTAAAAAATTACAATACGTAGGTATATCTATGGTCTGTAGGTACTTTTACGTATTTAAAAAAAGGTAAACAAAAAACCACGTGACACGGGTCGTTCAGCCAATGGTATTGGGCCACAGATACAAAACGTTGCTTTGGTTGGCTGAACGACCCGAGTCACGTGGTTTTTTACCCGACTGCGGCGAAGCCCAAAGGAGGGTTATGTGTTTGACCTGTATGTATGTAGGTATGTATGTCCGTTCCTATGTCCGCTCGTAACTACTCAACGGCACAATCGATTTTGATAAATGATACATCATTAGATTCGTCTTGATGGCGCGAGTGTCACTGGGTATGAAGTTCGTTAAAATAAACAAAGTTGTGGATTTTATGCACTTTTAAAGTGCACCGCGGTCGGGTTATTTTTTAGTAAAAATATTTTTAAAAATACATACTTTAGTCTAGACACGTACCTAAGTCTGGGATTTAGGAAAAGTATTCAGTTTTTATAATAAGAAACTGATTTTTTTTTCGAAGTATCTGTCCTGTCGTTTTTCATTTACAGAGGGATATGAACAAAATAATTGGACAGTCAGGTGCTAGGTATATAGTTTTCGGATACCTAGATACATAATCAACTTACAAGTTACAATCGAATAAAATACGTAGGCATTAAATTATTTCTTTAACCCTTTTGAAAGGACTTATTCTTAGGAAGTCATAATAGGTATAACTTCATAATCTTCCAATGCACCAGGTAAAGCTCATCACATTCTCAAATACACGTTGACAGCTGAATATGCATAACACAAGGGGATTAGCAATATTGACTATTACAAAATCCCATCACATTTGCTTTCTTTCGCACATTGACAGGTCTTTCACGAAATTGTCAAAGATCCGTCGAATGAAACCATTTCTTTACACTTGGTTGCTTTCGACTAATCATGTGGGAACCGTCAAGTGTAGGTGTAGGTACAAGGTGCTCTCAACCGTTTGAGTAAATGCTGTGCAAATTGTTGAAATAAGGTATGTCCGAGTACCTACCATTTATTTTGAAATGCACTGCATTTTTTTTTAATATTAGCTGTGCCTGCAGCTTTAACCGCGTGGAAATCGTATTGAAAAATTAAAAACCTTTCGTAAGTTTAGGTACTTTTACCTGATAAACTAATCTGATCTGCCAGAATTTTTGCCAGGGCAGCGCTATTAGAACTGGACGCTGACACATTATTTTGTAAGGTAAGTCGCAAAGGCAAAAGAAATATCAAACACCATCATCAAGTGATACCTAGTGAGCTGAAAATTGTTACCCCTCATTCTATGGACGCTTCGCCGAAGAAGCGGGAATTCCGAATTATTTCAGAGTTCTTTTGCTTCACCCATCAACTTTTTTGGCTATATTTACATTGATTTTTACAGTAACCACGGCCTTTCTTGACAGAGATCCGTCTGTGTCATCTACAGCTGTGTGTAACCCGATCCACGTTTGTCGTGTTGTTTCAATACGGCTGTTGCACGACAGCTAATACCCGTGTTACGCTAATAAGTATCGGTTTCTAAAACGTGTGGATGCGTTTTAGGAACTGTTCGTGTTTTTAGGATACAGTAAAACAATAAGAAGTATTTTATTTTAAAATAACCTTAACTTCTTTCTAGTAATATTGTTTACAGTATGCATAGATTGTAAAATATTAGGCACATGTGCCTAACATTTTACAATCAATGTGACAAACCCACTTTCTATATGTAGATTTGGCGTACATTTTCCTTAAGAGCTGTAGAATAAGGTGCTCAAATGCCTGATATTAGAAGCCGGTAGGAATCGAGTTTTTTGGACGCCACGCTACTGTTGTGTACCTAAAAGAATGAATGTACAACTTTTTAAATAAAAATCGAATACCTGTTGAACTACGAATTCACTTCCAATTTAAACATAACAATAAGATCCCAGAAATAACATGAGAACTGAGTCCAATCAGCGTCGAACCCCACACTGGCAGTGTGTCAACGGGGCAGTGTGACACTGCCTCGTTGACAAGCTATCGTCATCAGTGCGGCATGTCATCCGATATGACTGTCTATTTGTCCAACTGTAGCGATATAAGACTTGTTATTTCGACTTTTAAGAGCTACTCCTGTAAAATGTTGCTAAAATAACAAGTTTCATGTTTCAACAAACCAGGCGATCATTATATCAGCTGGAACCGCTAGCTGAGTGAGATTACTATTTATAGGTAGTGATAGGAAGTTGCCCAACCCATCAAATGGTAAATATGAACATATAAGTTGGCAATGTTCAGCAAACCTATCTAGGGTGCACCTTAGACCTATTGGGTCGACTGTAGATAACGATACAGCGTGTAATGTAAGTAATCATTACCTCCTTAGTGAGGTTGCCGCATGATACAAGAAGAAGGGTAGGTAATACATATTCACATATAGCTAGTAGGTCACACAAAGTGGGGGCGTAGAGAGTGGGGGTTTCATCTTTGGTTTTACCTACTTGTTTACTAAGGGTGTTTAATCTTAGTCTACGTCCACTTTAAACATAGCAAGCAACGCTAATATGAAGAGATGCTAGTACCTACAACTTTAGAATCTCGAATGAACGAGCGACTTGTAAATGCTATGCAAATCATATCCAGCTCTGCACTGTGTATTATAATCGAAGGTATGCCTATAGCCACAAAAGACTAAAGACGTACCGACTGTTTACAATCCGCAATCGCAGGCGACACATTAAAAAAAACCTCACTGAAGCTCAATTCATTAAATCCTCCAAACGGAATTAAGTGCTTATTTATCCACAATACGTATTGCGGGCTTCCAAAGCTTCTTCAATCAAAGGCCTCAACACTCTTGTACAGGTGTTGCGCAGACGCACAAAGCCTCTCGGGTAACCCTTGGAAGGTAACCCGACACGCAGCGCGGCCGTTTTTTCAAAAAGCTCGGCCGCCATTGCTGCTTTAATCGAATCAGGGAGGAAACATTTTGACAGGCAAATTCTTGGGAAATGATAAATGTTGAATCGAAAGGGGATGATAGATTGGGAGGATAAAAAAGATGTGATGTTTAGAAAACAGGCTGGATATAAATATAGACGTCTAAGCTATTTAGTCGAGTGTTGGAATAACTAGTATCAGGTTCCCGGTAATCTTAAATTTGACTTACTTATTGTTCCTTGGTGTTGTTATTTTAAATGTAACTAGTTGATGTTTCGGGATCTATTCCGTAATTATATTGTGTAGGTAGTTGGGCCGCCTAGTAACGCTAAGTTTTAAAAATGTAACTTACATTCTGTTTTGCGATACTGGCCAGTCCGTGTCAAAGATGCTATACGTGCATAGGTGATGGAAAATGGGCTTTAAGCGGGCGATGGCGGCATGTCACACTGTTTGTGGGTACATATAGGTGTATATGTGCTCGCACGGGGGCGGGGCTTGGCGGAAACAGGATCCACTTCCTCAGACACAGGCTCAGAATGGAGCCCTTCGGTGTCGCGTTAAGGGTTAATCACGACCGTAAGAATAAGAGGGTTACTTAGTTTGATCGAATTTGAGTGTGCTTTCCGCAGATTGCTTTCTTAACAAATATGCAATGTTCGGCTTAGATTTGAAGAGTTTGAGATTATAAAGTTTGAATTAAGTCTGCAATTTAGGTAGGCACCTACTCACTTAAACGGTGATGGGGGAATACCCCTATATCGACAAATATATTGGCGATTCTCTGTAGATCCGACATCAATAGCATATATTTTTTGGACAATTTTGTAGCTCTTGCCAAGTTTTATACAACAACCAAAAAATGCTGTACGGCTGAGGAGCTACAGGGAATTCGCCAATATTTGTGGACAGAGGAATAAGATCCTCGAAAAATGACCCTGATCTACATTAATTAATGTACTTATGCTTGCGTGCTTTACCTTCGAGTTACCCAAGTAAAGTTAACTTTGAAAAGCAATCGACTGACAAAGTTTTTCCTGTTTATTTTACTTATAAGCCAAGCAAAGTAAAAGTAGTATCGAATAATTGCACAGGCCGATTACCATAACATAACCAGAAGTATAGCAGTAAGACGGTATTCAACATTGTGACGAGCCGAATTATACGTTTTTGTTTTTTTTTTTCTAAGCGATACTGTAATGTTGATTAAAAATAAACGTTTTGCATGGAAACACGACCTTACCAAACGACTCAGACGGCAGACTTAATTGCAAGCTTCATATAAATCGCTTACTTTACAATATAAACAAGAATAAATATGCCTTCCGTCACGCTGCGAAATCGCTTTAAAAACCGAGGAGTCGCGGATGACAAGTAAATTAGCCGCACACCTCTTTACGGTGCTCATTTATCCAAGGTAAAGCCTTCCACGGCCAAGGACCTGGATCACTTTATCTAAAATCAACCCAATCACTAGACTTATACGTCTGAAAATTGTTTACCCCGACCACCTAAAGTCAAACTTAGTATTGTTAAAAGAAAAAGGACTGTAACACATAGTATTTAAGGTGTTTTTTGAAATAATAGAAAGGGGTAGGAGGGAGCGGGTTCGTCCATAAATAAATCGTCTCCGTTGAGTCCCGAGCGTATTTTACAAGCGTTTACACCTTGGTAGGAGCGGCGGACAGCGCGCCGAGAAAACGCTACGGAAAGGATTAACACGTGCTTAGCTAACTGCAGTTTAGTGGCAGAATAATTTGGTCAGTGGACGGTGTACTTGATATTAATTCACTATGAATTTAAAATTGAAAGGTTCTAATAAGTTACCTTTGTTGTAGTTTACCATGTTACAGAACATAATCAGTATATTAGATTAGAACGTAAAATTTAATTAACAACACAATATTTAACAGGCCACAATGATTTACACATTACCATTAATTTACTTTTCTTTGTATTGGACCTTTAATATTATAATTTGGAATGCCAAAACTATGTCTGGAAGCACTATATGATATGCGTATTAAGCTCACAAAATCAGACCCTATACCTAGTTCTAAACTTTCGTTGCGGGCAACAGGAGGGTAATTTTTTGGTGAGTTAGTAATTAGTATGTATACGTATATACATCATATTTATATCGATCTAAACGTTCGCTTTGTACTAGTTTAAGCCCTCCGTAAACTAATGCACAATAAAGGTATAATTTGAATAATGCAACATTTTGCACGGATTTTGATTAAAAGGATTTTGGACCTATACTCCCAATGTCTTCTTTAGAAGTTCTTATCAGAACATCCGTTTCGCTTTCTTGTTGTATAATATTTCGGTGAGCGCGACAGCAGTATGCGAACTTCCAACGAAGCCATTCAGAGTATAGGCCCTGGTTTAGAACATCCCACATTGGCGACGTCATTATCGCCCCATATACGTTCCCCCTTGTCTTAAGCGGCGTATCAAAAAGGATTACTCGAACGCAATAAATATGGCCGCCGCATAATCCGAATAATAACATTAAAATAATATCGTCACCGATGGAGACGTCGTCGCCTAATAGATTTATCAGGCCGATATATCAACGTTATTGGACGTTATGTTCCACACGCGGCATCGGCTTTGTTATTTTTTAAGGTCTGATCAAGTTGACGCGTCTTCGTTGTTCGAAAAACGTTCAATCTATATATATGTAGAGGGTTAGTTATTGCAACTAAAATTCGTAATTCAATGGTTTGGTGCACAAAATGTCATTATTACGGTACAGCGGAGACGAGGGCCCTGACCGACTCTCTGAAGATCTCGGGTCTGTGGTAAGAGAGGACAATAGAGAGATCTCTCTCCAGGCGGGTGTTGTGCCTGGAGAGCGAAGTCCTATAAGAGTTGGTCGGCAGTTGTATTTATGCAACCGACTTCGAAAACTTCGATAGCGCGTTGTAGAACGATGTCAGAATTGACAGATGACAGGAGCGTCGCCACATTGAGATCGGAGGCCGGTGACGTATGATGAAGTGCAGCTTATGCGGTGTAGGATCCGCTTGCCAGTGCCAGTGCTCAGAACCAGTGTGGCAAGCGGGAGCGCTGACAGGAGCGTCGCCACAGGTCCGTGGGGTCGTCACTTCCCATTCTTGTTATTGTTTTTCCAAATAAAGCTAGAAGCTTTTCTACATGATAATAAGAGGCACTCACTATCTTAGTTAGGATGGTTTCGTTACTGAAAACATCTTAACTTCTTAATTAATTGCATTATAACACAAGAAATATATCTGTCAAAGGCTTCTAGGACATAGATACACGTTCCTAAGCGCCACATGTATAGGTGTATAAGTAATGTATTCGTTGTACGTAAGTGTGTGAGTTCGCCTGTCTACAACACGGCTTCATTAGCCCTGATTCCATCCCATAATGGATTGACCATATCGGTATGTAATTTGATTTACTTCCGAGCTCAAAATGTCTTCATTAAGAGTAATAGAAATTTATATATTACGCGTTTTGATTACGCCTGGACTGTGAACCGTGTCCCATGCGTGCACGTAATAGTACATTAAACAACTAGGGTGGTAATACAAAGAAAGGCCGAGAATGCAGAAGTTTGCGGCCCGAGCTGCAAGCAAGGGACGTAAATATGCGATCGAGGGCTTTTTTTTTACCTCCCGTGTTGTGTACATCATTTCATGTCGACACTTGGCCAGAAAGCGGCTTTTTTCGTACGCGCAGCGTGCGGAAAAAGCCACTTTATGGCCAGGTGTGGCATAAAATACATATTATAATTAATAACTATGCAACTCTTTTGATAAATAGGTACTTGTAGTAGGCTATGCTAAGGTCATAAACGACTGTAGATAATCGCCTTAATTTGTTCAGTTGAATTAAATTTGCAAACTGAATAATGATAAAATGGAATAATTTTCACACTCGATTAATGAATTGCGTGACTAATTTTTAAAGTTGAAAGTGGACGCAATATTTTTTAATAAGATACTATTAAGATACTATTACATATGTACAATGTAGAAGTGAGAATATTGTATTCACTCGTAATTATTACCCAAAATACAACCAGATTAACTATAATACATGGGTCAATTGCAGAAAAAAAATGTACCTCTTACTTTTTTGTCTGATCATGGTGTGTCTTATCTTATACCATTTTACTCAGAATCATGAGCACTTTTCATTTATGGAATAAAAAAGTGGTCCAAAATGGCCCAACTTTTCCATACAAATTTTGAATTTCTCAATTTCGTTACGCACAAACTAAATATAATTAGGGGAAAATCGTAACGAAACTGAGATTTTCTTTCTCAGGTTCGTTACAATTTTCCCGGGTGGATTTTCGTCCGCGACATTTGTATGTCAAACTAAATGTATGGCTTACAAATTTGTATGGCGAAAATCCACCCTCCCCTATATTTAGTTTGGGCGTAACGAAACTGAGAAATTCAAAATTGGTACGGAAAAGTTGGGCCATTTTGGACCACTTTTTGATTTCATAAATGAAAAGTCCTCATGATTCTGAGTAAAATGGTATAAGACACACCATGATCAGAAAAAAGTAAAAGGTACATTTGTTCTGCAATTGACCCACATACACCGTGGGCCCGTACAACCCGACCAACTTTAACCACGTATTCCTGATGGTATTACGTATTACAAGTAAATAACGTTACTTATATCAACACAGGTCGAATTTTCTCATTTTACATTAATAGTTTTATGGAACAAAACAAATCAATAAATTCAGTCCCTTGTTATAAACATGTCCTTACTGGAGGAAAAGTTATTAAAAAGGAAAAAAAAGCTAAAATGGAAACGAAAGGTCAATATTTTGGCTTTGTGATCGCTTACCATCTAATACTGCGAAGGTTAATTGCTGTTTAGTTAAAGGATTATAAAAAATTAGTAAAGGTATCTTAGTCACATTTATTAGAGCTTGTTACACACTTGGGAGTTTTTATTTTAAAAATTATGAATATCTCGGAATCGAATTAATCGACTATACGTCACTTAACTTTTTTTACTTCTAATAGTTGTTAGAATCTATGGTTAAAGTTGGTCGGGTTATACGGGCCCACGGTGTATATGACTAGCATATAAGTGAAAATAAGTAACTGGATTCCATTGTTTTATACCTGACGTCCTTAGAATTCAAACTGTAATAAACAGCGCTTGTTTGTTACTCGTGTTTATGAACGTAGAATAGCTCGGGAAACACACAAAAGGGATATGTTGCGGAGGCCATAAATTTTATCCTGAAAATATTGTTTCCCTCGCGGACAAAGGCTAGTGTTGCAAAATAATGGTGAATGCTTATATACATAAGTACCTGTTGGTACCAAGTACGAGTAGTGTAAGGTTGCAGGCAAAATAGCAAAATGCCACTACGTTCAGCACAACTGTGACGCGCGACTCTATATCGCGCGACAAGTAGGTACTAATTATCCCTTTCAACATCATGCGAAACTGTCAGGTCTAAGCTTTGTCGCGCGACAAGCGAAGTCGTGATCAATGATGCTAGCCCAGCTGTCACTCGGCTGGGGTTGAAAGTACCATAATTGCGTTGTCAACGTTCTGAAAAAACATTGTCGAAAAAGTAAGTAAAATAATAATTAATAGTTTTAGTTTTTCCCGTTCACGGGATAATGGTGTCCCGGACCTTTGGGAGGCGTGCGCGGAGCCGAAGCCAACGCGTAGAGGCCCTTTCGACAATTTAATGAAAGGCAAAGTGTACACCCAGTGGATGCTGTCTTTGTCCGAGTCATGGGATGATGGGACGCACACAGAGACAGCCCCCCTCCCCGAGCCCTCGCCAGATACAAGAGCTATTGTTGATTGATGGAATCTAACTCTACTGGGCTATGGTGGTGGAAATAATGACTAAATACTGGGCTATGGGTTGAGAAATGACGGCGCCTCTCAGGAAAAGTGTCTCATGGCTTTCGTGACTTGCCCTCCGCTAGATGGAGCCCTGTTAAATAGCGAGATTATAAAATGGCCTAGGGGCAACACCGGTGCGGGGGGCTGCAGGGTATCGAGAGGTGTGCTGCGCTTTCTCCGAGCGTAGGTACTCGCGGCGTTATGCCCTTTAACAGTTCCACGCCTGGAGCATATAGCTCTCGCAACTCCACTCTGGGTTAAGGCAAGCCAGAGGCGGAGGTCCTTTCACTAAATCCCATGGACCCTCCCAGTTTTAGTTATTATTATTGTTGTGGTTCTTCCTATATTGTGAATTAAATACAAATAAATAGTGGATGTAAAGGAATTTCAACATGAGACTCTAACATCATTTTAGTCTGATTATAAACTTTGGCATTGGACAAGATTGTTTTTAAAAGTACATATGTGACAATACAGGGTGGCACGGGCTACAGAAAGTATAACGAGATTATAGGCACAATAGGTTAGGAGGTTCACACTTCGTCGGGGTGGTTTATTGTTTTACACCTACAGACAACGGACAAATCTTTCGTCCCTCGGCTGCGGTCATTATTCTCCGTCGCTGGCAACAAACAATGGGCGCCATAAACAACATTCACATTTAAAACTATAAATTTGTTAACGAACTAAATACAGATTTATTTCTTGTAGAGTTGTGTAGTTTGTAACACATAATAAATATTAATCGTTATACATGGTATAGATATTTAATCATGACACGCGTTTACACGTTTAGGGTGACTACATATTTGGCTTCAAGTATTCCAGAGTCTTACGAGTATATTTTGTAGGTGTATCTAATGTAGAGTTATTATTTAATAGTTTTTTTAATATACTATGTATAAGAATAAAATCTCATATATCTAACCTAAAACTAAAGAAAACAAAAACAGTACTACAGTTAATACTACTACTAAAAATCTAGTTCTAAAATGGTCCCCTGTGGCATTGTACCGACTTGCCGAGAATGCTGGCAGCATTTGCTCGCTGATCCGCGATGTAGACTTGTATATTAGAAACTACATAATGTCTGGCACGTTCCAATTTTCTATTGAATTATCCGGGATAAAAAGGCATGTTCTTAATTATGTTGCTGTACAGCTCCAATAATTAAATAAAAATCGCAACGGTTGTCAACTTGACATAGGTACACATCGGTTACTGACATCATGGCACATATTTTATAATTGGACCGTAAAGTAAAACAGATTTTTCTACATTAATTTCACGTTCGTGTTATCCTATTAGAACTATTCAATAACCCTTTGGTTTTGGTCATCACTAGAGTCGGGTTGCTGTGCTCAATTAGGGGTCATAAATCTGCCAAGCTTCTGATTGTTATGATTATCAACACTTTATAGGAGCTTGGTCAAGTAATTATGCTAATCGCTGATCAATGGACGCATTATAACAGATTATTTTTAATTAAAACATCCAGTTTCCAATCGAGTCGCGATTGAGACATTTATTAAAATGTCATGCTTGTTTTGAATATTAATCGTGTTTTTTTGCTGCAAACATTTGGACTCTACACCTACGCGTATTGAGCAATAGAGATATGTATATCTAACGTATTTAGTTATGTATATTTATTTGTAGTCTAACTAGAGTAATTATAATTAATATTTTTAATAATTTATTTGCATTTTGCATACATACATATATTTTTACGCTACCCCGAGTCATTTTTATTACCGCCCCTAATGTAAACATAATTTAACGTCTTTCACTGGCCAGGAAATAGGATTTTCTTTCCACGTAGCGGGCAGAAAAAGACCACTTACGGCCTGGGGTTACGTACAATTATATACACCTCATAGGTGTTATTCAAGAAATCATTATGTTATTAAAGTCCATTTCAACCATACAAAGTAGTTTGTACTTTAAAAGTTCATATTGCTCCCTGTCGTAAGGGATTAATAATATTGTTATAAAAATGTCATAGATACTAAGCTATAAAATAAACAATCATTCATCCTATTGGAATTTAAAATTCAGAAATGAAATAATAACGAATCAATCAAATCTAAACGTTTAGCTTTCATTCTAGGAACGCCGCACGGAGGCACTGGCTGGCCGCATGCTGCCACGTTTTGTTCTAAATCTGACAATACACGCTTGCAGGAGAATAACAACTCAAGTCTAACAACAAATGCACTCAATCTGTAACCGTAACTTGCTATATCAGAATTTAAAATTGGGTACCTACGTGGTTAAGATGATTCCCTTTTGTTGTATAAGTGCGAATAGTAAACAGCGTTAGGCTGACCATTCACGGCCACTGTGTGACAATGTCTATCGGACAATAGGTAATGAATGACGCGCCAAGTGTACAGGATGGTGAGTATTTATTAGTGACGTCATTAGAAGATGCCTAATGTTACCTAATCAGTAACAGTCTGGTAGACAATGCCATAAGGTATTAAGTCCGCCTATTGTACTTTTTTTATTATTGTGCAATTGCCTAAGTTTAAATAAATCAGTAGTTGGTCTTCGCGACTCGAGTTATCTTGAAACGAATAAACTTAGGTAGATACAAAACATAAAACGCCGATTCGATGTCAATTCTGGTGGATTAGGTTTATATTTAAACAATGGTTAGGTTAGAAATTAGCAATACAAGCAACCGAATAATGGGCTTTGGGGCAAGTAGAGACTTTTTGTAATAGCGTAAGGTTTCTACATTTATTACAAAAATTACATATTCATGCTTACTTGGGACACTGAAAGTGGGATAGGCATTTAATGTTTAATGTTGTTACACAAAGGTCAAAGAAAATTGTAAAAATTAAATACACCCTGTAATGTGAATAAGTGTTCTTACCCAAAAGCACATAACGGAACGCAACTAAACCGCGCAGTAGCGGTGATGGATCGCCTCGGCGCTCCCGCGGGCTAAGACAACGCAACTATTATTTAATCACAGACAAAACTGACAATGCGCGGAACGGAACGCAGCGGGCGGCCATCTTGGCGACAATAATGTTCACGGAAGGAACTCATTGCTCTCACTGTGTGAGCTACTTTTCAAAGTTTAATTTATGTTTACGTCCAAATGTTTGTAGCAAAAAAATGGAGATTACTTAAGACTGTAAACAAAGGTTGGACATGTTAATAAATAGGCGTGATCGATGTCAAATAGTTTTCAGTAGACAAATAATTTCGTTTTCTCTGAAGTTTTATGTGGGCGACTAGCAGTGGTACTTTTAGTAGATAGGTTATGTTTTATATTAGAAGACCTACCAGTAGCGTGGCGTCCAAAGAACTCGATTCCTACCTGCTTGCCTAATATCGGGCATTTGAGCACCTTATTCTACAGATCTTAAGAATAATTTACGCCAAATCTGCACCGGCTTGCCCAAAGATATCTTTTATGCCACGCCACTGAGACCTACTAAAACGACCAAGATCAAGATTCGATCGATTTCGATACCTCTTTCCTCTTTCTAAATTTTGTGAAATACTGTGTTAACTCTGAATTTTTGTACTTTTTGGACAGTTGGTACCTAATTGCTCAGTTATTGTGCGCGTACCACGCGCGAGTATTATGAAGAATTATCAACGTGCACGTGTCACGTCGAGTGGCGGCCAGTTCGTGGCGCGCTATGGGCGCTGCGTGGCGCAAAGGGAGCGAACGCGTGCAGGCGTCTCGAGGATGCGGGCATATGTACCCCCATCTTCAGCGCCGCAGCGATGAGGATGCGTTATTTAAGGTGCGTTACAATGCTTAGGAGCATTATGGAATGCGATTACTAATATTTTGTGCGTAGCGCGACGATGAGGAGCGATATAATATGTGAGTTGCGAAGCGTTTAGATGCTATATGAAGCTGTCGACGAGTGAATTGAAGTTATGGAGACGATGATGAATATGCGTAGATGTAATTAATGGTTCGATGCGATTTTGCTAGAATTCGGTGAAAATTTAATTATATTTTTCACATTTTCCCGTCATGACAACGCGATGTCATTATGTTGTCATGTGAATGAATTTCAACATAAAATGTGTATAAATAGATGTTTATTTCAGCTTATTGTGAATATTTCGCAGAGTTAGATTAGTTTTACTCATAATAATGTATAAATATATACATACGTATACATTACTTAGGGTTAGGTGAGCAATTTTTGCGAATAGCGTACTAATAGTGAAAACGACAGAATGATGTTCGATTAGTTAGGATTTTAGGAATATTTAAGCTTATAACTAGAATGTGTTCTAATCCTGTTTATTTTTTGCATGTATTCGTGTCACGATGCAATGGACGAGCTACCTACCAACTCGCTTGTAAAAGCAAGCTACAGTGGACCGAGCGAATGCCAAGCAGCGCAGAAGGATGGAGAGCTTCGACGGTGCGCGACAACATGAAGACTTGACGTCTTCCCTAACGCACCGCGGCTCCTTCGTTCGATTTTTCGTTTAAGTTTCGCGTGTTTCATTCAGGCATTCAATGTTTTATTGGGCAAATTTATATCGAATCAATTCAGTTTTTCAAAGTCAGTGCTTGGCATTCCGATGGTCATTCGTGATCGTTAGAAGGCATACACTTGCTTTTAAAAGTTGACAGGGGCTCGTGTGATTAGAGTTAGAGTTAGGCAGGTAGGATAGGACAAGCTTCTAGGATTTTGCTGAGGTTTTGCCTAGTTGGGGCAACCTTCTGAAAGGCAATTGGATTGTTTTGTTGCTTTGATGTAAATAGTTGCTCCTTTCCATTGCTGATCTGAAGCGTGCCATCTCATAGTAAGAGACTTGTCCCCGTTTGTCAATTCCTTGCCTCCGCAGGTAGGGTGATTAAGCTTTCAACTTTGCTAGGGTTTTCGATCGATAGATAGGTAGGTTTTAATGTAAAATTTGGTGGCGTTTTATCGATCATGGTTAGGCAGGTATTTGCAAGGGCGGTTTTAGCTAGGATCCTTTGGTAGGCTCCTATCTCACCCAGGAGGGGAAGATATGTAGAGACTGGCCGTCTCTACTGATGAATTATAAAGAAACTTTAAAGATTCAAATACCTATCTGTCAGTCTAACGTAATGTTTATGTATTAAATATTGATTCAGTTCTCATCTGAGCGCTACCAAACCAACATCTTGTATTCTTTCGGAAATATATAATACTAAATTATCAAGTGCCTTTATTCTTCAATGCTCCACCGGCTACACCCCCACATGTTACAGTACTCTGTAAGTTAGTTAGATAATTAACTAATTACGTTTTATTACATGGATATATAATCATAAGACTGACATTAATTCTCTAAAGAAAATAGGTATTTTTCGAATATTCTATGATATCCTCATAGTCATAACTTCTAAGAAATAAACCAGCCGCTACTGGGAATTTACCCCGTAAGATAAGGGCCACTTGCATATTCTTGGGTTAAGCCGCTAACCCTAGGTTAATTATTTAACTCTTGTCAGATTCATACTACAACTGTCAGATTTATACAACTCCGGGTTAGTGGCTAACCCGAGAACGTGCAAGTAGGCTTAATAGCGTTACGTATTAGTAACTATGTGTACCTACCTGAATAATGCCTAAATAATATTACAATGCTTCTGTAACAGATGTGTTAGCTAGATTTTGGATACCTACACGATGTTATTCGTTACACCTGTGAGAATCATCAACGATTGAACGTAAATTAAAGTTACAAAAGTATTCACAGAAACTATTTTTCAGCTATAAAACTATCAAAGAATTCGTGTGTTAGTAAATCAAACTACACATTAACATGGCGACCACTATTAAATTTTTAATGTCCTGTATAAAAGAGGTTGTACTAAAAGTTTTTGTCTAAAACCTTTACGGGACGATTTAACGAACTATAAACGTTCTTTTCGATTTGGTAATACTGTCGTTGATTGATTTTAAAAAGGTAGGTACTGTGAGAATATTCAGGTGCTAAAGTAACAAATAAAATTAAGACTGATAACTTTGGAACAAAAAATATTGTTTCTTAATAAAATTAACTATTATGCACTATTTTATTTCAAATTTTTTTGCTACCCAAGCTCAAAATTCATGTGTCATGCAACTTATTGCGACTAAAAAACGTGCCCATCAAAATTCTTGTGTTTAAGAATTCTTGCTACCAAAGACTTCGTTTCGGGTTCCTTACAACACAAGAACAATATCTTTGACCCCCCAGAGCCTTTTAAACAAACATTCTAAATCAAAACAATATAACGAACTCATGCGTAAACAAAGAAGCAATGCTCTCAAACCAAAACAAATTAAACGCTGCATTGACGTACTTTCTTTTGTTAATTTGGCTATTCTTGTCAAATTGACCATTCTTTTGTCAAATTGACCATTCAGGGGCATAGTGTAGCCACGGGCGTAATATATGGCAGTTGTAAATTCTGTTCGGGACAAACTTGAAATATCATTGGAACAATGAGATTTAGGAATAGAGAAAAAATGTTATTGGAGATCTTTATTGGCTCTAAGAATGACGCGTGCTCCAGCAAAGTTTTATTTTACGTTGTATGTTAACAGATTAACTTACAAATCTTACAATTTATTATACTGGTCAATAGTGATTTTGCGACCCACAGTTTGATTTTGGGTAATTCTTTATAATAATTTTGTAATGACAACAACGGAACTTCAAACAGAGTTTTGAAAAAAATGGCCCTGGTTTTTGAAATAGGTACTCGTAATTTTTGTAACATTAAGATCTATTTTGGTGTTTAATGCATATTAAAGAATCAGCCAATCTGATAACGGGTGTATCAAAATTGGCTGATTTTTAATATGCATTTGATTGATTTCTGACGTAGTGTATTCTCAAGAACTTGTTGTTGTTGCAATGGCTCGCGGTATTTGAGCTCCCAAAGTGGTTTGGAATGGAACCGCCCTGTGCAGCCTGAACTGAGATATACAGCATACAGAGTAATACAGACACTGGAAACAAATTGCCATCCGCCCCAGCCGGCCGGTCGATTATCGATCTGTCAGAGTTTTTACCCGACTGCGGCGAAGCCCAAAGGAGGGTTATGTGTTTGGCCTGTATGTATGTATGTCCGTTCCTGTGTCCGCTGGTGACTACTCAACGGCACATCCGATTTTGATAAATGATACATCATTAGATTCGTCTTGATGGTGCGAGTGTCACTGGGCATAAAGTTCGTTAAAATAAACAAAATGGCGGATTTAATGCAAATTCAAAGTGCACCGCGGTCGGGTTTTTTTTTTATAAAAATGTGGTTATTAATTCAAGTTATTTCAGCTTCTAACTCTGACGGATCGATAACCGACCGACTGGGGTGGATGGCATCCAGTGTCTGTATGTGATGAAGAACAAGCATGCAAATTTTCAGAAGCTGACAACGTTCTTTTTTTCTTCACTCGCGATGGCATTAAAATGTCATAACATAAACAGTACACACTTTCAGACCACCGGCACCGCTGTTTCAATAGGCAGCCTCGCGACAAAAAAAAACAATTTCAGAAAATGTAACGGAGTGGAAGTTGTAGGTGGCAACTGAGCAACTAGCTCAACAACATACTCATCGATAGCGCTACGTTCGAAATTCAAACCATACTAACGGAAGATTTTTTTTCTGCACGCTCCATTCCACAAAACTTTATGGTTTTATAACAAAACACCAATATTGAATGGTCATTTCACCAAATAGGTTTATTGCAGTAAGACAAAGTTATACCTGCAGCTAGCCAAATCGTGAACTCTTTTCTCTCTCATTCTCGCCAGTAAAATAACAGATCTTTCTTTGGATAAGAGCTAAAATGAACTACTAAGTTAACTTTGTAATGTTATAGTTATAAAACCCTTGTTGGTTGTTTATAGCTTCTAACAGACTGCCTTTGTTTACTGAAAGTTGAACGTAAACAATATTACTAATAATTTATGGTTGTGACACTATTTATGACATCTCTTAAAGGGTTGAATGACCGTTTGTTTATAGTTTAAAAATGTTTCAAACCTGAATTGTAAATTAATTTGTGGAGGTACGTTTAGCTGCATACGTTCATATTCCCCCACCTAGTCCGAACCTATCGAGGTGGACCGGAACAAGCGACCTGGTTCGACTCCAGGCGCCCTCGGCCCACACCCAGTCCGATCCACTCAGAGTGGGCCGGCTAGCGACCTGGTTCGACCCCAGGCAACGTCACGCCCGACCAAAAAAAACCGTTCATATTTGACAGAATGTAATTTTATCCTAAGCCCTATGGGCCGAAATTCGGTTCACATTCGGTTTAACCGAATTTCGGCAGCTTGAACCGAACTTCGGTATTCGGCCGAAATTCGGTTCAGATGCCGAACATTCGGCACAAGAAAAATAATACCTACTTGCTCTATTTTGACTTAAATTTAATAGAATTAGAATAGCATTACTGTAAAATAAAATTATGTCTTTTACTCACTCATGGTCATTTATTTTTAGTAGGTACTTACTTAACAATCAAGTAGACATATGGATTCCATGTAATGTATTTACGATTATTACATGTAAGTAGTCAAATAAAGGTTACTTGGGTCATGAATTTATCAACAAATTTAATTAATGGTCAATAAATTAATGAATTTGAACAAAACCATAAACTTTATTGCTTACGTGCGACGTTATGCCACCTGTTTTTATAAGAGCTATAAAACATCAACACAGACCAATACTTTGCTTTTTGCTGATACTTGCTAAGTTAAATAACTTTCTGTCAAAAACATATTTTTGAGAAAAGCTTTTTATTGCACTCTATATGTACATAAGTACTTTATTATTGAATAGCCGCCAGCATCATGTTGAATAAATATCTCTAACTTTCAACGCTGCGAATGCCACGGCACTAATAATTACAAGCAGTCTCAATTACCGGGTCGCTTGGGCCCCGCTGCGCTGCGCTCGGATCTTCGTGCGTCTCCGGCCGAGCTCTGGCCATAAATCACAAGCCAACGCGAATCTAATGACGGAAAAAACGTTTGATAAATCACTATTTATGAACTTGATTAAGACTTTTTTTAATTGTGAGAGCGTAATTAATTTGGTCTGCGAGTAAGTACGTACGCTGGTTATGAGATTTATTGATGTTTAACATTGTCTGGCTGGTGAGAACTAGGGTTTCTGGTTTCTCGCCTCATTTTTTTTCTCGAGTTTCGAGAAATCTCGACTCCAATTTCTCGAGTTGTCTCGACTCTCGAGTCTTTAGTAAGAAGTTGTAAATTATTGTTGAAAATAAAATAAAAAACAAATAAAAAGGGTATCATTTAATCGATCACCAAAATATTCATATGAGCGTGAGCAGAAATATGTATTTGGTCAGCCAAAATAGCTAGTTGGTAAGCAACTTATGGTTAGCAAACATTTATAAATCTGTCTGCAATTAATGATATACTGAACTGCTCTAAATTATTTTGGTCAGCAAATTGAGTATTTGAGCTGCATTAAGCGACCTACAATTAATCAAATTTTGGTAAGCAATCAGTAGGTAAGCAAAATATTTCATTTTATCAATCAAAAAAAAGGGGTAACTGGTCATTCACAAAATGGGCGCAACTATTCTGCCGCCAATCGTGTGCGTATTTTGTCATTCGGTAATTGTTAGCTGTCAAGTAGCAGGTGTCACTGTGATTATATACTGGGTGTCACTGTGATATATACACGGTGTCACTGTGTTATATACAGGGTGTAACGTTTCAAATGTTTATCATTGTTAAAAGCCAAAAAATGGCGAGCCTGACTTTAGCCCTTATTTCGTTTTTGCCGGAACTCGAGAGTCTCGAGAGTCAGCTATTTATTTCTCGTCTCGAATGGAGGTGAAACTCTCGAGTTGTCTCGAGTTCGAGAAGTCTCGAGCAGAAACCCTAGTGAGAACGTTCACAAGTTTGGGAAGGTATTCTCGTATGAGAAAAGCAACGCCTTTCGTGACTTACTAACTCAATATGCTGCCTAAATAATGTGCCAAGATGCACCAGGATGATGATGTTATTGTTGTTGATGATGATGATATTCTTGTAAAAACAAAGCAGATTCGTAGCCTTGAAACAATTAAAAATGTACCTATTGTGTAAACATGACTTGTAGCTTTCACGACTTCACGGACTTGCGCGATAAACAGCAGAAGATCACATTAGAAGCCTGGCATTGTCATGTTCCCGTCACCCACCTGTTGACGGGGGTAATGGATGACGGCCTTTAAGCTTGGGGCCGAATGGACCCCCGCTGGCACTGCGGGGTCACGCGCGGAGGTTGACGCAAGGCAAGAAATGTAGCGAAATCAGTTTCAATCGGCGCATAGAAAAATATAGAGATTCTCCAGCTTATTTGTCACCAATTTTAAGCATGGGTAATCAAAGCAAGGACGTACGTAGCACTTATTTAACGCAAATTAAACTAAGTGCACCTTGGTCCGCACGGAGAATTGAACTCAGTACCTATATTCTCTTAGCGTGTAAGTCTAATACGGGCGAACAATTAAACCAGATATAGCGTTTAGTAGTGTTATCATTAATTAATATGATTTCTTAAATTACACTTAATAGTGACCTCGTAATTAATTTTTGAAAATTTACCGAGCAGCAATGTACCGCATACATGCTTGTTATGACATTGCGAGATACGAGCTTTTATAAAGTAACTGTCAACTAGCGTGTTTGTCAACTTGAATGTGTTGCGTTACAATGCGGGCCGAATTATTTTGTATGGTAAATATTTTCATTGTGGTTTTAAGCAATAGTTATCTAAATATGCTTCTTAGGTCCTATGCTGACCACCGTTTCAATATTCGCCCGTATTAGATTTACAAGCTTATACCTCCGACCTAGCGTCCCATTCAGTCGACGAATGGAGTAGTTGGTAAATTTCTTTAATTTTGTCATATACTTGACTTCTATATTAAATGTCTGTTTTGTTGGATTATTAGTTTAAATTGACTTTTTCAATGTTTTTAGGGTTCCGTACCAAAATGGTAAACAAGGAACCCTTATGGTGCGGCTCTTGTCTGTCTGTCTGTCCGACTGTCACAGACAGATATCTTGGAAACTACTGCTATGATTTGAAATTTGGAATAGTAATAAAAGTAGCTAACCCGAGCCTATTGAATGTAAAAAAAATCTTGTAACTTTTTTACTTTCTTTTTAAAGGGGTCACTAATGGCCTTTGAAAATTGAAAGAAAATGAAAGGGCTTAATTTGTAGATTAAAACGCCGATTTTGTTTCTTTTTAGGGTTCCGTAGCCAAAATGGCTAAAAAGGAACCCTTATAGTTTCGTCATGTCCGTCCGTCCGTCCGTACGTCCGTCCGTCCGTCCGTCCGTCCGTCCGTATGTCACAGGCATTTTACTCAAAAACTACAAGACGTATACCTACTGATGAAATTTGGAATATAGATGTCTTGTAGATGCCGCTACTAAGTTTGGTAGTTAAATAATAAAAATAAAAAAATCTAGGAGGGGCACTCCATACATGTAACAGAAGCTAAAAAAATTTTTTTTCAGCAAACATCAACGTGAGGTACATTATTCGATAGTTCTTTTAAAAACATTATAAGGCTTTTATGTACTTTTTTTTGATTAAGTGAATACTTTCGGATATAATTGCTCCGAAAGTTGCATAAATTGTGTCCCCCCCCCTTTAACTTTTAAACCGTAAATCCAAAAAATATGAAAAAAATCAGGAAGGTAACGCTTAATAAATACATTCAACGAAAATTATTTTGAATAGTAAGGAATAAACCGTTTTGAAGTTATTGCCGAAAAACTTCTCAACCAAAAGGTTTTAAGTGCCATTGATTTACACGGCATTTAAGACCTTTTGCCAGTTGTTTATTTTCAGCTTTATTTTTATCTGTAGCACATTTCCTTATAGATACGGCTATGGAACCCTATACTGAGCATGGTCCGACATGCTCTTGACCAGTTATTTCAAAAATATGTAGTTTTGATTTATGACGAAAAACGTTAAAAAAATACCATTCCCCCCTATTACTCGTATCTTCGAAGTTACTTAACAGTAAAATCTGTAATAATTACCAATTATTAATGTCATCCTAAATATTACAGGAAAAATATAACGGTTTTCCTAAGTTTCACCGTTTTTGAGAAATTTGCAAAAACTTACTATACTTATTTGCTCCTACTAAACTAATCGCCATACAGTCTTTCTTGAACTATTCATGTATCTACTTATGAGTTTGTACGGAACCCTCGGTGCGCGAGTCCGACTCGAACTTAACCGGTTTTTAGGGTTCCGTAGCCAAAATGGCAAAAACGGAACCCTTATAGTTTTTTTTATTTAGGGTCGCTTTGCGTTGAAAGCTTCTGGCTTGTTCCACGACCTACTTACATACCACTCGTGTCTCCGCTTGCCAAAATAAAACATTAATATTGTAACATCCCAATACAAGCTTACACCTGCCCGTGATGAAAAAAACCTTTGTTTGTAACCGCTGTTTTTGTTTAAAATTTCTGTTAATAGAGATTTCGGATGCATATTTAAAAGTATTAAGTAATTGCCGTTGATGTTATAAATCGATACAAGTATTGTGATATTATAATTACTATAAATGTTGTGTGGTTCAACGCCGCATAGTTTGTAATTTAGGATGTCCCCACAAGCACGGTAGTAAAAATTAAGTGCAGTGCCTTAAGCCTCCTTATCTTCATGAAAGTCGAAGTTTGCAGTGTAAGCTTCCGTTTATCCGACTGAGAAGCATTCTTTTAAATAAGTTAGAATTTCTATCTTATTAAAGGAGACAGTTTTAAATTATTAGTCGCATGAAAACATAAATATATGGATTTAGACATACTGGAAGTACTTAAACACGTGTCATTGGCCGTATTTACGATTATTGTTATTGTTATTGACGCTACAACTACAACCATCTCGTCACGGGTGACGAGCCTAGATGTGCTGCCGCTTCCTCTCTTAATGTTTACCGTTGCAACTTGTTATGGCTTCCCGTTGGGAAGTTTATAGGAAGTATCAATTCAACTAAGCTATATTATACTTCATAAGTCGATTTGTCAATTTTTTATAAAATTCACGCATATATCCGATGAAATTCGAAGGGTGAAGAGAAGAGTAAAAGTATATCGCATGTAAATAGTTCTCAACCGTGTTCGGCGTCGAGACCCTTGGCCCGTGGGGTCCCAGTGCACAAGCACTTTTTAAGGATCTCTCCAAAAGGTTGGTCGACTGCACCGGGGACCGAAATGCTGGCAGCTTCCTCGCACAGCTAATAAGTATCGCCATACAGCGGGGAAACGCTGCCAGCATATTCGACACCATGCCAAGGGGGTCCAATTTTTTAGATAATTTTTAGTTTTAATTTAGGTTTATTTTAATAGGTTTAGTTTAATTTTTACTTAAGTTCTCAACTAGAATTCTTAACTTATTACTGTTGTAGGTATAGTTTTTGCCATAACGTGTGATTTTGACCTAGACAAAATTAGTAAAAACTATATCTATGAGCAGAAGCTTACCCTGAGTCAGTAATGTGTGAAATGATTTATACTCAGCGATAGTGTAATGATCTGCATTACGCTACTGCTACAGGGGGCTAACAGAGACCAAAGGGTCAGGAAAAGAGCATCATAGCGCCATCAAATTTTACATCTTGTATTAATGGTTATAAGAACTACTATTGATTCGAATAATAATTGGAGTTATAACCCACTTACCCTGTGATGCTCCAATGGCATTATCACACAAAGCAGGCCCCACGACGGGGCGCCACTTAAGCACTGCCGAGGTAATACCAACTCTAAAACAATATACATAGAGTTGTCGATTGAATGCTTAAAGTAGTGCAAAAAAAATATTTTTGTAAAACAATATTTTATTTGATAAGCAGTTTTCAACCTTATTAACCAACATACAGGGCTCTTGCATATTTGTGAGTTAGATTCTTTATGAAGTCCTGGAGTTAGATAGTTATCGGGTCGTTCTGACCCAGGCAAATGAGGGTTGTTTTGTTTGTAACAAAATAATAGAATACATTTTGTGTTCATGAATATTTGTTAGGCAGTTGTTTATTAGGATTTAGGGGTACATTTTGTACTCAGATTGTGTTGAGTAACTGTTATTAGATATCAAAGTTATTTTTATGTGATTTAGAACCTAAGTATACGAAAACTAGTAAATGTGTCTGAAGAAAAATATGACAAATAGCGGATCTGATACATAAAACTTTCACGTCAGGATATTTAATTATATTTAAAGCAATTAAAAAGCTTTTAATGCCTTCAAAAACAAAGTGTTCAAATTCCAAACAAAGTTTTTATCCGACAGGTGAGTAGTTAGTGTAAATAATTGGGAGACATAAAACTTTTACGGTGTGCTCTCCACCTGTTGTGGGTGATACTCTTTGCTATAGTAGGTACAAAACGTCGTAATCGCAACTCATGTCAAATATTGGAATACTTATAGGACTTTTTGATTATGTTAAGAGATAGGTAACAAATAGAGTAGTAAAATTTGTTAATGGGTGCGTAATGTGGTAGTGTTAAGTGCATTTAGGTTTTCATTTTTGGTTTTGATAACTGGTCAAGAGCATGTCGGACCATGCTCAGTATAGGGTTCCATAGCCGTATCTATAAGGAAATGTGCTACAGATATAAATAAAGCTGAAAATAAACAACTGGCAAAAGGTCTTAAATGCCGTGTAAATCAATGGCACTTAAAACCTTTTGGTTGACAAGTTTTTCGGCAATAACTTCAAAACGGTTTATTCCTTACTATTCAAAATAATTTTCGTTGAATGTATTTATTAAGCGTTACCTTCCTGATTTTTTTCATAATTTTTGGATTTACGGTTTAAAAGTTAAAGGGGGGGGGGACACAATTTATGCAACTTTCAGAGCAATTATATCCGAAAGTATTCACTTAATCAAAAAAAAGTACATAAAAGCCTTATAATGTTTTTAAAAGAACTATCGAATAATGTACCTCACGTTGATGTTTGCTGAAAAAAAATTTTTTTAGCTTCTGTTACATGTATGGAGTGCCCCTCCTAGATTTTTTTATTTTTATTATTTAACTACCAAACTTAGTAGCGGCATCTACAAGACATCTATATTCCAAATTTCATCAGTATTCGTCTTGTAGTTTTTGAGTAAAATGCCTGTGACATACGGACGGACGGACGGACGGACGGACGGACATGACGAAACTATAAGGGTTCCTTTTTAGCCATTTTGGCTACGGAACCCTAATTACAAAAAGAGCGGTGTTTGTATATTTACCGGCTATTTCTAGAAAACGGCATGCGAAACATTACGTCTATTATATCGCTACGCTTACGCTTAATTCGTAGAGGGTGCTACGACTGTTCTTTAAAATATATGCTACAAAATAAGACATAATAATTTTCTTTACTACGAATGAACAGTTTTATTAACTTGTTTCTTAATTAGATATATATATACATAAACATATTGTTGATTCACATTTATCTACAAGTTATGCAACGGAGTTACCGTATTCGCTATAAATGTCAAAAACTAAAGCTGTATTCAAAAGCCACGACGACATTTTAAATTGATAGCGTCATAACATTTTTTAATGTTTTAAAACAAGAATTAAAATCTT
This sequence comes from Eudemis profundana, assembly GCA_947034925.1. Classification (NCBI taxonomy): domain Eukaryota; kingdom Metazoa; phylum Arthropoda; class Insecta; order Lepidoptera; family Tortricidae; genus Eudemis; species Eudemis profundana. Next base: position 18,499,202 of record OX344796.1, on the reverse strand, counting down.
TCCATTGGGTTTTATTTACACAATCGTTTTGTTTGGATGTTTTATTGTTTTCGAATGTTATAAAATTGTTTTATCGTAGGGTACAATCGGGTACGTGAGGCGTGAATATAAATGTCATTGTATTCATTGCACAGGTAATGATAGAAACTAAGGTATGGTAGCGAGAGGTTTGGGCTTCCCCCTTTCAAGCAGAGATTGCGGGTTCCAATTCTGGCTCGTACCAGCTGAAGAAAAAACACCGTGAGGAAATCTGCATACAACCGCGAAGAAATTAAGAGGTGTATGTGAAGTTCCAAACCGCAATAGGCCAAAGCGGGGACTGCAGATAGCGGGTTGAAATTTGAAACAAATATTCTTAAGGAAACGTAAATATGCACTGCGAAAGGATCTTTCAAAATTCAACTCTTAAAGGGTTGATATAGGGGGTGCAAGTATGTATGAAGGAAATTCATGCGAACGAAGTCGCGTCGCGGCATTTAGTAATTCTTATACAATGGATATCCCACTCCAATCAAGTCAGAAAATGTGCTTATCTTACCTCCTAGCACGGCAGTGCGCCCGCCAAGTCGAGCAAAACAAAGGCACGGTCGTGCCATTACCATCCTTTTCTCGAAGGCATACAGACCATTTTCAACCTCCTGTAATTTTGTGCTGGCTAAAGCTAGAACCCTGAATTTTCAGGGATATATAGGGCACAATAAGACTTAAATAAGTATATTCTGAATAACATTCAATTTGAACGTGTACTAGTTTAAGAGCTATTGCACATCAAAGTTTCTTTAGTTTTGTTTGACTGACTGATTGACTGACTCACTGATGATCATCATAATTTTAACCTACTTCTAGCTGACCCACAAGCTCCAAATTTTAAACATAGTTAGTTTTTAGTCTATGAAGTCCTACAAAACCTAAAATGCAAATTCAGTCACTACTGCACACATACGTTTGTAATCCTATACAAATACATGCTATTACAAAGTCAGTTTTGTAGTTCAAATTGGAAATATAATGGATTGGAATGTAATAAATAAAGGAAGACCACTTACAAAAAGAAATGAGATCCCATCAAAAACATTACATGTAAAGAGATGCAAGTCTCGCAACGCAGTTCTCCTACAACAAAAAAGTTTTGAGATGTAATATTAAACCAAGTTAGTACGGGGGGGGGGGGGGGGGTGTCAATAGAATTTACACGGTTTTACATTCTTGTGTTTGAAAGTTGGAGATCTATTTCGTGTACTGTGAGGCATTTCGATTACTACTCCGATGAATGTGGAAGGAACCCTAAACTTTCCGCGACATTTCTTATGTCTGGCATCTGTAATTGATATGGACCTATCTAGGATAGATACATTCCCTTTTTATGGGTCGTAAACTTTTTATTAACCGATATGTTGATCGTCAAATAATTTTAATGACTGGCCACCAAGCGCCAGCGGTCACCTCCGATACGGCCAACCTGGCTATCACCTTGTCTCGTATCACCATCGCTATAATGATGATTTTCCAGTGGGTTAGTGCCATGTTATCGTGTTATGTGGCGATACAGTGGTGTTACGTTTCTTGAGACAAAATAATTCCTTTAACGATGGGATGATCCGAGTGCTGCTGTTAATATTGTCAGGCCAATTAACGTGTGTTTTATCAGTTTACGACTTGAACGAGCCACGGTATGAGAGAACGTTTGAAAATGTTTCGCAGCTTTTGTTATGAAAATCACAGTATGTAGTAATTAAAGTTTTAAATCTTCATTGTATGTATGTGTATTTAACTAGCTATAGTGAAGTTGTCTCCAATTGAAAGAATGATTGTTCATTTTTATTACCAACTTGGTCATCACATCAACACTGCAATTGTTTCTTCATAGCAACAGCTTGAATCAAACGCGTCGCAATGTCGGCTCGCGCACGCGCGCCCCAGCTGCCTCCACTTCCTCTGATCTTTGACTCGGCCAATTGTCCGCATCTGTCGTCTCAAGACACGCGCTGGCCCCACCAATTGAATCTATAACCCCCCTCTAGATCCCAATCAAAGTAACCAACAGAGCAGTGAGGAAGACCGACATACACTGGACTGGTTAGGTAATTCCCAATGTTACATTTGCGGGGGAATTTCAACCTGTTGTAAGCCAGGCGGTAGAGAAGATGAGGCGGGAGAGTGCAGATCAAAGTTTGTAAGGAAATTTGTTACTCAATTCCTTGTTGTCACGAGGTTATGATTTGAAGTGGTTCGCGATCAACTGGGTGCTTCCGCTGCGTCAGCTGTTTGCATTAAAAAGGTATGTACGATTCATAGAAAAATGTGAACTGTCAGTCAAAATGTCAGCAGCGTCACAAAGTAAAAATGACATTCAAATAAAGTAAATATTTACACCAAAGCATGAGAAATAAGAATGCTGAATTCCCTGTGAAAAGAAGCACGTTTTATCCTAACAAGCAGTTACCAGATATTTTGGTGCTTAAGTCTTCCCAGTCCAGAGGGACAGGACAAGTGATATGCGATAGTCCAAAAAAATTGGTCCTAAAAAGCAACGATCTTCAGACCAGGGAATTCAGTTCGTACTTCTTAGGCCCTTCATCTAAAACGGAGCCTTCCTATTCAGTGACTTCTCATTCAAATTCTGCATCACTTGAACAGACTATATCTAATTTTCCCAACCGTTGGTGCCCTCACCCTGACACTGAAAGAGTTGCATTGCATTACCAAGCAACTCCCGTCTTAGACCAAGAACATAATATGCGAAAAGCCAAATTTTCTGAATGTGGTTCTGAATTAAACTATAGCTGGAAGCATGGACTCAAGAATAATATTATGACGTTTTCCGATCAAGGTACAATGACGAGAAAACTGATTGATGCCAGCTGTAATGTACAGTCACCTCGTGGTAGTAGCCCTACATCACCCAACATTTCGATTACTTTGGATTTCGCAGCCTCTAAAGCCGATAGTTTTCGCGTTCGCTCATATACCATCGAAAGCCAGCCAATACCGAATTGCAGCATGATGCATACTGGTCGTGCAAAATGGCGTCGTTCATTTATGAAGAATATCTGCGATCATAAACCAAGATTAACAAACAATAACGCAACAGATATGGCTATGAACAAGAGGCGTACGCTGCCAATACAGACACGAAAACGGGATCATCCCGGAGAAACATCTCGGAAGACTCTATATAATGAAGGCATTGAGAACATTATTATGAATCGACCTACCAGGATTCCCGTCTCTTCCTGTAAGAGATTGTACAAGAGTAAAGATTGCACTAAAAACCTTGATGCGCAACCCCGCGTACCTTGCATTTCTTATCCACATAAGTGCCACGATGCTCGCAGGAAGCCATTATCCCCCAGTTTTAAGAGAAGAGAGGATGTTATAGTTGATAATAAGATTAAGAACCTTGCAGCTGATGATGGTGCTGAACCAGAGGTACCTTATATTTCTTATTCATATAAGTGTGCATCGAGATACCGTGACTTTAATAAGAACAATAGTAACAGAAAGATACCGGAGAGTCTTCGCGATCAGCAAAAAATTCATCATAAACCGCCGTGTTTGCGGATGCCGAAGCGAGTGTTATCTTCAAACATGGATATCGAAACCTTTCTTCAGCATAAATTAAAATCTTAGTTCTACCTAGTATTGAAAAATATATTCTAAAACTCCTTTGTTTTTTTATTCAAGAATAGCCAGCGATCGACCCCAGTCTCACCTGATAGTAAGTGACTACGGGGCTGAAGATGTAGCTCAGTGGTTCAGTAAGAGCTGAGTCACTTTTCCAACTGAAGCAATTAGTCATGGGATGGCGACTGTTAATTTTAAACATGTCTAATGAACTCTACCGTATTCTTGTACCGTACTCAGTAAGTTACAAAATTGTAAGGTTATACATTAAAGAAAACATAAAAGCTGCTTTTGATGGATGCATTTTATGATACTTAATATCGTTTTCAGACGCCTGTTTACTTCAGTTAATAAAGGACACGACTTTATGACCGCGTCGTGGAGTGTTATCAGCTGTGCAAGAGGCTAACAGGGTCGCAGCTGCGGAGAAAGTCCTGATTGGATAATCTGGTTGCAATTGGCGCGCGGGCGCATCAGAGGTGCGCCACATTCTGGCTCTAAAGGTGAGTAAACTATGTTTTTATTTTTAACAACTGCTTATTTAATTTACTTCTCATCGCCCTAGCGCTTCTTCCCGTATCTTACGGTGTACGCTTTAACTATTTATTTTCAAAATTTGAATGCAGGTTTAGTGCCATTTAGGCACTGAACCTGCGGCACAGTATAATAGCCGTAATTTTTAAAGGTACATCGCGCGCTTGAATGTGTACGCGCCGCGTACGAACGCACTACAAGCAAAGTTTTAAGAATGCGTAAAAATGCTCCAGGATGAATCGCACTCACACAGACGCTTTGCGTGTCTGTAACCAAAACGGCCGAGGTTGGACTACTTGTTCGTCTTTATACTTTGCGTGCGGTCTGTAAAGATACATACATTACTGTTTAGAGTACAGTGGCGTCGCGTATAAGATATCCTTGGGCAAGCCGATGCACATTTAGTGTACATTTTTCAAGAGCTGTAGAATAAGGTGCTGTGCCCGATATTAGGCAAGCCGGTAGGAATTGAGTTCCTTGGACGCCACGCTACTGTTAGACTATCATATTGCAACTGCTCTTACAGTGAAATGAGATTCGGTGAAAAGTTTTCTCGTTAAAACAAGGATGGCATCAATTATAATATAATATATAATTTAATGTGTATATAGTGGTGGCAAATTAGGCACCTAAAACGGATTGTGGTTATACAGTTTTATAGATGCCTGTGCTTATCTTATTAGGTAGATTCTTCTAGAACCCTTCAGAGTAACAATGAATATTTGTGTTTCACTTAAGTATGATTTTATTTAGATAAGTCAAAACCCATGAATTGTAGATGATCAGATCGTTCTGTAATATACATAATGGAATAGGAAAATACGGAAATTTCTGTTATAACGAGGACATTAGAACATTTCGGTCAATTTCCGTTTCCCCAGACTTATAGCCTGTACAATTTTCTTTTAAGTAGTCTTCCAAGCATTTTCGGGAGTGGGATAGGACCGGACCGCAGTGGTATATAAGGTAGGTGTTAGAAAATGTTTGAGATCGCTGACGCGAGGGTCGCCCGGCACGCGTCGCCCGCGCACGATCAGACTGCACTTGTTTCACTCGTTTGTTTGTCCGGCGACCCATGGCTCCGTGACTTATACGCGTATCATGATAAACCTATATGCATCATATACAGTATGTATCTGATCGCAAAGCAAAGCTGTAAGCTGGCCAACGTCGATATGAAGTACCTATAGTGTAATGGCATAAGTAAGTAGTTTGTATCACTGTTGCAGCAGTTTTTTTTGGTTGAATAAAAAAAATTGTTAAGTACCTGTTATTTGCAGATGATTTTGAATTGAAGCAGCCTGAAGATGTAAACAATCTAAACGTCATTGTCTTATTGTAAACCAACTAAACATAACAAACATATCATCACAACGTACTTCAGATTATCGCATTTAAACTATGATGTCGTTAATTTCTGTTTTCGTTAAAGCATAAATGCGTGTAAGGTACTAAATACAGGAGGTTACACAAAATTATTTGATATTGATTTTTTTTGCCAACGGTAAAAATGATTGCATGTCAATAAATCAGGTACCGTTGTCATATTTACATTTCTTTGCTTTACGTTTGGATACATACTGTATTATGAGCTTTTTATTAACATGCAATGTTTGTAGGTATGTATGTTTATTCGGGTCTAATCTTGCAACTGCATTTTGAAGCAGTTATTCTCAAGCGATTGAGCTGAAATTTCGCATGCATATGTACCTGAATCCGATGTTAATTCAGTATTATTAAGCAGAAGTGATCAGATTAGAGTACCGGAAGGTGGAGGTGGCAATAGGAAAATTTAAATTAGGGCGATTCTGCGGGAGACGAACCTTGACATCAATTTGTAAGTTCCAATATTTGTTACTTTTTTGACACCATCGTGTAGGGTGAGGTCTTAAATTAATTGTTATGGACTTAACTTCATATCAAGGATGTAATGTAAACACGCTTGAAACCTTAGCATTCTAAGATTTAGGACCAACTGCAAATCACACGATGTTGCTCCCGCGATCGTTTTAACAGTGAATAATTTATTGATATTTTTTGTTTTTAATACTTTTTTATGTTTGTATAGTTGATTGTTTATTGTTTTTCAAGATTAATAGGCAAATCATTTAAAAACTTTCACAATTAAAAGTCATTTGTGTTTTTGTACTAATTATGATCCGGAGAGGTGGGCTGCTTTGGTTGTACCCGCAATAGCACTTTAAACCTCTCTTGTGGCTGTTTTTACACTTATTTTAAATTATTATACATAAATCAATAGAAAAGGGGTTGAAAAGTAACCCTTCAAAAATATTTTTTTACAAAATATGTTTTTCGTTTTATTAGGAGGAAGCCTTGAATGAGTCAAAATGTTGCACCCGTAATAATGGAATGAGGGTGCTTAGAAATCATAAACCCACCAGCTGGCAGCAGGGTGGCGAAAGGTCTTTTTAACAGTAGGCGTCAAGATCCACCAATCACACTACTTGATTTTGACATCTACTGCCCAATAGATCTTTCGCCACCCTGCTGCCAGCTGGTGGATTTCTGATTTCTAAATACCCTCATTGTCCTTTACCTACATAAGATAAACCCACTGCGTTTGGACTTATTTGATTGGTTTTGACAGGTCGTTTGCGGTTATACAAAAAGGAGGCACAATTTTAGGCACAAACTTATTTCTATTACATTTAATATTTATGCAAAGTGCAGTTCTCGTTCTTTCTTTCGCTCTTTGAAATAAACTACCGAAGTGTGATGACGATGATGATACGTAGAGCATTATAGAGGGAGACAATCCGACTGGATCAGTTTGAGCGAGTTAAGAAAAACGACATTCCATAGTTAGACAAATGTAACTTTTGGTGTCAGTGCCGTAAATAGGGCGGTGCCACCGGTGCCTAGGCACAAGGCGTAGACTCCGGGGGGCGCAAGAATGGCCAGACCAGGCAGGACCCTAGGGTACCTATAATATCTAAAAAAAACAAGGGCGCAGTTATAGAAGCTCGCACAGGGCGCAGAAAAGGCTAAATGGGGCATTCCACGATAACGTCTCCTTTGTCGGCTACGTGACGGCAGCTACCTTAAAAACAAATAGAGAGTCCTAAATGACATTATCATATTATATTTATTATCATTATTTGACGACCGCTTTAGCTTAGTTGGTAGTGACCCTGCCTATGAAGCAAGAGGTCCTGGGTTCGAATCCCGGTAAGGGCATTTATTTGTGTGATGAGCACGAATATTTGTTCCTGAGTCATGGATGTTTTCTATGTATTTAAGTATTTGTATGTATGTATCTATTAAATATATCGTCGTCTAGTATCCATAACACAAGCCTTATTGAGCTTACTATGGGGCTAGTTCGATTTGTGTAAGATTGTCCCCTAATATTTATTTATTTATTTATTATTTATTTATTTATTATCAATTCAGAAACCAAGTTATAAAATATTGACATACCAAAAATGTACTTCCTAACTTTGTTGGAAGTATGAAAAAAATGGCTTCACGTAGCCGACATTATTTTGGAATGCCCCTAATTTACGGCACTGCTTGGTGGCTTTGCATTTATATTCTTATTGGTTTTCTCTAATTAACCGTGACAGTAGGGTCATATTTATTAGTATAGTTAGAACCATTAGATCAAAAAGTAAATTTTTAAAACAAAAAATAAAAACCGACTTCCAAAAACTTAAACTAAAAACCAAAAAATAATATGTTAATTACCCCAAAGAAATGGATAATCAACGATTCATATACAGATATTTATACTTTTTAACCTGTTATTTTTGAAGTTGGTGCCTGCCACGTAATGCTGGCTGTGTTGAGCTCCTTAGCTGGCACCGACTTCAAAAATAACAGGTTAAAAAGTATAAATATCTGTATATGAATCGTTGATTATCCATTTCTTTGGGGTAATTAACATATTATTTTTTGGTTTTTAGTTTAAGTTTTTGGAAGTCGGTTTTTATTTTTTGTTTTAAAAATTTACTTTATTTTTAAATTTTTAGTGGCGCTGGAAAAATATTGGCTGGATAAATTCCAAATTGGCCTAGACGTTTTCAAGTAACCGAGGAACAAGCCTACATAAAAATTGCTCTTTGTTTTGAAGTCGGTTAAGACTGGGAACTTATTTCTAATAAGAAATGCACGAGAAAGTAAGAAAAATACCAAAATCGCATATGTGTGCCTATGATATTTGAAGAGTTCCCTCGATTTCTCCAAGATCCCATCATCAGATCCTGATTTGGTTGCAATGAGTCCAACTCGGAGGTATACCCTTTTAAACAAAAAAAGAATTTTCCAAATAGGTTCAGCCGTCTTCAAGTAATCGGTGAAGAAACCTAGATACAAATTTACTCTTTGTTTTGAAGTCGGTTAACACTAAAAACTTGTTGCTAATAAGAAATGGACGAGAAATGACGAGAAATACCGAAATCGCTATATGTGTGCCTATAATATTTGAAGAGTTCCCTCGATTTCTCCAAGATTCCATCATCAGATCCTGACTTGGTTGCAATGGGACCACCTCGAAAGTCTACCCTTTTAAACAAAAAAAGAATTTTCCAAATAGGTTCAGCCGTCTTCAAGTAATCGGTGAAGAAACCTAGATACAAATTTACTCTTTGTTTTGAAGTCGGTTAACACTAAAAACTTGTTGCTAATAAGAAATGGACGAGAAATTACGAAAAATACCGAAATTGCTATATGTGTGCCTATAATATTTGAAGAGTTCCCTCGATTTCTCCAAGATTCCATCATCAGATCCTGACTTGGTTGCAATGGGACCACCTCGAAAGTCTACCCTTTTAAACAAAAAAGGAATTTTCCAAATCGGTCCAGCCGTCTTCAAGTAATCGGTGAACAAACACACAAAAAAAAAAAAATAAAAAAAAAAAAAAACATACAGACGAATTGAGAACCGTCCTTCTTTTGGAAGTCGGTTAAAAAGAAGAACAACCCAGTTAACATTAGGTATATTAATGTTGTTCATAGAAACAAAGTGCGGCTGATTATTGACACAACCAAATAATATCTACCACTGCTTTACATCTAATTTGGGGATAACTCAATTAAGTTTCCCGCATGGGCGAGTTTAAATTAAGTTATGTAATAATGCGTTAACTCCGGGGGGCGCTATCTCGCCATCGCACGCCGGCCGTGGAACTGCGGCCTTATTTGCTATGGTGACCACGCATTACATGCGTAGATCCCGGTTCTGTGTCTTTTATCCATACATTCCGCTCCTGTAAGGGTTAAAATATGCTTTTAATATTTTTTCATACACAATTAAAGAAAGAAAGAAAGAAAGAAATATTTATTTGGATCTATTACAATATTGAAATGGTATGGTATTAGTAATGGAAGCGTGTACAATATTGAGATGTATCCAAAAAGGAGGCCACTCAGCATGTGTCGGGGCACAGGGTGCCGACGACGCTGATTTTCAGTGGATCCATTGACAAAAAATACAAAACATTTAATAAATAACTTAACCTAAGAGATGAGAGGCGAAAAGCGACAAATAGTCAGTGTACAGATTATTCGCTGGCTGGCGGTAACTCAACCAGAATATCGATTTTTAAGTATTTAGTTGAATCCTTATAATTGAGTTTTTAAGCAGAAGAGCGGTCCAGATCAACAGGAGTTCCTCTGTAACGCCTGAATCGATTCTGTGAAAATAAACAATCGGGTGGCCTTAATATTATACTCTTTCATCAAATTTCAGGAAGGTCAGATATGTACCTAAGCGATTCCTACTCGAGCTATCGTCAAACAAATGAACTTGAACATACATACCAGTGGCGTGGCGTAAAATATATCCTTGGGCAAGCCGGTGGAGATTGGGCTTACATTTTTCTTGAGAGCTGTAAAATAAGCTGCTCAAATGCCTAATATTAGGCAAGCCGGTACGAATCGAGTTCTTTGGACGCCACGATACTGATACACACATAGAAGGTCGACTAGCGCCCCTTGCACACACAACAGATTTGGCTCACTTCATTCGCTCGATTAAGATTATTTTATTTTAATTCCATGTTTTATTGATAATAGAAGCTCAATAGATTTGGCATGACTATACCTGAATACACAACTATAACTATAGCTCAATAGATTTCGTCTTGTAAACCACAAACGCATATGCACCCGTGGCACGGGCACGGCGCGGGCGCAAGCCGCCCACCCATCGATCATCAGCAGACGGACGGACACAATAGCGTAACTGCAATGCAACGTCTTCCATTAACGGTAGCACCTGCCATGTCCGGGAGCTCAGGACCACTTGAAACCTCAGTTAACGGCTTACTTAACACCTAACACTACACGTAATAATACACACAATTGGGAATATGCATGATTTTTTTAACACATTTCTTAACAAAATATGAAAATACCCTAAATAAGATGACATAAAGTCAAAATAAAATTAAAATCGACCGAGAAATACGGAAGATATAAACATTTTAATTCATTAATCAGACAGCGATTAGACAGAGAGATCCGATATGGACTATGACGTCATAGTACACGTTCGCCATACAATCTCCATACTATATTCTGTTTTGCTAGAAAGAGATAGAGATAAATCTTTGTTGTCTTATATCTTGGTTATTTTTATAGTTATTCGATAAATATTTTTTTCTTACTGTTTCTTATAGAAATGAGCTTGTATTAAAGTAAAATATCATGCATATTCCCTATTGTACAAATGCACTCACGGACAATGAATTTGGGTCATTTTCCATGAACAATTATATAGAAAATTACCCGAATTCATTGTCCGTGAGTGTAGTTACCCCATTAGGATTACCCTTACTTGTCATCGAAAAGTTGTAGTACACAACATGGAACGTTTGTGCATCTAAAGGCCGTAGCAGGATAAGGGAGGAAAAAATGCCCTTTAATGATTAAGAGCTGTTTATTTTTTCTATAGTTGCTTTCATTTAGTTGTATAATTGTGCAAAGTTTGGTTGAAAAATTCCCAGTGGTTCAGCCGGGAAAAAATAAAAACAAAATTTATGAAATTTGACGTATCTCTAAAACTATAAATCTTTATCATAATATCTTTAATTCATTTTGGTTAATTAAATAGTATGTATGCCTTAAAAGAAAATTGAGTCTCTATCTTTGCAATTTCTGTAAAAAACACGTAAGTCAAAATTTCAAAAAAAAGTTTTTTTGATACCTGAAGGAGTGACCACTCTAAGTGACATTTCTAAAAAAGCCTTATTTAACGATCTGTCAGTCATATAAGTTTGACGGTTAAAATCGAAAAGCAACAGTGTCAAAATTAAAAAACTATGTTGGTCGGATTCTGTTACATTTTATTCTTATACAATTCTAATACAGCCAAAGAACTTAAACATAAATATTCTTTGTTAAGAACTAAAAATAAAATAAATTTATGGCATTTACTCGTATATGTATCAACTTAAAAATGTCTTTTACTTCTTATTTTAATCACTATCGCTATCTTCATTAACGGTAACACTAATACCGTTTCTCAAAAAAGGTCCACTAAGAATTTCTGGGCAAAAAAAAATTTTTTACAGATTTTTACAGTTTGCTATGAAATTTTGGGCAGTACATCTGTTTGACGCAGTATAACTTTTGATCTTATTGTTCAAACCTGTAAGAAAAAAATGTTTGTAAGATCACAATTAAGTGCTAAACGAAGATAAGCATGAAAAAATGGTCACAATATTCGCAAACTTTCGAGAAAACGGTGTTTTCTGTAAAAAAAACTGAAGTTTTGCAGCCGTTTTTCACAATTATAATTTTTTTTTACGAGTTTTTCTTCAAGTCGGTGGTTTATTGTTATTGCTACTAAATAACGTGTCTATTGCCATGACCCTGCAATTTTTTCTTACAATTTTAAGCAATTAGTTCAAAAGTTATACCGTGGCAAACAGATGTACTGCCGAAAATTTCACTGAAAGTTTAAAAATCTGTAAAAAAAAACGAATGACCACAAACAAAAATTAAAATCAGTTTTACCGATAAAATTGGCCGAAATTTCACCCCTTTTCATATGTACAGATTATCGAAAACCACCCTGTATATTTTCAAGCCAATATTAATGGGAATGTCAATAATTGATTTATTTTTAATTTTTTACAAAGAAGATTTATTTTTAAGTTCTTTGGCTGTATTAGATTAGAATAGTATAAGAATAAAATGTAACAGAATCCGACCAACATAGTTTTTTAATTTTGACACTGTTGCTTTTCGATTTTAACCGTCAAACTTATATGACTGACAGATCGTTAAATAAGGCTTTTTTAGAAATGTCACTTAGAGTGGTCACTCCTTCAGGTATCAAAAAAACTTTTTTTTGAAATTTTGACTTACGTGTTTTTTACAGAAATTGCAAAGATAGAGACTCAATTTTCTTTTAAGGCATACATACTATTTAATTAACCAAAATGAATTAAAGATATTATGATAAAGATTTATAGTTTTAGAGATACGTCAAATTTCATAAATTTTGTTTTTATTTTTTCCCGGCTGAACCACTGGGAATTTTTCAACCAAACTGTGCACAATTATACAACTAAATGAAAGCAACTATAGAAAAAATAAACAGCTCTTAATCATTCAAGGGCATTTTTTCTTCCCTTATCCTGCTACGGCCTTTAATACATTAATCCTTTTGCTTTTAGAGAAGTCTACTTCACTTATAATTGAACATCATTTGACCAGAGCCTACTCTCTGCGAGATTAAAACTATGCATCCTCTGCATTTTACTGACATTTTATTGACATAATAGGCTACTTGATGACAGTTCAAATCAGCTTCTTTTTATGAAGTGTCAATACGCTCCGAAAGTATGCAGTTTAGTATGAAATACTATCTTGTGACGTCATGCTCATCATGGTGCCTTATTTTTAGTTTCCGTCATTGTAAAATCGTCGGTGGCACGAAAATAAATTTGAATGATTTTATCCGGGCTGTTTTGGGAGCATAATTTGCAGGTTAGAGTTAATGAATTTATTTTGATTGTTGTCAAATACCCTATTAAACGCTCTAGACCAGCGGTCGGCAACCGCTTAGCTGCCAAGGGCCACATAGTAGCTAAGGAACGTGACGCGGGCCATGTCTGTAAAGTTAGCAGATCAAGTTCCAGCAGATCACAAAAAAGTTGGAGTTCTATTCGCTTGCCACATAATTCTATAGTTCCTGATACTTTTTAGACATAGTTCTATTGAATTTACGAAAATATCTCAATCTATTGTTTTCAACCAAATGATCTGCTAACTAATTTTACATAGCAGATCAATTTTCTCCAAACTAAACCAAACCAGGTTATTTCGTCTCAGCAATGACTATACTAGAGTTCCTAGTACTTAAAAAAATACTCCTCTACTTTTAATTAGTAAAAAATGAGCAAGTTTAAAAAAAAAATGTAAAATAAAAATTAAAATCAATCCTAAAAAAAATAAAAAAAGGTCTAGGTCTTCAAAATTGGTGTTAAATGATAGATATATTATACGGCTACTAGAAACCGAAGAGTTCCCGGCTCTGGTGTCTCAAAACTCTTTGAGTAATTTTGGAATGGAAGATGGCCAAAATCAGCACTTTGTCTGTATACAGGTATGATCTGCTGAAAGATTTCGACGAGTTCTGGACACGGTTTTGATGTTAAATACAGCTACTAGAAACCGAAGAGTTCCCGGCTCTGATGTCTCAAGAAACTTTTTGAGTAATTTTGGAATGAAAGATGGCCAAATCAGCTCTTTGTCTACATACAGGTATGATCTGCTGAAAGATTTCGACGAGTTCTGGACACGATTTTATTCTTAAATGATAGCTCTATTATACAAGTACTAGAAACCGAAGAGTTCCCGGCTCTGGTGTCTCAAGAAACTTTTTGAGTAATTTTGGAACGAAAGATGGCCAAAATCAGCACTTTGTCTACATACTGGTATGATCTGCTGAAAGATTTCGACGAGTTCTGGACACGGTTTTATTCTTAAATGATAGCTCTATTATACAGCTACTAGAAACCGAAGAGTTCCCGGCTCTGGTGTCTCAAGAAACTTTTTGAGTAATTTTGGAATGAAAGATGGCCAAAATCAGCTCTTTGTCTGTATACAGGTATGATCTGCTGAAAGATTTCGACGAGTTCTGGACACGTTTTTGGACTTAAATGATAGCTCTATTATACAGCTACTAGAAACCGAAGAGTTCTTGGCTCTAGTGTCTCAAGAAAAATATGGGAACAGATCATACTTGAGACTACGCGAAGGGTGGGCTGACGTTGTGGCCGAAGCTATGTGGGTCCAGCATCAACTGGATTGCGTATTTGTGTCTAAAAACAGTACCGTCCACCAATCAGCTATTGCGCGGTATTTCTTAACATTTGATGGGTATTGTGGAGAGTGCGGTCACCAGATCACACGCCGCAAATGGACCTGGATCGGCCACACCCTTAGAAGAGATCCCAGCCACATACCTAGGCAAGCCCTAGAATGGACACCGCAAGGCAAAAGGAAACGTGGTCGACCGAAGAAATCCTGGCGGCGCTCAGTGGCATCCGAGATGAAGACAGCCGGGCTATCGTGGCCCGAGGTGAAGCACGCAGCCCGAGATAGGACGCGATGGAGACGCACTGTGGACGCCCTCTGCCCCACCTAGGGGACTCAGGACCTTAAGTAAGTCAAGTGGAGAGTGCGGTGCTACAATTCGTGGCACTTTGTTGCGAGAACCGGCGAAGGACACAGTACTTTTCGACGCATGGAAGCCGCGCGACTTAAGCAATTTGGTGGGAAGAATCCACCAATAGTGCCGTCAGCTAAAGTCTTGCGTAAAGCCAAGGAGGAACGTTTACTCGAAGTTTATGGGCTAGATTTTGCTGATCCTGCGATAAATTTATTAAAAAACGCCGAGCAAGGGAAATACGTAGGATGCATTCACCACGTTGCTTTATTGAAGTTTAATTGTGTGAATTGGCGTCCTGAACAGCTGCAAATTTACGCAGCACGTTGCAAGCAGGACCCAAATGCACAGTTTATAATTGATGCAACTGGTGGATTGGCAAAGCGCGTTCACTCGCATGATCCACATATATTTTTGTACCAATATATGTTAGTAACAAAAGATGGTAGCGTACCTGTCTTTCAAATGGTGTCTGCCGACCAGCGGTCTCTAATAGTCGCTCATTTCTTGCGATTGATTCTTGCAGCAAACGCACCAATCCCACCGATTGTGGTTACCGATTTTGGTTGGTCGTTGTTACTTGCAATAGCCGAAATATTTGGGAGATGCGCAAGTTTTTCAGATTACCTAGAAAAATGTTACGACGCTGTCACAAAAAAAACACAGTTGTTGCCATCGACGTTCATGAGACTAGACGTTTGTCATCTCGCCGCAATGGTTTCGCGATGGGCGTGCTTGCGGGGAAATGATAAAATGTTAGTGCGGCGATTTTTTAAACGCTGCGTGGGGCAGGCTTCAAAAATAAACAACCTGGAAAAATTGTCGTTCTTCATTGAGGCAGTGCTCGTTGTTGCACTCAGTAAGTGCATAGGTCTGGCAACAAATAATGAACCTCTGCCATCAGAAGAACGGCATAAATACCTAAATAACAAGATCAAAGGGGAACCTTTCCCTGGAAAAGATAATGACGAAATCTTTGTAGAAGACGTTAACGCAACGAAGAAACCGCGGAAATAAAGAGTCGCTGCAACAGCAGCTGGAAATCTTGGGGTGAGGATTTATTTCGAAGAGCACAGGATATTGCTGCTCGGTCGATTGACGGAGATACAATCAATGCGTGCCATAATGAAGAATTTGCGGCAAAATTAAAAAAACACTTACTACCTTACGTCCCACTTTGGACCGGTATAATGGTTCCTATTTTCGGAAGGGGTGGGACTACCGCAACGTCAGCTGCGGTAGAATCGGAATTCGGTGATTTAAAGAATCGTGATTTTAAAGGTGAGCTGCCGATGCGCATAGACCGGTTTTTTTTACATCACATCGAAAGAATTAATTAAAAAATAACAGAGCGCTCCAAGGAATCAGATGCTTGGCCAACAGATGCCACAAATTCTGCGTCGTTGTCAAACAACGAAATATCGCTGAATCTGAGTACATCGAGTGCTCTAGTCAATGTCTCCAACACTCCTATGGAGACGTATCAAAATAGTGACCCTGTGACTGATAACTGGAATGTACAAGAAGAATGGGGGGGACTAGTCAAAAATGTCGAAGAGGACAAAGAGCCCGTACTAAATGAACCCAAACGAAAACGGGCAAAACCATCATGCTTTGATGATTGCCCAGAATGGGATTATATCAAAGATGCTAAAAATAGCCGTATACCAGTTCTTTTAAATGGAAGTACACTGGGACCTGCACGTATTGGTGGTTGTGACTGGAATATTGTCGAAACATGTGCTTTTGATTCGTTATTTCAAATAATGATCGCTGGTATCACATCAAACCAAAGATATAAGCATATGATTGACCGATGTGATTGCCCTATAATTAAATTAGCTAAAGCAGTCATGACCGAAAAAAAAAATTTAAAGCGGCATTATAATACAAGAGCCAATATTATGCTCGACGTTTACTTCTTGCAAGACGCAATTTCATGCTTCACAAAATCATTAAAACGTTTAGTCGCCAGGTGTAATGCCGCTCACTTGGCACAAACACTGTTTGCCACAGATCCAAGTGTGAAGATCCAGACCAACTGTGCTGCCTGCGGTATCAAGGGCACCGTGAAAAATTACTCGTTGCTCGATGTTAACATTGATATTATTCTATGTGGTGGGTTGCATAAAATGCAAGTCGCGATCGATGATTGCGCATCCACCAATAGAACTTGCACTCAATGCAAAAATAAAATGACTGCTTTGACAGAGTATGGGCCGCACCTGGTGATCGATACTGCTGTCGTGACCGATCCCGGCTATCCGAATCGGGATAAAATCGTTAAGCACACGCTGGGATCTATTGGTAAGACCGTCAATGTAGGAAGCAAAACCTACCTACTGACAGGCTTAGTGGGATACAGGGCCGAGATGTCCCACTACGTGGCCTACGTTTTAACTGGCGACATTTGGTATAAATATGATGACCTCATCAAGAAATATTGAGAGGTCTTTCTATAACACAGGAGTTGTTGAGTTGTAAAGCTTAGTCATAGTTACACATTGACCGAAGATTTGAAGGTTCATGATTTCTCAAATGTTACCTATTGCCTAAATTGGATACAGGTGGTTTTCTTGAAGGCTACCTATTCCACGTAATTTTTACTTTAGATACGCACGAATATCATAACTCGGCGTAACGCGAATGTGTACAAAACAAGATAAACCTTGTTTGGGATAATAAATGGTGTTATTGTAGTACGGTGTACAGCCGTGGCGAACTGTGTCGCGCGTAGTGATGTGCCGTTACCGGGAATATTCTCAATATTCCCAGTAACATAACCGGTAAGTAACCCAGAATCAGAAATATAGGGAAATATTCAAATGTTTTCAATGTAATCATTATGTTGTATTTAGATTAAACAATTACGTATAGACTCATCAATTACGTATAGACGTCAACATAGGGTTAGTTTTTCACTAAATTCCCAATATTACTGGGAATATTTCCAATGTTACCCGGTATTTTCCCAACATTACTCGGTAATATTCCCTTCGTTTGCGTACATACTCAAAATAAGATACTCATTGAAAAATTCCAAAATGAAGTCAAAATAAAACATAATTTTTTTTAACAATTATAACCGGCCAAGTACGAGTCGGATTCGTAACACCGTCTAGCAAAAAACGCAATAAAACATGTTTCATGTATGGGGTATCCTCTAATTTATAGATTTATTTTATTTTTATTATTTGTTGATATAGTAGTGTTACGTCCGTGGGGTAGGTAACGTGATAGAAAATACACTAATTAACCACTAATTAAAAATGCAAACTTTATTACAGAATTACTAATTAACAAGTCTTACTTACTTATAAAATCACTGTACTAAAACACTTTACTATAACGCACTTATTAACTTTTCGCTTAGGTTCACTTCGAGATTCGCACTGTATCGCCGTTAGTTCAAAACTGACTGGAGCGTCGGTGACGCGCGGCTTATATATCCGGAGACCCTTGCTCTCGAATGTTCCGGAGAAATCCTATCTGGAATGTTCGGTCCAAAGTCCAAGGGCGGTCGGTGACCCCTCGGTCAATAACGCATCGCGAGTGTTCTAGGCAATCTAGATTGTTCGATGTTCGATTCGGCTGGAACATTCCCGACTATTGCTAACCCTTTCTAGTTCTGTCTCTTTCACACACTTCTCGAACCTTCTCAATATAGCTGTCTCTCTCTAATAGTGCTATCTCTTTCACTCCTTCGTGAAATTTCGCCATATACTGAAGTGTACTTCAAAGGCCCATAAGGGGTCCTGAAAACGCCTGAAAACGGGTTTTCAGGTTATTGCGCCATCTGATAGAGAGTGCCCTGAAACGGACTGAAAACATGTTTCAGGCGCCTGAAAACAACGGCAACTAGGGTGAATTTTCAATCTTCTAGTATGTGAAAGAGCCACCTCTGAAACGGTCTGAAATCACTTTTCAGCCTGCTGAAAACGCTTCTAAAGTACGGAAAATCACGTCTAAAGTTTTGACCTATACCACCGGCGCAACAGTAGCAACATAAATACACATTATATGAATGTATCAAGCCTATACCTACTGATTGCCATCATTAAAATCGAGCAAATGTCGCCAAAAACAAGTAGTGTTTATAACTGCTCCACTTAATTTTGAATTTTACGTTGATTTTATTATTTGATATTATAACGGTAAAAAAAATACCCATACTGTAAATACATAAAACGTCTACCTATTGCCATTATTAAAATCAAGCAAAAAAAGCCGTTTATTGGCTTTTTGAAGGGAGGGAAGTTCCTTTTAATTTTCAATTTCATTTTATTTTTATTATTTGTCGTTATAATGGCAATAGAAATGCATATAAAATAAAATAATAAATAAATAAAAATAAAAATTATCTATTCAGTAACTAAGGTACATCTTATCTATAGACAGGTTGGTGACTCTTTTTAAGTATACAAGATACCTGTGTCATGAGACACCGCTCTTCCTTGATGTGTATCAAAATGCACAAGGTTTACAAAATTTAAAATTAACTAATAAATAAAAACAAATGAGAAAAAGAAAGGAAATTGTACTAAGTATGGTTAATTATCTCTAGATTTAGATTTAAAACTATGTATTAGGTACTAGATATCGTAACAATTTAAAAATTAAGAGAGCAAACTTATAAAACTATTAATACTTAACTGACTGCACAACGCAAATACCTACTTAAATATAAAATATGAAACGCAAGCTTTAATATATATAGTCATTGTATGTATGTGTTATTCTCATTAGCTTAATTTCTACTAAATTTTATTTACCCAATAAACTTTCAATCTCAGAGTAATTTTTGCTTTTTAGCCATTTAGTCAATTTAGTTTTACATTATTTGAAGTTCGAGGGGTTTATGTTTTTGATGTCATTGATTCTATTGTATAATTTAGCTGACTGCGCAGTATACTGCCTTCTAGAAAAAACAGAGTTTGTTATAGGATTGAGGACTACTTTAGGCGTCCTTCTGCTTTTAGAATTTGTTATAGGCTCATAATTAGTTGTTTTGTGCCTTTTCAGAATTATGTGTAGTACCTACGTATAGTTTTTTAACCGACAATAATTCGCAAGTGTCGTAGAGTTCTTTAGTGGGAAACATAAGGGGTCTCTAGTACATTACCTTGAGTAGTGCCCTCTGGGCCCTTTCTAATTTGAGGAATTTAGTCTCTACCCAGACTGGAATACAGTATACAAGGACTGATTGAGCTAGTGACACGTATATCTGGTTAAGAATATTTTTTGAGGCAATAAGCCTAAGGTTTTTAAAGATATATATTAGCTTTCGCATTCTACTCATGTGCACATGCCAAGTGAGCCGCTGGTCAATCATGCATGATCCCTAAGTACTTTGTGCTCTCAACCTTGTTGATGACTGAGCAGGAGCCAGTTGGATCAGGTACGCTAGAACATGTGTGAAACTTAATACTATAGTTGGAATTAGGTTGTGTACTGTTGTATTTAGTAAAACAGATGTAGTTCGTTTTGTTAATGTTTAGCGTAAGTAGGTTAGTTTGTAGCCACCTGGCAATCTTTGCAAGCCCTAGTTCAGCCGTTATCTTAACATCCTCCCAGTTGTCACCCCAGAATACAACAGCGGTGTCATCGGCATATGCAAATATAGAACCTTTGTTGATCGACAAGTTGCACAGTTGGTTGACATATATTAAAAAGAGGGTAGGTCCCAGCACACTACCTTGTGGGACTCCATAGAGCACGTTACACTCGTCACTGATGTGTTTTCCTATTTTAACTCGTTGCTTACGGTTTGCAAGGTAGCTGCTTAGTAGGGTCAATGGTATATCTCTAATGCCTATGCTCTCCAGGGTTCTAATAAGTGTGGGAACAGAAACAGTATCGAAGGCTTTTCTAAGATCAAGGAATTGAAATATATTATGTGAAAATTTCAAGTCTCTGCTTATTACGATTCCAAATTCCTGCTTTAGATGGACTGACAGACGGATGGACGGACGCACAGTGGAGGCTTAATAATAAACGTAAACACGCTTTGGGTACAAAACCTTACAAATCATTTCAAAATCGGAAGTTTCTGAAGATGAAATGCATTGTTGTGGGGTATTGATCGTTTTTGTGCTGATTTACGAATTTTCAGTTATGTTAGGTAGGACTGAAAGAGACGAAGATAATTTAGCCATTTCTGCTTGTACTAAATTGAATTACCCAGATTAAACGTAACAACCATAATTAACCCACATGTTTCGTATATTACCTGTTTTTGGGAATATTACCGGGAACAATGGAAAGTTACTGGGAATATTCCCAAATGGGAAAATACTGGTACCTGATGGTAAATTACTGAAGGCACAACACTAGTCGCGCGTGCCGCGTGCCAGGATGCCTATCTTTACTTAGGGTCCAAATGAGTGTTAGATTAACTAACTGGTGGTTATATCGTTATATTTTTAACTGACTTTCAAACGAAGGATAGTTTTCAAATCGTCTGTATGTTTGTTACGCCATTACTCAAAGACGGCTGACCCGATTTGGAATATTCTTTTTCTTCCAAATCAAGATCTGATGATGGGATGGGATGGGAGAAATCGAGGGAACTCTTCAAATATTAAGGTATATAGCGATTTGGGTATTTTTTTATTTCATAGTCATTCGTGCATTTCTTCTGAAAATAGATTAATAGAAAATCGGTTACTTGATGTTGTTGTAGTTAACTATTAAATAAACAGCTAAATCAAGAAAACACTAAGATAAAAATATTTCGACCAACAAACCAACAGTGTTTAAGAGTGATTCCTCGGGAATTCACCTGGGTGAAAAGTTAGCTGGATTTTTCATTCAAACATTCATCCCGCGTTTCAATCCTTTACTTTAAATTTTGAAAGAAAAAAATATTTTTTTAGTGATCTTTGTCGTTTCAAATTTCATTATCTTCAGTTTTTTGGGTTGCGCCTATGTTATAAGTTACTCAATTACTCAATCATTTATTGCAATTTCACAAAAGTAGGTACAGATGTTAACTTAAAGCTACAGATCATTGTGAACCCTGTTGGGCACTGCAATTTTAGGGAGAGGAGGACTTACTAAGCCTTTATAATTTATCTTCTAGGTATTCATTTAGCGTGTAATAGGATTTAGTTAATAGTAGTTGCTTTATTTTATTAGTGTACTTTTTATCGTCTTCTTCTTCTTTTATACAGTCAGGTAAGTTATTATAAATCTTGATGGACATAATTAATGGTCCTGAGGATAGCAGTTTCAGTTTGGCGGCCGGTCGAACTAGTCTATTTTTATTGCGAATAGGTCGTGAAGAGGGAATGTCGTCGCGTTTTACATAAAACTCTTTATGTTTCCGTACAAACTTACAGGTCTCAAAGATATATAGACCAGGGAGGGTTAGTAATTTATGTTTTTTAAAGTAGGGTTTGCAGCTGTCAGTCTGCTTGATATTGACTAAAATTCGGATCAGTTTTTTCTGGATGGTGAAGACAGAAGGCGCGTCTGTGCTGTTTCCCCAGAGCATAATGCCATACGTGAGCCATGCGTAGGCGTAAGCGTAATAAGTAGACAGTGCGGTTTCCAGGTTAGTGGATTTTTTAACTTCCCGAAGCGCGTAAACGAATTTCGACAATTTAGCTTTAATTTTGTTTATATGGGATTTCCACGTAATATGGCTATCTATATCAATGCCGAGTAGTGTAAAACTTTGTACAATTTCTAGTTCGATGTTATTGTATTCGTAGTTGATACTTAGAGGGGTTCTGATACGGGTGAAACGACATGATTTTAGTTTTTTGAAAGTTTATTTCAAGGTTATGATCTCCCATCCATGCAGTTATTTCATTAAATACGGAGTTAAGCTTTTCATTAATGTTTATGCCGTTTTGACAAGCTGTAATTAATGAAACATCATCAGCAAATAATACGCACGGCTCTTTTGTTACTTTTGGGAGATCGTTGATGTATATCAGGAACAACAAACATCCTATAACACTACCTTGGGGTATAGAAGCGTTTAGGACTTTTGTTTCCGATTGTACAAGCGTTATTTTCCCGGTTTTATGATTGTAATGTTCTATTTCCACGAGTTGTTTTCTATCTTTTAGGTACGATGACAGCCATTTAAAGGCATTTCCGCGAATTCCTATTCCATATAATTTTTAATACCTTAGCTACGGAACTGTTTTAGAAAATACATTTGTGTTTACCTTACCTAGTTTTTTAATCCACTAACGTCATTTTGAAGCCAACTGTACAACTAGTCATACAAATACATCCAAAAGGAACATGTTTCCAACAATGATCCGGCAAATTCATACAATCTGGCTATCAAATTGACATATTATTTCCTTTAACCAAACAGGAATCCGTGGTATGGCGTAGGAAATTGATTACACATTCATCTATCTCATACCAAATTCACTCTTAACAAGTTATCAATAGGGTTCAATACAAGTGTAAATATATTGTAGTCGTGTCATACCTGCAAGTGATATGATTTACATCCGAAACTATTTAACTTGATCCTTATGTTAAGAGTCATAAAGGTCGATAGGAAAGTGGTTGTATCGTGGTTATGATATAATTGTCGGTGGATATGAAAAGATGTCAAAACGCTGACAGATGAAAGAAGCCGAAGCAGGGGAGGAGGGGATCTCATTTACATAGAAATAGGTTTTATTCTACTGTTATCGCTTGGACACTTTAATAAGGATAAATCGTGAATTAAGTTAGTGCTTTTATTAATGAGTTATACTATGGGGGCGTAAGTAATGTACAATTTGTGTAGATATGGGGAAAGATATTCATTTGTCGTTATGGCCTTAGTAAAAAAGACGTTTTAACTTAATGAAAACAGCTAGCTAATTTGCTTCATTTCATGTTTGCCTATACTCGTAATTGCAACTAAAAGGAAGTTTATACAATTTTGTTGTAATTTATGTTCGCTCTGTTTCGAGTAGGTTATGGACTGTATTAGTATTAATGACAAAATAATTTACAAAAATACAAAATTAGTCGGTGCAGAATAAGTTCAAGAAGAAGTATCAATTTATTTAAATTAGCTTCCAATCTTGTAAACATTTCCATCTCAATCTAAGTAATGGCATACTTATATAAAAAACGACTACCACATAATGATCGGCTCTCTCATTCCGTCGCTATTATGACTCAATATTTTATGATAACATTTAAATGTTGTCCTTTTCGAGTTATTGCGGCAATTAAGACGTATCAACGTCAATCCGGTCGCAAATATTTATAATCATTACTATGTCTTTATTAGAAGTCCGTATTCAATTATTAACTCTAATTCTTTTAAACGAGGTACAATTTCGGTTGACAATTGAGAAGTTATTATTTATATTACAATAACTAGTGCTAAGGCCGCAGCTTTGCTCGAGTCCAATAAGTTTAATAACATAACAATTGTGTATGACTAATGTCAATGATATTTACTGCTGTATTTAAAAAGTGTATCATATCATAATATTTAAGAGCTTGGCTCTTCTCCGTGGAGTAATTTCCAGCTTAATCTACATTCTGCCTTTTCTTTCACTTCTCTATATGATGAAACATTTATTTTTTCTTTTATTTGCTCCATGTATGTTCTTCTAGGCCTTCCCCTTTTCCTCTTCCCTTAAATTTTTCCTTCCAATATTACTTTGATCCAGTTGTCGTGGCGTAAGAGATGGCCTAACATTTTCCCTCTTCTATTTTCTATCACCTTCTTCAAATTTATTTTTTCATCTTCGTTTCGGTTGTTTAAATAGTGTATTCGTAACAACTAAATAATTTTCTTTGCAGAATTGCACTAATCTTTCGCCTCTTTTGTTTCTTTTGCCCATACCAAATTTTCCAACAATATTATCTTCTACCTTCGCCAATTACTGCATTAAAATCTCCCATTATTATTAAGTTATCGTTATCTTTAACTTTTTCTGAAATTATGTCTATGTCGTCATAAATTTTTTCCACTTCCTCATCCGGATGACTAATAGTTGGCATATAAACTTGAACAATAATGAAATCTGCTGGCTTTGAATTTAGTTTTATTACTGTTATCCTGTCGCTATGGTAAATAGTATTTTCGACTTGTAATGCCCACTCTTTGCTTAAAATAATTGCGGTACCATTGGCTCCTTGTTTCTCTCCAGTATAAATCATCCTACATATAGTCGTCACTCCAAAAATCTCCAGTACCCCAACATTGTCCTTACATTGTACGTGCCAATTTTACAAGGATTTCGCAGGATGACGACCGAGTCAGCCTTGCTCCTGACCTGACCCTGCCGGAATCGGACCGCCGTGGCATATTACATCGCGAAAGCCCGTTGTCAAGAACTACTTTTACTTGGTTATACATTTTCATTACTCCTATACAGGGAAAATATAGTGTGATGGTTTCCCCCTTGCCTTCCACACCGCAGTTTACAAACCGGGGTAGTCCCGCTCTGTGATGTCTGAACTAGAGCACTACCAGATTCCTACTATCTTCGTTCTCCAGTCAGTACTAGTGCCACTGCTGCTGACACTAGAGGGCTGCTTATTTATTATATTTTAAAAAGTCTATAGGACAAAAAAATGGTATCGTTACAAGATGAAGTGTTATGTATGAAAGTGAAGGATTCAAGGAGAAGAGATAGGAGAAGGAAAAGATAAAAGGATTGTGTGAGAGATGATACGGCTGAAAAGCATCCTTCTTTTAAACGACGAATGACTGGAGTCACTAGAGGTAACAAAACGAAGAGGTATGGGAGAAATATTCATGCTGTGCTGACCCTAAGAAAATGAGCTAAGAATAAGCGAATAATTAATATGTCATGCTAAATTTTCTACGATTGCCAGGCACGATTTTGTAAAAGGGTGTATTAATGCACCCGTCTACTTAGACTTTAGATCTGCAGGATCGAGACCGATAACCTCAAAAGGCGGAAAACACATTAAGAGCCTTAATCTTTTGCTTCCTTTTCAGATAGGTACTGCATTGCATGATGAGGTGTGGTTTTCTATGATCTGAGGGTGTGGTTGATACAGCATCGATTTGCTTAACACCTGTCGTGACAAATCAGTCCACCCATTCGAAGCAGCAGGGATAAGAACTAATAGGTGAGGTGAGACAACCATGCTTGCTTCACTCGACCATTCTACTGCAGTAAACGTTCGTACCTTCCAGAATTCGAAAGCTGCAATAATGCTAAATCTCTCAGCGAAAAGATGAAGATTATGCTAGGCATACTCAACTCTGAATTAAGTTGTGCTTTTAATTATTACCTATGTATGGGGCTTACAAAAAAAAACATATTGTTAAACTGCTGGCCATTCTACCTCGACAGAAAATACGTCTGAGAATATGAAAATATTAGTAGCAAATTACAGAAGTCCAATTTTTTGTCATGATTTTAGTGGCTTGTTTCCAATATGGCGAATAGTTGTCCCAATAATATTCATTCATAATATTAAGTTCAAAGACTTATAGCTACCAGCGGACAAACGGACCGGATTTATTATTAAACTGTTTGACATACAAAAAGGTTTGGACACAACCCGTCACATGTCAATAGCGGATTATAAAACCAATTACGGAGTTCGATGACGGAATGACGGAATGGGGGATGACGGATGACGGACGTCATGACGTCGGGGCTCACGACAAATCGTAATTGGAGGAATACATTAAAATGCAATTATAATTAAATATGCTGACAGATTTGGGCCGGTAGGGTCAGGCGGCTTGATGAAGATATTGCGTAACAGTATCATAATATAAATATTTTGACTGTGCCAACATTCAACTAACTCTCATTTCTTTTTTAATGTTCTGGAAAGACTTCTCGTTCTCCGTGTTTAAATTCTTGACCCAAAGCACAGAATAAGTAGGTATTATTACTTTGTACAGAACTCGCACTGTTTAACAAAACCCACGTTCGAGTCTAGGGCTTGCAATTCGAATATTCGAATTCTTCGAATATTCGGCTAATTTTGGTATTCGAATAATACCTGGTAAGGTATTCGAATATTCGAATAATTTTACTACCTATTTAAATTAAACGGAATTTTAATTAAAATGCTAGCAAAGGACATAATAAAGAAGGATAAAGTAATCAATTAAATTTTTTCAAACTAAATATACCTCAAATAGCGCAGCGTAACTTTTTACGCTATAAAAAACAATGATTAAATTAAAAAATAGAATATCTACTAGGCTGAGCTGCAGCCTGTGGTATGGTGTTCGAATTCTTCGAATATTCGGCTAATTTTGGTATTCGAATAATACCTGGTAAGGTATTCGAATATTCGAATAATTTTACTACCTATTTAAATTAAACGGAATTTTAATTAAAATGCTAGCAAAGGACATAATAAAGAAGGATAAAGTAATCAATTAAATTTTTTCAAACTAAATATACCTCAAATAGCGCAGCGTAACTTTTTACGCTATAAAAAACAATGATTAAATTAAAAAATAGAATATCTACTAGGCTGAGCTGCAGCCTGTGGTATGGTGTTCTTTTTGCATGCGTCATTAACTTTCTTAATCGCAAGGACAATTTTTTGGGAGAAGTATGCGCCAGCTCTGGGATCTCTCGAACCATGGACCAGTTCGTTAAAATTTCTAAAACTAATATCCTCGTGAGACCCATGAGGGGGTGATGAGCAGGGGAGCATTTATGAAATTAGAATTCTATTCTCATCTTAATAAACTCGAAAATTACTTCAGCAAAATATCCTAAATTTAGGAAACGGGTTTGACGAGAATAAACCTACCAATTTAGTTAAAGTACAAAAAAGCGGTAACGGGACAGCTTTATGATTTGGGACTGATACGCTGAACCGGCCTGTTAAAGGTCGCCTGAATGCGGAATGCAGCCAACTAACTACCCACCAGGGCTTGTGAACACGTTGCACCAGCATGTGCACCAGGGCTCTACGGAGCTTCCATGTGGCCGGCGCTTCTGTTGCATGAAAGGCCGTGTCGCCCCCCCCCCCTGATTAACGTTCATGCCACCATGAGCATGTGTGGGGAACTCTTAGACAGATTGCTATTCTCATGTAACTCGGGTCCAGGTGGTTTTAGAGGGGGTATGTCTTCTCCTTCTGAGGGGGTGAGTCCGACATAACTCCCCCAAATGATTTTTTTTTATGAAATAGGGGGCAAACGAGAAAACGGTCCGGAAACACTGCAGGCGACAATTTATTCCACAGTTCAGTCGTGCGAGGCAGGAAGTTTCTAGCAAAACGCTCAGTTGTTGACTGCCAACCATCTAAGTGGTGAGGATGGAAGTATTGTTGCGTAGGACGATGGCGGAAAGATGCGGCAGGGATCAATTCGAACTTTTCCTCGGAACACACCCCGTTATAGAGACGATAGAAGATGCAGACCGAGGCTACATCTCTACACAGTGGCAAGGAGTCGAGCCTATCTGAAATATCTTGGCAGTCGACGATACGAGTCGCTCTCCGCTGAATGCGGTCTAGGGGGAGAAGCTGGTACTGGGGAGCCCCAGCCCACAGATGAGAACAGTATTCCATATGTGGACGGACCTGCGCCTTATAAAGCTGTAGGCGGTGGGCCGGAATGAAATACTGTCTCGATTTGTTGAGCACTTCTCTTCTTCTTAGAGGCTAATTTAGCCTTACCCTCTAAATGGCCGCGGAACTAGACTTCGCTCGATATTTCGACACCAAGGATTGCAATAGTGGCTGTGGCAGTTAGGTGGGGGTGCTCTCAAAACGAGGTGACGCAACAAACGTAAGCTTTTTAGCGGTGAAAGCGCAAACCTGTGTCTTCGTAGGGTTAAAACGGACTAGATTAAGTAGACCCCATTCTGAAACTTCTTTTAGGGAAGTTTCAATTTCAGACACAAGTCTGTTACGGCTCTCGATGACGTTATCCCGAGAAATATTGGCGCGGCCGGTGTAGGAGGCATCACCCGTGCATCACATCTGCATAACACAGATTTGCAGCATGTCGTTGATATGCAGAAGGAACAACGTAGGCGATAGCACACAGCCTTGCGGGACACCAGCATTCACAAACATGGATTCAGAGCACTCACCGTCAACTATGACCTTTATGGATCTGGTTGCTAGAAAGCTACTGACTGATAATTTCTCGGAAAGCCCATAAGATGGAAACTTCGAAAGAAGTGCTTTGTGCCAAACCCAATCAAAAAACTAACGGCCAATTCTTCACCCTTAGTCTCGATCGCCTGTGCCCAACGATGTGTTAGGTAGACCAGAAGATCACCAGCTGAGCGGCCTTTACGGAAACCGTATTGGGGGTCACTAAGCAACTGGTGGTCCTCTAGGTAACCGAAGGAGCAGGCAGTTGATAATGGACTCCCATTATCTTCGAGAACAGAGAGGTTACGGGTATCGGCCTGTAGTTGGATGGGTTTGAGCGGTCGCTTTTTTTAATGTAATAGGTTTTGAGTAAGACTAATTAAGTTTGATTAGTCTTAAGGTAATCGCAGCGTAAAAAATGTCTCTTCTAACATGTTTTTCACAAAAAATACTAAGAAAAACGATTTTTTAATAGTTTTTGGTAGTATTCGAATAATATTCGAATTATTCGAATATCTACACAATCATATTCGAATATTTGAAAAAGTCGAATATTTGCAAGCCCTATTCGAGTCACAAAAATGCGCCGAATCCTACCTTCTCGCCCTAACCCATAACGCGTGCTCTTTCTGGTCGCCACGCCCACCGCTAGGGTTGTAGACAAAAATAATCTTCTTATTACAGATTGTGTTTCATGTAGTGATGCAACGAATACTACTTTTACGAATACGAATACGAATATCAATCCTTCTATTCGGCGAATACGAATACG
Source organism: Eudemis profundana (assembly GCA_947034925.1). NCBI lineage: Eukaryota > Metazoa > Arthropoda > Insecta > Lepidoptera > Tortricidae > Eudemis > Eudemis profundana. The sequence continues at coordinate 18,469,593 of OX344796.1, read as the reverse complement.
AATATCTCGCCATGGTAGGTAATAAAAGACTAATTTATTTGATGAATTTCTATTCTTCTAGTAATTAAAATTTACAATAGGCAAATTTTTATTCAAAAAACATAAAATTTGTAGATTTTCTGGTTTAAGGCGATTTCTTTTTTCAGTTTGGAATTGGATGTTCCCAGCTGAATAAAGTCTTTCCGAGGCGACTGAACATGGTACTATTTATTATTATTTACCTATAGGTATTACAACCCAGTGCTTTCTACATTGTATAATACTTATAGGACTTAAAAGGAAAAAAAGATCGCTTTTTCTTTTCAAAATTGAATGATTGTAAAATTAACATAATCACTAGAATCTAATAATATTAATAAATTAACGTAAATAAACCAGATTTACCAATTATTCGCATCCTCCAGTAATGAAAAAAAAACTTGCTTCATAGGCCTCGCACACAGGCGCTGCCGGGAGTCGGCGCAGCCCGGGCTTGCATTAATGCATTAGGCAAGGAATAATAATAATTACCGCGAAACAAAATCGCGGAGTGACGTACGCCTGCCCAAAGTAGAAAAAACCTATCTAATCTAGCTATGCTCTGTCTGTCTGCCCGTGGGTCTATCTGTGGCATCCTAGATCTCAGAAGTGTGAACATATATGTAGGTACGAGTAGTATATTATAGTTTGTTTAGGACTTTGGTCGTTTTGCCAAGCAGTCAGTCGTTGGGCAACTTTTTAAGGCTTTCAGCGCCTACTGGTTATACACCTTACTCTAGTTATTATTATTGTGGTCTAGTAGAAGTCTCCGAGGTTTTCATTGCTCTTGATTTCATCAAGGTAGGTATGTGTTTATTGCCATAGCCCTACAAATAGGTGAAAATGTAAAAAATTGTTATCTTGTTTTGAACAAAATGTAATGGCAATATGTACCTATCATAAAAGAGCAATTTTTCTAACTTGAAATATACTTGTACAATGAAAATTAATTCCCATCCCCCTTCATTAACAGGTCCTTTTGCATATAAAAATATCTCTATAAAATGACTGCGCACAGATTTTTTCCTCTATTTGTCTCCAGCCTGCGCGCGCCGCTGTAGCTGTCACATGATTGGTTTTGCCCTTAATGCACAACGGATACCGCCGTCTTTGATCTCACCGCCCACCTGACTCACTAATATGCCAATAAACACGTTAAATTTTACCGATACGGTTCAAATTTGTATGGCTAAATAAAGCTGAAGGCATTTAATATCTTTATTAATGTATCCAAGCTCCGATGATCGATGATAACTAATTATTAGAAACATTTCGTTGACCGGCCGACCCTGTGCTAGATTAAACGACAATCATTTTAAACTTTAATATAATCCGATAACGTCCAATTTTGCTTGCAGATGATTAGCGAGAGATAATCGTCAGTTATTGTGTTTGGTTATCGTTGAAATGGCGAAGAGTTAAAGAAGATTAGAAGGTTTTTAAAGCGGTTTGAAAACTGTTTCAAGATGGTGTGAGATAAAGTAAACCTTTAAGGATAAACAAGTATTTGCGGATTCATTTGTGACTACAAAGATCTGCTAAGAAGTATGATATGTACATATATTCAAAATGGACCCACAGTTTCGACTGTGACGATACAGTCCAAAAGTATTCCTATATTCCAAAATAAACTTATATAAAGTTCAATAAACTACATACCTACCGTTGAAATAATAATACTAATACGTCAGGAAATGGGTAAGGTTGCTCTTAAAAGCTATATTCATATATAAAATAGTACAACAACCCTTCCTATTTTTTGCAAAACTCTTTGTGAAAAAGCAGTTCCTATGTTACTTCTGTGTTGTTCGAGACTCGTTGAGGCTTCTTGGCTCTGTGGCATCGAGATACGCATCTCGCTTCAGATATCGTCTGCATCGTTTTATTGTTAAACAACCCGCCTTTGTCACCCTAATAGAATTAACTCCATGCCTCATCTGATCGAGGAAAATTCTACTTAATATGTCTCTCTCACCTTTATTTCATTTAATACCTCAACGATTTTCCGCTTTTCTTCTTGAAATTTCTCAACGTATGAGAGATCTAGAGAAAAAAACATTAATTTCAGCTGAACAAATAATTTTACTAACCTGTAACTTTTAGTGATGACATCTTTTTTTTTTTGTTAGCCAGTTTGTGTGTCCAACTGCTGGGCAAAAGCCTCCCCTTTTTTCAGCCACTTGATGACGTCTTGAGTTACAAATACTTTTGACGACCGCTTTAGCTTAGTTGGTAGTGACCCTGCCTACGAAGCAAGAGGTCCTGGGTTCGAATCCCGGTAAGGGCATTTATTTGTGTGATGAGCACGAATATTTCGCACCCTTAATAATAAACCGGGCTAACTCAAAATGATTCTGCAATTGAGTTGAAACCATTTGAATTCTTTTTAAGATTGAAAATAAATTGTCATTTTTTTTTGAGTTAGCCCGGTTTATTATTAAGGGTGCGATTTGTTCCTGAGTCATGGATGTTTTCTATGTATTTAAGTATTTGTATCTATTAAATATATCGTCGTCTAGTATCCATAACACAAGCCTTATTGAGCTTACTATGGGGCTAGTTCGATTTGTGTAAGATTGTCCCCTAATATTTATTTATTTATTATTTATTTAAATATTATAATAGGAATTTTCAATGGGATGTTTCTAAAATCTAGGCTTGTTACGGCCTTTCAAGTGCACCATACTCTTCATCCAAGGGTTTTTGATTTTTAGGGGACTTGGGGGTGCTGGATTCTGATACATAGTCGATTTTGCCGTGGATCAAGTGTGTATACAGCTATACATTCTACCTGTAGTTGCGACTGTAGCGCTGTTGTTGTTATTAGAGCACTTAAGGATTAGCCATTCTTAGTTTTCTTACACATTGAAATTATTATAATAATCATAAAGTTGGCAACGAGAGCGTTCATTGACCTTTGGATAAAGCAGTTGTGGGTACTATTGAACGGGAATGATTTCAACGTGTCAATATTAAGTCGATTTAGTTCCCATCAAAAAAGCCATACTTCCTAAATCCCGAAGCCGAGGTGGATCGTCGGTGCGATCATCCGCGCCACTGCGCAGGAGTGCTTATTGATATGTCAATGTGACACGACACTACAGGATATACGACGCAGGTGGGTGCGCATATTATAACGACTATTTTGGTACGTCTTTCTATCTAATATCATCTTGCAGCGAAAGAACTGAAATTACAGATTACTTATTATAATAGGTACGAAAAGATATTGCTGTATGTAAATATACAGAAATATTTTCACAGGTCAATTAGTAACATTTTATTCAAAATCATATTATCTACAAGCGGTCATCATCATCATTTTAATCTGGAGATATCAGACAGCCACTGCTAAACATAGCTTCCTTTTTAAGGCCCGGTAGGACCTGACTCGCATTTCACATACAACTAGGGTCGGGCGGAATGCGGATTATTGCAGATTATCTTCGATTTCTAACATAGAAGTATACGTTATCAACCCAAACATGAGAGGATGCCCTGCATGACAGTGAAATCATGATTGTCAGGCATTAATTTTGTCAGAAAAGATAACTGGTAATGAACAAAATGAAAAAAATACTTTATTTTATAGTGTTTTCGCGCTACTTTTCTATCGAGCGAAGTGTTCGCTATCGTGTTCTAAGTGAGAGAAAGCCCTAGATACAGTTCTGAATATTATTATATATGTTTTACAGTGACCTACGAGTCAAATAAGTGCTCTAAAAATGATTTGGAAACTAGGCTTCCGCGCCCGATTCTCGTCTTACCTCGCCTTAAGACTTCCGCAACAAATGCTCGCAGACTTTTTGTCTCATCGACAACAATAAGTAAGCTACAAGCAGTAACAACATACATTAAATGTACTTATTTAGGTAACTGTAGTAATTGTACATAGGTATTGTAATCGGGTTAATGGATTTGCAAATATACCTACTACGTAAAGGCCTATTCAGATTAGAGCGGCTTCCGCTATGGCGGTATTCAATGGGCTCACATTTCTCTCACAATTATCACATCCGAGATTTAAACACTGCCCTTCATCAAGCTGAACGAGTTTTCCGGCTGCGCGCGAGTGGAACATGGAAACAGTTTCAGCGGCGGCGCCGACAAACGGCTAATCCTGACCAGTAACCACGCTCCAGCGCACTCGCATCACAATCTACGTATAGTATATCCTTAATCATTACTTTATTTTACTCGTATTTTAAAGATTATTGTTTTATAAAATTGCTCTTTTTCAAGTAAGGTTGTAAATGCGGCTTATACGCAACAAGCGTTTGCAGTAAGGTCTGAGCAAGACTTCACGTTCATTGCACACAACACACCACGCTGCAAAGAATTAATTAAAGTAAGTATACGTACGGATATAACTATGGGAATTAGTGGAAATATGGTAAAAAAACTTGATATTTGTCAACTTGAGGTTTTTTATTAGGTACATGTGACAGCATTGTTCCACCCCTATTATCTCCGAAGTTACTGAATAGAAAAATGTGTAATAATTACCGATTATTAAAATCATCCTAAATATTACAGTACAGGAATAATAAAACGGTTTTCTTAACTTGCAGCGTTTTTTAGAAATTCGCAAAAATTGTAAGACAAATTTATTTGCTCCTACTAAACTAACCGCGACATATTATATCGATGTATAGGGACAACATGGGGACAACAGTTTTTCAAGAGCAAAGTTAAGTTTGTCCTACCATACAGTTTATCTTGAATTATTCACGTATCTACTGACGACTTTGTACGGAACCCTCGGTGCGCGAGCCCGACTCGCACTTGCCCGGATTTTTCATTCTGATACCGCCATAGGTACCTACGGTACTACAACTAAACACAGTTTCTCTTCGGAAATCTCATTTTCAAAATTGAATAATGCTTTTTGATTTACTTCATTGTTTTTAAATTTGTACATTGTTATATACTGCATTAAACTAGACGTATATATTTAAAAGACCAAAAGCGATCATTTATGTATTTTAGGTAGGTAGTTAGATCGTGAACAATTTAAGTAGTTTATTTATTTACTAACTACAATACCGAACTGGGTGAATCATTACAATCAACTGCAGCATCATAATCATTCCACGAATGTCTGGTCATCTACTAAGAATTAACGGGCGGTGATCTCATATATTTAAAAGATTATTCATATGGACATTATTATTATGTATGTAACTGGTCAGATACGTATGGCATGACCATTTATCTTTTTAGGTTTTTCGTAAAGTGTCAATCTCTTTTGGAATTTTTATACTTGATTGTTATTTGAAGAAACACTTTTCTTTTAAAAAAGAGCACAGTTTTACGCAAATCGACCTAGTAGCTGAATGTACTTGGTTACTACTTGTGCCTCGGGGTAGGGAAATTAACAGTAGTAGACTGGTGGGGTACATTACAACAAACACTGTAGACTTCTACTGATAAGATGACATTGAACTGAACAATTCAGCGTAGCAGCACGGGTCGGTAGACATTTCTAACATTTAAATGTTACTTGCAGCTTTATAATCATGGACCTGGAAAGTACTTATAAAGGCCTGCTCTTTCTCAACGACAGCAACGTCTGTCAGGGGTCTGGGACGGCTCGGTAGCGTTGTTTATATCAACGTGTTGCAGTTGCAAAGGCCTTTGATCTCCAAGTCGGGTTGACCGTCCATGCAAATAACCTCGTATACGGTTACAGCTAACACCTCCCGCATTAACGAAACGCTGCGCCGGCGCAGAAACCCGACCGCGCAACCCGACGCCTCCAATCAGCTTAACTTATAAACCCGAGTATTGGCTTACGCCGCGCAATGTCTTTTAAAAACTGCGCATTGTGTTGTGCTTTACAATATTGATGAAACTCGCGGATGGTAAAAAGTGTTTTGTGATGAACCTGGGTTGAATGTCAAAAGTGCCGAAGTTTTGTCGGAGCGACCTTCCCACAGGTGGGAACGGGTAAATTGTAAAAAATGCTAAAAATCTGCTAATATTACGAACTACAATAAAAAGATGCGGGCGATAGTGTTACTATTATAAATTTGCACAATGTAACAACATAATCGGGTTTGAGCTCCATTAATCAAAATCGTTGTTCCCAGGCATGAAGGAGATTTATTTTTTAATAATTTGACAGGTAAATGCTCGGCATTTAGCGTTCGACGTTTTCTTTTTCTAAACGCTGCCTGACTAGTTTCTACAGTTCGAACCATAGAGTTCTAATTCGCTTAATATTCAAATCAAAAATGGAACTTAAAAAATCTTGTATCCTTTTTCATGCTATCCAACAGTCAACGTTAACCGCAATGACATTGGGTTTATATTTTCAAAAAGTGTTTATGGTCGTTACTGGTTTAGGTCATGGTTTTCGTTGGTAATTTTTTTAAGATGGCGGCTCAATTAGAGAGGCGGTGTATCGACGGTCGATCTTGGCCGATGCTATCTCGGTTTATTAATTAATCGATACACAAACATTGCCGTCGGCGCGATGAGATGGATTACTTTCTATTGACTTGAGTAATATCGGTTAAGAGCTATTAGATTTAATGAGTCTTTTTGTTTACATTATTACCGATTGGTAGATTTGATTTCAATTAATGTTCTGTAATTTTTATTTTAGGCTTTTCCACGTAATTTATTGGTTATTCCTAATTGTTTCAATATCAGATTTGTCAAAGTACGAATGCTAATCGGTATATGTTACTGGATCATTTACTTCTTCCTTTTAATAATTTTACCATACTGGACCTAATGTCGTAGAACATAATCATAAGGAGAATTGGTCTAACCAACATAGAAGATTGTAAAAAACGGCCGTTAAAACCACTTAAAGCCTTAAAGTAAGTTCTTTTGTAACCAGTAACCCTCTTGTCAGTACTAGGGTAAAAAAAGGTAAAATAAAAATCCGCTTACAGAACACTTATGTTAACCCTTTCTAAGTCAATGTAGCGAGTATCAAAGTTTAACAAAAAGTTTACTTTTTAAATTTTAAAATATTTTTGGCGTATGAATAGATCTTTTTAGTAATATTGAGTGTTGTTTAGCCCATCGGATGTAGTGAGATGAAGCGGGAAGATTGGAGTGGCGGATGTACAGTCAGGTGCGATAGTGATGATTATTTAATTTCTCAGATGAGAAGCAACACTGTCATATATAGTACAAATCAAAATCATCATCATGGATCTGTAGCAGTCCATTGCTGGTCATAGTTTCTGCAAAGGCGCACCACTGAACCAAAGTATAAAGACAACCAAGTAGTACTATGTAGCTGCCACAGAAATATATTGGGTTGTAAAACAATTCAAGTACCTAGGTCACATACTATGTGAGAACATGCGAGACGATCTAGACATAGAGCGTGAACGAAGGGCCCTGGCGATACGCAACAATATGCTGGCGCGCAGATTCGCTAAGTGCTCTAAGGATGTTAAGGTTGTTCTGTTTCGAGCCTATTGCCAAAGTTTTTATACTTGCCAACTATGGACAAATTTCACACGCAAAGCCTATAGCACCCTTAGAGTACAATACAACGGTGCATTGCGTATATAAGACAGCCACGTTTTTGTAGTGCCTCAGCAATGTTTGCCGGGGCCAGGGTACCTGATTTCTTTGCCATTGTCAGAAATAGAATAGCATCGTTCTGGCAGAGGGTTCGGCGTTCGAATAATAGTCTTATTAGAACGGTCAATGATAATACTTACCGTAACATAATTTACATGCACTGGTTGTCGGCGCATCAGCAACCCAATCGCAAATAGTTTTTACCTCGACTGTATTCTGTACATTATTTTAGTCTAGTATTATTATATTTTAAATTTATTATTATTATATTATTATTGTACAGTCGCTTTTAATGACAATTTTATTTTTATTTCTACACATTTTTAATGGGATTTAATGCCTGATAATAAAACAATTTCATTTCATTTCATGTTCATATCCAGATAGAAGGAAATAGTGTATGTAACACTGGTATGTACATACATAATGTATGTACCTCGCGTGCTAAAAAGAAGGGCCAGTGGCCTTCTTTGCTCGCTGTCAACTTCAGTCGCCGTGTAATTTAGTGATGGAAAACATAAATTTACCATTTCACTTGGTGGTATTTGAACTATTAATTATAACCATTATTGTCAGATTTTCCAAATCTGATAATAATGTTGACATTATTATCAGATTTGGACTATTAATTATACCATTATTGTCAGATTTGGAAATCTGACAATAATGGTATAATTAATAGTTCAAATACCACCAAGTGAAATGGTAAATTTATGTTTTCCATCACTAAATTACACTCTTGACGGCAAACGTCTACCGAAAAATCTTACAAACTTGGTTCCCCTACAAAACCACCAACTATTTCTCATTTATCTATTTTGTTCTATCTCGATATATTTCTATGGTAGCTGCTGTAAGCTACCTCACCTCACCTGCATTAGGTAAATAGGTACTCGTAATCAAAGAAAACGCGAAGAGTTAGCCACGAATGGTTTACAAATGGAGGATCTCGGCTCGTCTCGTCGCCTGGATGTGCATTAGATGGAGGAAAACTCATTGTGATTTTATTTTTAGTTTTAATTACACCAACTTTTATTTAAATATTATAACTTAAAGCAATGTAAAATCCATCAAATTATCCTATTTGACAACCTCACTAGGATATCATTTTATGTAGTGTTTTGTTCAAGAAGAAGAAATAAGTTGATAAAGTTTTGACGTCGACTGTACTTGTATTGCCAGTATAAAGCGATCCTGAAGCTAACCTTACACGCGTTGTGAGTCGCGAGCTTTTCAAGAGCTTTTGCAACGGGTGACTATGATTTGTTATGAATTTTATGAGATACTTACATATTTTAGCGGTAAATGTACCATCGAAAACCTTTTTAATTGCCTATTCTGAAGCTTTATTTCAAGGTTTTTTTTAACCTTTTTTATGTCATAGGAGGCAAACGAGCAGACGAATCGCCTGATGGTAAGCGATTACTTACCGCCGCTCATAGACACCTGCAACCACCAGAGGAGTCGCAAGTCCGTTGCCTGCCTTTCAGGTGGGACTGGTGGGAGTACGCTATTTTCTTGAAGGTCGTATCGGTCCGAAAATGAAACTGACCTAGAGCTATTAACTCGGTGAGCTCTTGTATAGCTGTCCTAACCAAGTGGTGGGTTCACAAACCTGTAAGCAGTGTGTGTGATCGTGATCGCACTACATAGCCCAGCTAAGAAGACTCCGACTTAGTAGACCCGACTGAAGTCATGTAAAGATGAAATTAAAATTGAAAGATTTGCATTAACCATCTTTGAAAACTGAATTTCCACCTTACCTTATCTAGCAAACCTAAAAAACTGTTATCGCTTAAGTACAGCACCGTGTATTTGTAAGAATAATTAGAGTTCCAGGGCATTGTAGAAAGGCTAAATTTACTCCGATTAGCAAAAATGGTCACCCTGTTCAAATCCGTCCGCGCCGCTGCTTCCATATTAACCATATCTGATATCAATAACAAATCTTTTTATCTCATCTTTCCTCTACCTTTATCACCAAGGCATAACACCTACATTCGCTTAGCAAAAGAACTCTGATGGTCCAAGAAAGGGTTAGGAAGAAATTAACTTTGAACTTTATATGTTAAAGATAAGGTTATTTTTGTATTGCAGAGTTGAAAGGATTTCTTAAATATGCTTGGATGCGTCTTCTGCGCAGATGTGTTACATCTTTGTTGTATAATTTGCGTTTTCCGGTGTAATGGTTCCGTCTAGAGGGATCACTGTAAGGATCCTCGCGGGTATGATGGTTTAATTGTTATTAGATTACGGTAAAAAGGAGCTTGAAATAAGCTGATTATCTTTTTGTTAAAAAGGTGGTGCTATATTTAGCCGTGGTAATAAGCGAGCGATAGTTTTCTAGTGGTACTTTATTCGTTGAAAAGGGGTAAAGTAATAAGTACGTTGAAAATGAAAATAGAAAAATATTGCTAACATTAGTTTAGTTTGAAATAGGTTTTATTCGGTGGCAGCCATAGAGCCAAACGAAGTAACGATGGTTTATAATTATTTGCACAGATAAAATTCAAATTATGGTTGTCGGCAGATTTTATATAGTATGTATCTAGGGCATGCAATACCGGTTTTACTTGTATGGGCCAATACAAGTAAAACCGGTATTGCATGCCATATTTGTATCTTCTTTAGAATATTTAAGGCAGTTACGTACCCCACCATTTTTTTAAAGCTGTGTGTAGGTACCTGAAATGTTTCCATGCAAGCTGTTTTCTCATCACCTTAATGTGTGCGACTGTTTTCTTGTTAAGGTTTTAATTATGCCAAAAAGGAAGACCAGGATAAGACGGCGTTTTAATTTCCAATTTATTACGGTATAAAGAAAGCATTTCTAAAAAAACAAATAACATCCGCATCACGATGACAATAAAGTTTAATGCCCACTTTTGTTATAAAATATTTTCTAATACAAAAACAGTTACATTCAAATTTGTACATTGTGTCATTGGAATACAGATCAAAGTCTTATTATTTCTTTTTTTGTGAGGCGAAACGCACAATTAGTGTCGTCACAGCGTTTAACCCTTTCATCGCATCCTTGATTTATTGACGCGATTTGTCTACGATTCTGTAGCGCTGTGGCGTGTGGCATGCGATGTATACAAACATGGTTTAGTTACACTCACGTGTTAAGATTGGCCTCCAAATGTCAGAAATACATCCTTATTTTGAAGTATAAACAAAACAAATAACGCTACGTTTAGCATTGTAATGTTAGATCTCTAAATAGGAAGTCGGACACCTATTCGTAATTTTTTCAACATCATAGCTGTATAAACTGAGTACCTAGTTGGTAGGTATTTAGTGAGATAAAGATGGACGCCTTTAAGTAATCTATATAATATGCACTTTAGGGCTGTATAGCTTGGTTACCCAAATTTTTTTGTTTCCCCATTATTTTTAATTCCAATCGCTTTTTTCCGCATTTACTTTATTCCCCATCCTATGTATTACCAATCACATATTTCCCCAACTACTTTCTTCTCTGCTTGATCTTTTCGCTGAAAAACATTTTACCCGGGCGGTTTTTTCCCCAATACGTATTTTTCACCAATACGTATTTTACCAAATAAATTAGTTCATCGAAAGTATATCCATCCTGTTGTCATTATGAGTGTCCTTTTCAAGGTAACGGTACAGTCAAGCGTAAAAATATGCCTTTATCTTAAGAACAATAAATATAATCACCTTTATAAATTAATTATGAATGAGTTACCCTTTGAATTACGAAAAACGGTTTCTTTGTGCAACTCTACGTTCCCTACAGAATCAAATTTCAGAGGTTTCAAATTTCATTTTGATCAATCATTTCAAATTGATAACCTCGTTTCGAAAAAAATAATCTATTGCGAAGAACTAATTTATTTGATAAAATATGTATTTGTGAATAATTTGGATCGGGGAAAAAGCCGCCCGGCCAAAATGTTTTTCAGCGAAAAGCCCAAGCAGAGAAGAAGGTAGTTGGGGAAATATGCGATTGGTAATACATAGGATGGGGAATAAAGTAAATGGGGAAAAATGCGATTGGAATTAAAAATAATGGGAAACAAAAAAATTTGGGTAACCAAGCTATACAGCCCTAATGTGCATATTATATAGATTACTTAAAGGCGTCCATCTTTATCTCACTAAATACCTACCAACTAGGTACTCAGTTTATACAGCTATGATGTTGGAAAAAAAATTACGAATAGGTGTCCGACTTCCTATTTAGAGATCTAACATTACAATGCTAAACGTAGCGTTATTTGTTTTGTTTATACTTCAAAATAAAGTAAATGGGGAAAAGAGCGATTGGAATTAAAAATAATGGGAAACAAAAATTTGGGTAACCAAGCTATACAGCCTTTCGTAGCTTTTATTCGTAGTTAATTTGTCATTTAGTTCACAATGTCACATAAACTCGAACTGGAACCCAAATAAAAATCTTCAGTTAATCAATTGAGTTTTAATGTATTCACAGCAAACTGTAATAATTATATCATCAAAGAGAGCTATCGCAGCCGTCGTCGATAAGTATTAAAAATTATCGAAGATTAAAATTATCATATAAAATCCGTTGAAAATACCCCCGCGTGTGGGTCGGCGCGGGCGCATCGCAGCCTCCGATACGATTGAGACATCCGACACGGCTTCAAACGCGCCGCGTTCTATAGCCCTTTACGTATCCACTATTCGCGCGCTTAATCCTTCAATATATCTCATCAGAAACACCACCCTATTACTGTGGATTAAAGTTGTTTTTAGACAGATATTAGCATCTTTTTGAATCTTTATTGTTAGTCTTATTGCGAGGGACTTAAGTTTGATTTAGGACGATTTTCATGGAGATATTTTTCTAAACGCAAACGTAAGGTGGCAAGACGTTATCCGTTTAACCCTTAATCATTCTGTGCAGTATTGTTGTCTGAAATTTGTCAGATGTGAGTGTATGGAGCCTTTTTTCTCGAGGATATCTGATAGAGTGCTAATGTGTGGACGCAGGATAAAGCCGAATGTCGGATAGCCATTGTTGCGTTGGCTTTTTGATGCCGCAGCCTTTTTTGACATTTTTTTGACATTCGTCAATGTATCCTTTGACTAGAACCCTAATTTAGATGTCGAATGGCTTATTTTGATAAAAGACGGTAAATATGTTCGTGACACAGTGATACGTGTGAAGTGTGGAGCGACTGTCACAGTGTCCCGCATGTAGCGTGACAGTCGAATATATTTTTTAAACATACCTACTGTTTTAGCAATTGTACCTACTCTGTTTATAAAATAGGCTGTTTGGTTTTGACTATTTTGACCCCTCTTGAAAGAAATAATGACAAAAGAAATACATACATTCATTCAACGGCACAATACAGAACAAAAAATAAAAATAACAAATGAAAATAGGCACGTTCACGTAAAAGTAAAACAAGATCCCCAACCAGCGTAATGCTACCGAGCCACGAGTCGTGGTGCTGATTTTCACAGGGGACCTTCTTATAAACCAAAAATCAAGAAACAAGTCAACACAGATGCCAACGAAAATAAAAAGAAAACAACTGTACTTACTTATAAATAAGAAAATTGAAAAGACGACTGAAAGAAATCAGGACAAGTTATTGCTGTCCCATTTGTTCCAATTTAAAATTTTATAACTGTCGAAAAGACTGCCCATTATTTCCGCAAATTTCACGGTAAGTAAGCTATTGAATATCTACTTATTTGACCTTCCGTTTCTACTAAAGAAGTACCTATGGGCTCTTCACATAAACACGTTACGATATCGCGTCGTGCTACGACACGGCATCGTTTCACGTTGCGACGTCGTGTCGTGGAAAACATTCAATAAAAAAACAACTTTATGAATGAATGAATGATCGTTTATTCACAAGAATATATGGTCAATAAGATATTATAGTTTTAATAGTTTCCCATGATATATTAGAAATATATTATATATGTCAGTGTAGAAAGATTAAAATTAAAATATAATTTTCCACGACACGACGTAGCAAGCAACGTGATAGTGGATAGGGCTATCCAGTCCTAGAGATCCAGTGATTAAACAATGGTAATCTAGGTATATGGACAACAATACTACAGATAATTGCCAATGCTATATTTCTCTTTGATGATCTACCTTGAATCGATTGACTTAATGTTGCTTGTGCATGGTTTGCCTGTCTAGTTGCCTGGGAGTTTCGAGCTGCCCTGTAATCATGCACGAGTCCGGTCGACATTTTGTCCGCATGTTTACTGCATGCGATCACTAGCCGTTACGCCCTCTGTTGGACGGTATGAATCAATAATTTCGTACAGTCAGATGCAGAAAATTTGAAGGACAGGGATATAAAATATACTAGTGGCTCTGTAGCTGCCGCTGGGGGGCTCTGTCATTATAAAAAAAATTGAAATTTCCAAAAACTGAATCGATACTTAAGAACTAGTATTTAATATACCTTAACAATCATAAAAAGCTTAAGTATATTGAATTATACCTGGGTACAGAATTGTTAAAACTGACATATATATGTATATTGTTGACATATCATATAACTGAATTAAACTATACATATTAATAATTTATAGAGAACCTGTAAACCTAAGAACCTATTGTACTTAGTATAAATCTATATTTTCATATATTTTATGGTTACTTAGTTCATTTAACCGAGAAACAATAACTGTGACTTTACAAGAGGAATTTGTTATGTACCAATAGTTACGACAGTATGATAATATTTTTATGCCACACCTGGCCATAAAGTGGCTTTTTCCGCACGTTGCGCGTACGGAAAAAGTAGCTTTCTGGCCAAGTGTAGACATAAAATGATGTACACAACACGGAAGGTAATAAAGAAAGCCCTCGATCGCATATTTACGTCCCTCGCTTGCAGCTCGGGCCGCAAACATCAGCGATCTCGGCCTTTCTTTGTATTACCACCCTAGTTGTGTAATGTACTATTATTTGAGTTTACTACACAGATTCGTAATGTACAATACTGTGTTGGTAGTTACGACAAAATGATTTAAAAAATTGTTTTTTTCAGTAATAGGGTTATTGATAAATTCGAGCAAAGTGTCCGTTATTATTCATAATTTTGTATTAATATTTAACGAGCCATAGTGGCTCTGTGAGCTGTAGACCTCACGACTCTGACAACCCCGATGGCTCCGCCATTTAAAAAAAACCGGTCAAGTGCGAGTCGGACTCGTGCACCGAGGGTTCCGTACAAACTCGTCAGTAGATACGTGAATAATTCAAGATAAGCTGTAAGCTGTGCTGAACACAAAATTTCACGAGGATCGGTAGAGAAATGCCAGTAGTACCAGCAGGTAGAGGAGAACAGACAGACATCCGCCGGCCGGACATAAAAAATAACGCGTCGTTCACTTCGCTCACTCGGTCAATAATTTTACTATTTCAAAACTGAATTATATATGAAGTGTCTTAGTCGTTTTCAAGCAATTAACTAGAATTTAACTTCAGAAAGGAATCGCCAATTTATTTAGTTGAGCATTTTGATTTAACCGACAATGTTTCGTTAAGTGTACTTGCAATAATCAGGGTATCAAAATGAAAGGTAAACTAACACCGATCAACTCCTCAGTGCATAAAGAAAGGGTGCCGCCACGCCCTCTGTTTGAGCAAACCTGTGCTCTCCCACGCTTCTATAAATAAAACAAATATTCTTCAAAACAAAGAGAAATAAGCAATTCAGACATCAACGTATTATCAACTTTATTTATACTTGTTTAAAACACAAATTGATTTTAGTTTATATAAGGACATGCTCCTGTTAATAGGGGTAAATGGTGAAAATATTACCGAGTCTAAAGTATTATAGTAATTGGCGTGTTTACCGCATGCAAAGATTTTTCAGACAGCTTTACAACGTTTTACAAAATAGAAAAACTGGTATGTTTCATAATTATAATTCTTGAGCTACCGACTGCATAGATTCTAGACGAACGCAGTCCGGCGCGCTCTCTACCTCTCTGTTTTAGTAACAAACATAAACCATAAAAGACTAGTCCAACTTTTAATAGGAGATGATATTTGGCTTGTTAACAAGGAAGCCCCGTGGAGTGAGGATCGTCGCGTAGAGATGTGCGCAATTTTTATCGATAAATTGAGTTTTTCTGGGCAGACAGTCTTTAAATTGTTTACTACTGTTTTCTAGCTATTTGTAGTTAAATAATGAAGCTAGTTCGCAAGTACATGTAATTTTAGTTCTTCTAACTGATTTTGACTGCAGCGAAATTCTTCCCCATTTAATTTAATCAAAATACAAAGGAAAATAAGACTCCTAAAAAAATAAACACCGAAACCAAAAAGTCATTCATACATTTAAAATCTAAAATATAATTGTTGCGTAAGCAAGTAATTTGTTATGTAACATGTTACCAGTAAATTATGAGACCAACTTGTTAATTCTTGAATCTAAGCCATCTATATTGAGTGACTAAGTCTTATCTACACTCACGGACAATGAATTCGGGTAATTTTCTATATAATTGTTTATAGAAAATGACCCGACTTCATTGTCCGTGAGTGTATTTGTTTGACGGTACAAAATTTTGTAGCCTAGGAAAGTATATTTATTTATTGACTGCTTTAATACCGGAACAGACAGGGGAACACATTAATTCCACGCTAAATGTCTGGTACTACATATACATATTGTATTTTTCATCACACTTGCTCGAAAATGGTGTCATTACACGTAGGTTCTGCGGGCCGTAAATGACCTATTACTCCCTAGGGCGTAATGGTTTTCTTTTTAAATTTGAAACACTGGTTCTGTTTTACTCTTATTTGTCATCTTCAAAGGAAACGA
The DNA here is from genome assembly GCA_947034925.1 of Eudemis profundana. Lineage (NCBI taxonomy): Eukaryota > Metazoa > Arthropoda > Insecta > Lepidoptera > Tortricidae > Eudemis > Eudemis profundana. The sequence continues at coordinate 18,453,208 of OX344796.1, read as the reverse complement.
AAACTTACTTTTTTAACTTGTTTCACTGAAATATTTATTTAAAGATAACTGTTATTGCAAATACATGTAAACAAATATTTCTGTAACATTAATTAAATGTTTAAATAGTGTATTTCAGTATTTTGTAAATATAAAATCAACCGTATTAGGTCTTTACCGCTATGGTTTCCGAACGTGACTTGACATTCGCATTGTCTATGGATTATATGTCACTAATGTCACTGTCAGCTGTCTGTTTTACAATTTCATTTAGGTTAAGTAAGGTTATTTTAATTAATATTTCCTCACAAGTGTGATGAAAAACATTGTGTGTGCCACGGGCGGTAAATTACAAACTCGTGTTATTTATAACAAACACTCGTTTGTAATTCCTTACTTACCGCCCTAGATACACAATGTACTAATAATCACACATCATCATCAGCCTATATACGTCCTACTGCTGGGCACAGGCCTATTCTCATAGATAAAATAAGAGTGAATAGGCGGTAGTGCTCACATAGGTAGTTATTTTATTATATCGATATGTCGATATCAGTATGGCTATGTCGACATCCTTATATAAAGTGTCGTTAATCAACGCAGCGCAGACGCCTCGGTAATTAGATTGGGCGGCGCGTGCGCCGGTCGCGACCCGAACTCTACATACTGTGTATACCGCAGAAGAAAAGCGTCATAGTCTTACGATTGCCTATACCAACGTAGTCACTTTTATTGTCAGACTCTTTAGGGCATAGAAGGTTTCTTCGTGGTAATCTTTTAGCATTATCAGAAGAATAACGGCCCGATTAAGCCGGGAGATGGAGGTAACATTGTCATAATCGGAATTATGTTGTAATAGCATTATATTACATGTTCGGCATTGTTCGTTTTGAATGGGCTGTATTAAAATTGTTAAGGTTTTATGAGCGAGTTACACGAACTTTATTATAAATCGATACAATCTGGTTCCTGTGGTAATTTTCAACTGCCTTTGGTTAAATTAAAGCAAATAATATAAATTTATTATAATTATGTAAAATAATTGAAAAATTTAATCAAAGTATCGTTAATATTTTTATTAATGAAATTATTATTAACTCCTGAACTAATAACAATGTTTAATGTATACCTAACGCATTAATCTTGTACGATGGTACGGAAGTCTTCGAGTGAGTCCGAATTATAAATCGACTATGGTTTTTCTACCTCCTTGTGCCTAAATTATTTTCATCGTTGAGGTTGTATATATATCTGTATAACCGGCATAGCTACAGTTTTTAATTTCCATGAGATACTGCATGCTTGTTTGTCACTTATTGGTATTTAAAAAACTATGTGAAAAAAGGACCACTAACAAACCTGTAAGCACCTCCTTGTATCAGCCGGTCAACGGCTTAACTCACAGAGGGGCTTTTTAGTAAAGTTTACTTAGTAATTAAGATTAATAAGAATATAAATGATGCCATGCCAGTTATTTTGTTACTCTATTATTAGGTTTTCACTCTGAATGAACTTAGTAAGCAGACAAACGTTACAGAGGAATTAATAATTTTCTCTACCTTTTACCATAAATACCGACATAACATATTAAACGTTGTTCACAACAAAAAAAATCATAACCCTCGGTTTGCCATAACTACCTAAGTCAGGTTAAATTAACCTTACCTAGGTGTCCATACAAATCCAAACAAAAAATATTTTTAAAAACCTAACATAGGTACGACATCGGGTGCGCGCATGTGTGCGAACCGTGTACGGACGCACCACAAGCAAACATTTATTTACCAATGCGCACCAAAGCTTTAGTCAGGACTGCGCCATCACCGCACAAAATGTCTGCGCATAAAATGTATCGAAAACGTGTATATACTGCAGTGTGTTCGGATGTATGCATTCTGTGAATACAAGGTGCATATTTTCCAAAATATCTATGGCCAAGTATGGAGTAAAGTTATGTCGATAGTCTACAATTTAATCGATACTTACCTATGACTATTAAAGTTTTCGTTATATTAGCAATATTTTAACTGTTAAATTAGTTCACCTAATTCTGGTGTTCACTGTGTGTGTTTCACGACTACAAGTGTACTTACACTTATATAAGTGTAAGTATATACATGTCGCTCCTTCAGAGGAAGTCTCCAAGTGCTCGTCAGTTTGATACTGACCTAAGTATAAGGACAACGATAACAAAAATTAGTCTACATTTGTCATACTAAAACACTTACTATAGTTACTATACAAGACGCGCTGTGGTTATTATATATGTGTATGTGTGTTGCACGACCTATATATTGAATGCCCCTGAGAGCCGTAACTCCTGACAGTCCTGCCGGAGCAGTTTGTTGTAGCAATAGCCGCAATTGCCAGCGACACGTCGCGTTGTGTATAACACAAGTCCGACGCGGAACGCAATTGTTGTCACATTCCTTCATCCAGCCGAAGTTTGTAAAACTTTGAAAAATGACTGACGGATTTGTACGCCGCAAAGCCAGATTTTTAATTGAAAGCTGAATCACGTTTTTACGGTTACGCCAACAAGAGTGTGACTCTTACATTTTAAAGAAAGTTGGTGTAACTACGGATGCGGTGCATATACGATCTGACTTTTGGTTTAAAAGTACAGCCTTTTTATCACTGAAATTGTCCTAATTAGAGGTTACACGTGTTTGCGTCAACACTTTTCTGAAATGTGAAGTTTTCACGTGTATCACATCCAACCTGTAATGAAAAGGTTGTTCCTTTGAGATGCTGTAATTTTATAGAGCCTCATATCTAACTTTCTTGGCTGACAAATTACAGTTTTGATCGAATACAAAAAAACCTCTATCAAGAGTTTATATATAAATCTGTCGAATTGTCGACCCTAAGATTGCTTTGCTAGCGACGCGACGCCTACGCACAGTTTGAGTAGCGCAGCCCGACTAGAGCGAAGGATATCGTCGTGCCAGCCAACAATTGTTCAAGTGAACACATCCTTATAAGCACAATGCTTGCTTGAGAACGGCTAGGGACGCGGACGAAAACAAATATACACTAACAAATTAAATAGTACCTACATAAAACATAGACGCGCGGCTCTAATCTAACTAAACCAATGTAAAGTATTGTAGGAAGTTCAAAGAAGAGTAAATATTATTGATATCACGATCGCGTCGCGTCCGTACCGACTTATAGAAAGAAACTATATCATAGTTTTGAATGATTATTGGTCCAGAAGTTGTAATCAAAGCATTCAATACGAATTTTCGAAATAAAATGAAAAAAAAACAGTTTTCCGAAGTTTCCGAAATTTAATTTTCCAATAAGCACTAGCAAAAATAATATGGTGAGATGAAGGATAACACCGCCCGACCGATCAAGACTTTTTACATTTAAAAATTAAAAACTTAATTTTAAGCAAAATAGGCATGCATTAATTTTAAGCAATGAATCAGTTAAAATTAAACATGCAAGTACACAAGTGGAATAGAACTTTGACAATTTTTGGTCATATTGGTGGGCTTGGATTATCACTTGACCCCTTTGGACAGCAATAATTTAGTAAAATATTATCAAGTGTATAAGTTTGGCGGATTTTAAATAGACTGAACACACTACATTGAAGTAACTGACTGAATGCGCTATTGGATGTCCATCTTGGGCTTGATGTAGAACTTACTTAACTAACGTGAAAGTGTACTTACTAGGTATGCTAGCCGGGTAGTCGGCAGACTAGATCAATGCGCTTCCTATTTCAACAGGATAATTCACGTTGATGTAACCACTCAATTGAGAAGATTGGCGTAGATCAGATCATTGAGCAAAGGTTCCATGTTCGACATGTTCCATTCCCGGTCGGGTTTAATCGTACGAATCATACAAAAGGTTAAAAGGTCGAATATACAAGTGTTAGGTATAGGTACACCGTTGGCCTGAATAACCCAACGAAGTTTTACCACGTAGTCCTGAAGGCGTAGGCGTTACAGGTAAATAATGTTACCTATAATCATCCATATAGATCGATTTTTAGGGTTCCGTACCAAAATGGTAAAAAAGGAACCCTTATGGTGCGACTCTGTCTGTCTGTCCGTCTGTCACAGCAAGATATCTCAGGATCTACTGATGCTATCGACTTGAAATTTGGAATAGTGTTAAAAACCGCTTACCCGAGCCTATTAAATGGAAAAAAAATCTTATGCCTTTTTTACTTTTTTTTAAAGGGGTCCGTAATGGGACTCTGAAAATTGAAAGTAGGGCTCTTATATCGAGTGGGGTATCAAATGAAAGGGCTTGATTTATAGATTAAAATGACGTTTTTATTTTTTTCTTAAATAATTAGTTTTTGATTAATGACGAAAAACGTAAAACAAAATACAATTGCCCCCTATTATCTTCGAAGTTACTGAACAGAAAAATCTGTAATAATTAATGTCATCCTAAATATTAAAGAAAAAATATAACGGTTTTCCTAACTTGCACCGTTTTTGAGAAATTTGCAAAAATCGTAATACATACTTATTTGCTCGTACTAAACTAACCGCGGCATATGTCGATGTATGGGGACAACAGTTTTACAAGAGCAAAGTTAAGTTTGTCCCACCATACAGTTTTTCTTGAACTATTCACGTATCTAGATAAGTGTTGTAGATGACGAGTTTGTACGGAACCCTCGGTGCGCGAGTCCGACTCGCACTTGACCGGTTTTTCTATTTATATTAATATATAAAATTGGAATTAATTAAAACGGAATTGATTACCTACCTACCCAATTCTATTTCACAGCATCCTCGCTTTAACTTGGTTTTTCCTATGTCCAAAACATACCAATAGTTGGTTAATGATTCATACTTGCCATTGAATTAAAAAAAAATAATGAATAATTGAAAAGCACCTGATCAAGTCAATATTTGTCCAATATTTACGTCATTGTCTGCCAACACATTTGTGTTCCAAATTAAAGGTGTCTGGAGCGCATGTATGCGGCACGTGATAAAAACCTATTTTCCTGAAAAAAAAACACAATGCGCAAAGCACCAATAGATCACAAAAAGATGAACTTGGACTGACCAAGATAGTTAAGTATACGAGTACGCAATAATTTGGACATGACATTCTCAGTGATTGAAAACTCAAATGCCCTCTAATGTATCCAAAAGATATTTCTCCTTTTTTGTGCTTTTGTTTTAGACCTTCAAATTAAAACTGGGAAGAGAATACAATAGCTTTATGCAATTTGTTATAACTTTTTACCACTCGGTATTTCACAAATATTTATACATACTTAGTCCTCAAGGATAATTTTAACGTCATAGAACGAGACGGTAGTACAAATGTAAAGAAGTGTGTAAAGGACAGCAATAGTACTCCTTTCCAGATGTTTGTTGACATCAGAGGCAAGTACACATTAATCCACGTGTAAGTCGTGTCAATAGTGACATAATATTAACAGTATGAACTGAAACAGATGGTATGGTAGCAACAGGCAAATATAGGTATAATATGTTGCCAATGATAATGTGTTTGCACGGTAGAACAGCAAGTCATGTTTGTAAAATATGTGGAAAACGTTTCTCATTTAAAGAAAACCAGGAAACAATTAATTTTAGGTAACCTTAGATAGTTTACAAATACCGCAACAATCGATCAATGAATATACTAGTAGTAATGTTAGTCGATAGATGAGGTCGATAGAACCTAAGATGCGAGCCGTCAGAACAGCTATACATATCTACCTACCAATAAAATACTACTGATATATCGGATCGCACATAGTGCATATACATCTGAGAGTACCATTACCAGCACATGGGATCGGAAGACACTATCAATTCCCACTACTATACACACTCTTTACTTATTTAAGTATTTAATTTAAAAATAGAAAACAAAAGTGCAAACATAGCCTTTTTCCCCATATAAGTTATATATAGGTTATATTATACCTTTCTCTAATTGCCACACATTCAATTGGTTTCAAATTGGGTAAAATCGTTATAATTATTAAAATTCCATTACATTATTACCCAAACAAACACTTCCACGAAAAATTATCGTAGCCTGATTGCAGTTACAATTAATTCACAGACACCTACTGACTCAGTGCATCAGGATCAATTAGCTTCCATTAATTAGGCACAACATTAGCCGATCACCGGCGTCTAAACTTGGCTCGAAAATAACCTAATATGAACTGTAATGAAAACGTGTTAAAGGTCTTCAATTTCAATCTAGGTTTGGGTTGCTGGGCCCAGGTATACGTGACTGCGAGCACGGTTGTCCATCAAACTAATCAAAACAAACGATTAACTTCATAGAAATAACTATTAATTAACGATTAGTATAGTCACGCGTCACCTGGCCAAAGCTTGGTACAAGATTCCGTTCCGATTAAACTGTTCTACTGGGCTGATTATACCAATATCCTTTCAGGACGCGCTTGTGCACATCATCATCAGTTGTAAACATGTTCATTAGCACTAATGTACAATTTATCGGCTTTGCCTCAAGGTTGACAGGTAGCGAATACAATAAAGACTAAACAAATTTTTCTATTAGGATACTTTCATTACTTCTTACGCAAATATTTTGATTAAGTTCGCGACACGCCACGCCACTGTGGCGTCCAAAGAACTCGATTGCTACCGGCTTGCCGAATATCAGGCATTTCACCACCTTATTCTACAGCTCTTAAGGAAAATGTACGCCAAATCTGCACCGGCTTGCCCAACGATATCTTTTACGCCACGCCACTGGTAGGTACTATGAAAAATACCTCGTGCATTTCTTATCGAATATAGGTAGCTTTATTTGATGCCCGTTATTAACCGACTTCCACAAAAGAAGGACGGTTTTCAATTTATACGTGATCACGCGATTAGGTACTCGAAAACGGCTGAAAAATCTTTTTCTGTTTGAAAGGATGAGGTGGTCTTATTGGAACGAAATCGAATCTGATGAAGGGATTATATAGCGTTTTGGGTATTGTTAATTGTCACTCGTGCATTTCTTATCAAAAAAAGGTTTGTGGTTTTTATTTTAAATAATATTTTGCATCCCCCTCAACGCAAAAAGAGGAATTATTTTTTGTCCGTCTGTGGCATCGAATCCCTCAAACGGAAACGGCTTAACCATTTAAGTTATACATATATTGGGATTTTAACACGTTCCCTGTCCGGGTGCCCCCAATGTGAGGCCATGAAGCTTTTTTTCAGGAGTCCGTGCTTCCACTATGGGTTCACAACTTCAAATGGCCCCGCAATGGGGCCACGACGTTAGGTACCACAAGTCCCGTGTCTCCACACACATTTTCGTTGATAAGTCCATGTCCCCAAAGTGGAAGCAACTTGGTGTGACGTTGTCATATAATTTTGTAAGGGGACGGGGAACGCGTTAAACAGTAATCATCATCATCGTAGATACCGAGTTTACCGAGTAAAAGTCATCAGGTCATCACCGGTATAGTATCTAATGTACTCATCGCGCCGTGGTGGCGCCGCGTCCAAATATTAGTAAACAGAATCACATTTTTGCACGTACACCACCAAATGTTGTATAACAATTAATTAACGCTTAACGATGGGTCTGTCATTATCGGAGTTTTAGAATTAGGCCGTCGTTAGCGCACGTAGGCGTCTAAATACCAAACGATCGAAACCTGCCTTAATTATAGATACAAATTTCATTTTGCGGTTGAAGGTATCGCTCTCGTCTTTGGTAGAAGTTAAATTAATATGTAGAAATGGTAGTTTTAAATTTTACCGTGTCATAAATAAGTTGGTACAATACCTTGTTAAGATCGTAGGAGGAAAATACCGTAATGCCTAGTCTACTAATGATTTGGAAAGTAATTCGAGATGTAGCAGGTAATTTTCACCGACCATAACTTGTAACATAACATAATTGTTTCTATAATCGTAACAAAGATTGTGGTGTTTCCCACATTAAAATTCTAAAAAAACACTTTCATTGTCCTTGTTTTGGTATAGGTAGTAGGTATGTATGAACTGTCGAAGCAAGACTGACTTCACAGTCTGTGTTTTTGCCTCCTTTTATAAATGTATAAGATGTAAAGGATCAGAACTGTTTAGAGGTATCTATAGTTCTGTTTTCTTCAATCATATTGTTGATTCGGAGCAGAAATAACCCAAATTTGTGTTTTCTTTTGAACTAAATTTTCATTTCTCATTTCAAGTGTTATAATGTTAAAACTCACGCGAAGCTTATTTTATCTAAAAATGTTATCCCCTTTGCCAAAAATATGGTGCCTCCATATTTAATTTAAATTTGTAATTCTATTCGCAGGTTGACAGGGCGACAGTTGTCCCCAGAGAACGATCTGCTTCTGGGTCTTCAATACTCTACGTTCGGGGTGGCCAAGCCGCTAAATCGCGGAACAATTGGCTTCGCGCTTGTCTATTTCTTGGCTCTATGATAAATGTTTTACTGATTATTGGCAAGGGAATTTAAGCTTGATGTCCGAACACGAGAGTTAATACACACTACATGTGTTTAGAGCCGGTCATGGACCTGTCCTTTATCGCTTAAAAATTTACCATCTATCAGACTGACGATTTATATCAGACGGCATTGAGAATGCAGCCGGTAAATTCAATATGAGCAAACAATTAAATCAGACATATGGTTTAATAGTACATTTATACTTATACTCATTATTTAAAAAAAAAAAAGTTACGCTTAATTAATTTTTGAAATGTTACCGAGCAGCAATATAGGTACCGCATGCAAGCATGTTATGAATTTATGACATTATAATACGAGGTACGAGCTATTTAAAAGTAACTGTCAACAAGCGTGTGTGTCAACTTGTTTGAGTTGCGTTACATTGTATTAAAAATTGTCTACATACACTTCTTAGGTCCTATGCTAACCACGGTTTAAATATTCGCTCATATTGGATTTACGAGTACAAGGTGTATAACCAGATGGTAGATCAAGTGAACGAAAAAGTTGGCGCCGTGTCTGTTTTATCAAAACGTCAAGAAGCTGGCGTACAATAGGCAGGATTAAAAGCTACTCTATCGACAAGAGTGTGTCTAGTCTGCCATGTTATGACATCATTATTGCATTAATTATAAACATCTGCTTTACAGTGCTCAATTTACATTACTTTAACTTAACGCAATCCAATTTACCATACTAGTGCTGTTAATTTAACGTTGATCGATGTGGAGGTTTAAACTACCTACTATGTAGTCTTAGAAGAATGTGGTTTACAACATTATTCTGCATTTATATTCCTTGAAATGCAACAAGATGACGAGTGATGGAGTATTTTTGTTTCTTCATTAGGTATAACTCGATGGTACCTACATCTACTCCATTGTAAATACTCCATTGTAAAAAAAGATTAAAATACAAAGTTACCCTCTCGCTTCTTCAGTATCAATCTTCAAATTGAGTGTCACTCAACAACATGGTCACCCGCAGAGCGCGGATTCTGATAAAACCTCCAAATAAGAATCAATGTGCCAAACTAACCAAACCATAGACAAATCAACTCGATGTACCGTAATACAAGTGTCATCTCCCGGCACCGAGTGATGGATGATTAATGATGGGCTGCAGTCTCTCTGTGCGTCAGTGACAGACACAGGTAAACGGGGCAAAAGTTACAAGCGGAAATCTGCTGTCCGATATCTAAAACTGGACTAACCTCTATACAGCTCCATAGAGGTTCGTCCAGTTTTAGACATAGGACGGCAGAAATAGCTCTTAGACAGACTTGAGCTTTTGAAAGTACCTATAACTTACCATTCCATTTTTTTTAAAGAAAGAAAACAAATAGATTATTTTAACATTAAAATATTAGGTAAATACATCATTTAAATAACAAAATTTAAGCGATAAAAGGGACTTTACTCTGTACGTTGATGTCGCAAGTTTTGGCGCTGATTTTCGGTAAGGTCGTGAAACCCTATTTGAAACACTTGTCCTCATGGATTTTAGAAAAGCGTATAATACGTCGATCATGCATTTGATTGAGGTTGGCTTAAGGGAAATTGCTGTCATCTGTTGCCAGCAATTAACCTAACCTTAAAATTATGACCGACGATATAAATTAATACACCTAATTTAATTTCGTTTATGCAGTTTGCTGTTGATGATTTCTTTATGGAATTATAAATTGAATTTGCACTTGCGCTTAAAAATGTACCATTAATAAGTAGTCGGTCGTCAAAAAACTGACGATTAATGTCAAATTACATATGTTTCGTCACAAAAGTTATTAAAAGACGGTTAGTATTTAGACATAACTTATATTTGACCTAACCTTATACGTTTAAATAAAATGCCCATGATTCCTGAAATCTAATAGTTGTGTAGGTTACCTATTAATAAGTACCCTGCGATTTTAAACACTCATCCACAGTTTAGCATAAATCGATGATGATTAAGATCATTTCATTTGTCACTCGACTCGGTAATCGTCCTAAAATAAAACAATTGAAGGCCATCGCTTATAACTTGCGGCATACATCACCAGTGATAGATGTCCTCAGGATGAGTTTTAACACGTTGCAGATTGTCATTGTTACGCACCCCGAGAACGGAGGCAACCGTGAAATCAGTAATGGATCTTTAGTATCTATTGACGTGCGTATTGATAGCGTCGTCTAGTTATCCCATCTTAACATAGGTAAAAATATAGGTAGATAAGTTCTGTTCAAATTCTCATTTCAATAAAACCTTTTGCGCGGTGCTACCTACTTTATTATTACATTGTCCTCAAATTTACATTTGAATTATAAATTTCAAGGCAATCTGAGTGCTGAAAATGGGTGAAAAACTTCCAAAGTCTGAACCTAAATAACTAACAACTTAGTGAAACGAATTAAGATTCAAGATTGCTGTCAAGAGAATATTTGCAAATCGTGGTCAAAGGCCCAATTGGAGAAGCCTTTAGTTTAGAAATGGGCTGGGTAATGATGATGGTGAAAAATTACTTGGTTACTTAGGCACTGCTTGACTAAATGAGCGAAGCGAACGAAGTATCTCCGTTTCAGCTTAAGCAAAATGCTTTCGTTTTGTCCGACGGATGTCTGTTCTCTAAAGGTCGCATTATATCAACCGATTCGCGGGAAATTAAAATTATGTGAGCAGGTTCGATAATTATATTGATTTTTTGTTGACTCAGTGTTTGGAAATCTTTCAAAATCCGATGGCTCAATGCTCATGGCTCCGCATGATAAATAATTTAAAAACTATATAATATAAACCTTTGACATAATGTATAGCAAGGTTTTGGGTGGATCAAACGAGAACGAAAAATGTGCCAGAATTGTGAGGACAAAATTGATAATTTAAATCCTGAAATGTCATCGTTAAGATCTACATGTGTACTTGGAAAACTTCATTTTCGCTCCTTTTATTAGCCGACCTATTATTATAAAATGTTACTTCTATCAGTATTACACCGAAATTTTTAAGTGGCATGTATTTTAAAGTATTTTTTAGGTTAATTATGTACCTAATTAGATATTGTAACATCTAATACCGACTTATTTTTGTCCAAGGTAATGAATTTGATTGTATACTTCTAACTTAAACCCTTTAACTCGTATTACCCCTTGAAATCATACTCATCATAGTGTCACCCCTATGTCACCTATACGTCTGAGTCTGTATAATAGCACTAGGACTTATATAAGACTCCGAGTCCGACCACTAAACTTAATAAGTTTAAGTTATTACTAACGATAAAATCTTTGACGTGTTTTTACGGATGCTTGCTGATATATCAAGTGCGAATGTCAATTTTCAAGTTCTTAAATTATTTATTCAAATTTCTTGGTAGAATAAGTTATTTGTATTGTATTGTATCACATTATAATAGTGTAAGGCCGAAGGTTCCGCATGTATTACTCAAGCAAGACTAATTAACGGCACGTGTAAGTTCACCAAACAAAAACCCTACATTCAAACTACTTGTAATATTATTTGCGCAGCTTGATTTCATTCTGTTCATTCTATTGTCTGTAGCTGGTTTAATGTTGATTTCACTAACATAAATTTAGTTACTCTTTATTTTCTGATATTGTGTCGATTTAAACATTCATTAAATTTTCACACCTCCTATTCAGAAAAAAGTATTTTGCTCCCTCATAAGAGGGATCAAAGTGATACTTTTCTGTTCAAGGACAACAGGGTATTTTTAGTTTGAACCTACTTAGAATATGCCATACCATAGACAGCTTTATTAGTATATTACACACAGAGGGCGGTATAATAAGGAATGGCGCAGATCACAGGTGTTTGTGGTCCGAGCCGCAGGTGAGGGCTATAAATATAATATGGAAGTGGTAAATTCGTCCCGCCCGTAAAAAAATATAAACGTTTTATAAAATAATAATAGACTATAAATTTAACATTTCATTTTATTAAAAATGTGTGATGCTCTATGATTAACTATGTATTTCGTTATTTTGGTAGGTAGCGTTTGTATTTGAATTTTCCTCATAGTAGGTGTGAAAAGCAGTATGTGTCACAAGGTAGCAAAATTATTTTCACCACGGGCGTTAACACTTGAATCCCTCACTACGCTCCGGATTCTACTTTAGAATCCCTCGCTACGCTCGGGATTCAATTGTAGAATCCTTCCCTTCGTTCAGGATTCAATGTACGCCCTCGCCGTAAATATATCATTTTGCTCCCTTGTGACACAATCTACTATTCTACCACCCTTTGTACGTATAACTTCTTCCATGTTGGCATATCCCTGTGTGTATTAGGTGTTTCATTAATGCTTAATGGGAAAGACGTGTAACCGATTATTACGTTAACTTTGATTGTTTAAAAGTACTGCACTTAAACCACAATGCAGTACAGCTACCTAAACACCGTATGGTATGATATGCGTTTACATCTGTCGGTAGTTTACACCAGCAAAATAAAAATACTACTCACTAAATTTAGAAATTGCGTCGTTTAATATGTAGGTCTTGACCCGCTACTGTCTGCTCAATAAAGGTCCCTGACCTTAAACAAAAGTAAAATTAGAGACCCATATTGCAACGCGAAAGTTCAAAAATCCAATAAAATTAACGAGTAATTTGATTAAGCCGTTCCCACGCAACCAATATTCCGACATCCGTAAAAAACTATGAATAGGCACCTTTACAAAAATACAATGTACCAATATTTATATAAAATAGTTGTCAGAAGCAATCAATGGAATTTGTCCGTCTGTTGTGTGACTTGTAGATACGAAATATTGATTAGATGCGTGCTGGTATATTTCGAATGTTCCGTATCTTCTAGTGCGTTTTCTTTAGTGGGTTTCACTGTTGTTTAATATTGTATACTTATCTCCTGAAAAGCAAGGTATTTCTTGATAAGAACCCACATTAAATCAAGCCAGTTGGCGTGTTGTAATTCGATAACAATGCGTATCTCTTCCATGTCACAACATTACCTGTTCCTTATCGCAAGGACACTATGACGAGCAAATTTACTATCTCAAAATTCGTATTTGTCAATATTTTGCTTTAATAATTCGATGTTTAATCTTTGTGAACTTGGACTATTACATATTTGGTGAACCTAGGTGTGGTGAGGTTTTGATATAGAATGCGTTATAGCTTGAATGAGAGAAGACCACTTCGTATTTAAGATGGTTATTAATATCCGGTTTAGATTTTAATGAAGCTTTTATCATGATGTGATACTTTAAAGTTAAGTTACATTACATCCAAATCCCGGAAGCCGATGGAGGCGAAAAAGCTGGTGGTAGTTGTGGAGGTCTTTGAGTGAGATCTATGTTCAACAGTGCCTGTCTCTGGGTTTGAAATGATGAACATCCAAATTAATCGTAAGTACCTCTGCCGTCCTAGTGTAAAAGGCGACTTTTTGCTATGGAAGTTCATAGTAAAAAGTCGCCTTTTAGACTAGGACGGCAGACCTATATTTGAATATGTATTTCAGTCTGAATTATTTCGTTGATAGCGTTTATACATATGAGTAATTGAGTATACTATACAAAGTTCTCACTAACTATGATATTTGTTAATGTCGAATTTTATTTTTAAATTACTACAAAAATGCACAAAGCAGGTAGGTATCCACTTATTTCCGCATCTACTTCATACATTCATTTATCAAAAATTATTCAAATAGAGGCGTGATGTGAGGTCAAATGAACTGTCAAAACGCTAAATAGGCAAATCTCAATCTTAACCAACCAAGTAGGTAATCTTTTGACAGTGACTAGATTGTTGCTAGATGAACGGAACAAATTTTGCCTAGGATTTAATTTTGTTAAATTCTGTGTGAATTATTGTCTTGTCACATATTAGATAAAAACTGGACAAGTGCGAGTCCGAATAGACAATTTTTTTAAGATTTAATTACAAATGTTTTTAGATTTTTATACTTGTAGTAGTTATATCAGTATTACTTGCCAAATTTCATAGTTCTAGGTCAACGGAAAGTGCCCTATGAATTTTGGTTTCCTTGAGAATGTCGAAATATACGTTTTTTGCGGCTTAATCGACCATCGACTATATCTTTTTTTACGTCAACTTAGAACTTTGATTTTTTCACAGCTTGAAGGGACCGTACACTTGAATATATATGGTTGAAATTTCAACTCGATACCTTTACGCGTTCCCGAGATAAAGGGTATTGTTAGACAGACAGACAGACGGACGAACGGACGGTCAACAAAGTGATCTTATAAGGGTTCCGTTATTTCCTTTTGAGGTACGGAACCCTAAAAATGACACTAATTAAAAAATACCAAGAGTAAATTCAGTTTTCACTTCTATTACCTACTATCAATAGTTCAAACGAAAACTACAAGTCTACTAAGGTTTCGTCCACGAACAGAATTTGAATCCACCACAGGTTTCCTGAACAGGGTTCAAGAACAGAATAATATTCACAACATGCTCCGTCAAGTATTTACAAGAAATATCTTCCGCAACAGGCTTTGTCAATGAAGTATACACAAAACAAATTAAAATAAATTAAACACAAAATAAATTATATACATAGTTCCACCTCAACTTATAGTGGTAATTTCAGAATAAGAGTTGCGGATACGTTAGTTCCTGGTCCAAATTTTATCTCTATACAAGAAATCAACACACTTTCGCATTCACCAACTACCTGTTTTAAAATTTAACACGACAACTTTATCATTTGTTGCTACTGATAACCTGATAACGACAACGCGTCTAATAAAGTTAAGCATGATATGATAAAGGGCGATCAATATAATATATTATACATAAACAAAACGTGTCTAAACCACCAATCGCTCACAAACTAACATAAAATATCTGACCTAACCTGAGTTTTTTCTAAGTTACCTAAAGGCATACTTATTGTGGAAATCTACGAGTAGGAACATTAAGGAAGAAAAAACATTCATAATAAAGTAACAGATGGTTGAAAGTGCCCTGAATGGTTTCGAGAAAAGGATGTTCTAGGTAAGACCGAACTAGACTTGAGGCGATCTTGTAGTCGAGTTATATACGAGTTATATCTACACATATAAGAGAATAAAAATATCTGAACACGCTTTTGTGCTCCTGACAATAGGGTCGTGTTCAGATATTGTTGTTCCCGTAAGCGTGTAGATGTAAATGAACTCGACTGTACCGCCAGATCCGTATTACAAAATTTTCAAAATATTTAATAAACTCAGCCAGGAAGTTGGTATTAAGCAACGTTGTTGTTTTAAACACTACTTACCGGTATTACTCTCTGACTGTGATCAAAAAAAAAGACAAGCGGATAAGAAATTTACTTAATTTATTTTTATTTTATATCGAACTTCTTTTTATTTTCATTTTGATAAAAATATTTTTTTTCGTCGTTAAGACTCGACCCATGGGGAATAAATATTATAAAAAGAAAACCCCCCTCTAGCAGCTCCGCCTGCGGCATAGACCCCACTACGCTGGCGGCATTACCTCTCTGAATCTTTAGAACAATTATATTGGGTACTTGACTGTAAACGAAATTTGTAAAAATTATAATAAGATCCTGTTAAAATAAGCAAAATAAGGAAATATGTTAAAGTTTTCAGTTTAATACCAAACGTGTAACTTTTTTACGAGCCTGGAAAGTTGGGTGGGAGGTCTATTTTAAAAGTTTAAAATTATTAAAAACCGTTAATATCATTAAATAACCCATAAAATGTATGGTAACTTTTGTTATGAAACTGAGATAAACGCAAGGTTTAACATAGTTGCAGAACAAAGCTCGTAACGTAGGTATGTCTCGTGACGTCACGTTATAATGGGCTTTAGTAGCAAGCGTTTCAGCACGTATTTGGAAAGTCTAAAAATGTCATTTTAACATTGTAGTATCTCGGTGAGTTTTTATGATATTGAAGTGGTTTTTTAACGAATATTTCTATTATTGAGATATGTTTCTATAAGATATCACAGAAAAAGGTTGCGAAATAGCCAATTCTTTGCGAGAGGAGCTGACGCATGTGTTTTAGTAACATATGCATCAGCTCTGGGATTTCTCGAGACATGGAAAAACCTCGGCGATAGTGCCCTCATGAAGGTTTTCATGTCAGCTATCAGGTTCCCGAAGTCTCTAAACATTTATGTATACGTTTTTAACATCAAACTTCTAAATAAATAAAATCATCGGTAGGTACTCTACGGCATCGCATCTAGACACATGGCAGCGTGTCAAGCCAAGTTCTAAGCAAAACTGGCTAGCCAGCGCCAAGTGTAATATTACACGAACCACTTGGTGCCACTTTTCACCCTTCTATAACTCAAAACCTCTTTAACGTAAACACATAAAACTACTTGTGTTTAATTATATCCATAAGGACATCTAGAAGCCCAAATTTCATGAAGCTAGCTGAAACGGTTATAAAGATATGAAGGTCAAAAAGTCGTAAATTTTAGCACTGACTGACTGACTGACTGATTCATATATAGTAGCTAAACCTAATCTACTTCCAGATGACCTAGAAGGATGAAATTTGGAATCCAGCTCGGTAATTGTGTGTAAGCGTACTAAAAAATCTAAAAATAAAAAAAAAGTTAAAAAATAGGGGGGTCCCCATACAAAATTTTGTTTTTTTTTAATTGTATCGTTGAGTACCTAAACCTAACCTACTTCCAGATGACCTAGAAGGATGAAATTTGGAATGCAGCTCGGTAATTGTATGTAAGCGTAGAAAAAAATTAAAAATAAAACAAAGTTAAAAAATAGGGCTGCCCCATACAATTTTTTTATTTATTGTATCGTTGGAACCGTTACAAACATTAAATCTCAATACCTGCCTAGTTTTCTTTACAAGAAGTAATGATATCCCACCAAAAACATAAATGTAAAAAAGGAGAGCCAAGTTCAATACAAAAATTATGCTAGGCTGTGGGCTTCGCCGCAAAAAGAATGGAGATCTAAATGAGTGCCAAGTCCTATGCAAAATCCAAATATGTATTTATAGGAACAAAATAACATTATGAACAAGTATTAAACTCTATTTCTTTGCTTTATTGGATACCTATAACAATTGCTGTTATTTAAAAATGTGAGATCTTAAAGTAGGTTAGATTTGACTTCTACGTTATCGTTAGTTGAACATAACATATTGTTGGAACTAAGATTTAGCGATATAGCAAGAAACATTTAGTCATTAAATTATTAGACACAAATTTAAGTGAAAGAGAGTATTTTCTACATTATGATTTCACTTTCACATGCATTGCTGGTCAAATTGTATTTCCGATCTCTTACTTCAGACGAAAAACTGATCTATGTTGCTCCTACCGTGTATCCTATAATTAGTACCTACTCGTAGGTATCATATCATTGGTGCAATAACGAGGCTTGGCAAACAATGGACTGGATTTCTTACCTGATTATTGAAAAAGACTTAGAAAAAGTAAATGTGATATCGCAGACTTATCAGATTTATCCTTGAATATACTTTGATGTAACTTGTAGCGATCGTAGATAAAATATTTTGTAATACGCAAGGTATTTACGTTTAGAGGGAGATATGTTTTGAAACCAATCCAGTGTAAATAAACATTCACAATGAAGTTTATTTGAACCCGACTTCAAAGGCAAGTTGTTTTAAGAGTTAATACTTCTATTTCAAATCTAGTGCGTGGGCGCCGATCACTTGAGGATGTTTGGTTAATGAGCCGCCTGTCTTCCGGCAGTAAACACATTCTATGATCCTTTATGACTAATCCAAACTCTGAATCGTCTCGGTTTCGAATCTATAACTGTTAATCTTTTTTCGGATCGAATGGAAACCTGATTACGTCTTCTCTGAGAGACAATCCCTAATCACAGGTTTACCTGCTGAGCAGGCTTTTAATCCCATCCAAAAACAAATCGCCGTTGAATACTCTTTTTGTTAGTTTGATTTATTGCCTCATTGCTTATTACGATCGTCTTTATCATCGGCAGTCAGCGAACGACTTAATATTACATTAGAGGGTTATAAATAAAATCAAGTTGTAAGGGAAACAATATTTTCATTTTATTACTTCATTATATCTCTCTTATCATATTAATTATTAACCTAAATCAATAAATATAAATTTCTGCAAATATCTAGGTACATATTTACAATTGCGATAGCGGAATGCTAGGTGAGGTTACAACGAATGCTACTAATATTGCGAACATGTTTAGTGCTACACTCGCTACTAGAGATTACCTCGTATCCACTGGTCCATTTGGTACACTACTTAAAACTAGATCACAGATAGGAACGTCAAGCTTGGCTCAGCTATAGATTACTGAATCAATGGCGGCTGAGAACAGTCACCGGCTTGTAGATGTGTGGCGTGAGGGGGTGGTGCGACGGCGACGGTAGCTCAGGGCTCGACGCTCCAGATGTAGGAGGCGAGTGCGCCATCAAGGGAGGTGACGGCGGCAGCAGGGGCGACGTCTGCGCCATCATCGCAGACGTTTGAGCTAAATGTGAACTCTGCAGCAACGAGTTCTGGCTTAGGAAAGGTGCCGACGGTAATCGCTCGTATAGCGCTGTTGAATAGGGCAAGCCACCGTAGCTCATCGCTTCCGCACCACGGAAAGCTGGATGTACTGCGCTCGGTGCTACTGGCGGCGTCTTCATCTGCATTGGAGCGTATCTTTGATACAATAGTTGAGAGTATAGACCGACCAGTTGAGAGTAGGTGGCTGGAGGGTAAGCCCCGGGCAGAGGCGCGCCAGGGAAGAGTGGGCGCTTGAAGCAGGCCAAACGTGAGCGGCCGTTGAGTGCAGATCGCCGACGGAGCTTCCCGGTAGTACCACCAATGAACACATCTTCGGCCGACGCGTCGAGCATCCAGTAGTTGCCTTTTCCGGGGTCATCGTAGTGGCGCGGCACTTTCACAAAACACTTGTTCAGGCTCAGGTTGTGACGGATGGAGTTTTGCCAGCCTTGCCTGTTCTCCCTGTAGTACGGGAAGTTTGTCATGATGTATTCGTAGATTCCGTTGAGCGTAAGCCTCTTCTCTGGACTGTTGCGGATGGCCATCATTATCAAGGCGTTGTAGCTGTATGCTGGTTTTTCATGTTTTTTATCTTTTTTCTCATCATCCTTAGGTTTAGTGCAGTCGACGGGTTCGGTTCCCGTGACGTCTAGTTCTGAATCACTTAGATCTGCTTCAGAAGGCGAGGCACCTGTTGAGGAGGCGGCCGGCGACGGCGGCGCCTTGTTCTCATGGTTCATCAGTATGGAGTTGATACTGAAATCTCCTTCGAACTTCACCATATTGTCACTTGTGTGTTACACTTGTCGGAGCGTTACGTGTTCACCGGTTGCTAGCGGGGCGACGACTGGCGGGCGCGAGGGCGGCCGCGACTATTTATACGGTGTACGCATCGGCCCGCCTCTGAGAAACAAGCGAGCGTCAATAGCCAATCACAGCGCAAGCTTTCTAGTACATAGAGCCACGCCTCGCAAGCTCCCTGAGCTTTGTTATTTTTTATTTTATTTGGTCTTCGTGCGTGTCGACTGCGACTTTGTTGATCTCGTTTTTTCTCAGCAATTATAGCGTTGTGCGATTCTCAACGACAATGTTTAAATGTTAACTTGAAGAAGTGTTTATTTTGTTATTATTACCTTTTACAATCTTTTTTAATGTGCTATATTTTTTTGGCCGTGATATTGTTAAATACAATTCACTGATAGTTCTGTTAGGCACACCACCTCGGAACACCGAGGTCACTCCCAGAAGTCGTCGGCAACGTCAAGGGTCTGCTAGGCTTTCTGGTAGAGTTGGGTTGGCAAGAGTAGTACCATCAACCCGTCACGCAAAATAAGCGCATGTTTGTCGTCGAGTTGCGGAAAATAAGCTCGCGTTTAACCTACAACCCAGTTCTGTTGCGATGTTATTAGCAGAGCAGTACGTAACTTGTAAATTCAACACAAGATACCCAAACAAACTTGTGCGTACAATTAACTGCAACACAAAAATTTGCAATAGGAATTGTTATTTAATGGCAATAAAAATATTAATAAGATACCGATGAATATTCAAGAGTTACCCATTAAGTTATTCTCAAAAAAACTGCAAAACTGGCTAGTTGAATGTTGTTTTTTACTCTATGCAGGAATATTTTGAGAAATAGTAAATTGCCAATATTGTTTATTAATTATTTAACTACTAGAATAAATTGTATAACTCTTAATTAATACTAACTTAATAATAATCAGGGGTCGGACAAAAAGTGCGGATCACGTAAAAATGACGTACCTAATCTTGCACACAGGATGATGTTTGTGTTTAAACTTCCGTGTGACATGTAGTAACGAAATTTCAGTCATGTTTGGTTGTCTCCAAATGTTTTTAATATTGCTTACTACGTTGGTATATCTTGATTACAGCAAGAGCAGTATACGTGTTTGTCGCGTACCTCCAGAAACGGAAAATTGCCACAATATTCGAGTAAAGATGATATTTTACAGCGTTTTTTTATACATTAGTAAATATACATTTTAGCTAAATATAAACGTGGAGATACAATAGTAAACAATAACGAAGTCAATTTATTGTTCATCTGATTGACAATTTATCAGTCAAAAACTTACTTACTCATTTCAAGTGGCGATATCGTTTAATAAAGAGGTTGATAAATGATATGTGATAATTGTGTATGAAAATCAAAATTATTATTTGAAATCATCCTATAAGTGGTTTGACGTCATCCGCACTTTTTGTCCGACCCCTGATAATAATTAATCCTATTGACAATTCCTATTTTTATTATTGTTATAATTTTATATAATGTGATTGCTATGATATACGAGTTTTATGAAATTTATGAATAATTTAATGTGATTAGATTATAAGAAATTAACATTTGCATGCCGAATTGTTTGGCGAGATATGCGTGCCTTTATTGTTAAAATACCATCTAACTACTGTCATGTCTCAAGCAAATAAATTTTCATTTAATTTCATTTCATATGTGTTAAATGATAGAAAATTAGCAATACAACAATAGGCAATAATGTTCATTACGTCATCCTCGTAATCATATGATAGTTCACGAATTTTGCAAAGCGTAGTTACTAGGTATTTTCAACACCTGTGGGTTCAAAGTACGAACATTGATAAATATTCTGTTTTGTTTTTCGTTAATAAACAACTTTATGATTGGATTGATTAGGTGTATCTTTCTTTACCGCATATTTTGATAACTTATTATTATTGATGAACTAAAACAAAACATGAATCATTTTACTGTGATAATTCTTGTGTACAATCTAATCTATCCGTAAACACACCGATAACACAATCAAGTAGATTAAGAATTTATTTAAAAACTTGTACTTTAATAATCAAAATATAAAGTCAATTGCAATCATTAAACATACAATTCTATCGGGTATATATAGGTATATGATGAAAATCTACAATCCATAAGGAATGAATTCCAAAAATAGATTCCTGATCCTTGATTATTTTTTTTAAGCTTTTCCAGTAGCTTGGTCGGCTTCTGCGACCAATTGCTGCGCATAGAGCTGATCCTTGAGTTATCCGAAAATGATACCTATAGATATCACATGGCCTATGATGTGTGGTCTTGTAGAAATATGACTCCAAATGCAGCGCGGCGGCGTGGATTTAGGCCCTTACCGTAATTCAGCCTACGGTCGACGATATATTGATTTTTACACAAATCATAAACGTAAGAGTTTTTGAATGAACAGTATCATTAATGGGCCCGAGCAATTATTCGGTATAATAATTTTAAACTAGACGTAATTAATAATGCAAATACCAAAATACCCAGTACAGTTAGTTCTTAGAACAATGTTAGGAATTTACTCCCATTGTCTTATAATTCGGATTATAATGAAACCCGTCATATAAATCTACTTTGCGAATTACGAAAGAGCTGATAATCGGTTTAGCATAAACACAGCGATTAATTGTGGATTAGTAGATACTTGGTAAACCCTATTTTAAAGAGTGTGTGTATATAGTCAATCTGATTATCAGGAATATGTTAATAAATTAATAGGTAGGAAGTAGACCAAATTTGTTGGGATTATTTATTTTATTACTTGGGAGAACTGGGTGATACTTTAATACGCCTATGTTATATTAAAGTAGGTATCGTCCTTTCGTCAACAACATCTGATTTCAAAGAATCGTCGCGATTGAGGTATTCGAGACCTATTTGACAGAAAAATCGATTCAATAGCAGCGGTGAAGGAACATAATCACTATACAATTTAAACCTAGCCCTTATTTAAGTTTTTTGTTTTGTTTTTCTAACTTAGTACGTAATGACGATTAAACTATCTGCGGCCTGGCGTCAGTATCATCGCAAATGAAGAAGAATTGTAGTTTTTTCTAGTCTAAAACCACAAAATGTGTTCAAAATATTATGGTACATACACGGGATAAAATATGGTAGGTACTACGACGGGAGCGGCCATCGAAGGTTAGTGCCATAGTGTACGTGACATAGCTGGTATGTTCTAATGCCTACCTAAAAATACCTACTAAAAATTAAATATTTAATGGAATCTATCTTCTCTAATTGTTGCTCATTATTTGATACGACGGAACTGCACCTGAGTTTTGTAATGGTACCTAATTAGGGCGACATGCTACTGATTAAATATTGCAAATAATTATTATTATATTATCTATGCATAACGACTTTATTACTAAGGTATTTGTCGGAAACAGTATACATAATCCCTTTGTTAGTTTTATAGTGGTATTTAAACATTACGTAATTCTTAATGTTTTTGATAAGAGAAACTGGGGCGGAGCTCTTTGTTCCGGCCCTTCTTCTCACCAGAATGACATTTGCCCAAGCGCCAAAAGAATCAGACATGTGAAAGAGCCCTTGAGGCCTACTTGTAGAAATAAATTATTTCTGTAGAACACATTAGGTTAGGTTATAGGTATATCAATTTATTCCAAGAAAAAACGGTTTGAGAGAAAATTGCTTTTGATGAAATTAAACATTCTATGAGATGTTTGTCGGTTATTCAAGGGTAAATCCTACCTGCATATTCATATTTTCATGCAAAAGTTCGTAAAAAGATATGCCGATTAATTTGAAATCAGCAAAGTTTCATAGATCAACTTACGCTCTATACAAGCGCTCTATACAAACTTTATTTTATCAAGTGCATTACCTAATAGTATAATATTCGGTACATAAACAGCATATGTAAATATATATATATATATACTAGATATAGTAATAAATAACTCTAATGTATCTTAGAGTTTCAGGCAACAATCGAACTCCACTCAGACAGTCGCTATTCAAAAGTAATTGAATCACAAAACTTCAACTTGCTACGGACTGAAACAAAACATGAGAGACAGCGGTTTTAAAAATAATAGCGGGTACTCTTTTACATATTAGATGTGTGCCATAAACGATAAAATGTCATTTCGTACTAGAACTATCATAATTGGAAGAGTGCTGTCCTACTATCCTGTGTACTTGCTATACTACTGTCTTACTTCATTTCCTATACTATCCTCCTAGAAGTTAGTGAATATGTCTTGATGTTTGGATGTTTGTTACCAAATAACGCGGTAACAGATGAATCTTAAGACTTGTTAATTATACTCTTTGCCTAGTTGGCTGTCTTATTTAATAACTGATTGAAACGTCTGGCCAGTTTCAGCGATTGTTATTTCTAACCAAAAATACTGAACTGGATACCCAAATAATACAGTACATTAGTTTAGAGTTTATGTTTTAGGTTAATAATTTTATTTTAATTGTGTTCATTATGTACTAACATTAGCTATAAGTTTAAATGTAATCTAACACTAATGGATCTTTAGTTATCTGGAATAAATAATTTTGAATTTGAATTTGAATTAGTAATTGAACTACCTAGTTACAATTCACTTCGAGCTTATTATTAAAAAAAACTGGCCGAGAGCATGTCGGACCATGCTCAGTGCAGGGATCCATAGCCGTAACTATAAGGTAAATAAAAAATACAATGTAAAAAAAGTACAACAACTAAAGAGCGTATCTTCATAGCAATTACGTCCTTTTGTTGAGAAGCGCAGTTTATCAGCAATAAGTCAAAAACGGTTAATCCAGTCTTGTTGAAAATAATTTTCGTTGAAAGTATTAATTAAACGATATCTTTGTAATTTTTTTTATATTTTTCGGACACACGGTTTAGAAGATAGAGGGGGGGGGGGACACCATTTTCACAACTTTCGGAGCGATTATGTCCTAAGGTATTCATTTAATCAAAAACATTACTTAAGAACCTTAAAATGTTTTTGAAAGAGCTGTCGAACTATACCACACGTTGATATTTTCTGAAAAAAAAAAAAATTTTAGCTTCTGTAACATGTATGGAGTGCCCCCCCTAAAAATATTTATTTTAATTATTTAACTACCAAACTAAGTAGCGGCACATACAAGACACCTATATTCCAAATTTCATCAATATCCAATTTTAGACTAAAACGGTAGTTTAGTAGGTTTAAGTAAAACCTTGTCAATTATGGCTGCGATTACCTATCTCTTTTTACTCAATACAGTACGCATTAAAACGCTTCAGTTTCATCACTTGCATCGCCCCTTTATCGATCGCGACCTAATTGTGACCACCGTCCATACCTAATCGAATTAACGATACAATGTAACAACGATACGAATACGATACGAGCATCGTCCGGCTCGTATCAGGAGACAAAACATGGCATCTCGCGTCAGTCCGGCTGATGGTCAGCTTGATGCTATCTGATCAGATTCTAAGCGTGTGGTGAGGAATGCTGCTTAGTCATAGGGGTTTCTAGCGGATGTTATATGGGCATTTACCACTATCCCCATATTGTGATCGCGGCATCGATGGGATAAATCATGCCAACAATTGCTTTTGCTGACAATAACAGAGATGGATTGAAAAAAAATGAGGTTTAGGTTTAAGAAACAGCGTTCCTTAAAATGAATTAAAAACTGTTGCGATATCAAGTCCCCGCACTGTGCCAGCATGGGGACCACAGGCCATTCACTTTCGTGTATAACGTATTTATTTATACTCGTTACTACACTACAGCTCATTCACTCATATCCCATATTGAAGTTGATGATGGAGACCTTTTACGTAAAAAGTTGTAACACGTGCTGATAGAATGTGTCCGGGGCGCGGCGAAGCGTCGCCATCTTAATTTGAATAATGTAGGTATATGTAACAGTATCTTGTCATCCCCAGTGTCGGCGGACGCCAAGATGCTGCTTAAAATTTATTTATCGTGTATAGGAGTTAATAATTAAATTAGCATGTAATATGATAATTTGTGTTACGGGGGTGGCATAGCATAATGGCTAAAACCCCCAGGTAAAATAAATGAAAAAAAAAAAAAAAAAAAAAATAAAAAGTTGTCCCAACTTTTCCGTAAGTACAAATTTTGAATCTCAGTTTCATTACGCCCAAACTAAATATAGGGGAAAATCGTAACGAAACTGAGATTTTTTTATCAGTTTCGCTACGTTTTTCATTTATATTTAGTTCGGGCATAAGGAAACTGAGATTCAAAATTTGTATGGAAAAGTTTATTTAGGACAATTTTTTTTATTTTATAAATTACACACCATGATCTGACAAAAAAGTAAAAGGTATTTTTTTCTGCAATTGACCCAAATATGTATGTAATTTCTCTCTTTCATATCAAGAACTGGAAAGTTTATAAGAGTACTTTATTGTTTTGGAGTTTTTGGATACTGTTCAATATATTTTTCTCAATACACGTCATAGTATTTGAACAACTGAACAAAAATAAGCAAAATATTATTGTAAATTACAATGCAATTCGATAAGCTTGTTTAATTTATTTTCAACGACGTAATAAATGTTTTATATATTTTTTCAGCTGTACCAATTTTAGTGTATAAATTATATGTAATGAATTTCATTTAAAAGAATGCATATCGCCATGTCGCTGTCATCGAATATACAGTGTGTAAGTCTAATACGGGCGAATCTGTTAACGGTGGTTAGTATAGGACAACGTGAAGGTAATTTAGATAACATTTACTTAAACTTGCAACAATAATTTTGTCCATACAAAATAATTCAGCCCGCAATGTAATGCAAACACACTCACGTTAAACGCTCGTTGACAGTTACGTTGACATATCGGTACCGCCGTACCGCAACCATGTTTACAGTACATTGCTGCTGAGAAATTTAAAAAAAAATAATTATGGGGTCGTAATGAACTGCAACTTAAAAAAAACCTTTTACTTCATGATTACACTAATGAATACTATGTCCGATTTAATTTATCGCCCGTATCAGACTTACACGCTGTATTCTAAATGCTGAGCTTAGGGTTGCTAGAATTAATTTGGCTGAACATTGCTCGGTACTGCCAAATGCGGCTGGCCAGATTTAACTAAAAAAAAATTATGGCCTAACCTACCTATTCGAGATCTGTTTAATAACCGGTGTGCACGGTATTTAATCCGCGCCAACTTACAATATTCGCTTTCAAATAAACGACACCTTACACAAGTGTTTTAAGTGGAATACGCTACACGGGAGTACACTTATCTTATATGCAAGATGACACGAATATGCTTGACTCTTGGCTGCTCTAATTGCGGCGGTCAGGCGTAATGTTTGTGACCCGCACCTTAACTAAGGTTAAATAATTGATGGCCACTCTCGCCCCGGCCTCGTAGTGCTGGGATCTCGATGAACTATTAGTAACGATGCTTTTCTTTGGGATTTGCATCCGTTACATTTATTAGTTCTAGTAACGCAATTATTGTAACAGTCTTGAAAAAATGGTATGTACTTTCGAAGATTCTCATATCATGGCAATTCACCAAACATTGTACCTACTTGAAATAGATAACTGCAGATATCGTTGATTAGATAGATTTAAATTTATTTATTTCATAATATAAAAATAGAGTATAAATTACACAATGTCAATTTATATGAATTTTATACTATAATCTTCAAAATAAAAAAATAAAATATACTATACCTGATCACAGCAAAATATACCATGTCAGTAATATAATGGCAAAAAATAAAAATAAAAAATCATAAAATCTAATTGTATCTCGCAATAAGTATCGTCGTTTTGTTTTTAAAAGGAAAAAGCAAACAATACGAGAAAAATACAAAAAAGCGATTTCATAACATCACTACACTACCTACTGATAAAATAAAAATGGGAAATATTTAATTCAGCGTCTAAAATTCTAAATGAGCATTTCATAGTATTTTTTCTACTCCTGTACTGTTATCTGTCTTTTACTTGGTCACGAACACTAATATAAAAAAAACCGGCCAAGTGCGAGTCGGACTCGCACACCGAGGGTTCCGTACAAACTCATAAGTAGATACATGAATAATTCAAGACAAACTATATGGCGATTAGTTTAGTAAGAGCAAATAAGTATGTGATAAGATTTTTGCAAATTTCTCAAAAACGGTGCAAGTTAGGAAAACCGTTATATTTTTCCTGTAATATATAGGACGACATTCATAATTGGTAATTATTACAGATTTTTCTGTTCAGTAACTTCGAAGATAATAGGGGGGGAATGGTAATTTTTTTAACGTTTTTCGCCATAAATCAAAAACTACTTATTTAAAAAAAATACAAAAATAGTGTTTTAATCAATAAATCAAGCCCTTTCATTTGATACCCCACTCGATATAATAGCCTTAAGATCAATTTTCAAAGTCTCATTACGGACCTCTTTAAAAAAAAAGTAAAAAAGTTACAAGCTTTTTTTTACATCCCATAAGCTCGGGTTAGCGGTTCTTAACACTATTCCAAATTTGAAGTCGATAACATCAGTAGATCCTGAGATATCTTGCTGTGACAGACGGACAGACAGACAGACAGACAGACAGACAGAGTCGCACCATAAGGGTTCCTTTTTTACCATTTTGGTACGGAACCCTAAAACATACATAATATGAGTTCAGAGAAGTCTATACTCTATTCCCCATAACAGCACTAGTGTCGTTATAGCCACTTTACGTTATTGCTAGCAACCACAGACTTCTAAATCTAGGTTAAACTTAGGTCAAGGATTAAGCGCTCAATTTTAACTTTACGGTAAAAATGCACAACTACCAACTTAACAAACAATTAAAATCCTACGGCTTTTAAGAAAAACGAAACTTTCTGAACTAAATTCATTGATGCCAACATAAAAACAAAAGTATTTTTAATATATTCACTGCGTGTCAACTTCATTTAAAAAATAAAAAGTTTACTATAGACACATACTGACAGTCATACGTCATATTTGCCTTCTTTGCAGGTTATGCCTTGTTTGTATTTTATATTTTAAAACCTGTCGTAGAAAAACTATTGTATGCAACGTTGTATAATTAAGTCAAAAAACGCTCATTGCGTCTCTATTTGCGATACTCGCCGCATTCGCGGCTCGTATCGCAACTCACGCAATTCGCATTTTTTGAACCTTCTTATACAACTGTTGCATAAAATACTATTATGCAACCGTTGTATAAGTAGAATCAAAAATGCGAATGGCGTGGGTTACGATACTCGCCACCGCGGCGGCGAGTATCGCAAATAGAGACGCCATGAGCGTTTTTTGACTTAATTATACAACGTTACATACAATACTTTTTCTACGACTAGGTTTTAAAATATAAAATACAAAATTAAACATAGCGCGCAAACAAGGCAAATATGACATATGACTATAATAAGCATGTGTCTATGGTAAACTTTGTTTTTAATTTGACGTATACTCGCTAGTGACACGCAGTGACGATATTAATAATATTTTTTTTTATGTTGGCAACAAAGAATTTAGTTCGGAAAGTCTTGTTTTTCTTAAAAACCGCAGGAATTTATTTGTCTGTTAAGTTGGTAGTGCATTTTTATCGTAAAGTTAGAATTGAGCGCTTAATCCTTGACCTAAGTTTAACCTAGATTTAGAAGTCTGTTGCTGCTAGCAGTATCGTTTTGTGACTATAACGACACTAGTGCTGTTATGGGGAATAGAGTATAGATTTCTCTGAACTCATATTATGTATGTTCTTATATTAGTGTTCGTGACCAAGTAAAAGACAGATAAAAGTACAGGAGTAGAAAAACATACTTACATAAAGCAAACCAGTGACATAATTGAAGTTTGAAATATAAAGTGACATAAGTATTAGACATTTTCTGGAGTTGTTATAGTACATTACATAACTAGGGTGGTAATACAAAGAAAGGTCAAGTTCGCAGAAGTTTGCGGCCAGAGCTGCAAGCGAGGGACGTAAATATGCGATCGAAGGCTTTCTTTATTACCTCCCGTGTTGTGTACATCATTTTATGTCTACACTGGGCCAGAAAGCGACTTTTTCCGTACGCGCAGCGTGCGGAAATAGTCACTTTATGGCCAGGTGTGGCATAAAAACATGAACATAATATTAATACGTTACTGCTCTATTGCTTTAAGAGATGCGTAAAATGATTGCATCTGGTAACATAACATTTTAAATCCGATCTAAGCATCTTGTGAGCCCATCACTAGAGAACGTGAGTGTGTATGAAAATTGAATTATCGCAAGTGGGGTCGCGCGTGGGCGCGAGCGCTGGTCACGTCAGGATCTCACTACTTAGTGCACTTACGCGCATCTCCAAATGCGAGAAAATAAAGATCTAGAAATCTCTAAATTCTGAATAATGGTCCTAAATTTCAGTAAAACACTTTTACGAACGAATAGTACACATAAATATTTCGTGACTGATCACCATCATCTGTTCTATGTCACCTGCATCCAGCGTTATCTAGTAACATTCACCAGGTCATCAGTCTACCCCAATCCACCTTGTCTTACCCACGCTGCGTCCTCCGGGGCCCCAGCGGCTTTGCTGTACTCTGCCCATTGCTACTTAAATTATGCAATTCTTCGAGCTATGTTAGGTTACTCTGGTTCTCCTTTCAGTGCTCCTTGAGAGACTTGAGAGCTTTCTTATCGGCCTATCGTGAAAACATAGGGGCAAATTAATCAATAAATTATTCAATAGCATTTCAACATTTTGCAAAAGATTGCATTATGAATAAACCTAGTCTAAGGCACTTGTCTCACTGCCGGCGACTAAGCGAGTAAAATTGGGCGATTAACATTACATTGCGGATCTGGAAAAGTCGATGGATCACATCACATAGTACCTCGCGTTAGCCCTCAATGAACTGTTACCCGCCGGCGGGACAAGTGCCTTAATCTAACCTTTTTACCATCCTCCTATGATCTATGGGGTATAGATAAAAAATAGAGTCCCTACGGGAATGATAGTAATACCTACCTCTTAGAAATCTATGATTCCTGTACTAGCGCACGCGCATCGTCCCACTCACTGTAGATCATCATGACGCGTGTAGAGTAGGGACATTACTAATTTCCTCTCCTTTGTGTTTGGAAACAGAGGAAGACGTACTTACGGCTAAATTGGTATTGTGGCAATGTTTAAGACATGTAGTTGACGTGTCATTTTGTCAGGAGTTTATATGTTACGTCCTTTTTATATAAGTTCACTTTACATTTCATCTTCATTTCGGGGCGATCCTTTTTAACGTAAGCTAAAGTGACGAAGCCTGTTGCGGATTACTTTTGTTGGTGGTAAGAGTGACGAAGCCTGTTGCCGATTTGAATTTGTACCCACCTGACGAAGCCTGCGTTGCGGATTTAATCTTGTGTGGTGATCTTTTATTTTTTCAATTTATTATGTGTTGATTAAATGATATTAATTTCATTTCATCTTACTTTTCCAATGTTATGTTATAGGCATACCTATAGCGATTTGGATATCCAAATCGCTATAGGTATGCCGATTTCATAGTAACTCTTACATTTTCTAACTGAATAAATTAGTTCGAAGTCGGTTATTTAAAACTTTCGTATTAGTTATTTGAAATTCTCTCTACAACTGCACTTCACTACTACTACCTACTACTACAACTATACTCCACTTTAAAGCTGAGTCGCCACCATACAAATCATTATAGAAGTCAAATTGATAAACTCCACTCAGCAATAACCTTACGTTTTCTTTTATCCTTGCCACCGAGATGCTAGACTATAATTTCTTGTCGAAAATTCCGATCCTGATAACCGTTACATGCTGGCTGTTTTTTTTTAAGTATGTATCTACTTATTTATATATATATATTAGGTAAGTATGATCAAGTCTAAAAAATATATGTATGGCATTTTGGACCTTATTTCACAGACATTAGGAAAATATAAATAAGTGAATAAAATGTTGCTAATATGTATATCAGAATATCACCACCAACATTTATCGGTAACTAAAAGAAACACACATTATTGCTTTCGTTTTGTTTTGTGAATTGCTTGATTCTTGCTTATACGTAAGTATCGTATAATTTCCTGACACTGTAAGTACAAAAGTGTACCGATCAATTAGCATACCCTCTCCGAACAAGTCGCAACGATATTCAGTACCCGTCAGCCCCCTAAGGCATTGCTTATTGATCTTGCTTCACCTATCGACTATACAACTAAATCATTCTGCACCTTGTATCCTTACGTTAAAGCTTATTTTCGTATACTGGTTCAGTCTGGATTGAGATTTCGATTCTTCGATTAAGTTCACCAGACTCTGGCAACACAAGTGGGAAGACACTTTAAAGCTTTGTGATAGAATTGAATTTCAATTGTGTGGTATAATTGGCTTGTGTGAATGGATGGAAATATAAAGTAGCACTGTTTAATGAACGTTGCATACATCGCAGTTAATTTGAAATATATTTTGTACGTAACAACGTAATAGGGAATGGATTGGATTTATAGTAATTGTTTTATTCGTATTTTCCGTAGCAATCCTGCCTATATTATACTCTACGTAGTTATCTTTGCAATTGCAATATTTACTACGGTTACACGCAGCGCAGTTAGTTCACGAAGCTGTATTCCGCCGAATTAAATGGTAATAGAATTCACATTAGGTCGGTGACAGACACTTCAGCTCAGCACTTAGTCAATGTCACTTGGCCTCTTCTTATCAAACCTCATCCCAATTAGCCACGTGGTAACCATGACTGGGGTCGAATAAACGTCATGTAGGTACGTAAGCGTAGGTAAAACTATTTTAATACGCTTCATCAATGCTTCCAAAGTCATCTTCATATTAGAGTAAGGTCCCAAAAGTCGACTCTAATAAATTTCCCGACAGTTTAGGATAAACAGATATCTTGGTGCTTCACAATTCCATTATGCCAAGTCGACCTTAAGTGGGGATGTGCAAAAACAACAAGTTGGTGTGATTTTCATTAACACGTTATATGAAACTACTGTTACTTATTTTGGAGTTTGAATATCGTAACTCAAAAATCCTCTTCCATAATTAACGTACCGACCTTAAGTGGGGATGTGCAAAAACAACAAGTTGGGGTGATTTTCATTTACACGTTATATGAAACTACTGTTACTTATTTTGGAGTTTGAATATCGTAACTCAAACATCCTCTTCCAAATAAAACAAGATATCTAGTACAAACATCTATGCTTATACTCAACTGACTGGGAGTAGAGATGACCCGTTTCAGAGTATATTCCTCGACATAGATTATACAATTTTATTTGATACTATTACCGAACGTTAGATCACTAGCTGGGATATCATGAACTACGAATACAGTTAGTACCCCAAGTATTAATAAAGTTGTGCCTACTGTGTCGACGATCACGAGATTAAGAGGTAAGGTTTTTGCGCCACTGAGTGCCATTTTGCACCGCTGCTGTCCCCTGCACTGATGATTTCTGGCCGGAGTAATTTTATGCATGGATGTGTCGACGGCGTGGCGTGTGGTGGCGAATATATCGTCGTGCTTATTAACTTTTTATAGTAAAAAGGTGTGAAATCCAGTTTGATATCAGGAAACTTATAGGTAGCGCATGAGTTTGTGGGTACTTTATAGAGGTATTTTTATACGTAATCCTACCCTTTGCACTTCAATAAGTTGTTCAAAGTTATATTCCGGTAGATGGTATTCGTTAGTGTCAGACTAAATTATATTATAGCTGGAAAGTAGAGCGGAAATAATAGTGTTCTTTCTATTTAAAAAACTGGCTATCGGAGAATTATGATTTTTCTAGTTAAGAGTGTTGTTAACACAGCAAGGAATCGTAACCTTGTCCGTATTTTTCGTGCCTCATGCACTTTACGCATATTCTCTCTTAAATATGTCGTACTCCTAAAGTTAGGTCAAATTATTTCCCAAGCAAAGACGAAGTTGCCGCTACTCACTGCTAAAATACATAACGGCCCGATACTCTTGTGCATTATCACTACCACGGAAGGTATATTTATAACAGAAATTCACTCCGACCTTGCTCGGGCTCAGCTAAGTTTCTTGCCGGAGTTTTCTTAGGGCTAGGTTTAGCGAACCGGCAACTAAAACTCCCATTAGATCGATACACACGTTCACATAAGGACAGCTTGATCCGCTTGATCCTTCCCGCTGCACGCTGGTCCGCTGATTACTTTGAGCAATCAGCATAACTTCAAAGTGGCTCTGGCCTAGCGTCCTGGTTCGATCTAAGGCGCTTTGGCCGCCACCTAGTCCATCCCTTTCAAGGTGAACCGGGGTTAGCGACCTGGTTCGATCCCAGGCGCCCCCGGCCCCCCGACCTAGTCCGATCCACTCAAGGTGTTCCGGCTAGCGACCTGGTTCAACTCCAGGGAACGCCACGGCCCCCACCTGGTCCAATTTTTACTACACCCAGTAAGGATTGCAAGTTAGTCCGGCTTCAAAAAAAAAATATATATATGTCACGTCAAAAAAAAAAATGTGTCACAAGTGTCACGAGGGAACAAAAAGGGGTATTTACGGCAAAAGCGTTCATTGCATCCAGAGCGAAGCAAAGGATTTTACAATAGAATTCTAACCTAACCTAACCTAACCAAACCTAGGATTTGACACATACAGCTTTTCCCGCCAACTATGATGAAAGTATTTATTGAGCAAATAGATTATATACCTTACAAGGTAATAATTATTTAAACATTGCACCCTACTACGTGGGAGGAAAAGGCTTTTAACCGGCTTTCAAAAGAAGAACGATTCCCTATTCGTCTGAATGTTTTTTTTTGTGTGTTTGTTCACCGATTCTTCGAAGACGGCTGAACCGATTTTGAAAATTGTTCTTTTAGTAATAAAACAACTTAAACGGATTAAATCGCGTATATTACTACATTTTAAGTCCCGACGTTTCATAACCCTTTTCAGCGTTCGTGGTCGCGGGTAGACCCGCGAATATACGCGATTTAATCCGTTTAAGTTGTTTTATTACTATGAGTGATAATCGCGGAAACCGAAGACAATATTAATTCTTCTTTTGTTTGAAAGAATATATTTCAGAGGAAATAAATCCCTTTGCAATCAAATCAGGATCTACTTATGGGATCTTTGAGAAATCGAGGGAACTCTTAAAGTATTATAGGCATACCTAAATAAGGCGATTTGGGTATTTTTTCATAGGGTCTCATGCATTACTCATCGAATAGCTTTATTTGACGTGACGTCCAGTGTTAACCGACTTCCGCAACGGAAAAACGGTAAGTATTCAATTTATACGTTTGTTACGCGATTACTATGGCTGAAAATTCTTTTGTGTTTGGAAAGGTACACCTCTGAGGTTGTCCCATTGCAACCAAATCACGATCTGATGATAGGATCTTAGTTATTGAGGGAACTTTTCAAATATTATAGGCACACATACGGCGATTTGGTTATTTTTCATAGTCTCGGCATTTCTTATCGAAATTCGTTTATTAAAAGCCGGTTGTTTTAAATTTTTTAATTTTGTGGTTATTTCAAAAGAGCACGGGAAAGACATACATAAATAATAATAATTTATTAATTATTATTTATTTATTTCAGGCATCAAATAGATAAATACCTTACAATCTAACATATCAAATATTACAAAATAAACTTAACAATTAGGTCACATTTTACTGCGATATGATAACGCTGGTTCGTGGTATCAGGTAGCCGCCCGCGGAAGCGCCGGAACACCCACCTGCCTGGTACCTTTCGGCCAAAACTATTCTTTGGTGAACGTCGCTATCTTCTCAGTTGGAAAACTCACCATATAAGAATTCAAATTCAAGTTGTGGCGAGACTCCAACTTAACAACCCTCAGGATGAGCCCTGTCTTTACGCCTACATATTTTACGATCGCCTCAGCCTTCGTAGAATAATGTAAACGGGACGCATACAAGGGCGTCGTCGGCACAGCGGGACGCAGCAGATGTGGTCCAGTCGGTGCGGTACCGCACTGATTACGGGATTTCAATGTCCGATTAACTATACTAGATATACAGAAACATTGGTGCTCTTTGATCTTAGGACACGTTAATAATGTTTTGCGATTACCGTAAATATGAAGTATAATCTATTTAGCAATATCTGCATTACGATAAAAATAATTCATCGATAGTGTGATCGATTGGCTCAGGCCACAGTACATGGCCGAAAATACGCATAAGTTAACACCCCGCTTGGTGCTGATCGTCTAAACATAGTAATAAAATCGTAGAAGGTTTGTCTGTTTGATTGTGCGCATCACGCAAAAACTTCACGTTATCGGAATTAGGGGCAGGCTCTCGATTCCTAGTTGATTTAGGAAATATTGGGTAGTACCTACTTGTTACAATCCTGATATTATTATTTACTGACCTGAGCCTATGATTCACATATCATCTGTGTGTTTTAACTTTGATTTGATCGAGTTAAGACAGACTAAGGATGAAAATACAAAGGATATTATACATAAGTAAAGGTACTTTTTCTGAGTATTTCGTTCAAAACAGACAGCCTGAAATGCAACTATTATTATTCTTCAAACGCATTTGATGTTGATAATCTGGTTGCTTATACACTTCTTGTCCCTAAAATCGATGACACGGTTCCTAAGAACAGATCTTCGTATGTTTTATAGTTTCAGAATTTCCCATACTGACCGATCGAAATGGGCCACCCTGTATACACCCTCAATTTCAGTAGGTATGCTTGGTTGCCGTTAGTGACATTTTTTAGTTGTATTATTTTCCGCTAACTGAATACAATTTAAATACCATGGGAAGCTTCTTCTGGCGGTAAATTATTGATTGCTGATCGCCGAGCGTGGGAGTCGGCAGTCGGCGAAGCGATTATGACAAAAGCGCGCCTCAACTGAATATCGAGCACGAAATAGAAAGAAAGGTTTTCCCGAAATGAAAGAAATAAGGACTGATACGAGTGTAGCGAACACCTTCTTTCTGTCAAGTTCGTAAGTATGTAAGAACTTAATTACAAGTAGGTATAGAGGAAAGCGGTTCAGCCTCGTTTCCATAATTGTACCGTTCGACACAATGCAAAACAAACCTAACCTAGTAAGCTTATACCTGCGATAGCACTTTGAATAATCCTAAAATAGAATACTTACCTAGCTTATGGGCAGATACAATTAGGGCAAATTAAATAATCACGAGGAAAGTGTTATCGTTAGAAATCGACTTGCGTCAGCGTGAATGTTAAACCGATGTAACTAATCAGTTATAGCTGCTTAGACTCTCTATAGTCAGATAATGCGTTTATTTTCATACTCAGCAGGACTCCTTAGCTTGTAAGAGTAAAAACTATTGTTAATTCTAAAATGCTCCTAGTAATGGATTGATTCTACCCCCCGCAGTCTGCCAGATTCCTATATTACTTCGTAAAGACACTTGAATAAAAATACAAAAGTAATTTTGAGTTGCATCTCAAAGATTGGCAAATCAATTCCCAGAGCCACTCATCTGCTCAACAGGTCGACGAGGCCCGGCAGGGGATCGGGGACAAATCTCCCGCGAACTCTTGACACCGCATGGATACTCTTGCAAGCGGTTCTCATAGTGAAATCGCCACATGATTCCTCAAGAATATTAGAAATAAAGTCGTTGCAAATATTTTAATTTGATGAGGTATTGTTATTTTGAATTGGTTTCTAGTGTGTTTCTGGTTGTTGGTAGCTATGCTGTTTTTCCCGTGAGAAAGTGAGGAAAAATATCAAAAAATGATGATTCACATCTGCTACGTACTTGTTGGAATATGATTTCTAGCATCTGCTCACCTGTGTGAAATCATTATAATAGTTACCGCACAAAATCACACCCACGATCAACTAAGTATAAACTCCACTAACATAGAAAAAAACTGTAAAATTAACTGTAACAGAAGTTGTAATTATGGTTAATTAGGGCCTTGCATAGTTGAGTAGCTAATGAAGTAAACTGTGACCACAACATTTCAATAGGTTTTTTTCCTCCGATCGCTGTCAGCTGGCCATTTTCTCAAGCCTCGGCCATTATCGGGCTGTGCGTGTAACATTGCGTTGTACGTAACACATTGACTTCTTTGTGTATTTTTCAATGCTCTCAACCGAATTAATGGAATGAGACGTTTAAGTTTGCCGTTAAAGAGCATTAAAAGGTATTATACCTTGAAAAGTTTTCATAAATTTAACGAAAAAGCCACCGGATCTTACTTCACTTTTTTAACATATCTAATCCGCTCTCTGTAAAAACAGATACCAAACACCAAAAGAAAATTAAAATTACTACATTTAAATTGGGCCTCGCATTTGAGAATTACGATGTCACAGACAGGTCATTGACCCTATTGCCATAGAAGTCGAACGAAAGGATAAGAGGAAAGGTCAGGAGGAGGGTTACGGGGGTCTATAAAGGCCGAGAATAATATCTATAAGCTAGTTGAAATTTAACTCCGAAATCTGAGGCAGCATTGTATTACGTACATCAGTAAACTTACTTACATTATACCAGGCTCATTCCCCTTGTTTCCATAATATAATAATCCACTAGAATATGCAGGCGATTAAACGGAGCCAACCGCTTATTACCACCGCGGTATCGGCCAATGCTTCCGTAATTTGACGGGGACACAAAACTGTTATTTAGACTTGTGGGGACTCTTCGTACATTAATAACTTATTGGCTGTTCAGGTTTTTTTATGGGTTTGGGTAAATATAATTTAGTTCTCCGTAGTTATTACACATTACAGTCCTATGTCTATTCTGCTGTCCTAGTCTAAAAGGCGACTTTTTGCTATGGAAGTTCATAGTAAAAAGTCGCCTTTTAGACTAGGACGGCAGTATTGTACATTCTAAACATACTGATTTGAAGTAATAAAACAACTTGAACGGATTAAATCGCGTATATTACTACATTTTAAGTCCCGACGTTTCGTAACCCTTTTCAGCGTTCGTGGTCGCGGGTAGACAAACGCTGAAAAGGGTTACGAAACGTCGGGACTTAAAATGTAGTAATATACGCGATTTAATCCGTTTATGTTGTTTTATTACTATGAGTGATAATCGCGGACACCGAAGACAATATTATATACTGATTTGAAGTTAACGTCTAATCTAAAGACAGGGAGTCATGTAATTACTTAAATATCGATAGATGTTGGAACATCAGGATTCCAACATCAGGGTTCGGTGTAGTCGTGATTCATTTCTATTGGGGCCGATTCTGCAAACTAAAATTCAAGACTTCTTAAGTACAATCTTTAAGAGACACATCTAAGTTCAAAAGGGTAAGGTTGCGCAAACCATTAACTTGACAAAAAAATATATATATGTCGGATTCGCGGGTGACTGACTGTCAGGTAAGGATGGGTTAGCTGCAGAATCCTGGCCGTTGAGGTATGTTGGTTAAAGAAGTGGATTCATGTCAGATCAAATCATTTATTCGTCTGATTCTTTTGGCGACTTCGGTAATGACATTCTGGTGAGAAGAAGCGCCGAAGAAACTCACCAGTTTCTCTTTTAAATCATCAGGCATTACAATAGTTGTTACAATATTATGGCGTAGGTACTTGAGTGAGCAAATCTAGACAATTACGTTACACAGTATGATTCATTTCACTATTATACGACAGAATTACAATTATCAAGTATTAGCAACTTTAACTACTGGCAGACGAACCGACAGAATCGTAAGACAAGTGTTGTCGCTACGACAGTCAGAAAGAGAATCGACACTCTTGCCCAACGAGCCCGTCTACGTGTAGCGCAACCGGTCGTTACGTCACACGGCGTTCGCCGCCATTTTAAATCTACTTAGTACTACAGTAGTCAATTGACGATCTTGGATTTCTTGAATTATCGCTACTGTCTCCGACATATAATTATTATGGTGCATTTACACTGGATCAACATTCAAATTCGATGCACGATTTCCTTTAATTTTTATATTCTGAACGTGTTTATACTTCATATTACTACTTAGGTACTGCTCTGAAAATCTCAACTAGCCTAATTTCGCCTGTTGACTCGATTTTTTTTCTGCCGTAAATCGATTCTACTATTTGTGAGGAACAAATATCTATGTATATGACACCTAATACATTTGTATAAGTATAACAGCCACAAATTGTAATCAAAAGTAGCAGATCGCACTGAGCATTGAAAACGCTCTATACAAAACGGTAGGAACTCATGACGTCATCTGTTCCATCGCTGTACTAAGTATGTATGAAAAAAATAGCATTTTGCCATTTTGAGCACGAAGAAGTGCGTTTAAGCACATAGTTGTCGTACATTTATTTTTTCAGTGTTATTTAAGCATTCCGAAATTAACTTTTCTTTAAGTGGATAAAAAAAATATCATTTTTTTTAAATTTTGTGGTCTCATAACTTTATATTTTTTACACATTTTTTGTTTATTTCTTTTGTGCTATGATAATTTAGTATTTTCCAATCCATGTGACTATATTATGTTGTAAAATTCAACAT
Organism: Eudemis profundana; assembly: GCA_947034925.1. Classification (NCBI taxonomy): domain Eukaryota; kingdom Metazoa; phylum Arthropoda; class Insecta; order Lepidoptera; family Tortricidae; genus Eudemis; species Eudemis profundana. The sequence continues at coordinate 18,412,967 of OX344796.1, read as the reverse complement.
TAGTCAACATCTGAATTCAATAAAGTAATTGAAAGCACCTATTTATGCAAAACATACTTTAGCTAAATTTCTTCGGGAGCCTTGTTTACTCTTTTCAGAGTAACATAACTTATTGGTATTAGGTATTTGAACATTGAACAGTCAGTAACAATTATAAGCCAGTCATATAAGTGGTGCGAGTGGTCAGCGCGAGGTGAAGGAACCGTTACAGCTAAGGGCGGTGAAATATGCAGCAGCGCGGGAAACCGCAGCTGGCTGGCCGCGACCTGTCGAACAGAGACACTGTTAAACATAATAAAAAAAACTGAAGTGAATTTCCTACAATGTAATAGAGGGTTCGAGACTCGTATAGGTCGTCAGCTCATGTGCACTCGACAAGTTGTTTTTGGAGTAAAACTGCATATCCACAAGAAATCGATTAAAATCCCCGTGAAATTAAGTTCAAGTACAAAATCTCAGTATGCCTGAAATAATAGCTTGAAAAAAAGATATAAAATCATTCTGTCAAGAAAGAACTAGGACAAATGATAGATAAAGAGAACACGTCGAAAGTATCTAGGGAGAAAAAGATAAGTTTCCATAAGTTACATACTCTCTTTACTTTTAACGACAAAGCATTTGTACTGCTCATATTGGGTTAAAAAGGTATACAACAAATTAAATATTATGTTTTACGTGTTACTAATTACTCGTAACACAAACTAACACTGTACAACAATAATATACGATCCTATAATTATTATTTACACCTACTTAATTTAATTTAATTTAATTTAATTTAAGGCATATCCCAAGCTTTCCTGTTCTGTTGAAAAATATTGTGGTGTTGGTATGTTGTAATGTAGATATTTATTACGAAACGACGACGGCCATCTCATGCAGTATTCAGGATATAATGACCGCGCGCGTCGTTGCCCGCGTCCCCGATCAGACGTTACACCCTCCGTAGGTATTCGAGTCGATTCCGTAGGCAATTCCACCCCGTAGAATGATCGGAATACAGGACGCTAGGTTTACAATAGCTTAAACAACAAGATAGGTAGCGTCAGTAAGCTTGCTAAGTAACTACTTCATTTACTAGCAGCAAAATATTAAACTAGTTCTGATTACAAAAAGCCAGTACCTTTTTGCGTTAATTGCGTCTTTTTTGAGTCAGCAGTTTGCAACTGACGTATGACTACGTATGACGATGGTGTTAACCGATCTGCTATAAAAGTTCCTTGCGTTCGTTGCCTGACAAGGCAACCTAGTATTTTAGACACTTATTTCGGTGTCTACGCTGCCGGTGGGTACACTTCTCTACCTATCTTTTTGTTGTCTTGTGCGTGGTGTCACGTCTTATGTTCGTACTAGATTTGGTACAGCCTGATTTTCCAGAGCTACTACTACTGATAGTAAGGTGCATATTGCTATCTCGCCAGACAAAGAATGAAGGAATTTGGCACGGCCTATACAAAGCCAAATGAAATTGGGTCGAAGTATATCCGAAAGGACCCTTTATACCAATATAACATAAAATTAATAAAATAAAATAAAATAATTTATTTCTGTAAGTAGGCCCTCAAGGGCTCTTTTACATGTCTTTCTTACATTCTTTTATCTTCTTTTTTCCTTTTCTTTTGGCGCTTCGGGTAATGACCTTCTGGCGAGAAGAAGCGCCGGAAAAAACTCACCAGTTTCTCTTTTCATACATGAGATTTCATTAATACATTACATTAACTTAAAAACTACATTTATAGAGATGTAAAGGGTCTGTCTATGCGTCCAAACAAGACAAATAAAAAAATAATAGTCTCCGTTGTCAAAATATTATGTTTTGGAGGTGTAAAGGATCTCCAAACATAAAATAAGACAAGACGATGCATATTGAGTGTAGACATTTTTTACTCAAATAGGATCTGGATAATCAGACTGTCCGGTGCAGGGTTACCGGCGGTCGCATTAGTCTATCATGTCGGAGGATTGTCTTTCTTCCAACTTGCTTCTTGTTCTTGCACTTAGGATAGGCGTTATACTCTGAAATCAAGAGTCTAGAAGTAGAGTTACTTAACATCCTCAGCATTAAGAATGTATTAGCATAATAAACGTCATATAGAATAGAATAGGTATTCACTTATTTCTATAATTTGTTGTAAGTAACAAATTTGCAACCAACAAATTTGTTACCTAGATTAAATATATAGTTGTGAACAGTTTAGATAGTGTCATGTCGTTATCCGATAATCTTTATCCAATAGATATAGTTAGGATACGAAGCCTATTTATCAATCACAATCCAGAAAACATTATAACAAATATGCACTGTCACCCACGTTAAGTAACCTAAGATATAAACACTTTAGATAGTGTCATGTCGTTATCCGATAGCCCTTATGCCACAGATATAGGATACGAAACTTATATAGTTAATAGTTATGATTTTTGAATATTGCATGCCAAATTTCACCTCAATCTATTTAGTAGTCAGTGGCGTGTCGTAAAAGATATCCTTGGGCAAGCCGGTGCAGATTTAGCGTTCATTTTCCTTAAGAGCTGTAGAAAAAGGTGTTCAAATACCTGATATTAGGCAAGCCGGTAGGAATCGAGTTCTTTGGACACCACGCCACGCACTGGTATGACTACCTATCGTGTTATTTGTATACAAACATCCAAAAGTATAAACATCTTCAGAAACTTTCACATTTACAATATTAGTAGGATTAATACACACTATTTGTTTGATACACAATAACTGGTTGCGAAGCACAGTTGTGAAGCGATTGGAGGACATTTATTAAATAAATTACTATTATACTAGCTTGATTTTCTAACAGACGTTCAAAAGAAATCCCATCAAAAACACTTTCATGTAAAGTAACGCCAAAACGAATACAATCAGCATCAAATAATCTGTAGTACTATCCTAACACTCTCTAACTCTCATCATTGGGGCGCGTAGAGTTAGGACTTTGGCTCTCCATAAGATCTGACAAGTTTTTTTACAGTGCAAGCAATATTGCACTCGTCTTCGGGTTATTTTACAAAAGAATGTTTTAGGTGGGATATCATTTCTTTTTGTTAGTTACATACTACTGGTAGTAGTTGTTTTTATTATGTTATTTTTTTTAGTTTACAACCTTTCTTAACTCCTTCTTGCATACCTTCGAAATAATTCTAAATACCAATGCTCGATATTCCTAGCTTGAGAAGTGACAAAAGTTCCACACAAACTTTCATCCCCCTATTTTAAGAGACGGGGGCCAAAATGTACAGATTTCTTGATTTGTATGTTGTCTGTGTGCTAATATTAGCTTTTACACCAAATTCCAGCTTTCTATGACATCAGGAAGCACTCTAACACTTTTGTTGATCATCAAGGCAGTCAATGAGTGAGAGAATAATTTCTAAAGTATAATAGCTATACATTTGAAACTTGGCATGTTTCATAAGTACTCAATTGACCTCCTGAGAATTGGGACTTTCTAGCACTGTCCAGATCGAATATATAATAAGGGTTCAATAAAAAATACGACGAAACGTTTCGAGAAAAGGTAGATAATGCCCTGTCACCTGTGCTTTAGTTGTCGCGTCTTGGCGGGGGCACTACCGTGCCCAAAGATACCGAAACTATCGAAGTCCGTTCTAACCTATTTAGTCTAATATTGAATTACATTACAAACAACCTCGTCCAAGAATGTTAAGCCACAAAACACGAACGCACCAAAACAGTGTGACTGGCAGCTCGTGATCGCACCCGTTCGGACTGCTCGGTAGCGCATGCGCGTCAACTGTCAAAATCAACTGACAGTTACATCTCATCTCAAACAATAATCATCCTTATAATATGAGGATGTCCTAGGAATATGGGTGAAAATTCCGTGAAGCCATTATTTTAACTGACAGATAATGCCACGATTTCGAACAGACGAAATAAGACCCTAATGTACGAGGGTTGTGCGGTGTTTAAGATGAGAATGGTGTGAAGTGTGTGAGTTGTTGGCTGTTAGTGTTGCTTTGGTGAGCCGAGGCGGTAGATTAGTAGGGTTACAGTATTTTTAAGATAATTGGGAATAAGTGTTAAAACTCTGTATGGACTTTTACCTTTCATGCTTGTTTCCCAACTATGGTATTACAGCCGAAAATTGTAATAACAGCAATAAATAAATTCGGTGCATGGTCGAGCCACAAGCTCAAAATCAAATAAGTAGCTTGAGATTTATATTTTAGGTGATAATGAAAATCTTATTATTTGATTTTACGTCTAAAATAAAGTTATTGAACGATGTTCCTAAAGTTAACAAAAAAAATAGGTGTTCCAAATAAAAAGAAAAATAAAATATATATTACTGTTTGTCATTATTGATCACAACACAATGTCACATCTTTTAGCCTAATAACATTTACATACTCTGTCTGCAGCATTGGGTAATAAATGTGCGCTGTATCGAAATATGGAATTACTACAAAACTAAAGATTGTCTCATAATTCGATATGGCATGGGCACCCCAGGTCAAGTGTCAGGCGCGGCGCGGGCGCAGCAGTAATAGAGATCTCGTATCGCGGGCAATTTCACGCCACCTGGGCTTGATGGACACACGCCTTTTTGCTTTATTATCTTTCGTGAAACCGTACAGATAGTATTAATATTTATTTGAACTGAATGTCCGTCTGTTTATGTACAGATGAGTTCATCGCATCGGAGCAAATATGTGCAGGTAATACTAGTCTAAAAAAATGCTTTAAACAATACAAATTCCGAACAAGCTATAAATAATTGCACGTAAGCTATAATAATTCACTCTTTTGTGATGCGGTTACTTATAATTTAGTAGGGTGAACTATTTTTCAATTTAATAATTAATCTAATTTTTCTCTTCTAATAAAATAATGGTACAATACATATACCTATAGATACAAGAAACATCATGTTTCTTTCATATGTAGTACCTAATGGTACAATGTTAGACACTTTAGATTTGAAGCTACCGGCACAGGAGGTCAATTAATTACATTGCAATTAAATTCCTGGCAGTTGGTATCGAATCGATAGCTACATGTGATATAAATTGTCATTTCAAGCCCATACGTAAAAACATAACACGATTAGCCTAGTGTTTGAAGTTCAGGCACAGGGAGAACCAAAGATGTTATGATACACAATCAGCCGGAAAAAATGGCCCCACAAAAGTAATACCCGAACGATTTGGGGAACTCATTTTGACTTAGTCTAGTTTCAACCATAGACGGCGACAGTTGTCAACAATGACGAAATGTTGCGTAAAAAAATGCGTTAATTGCAGGAAAAAAACAAGAAAGAAATACGGGATATACTCGTACTTCTTAGTTAATGGCGAATTAATATTGAGCAGAATTACAAGTGAACTCATCGTGATTTCATAGTTTTTTAATTATCTTCGCGAATCTTAACAAAAAGCGACTCCATTTATTTGCTGCTCACTTTTGACGTAAATAACGTAGTCACGTTTTGATAGGTGCCAATAACCTAAAGTTTTCAAATGTTCATTTGCAAATTTGACACTTAGGTGTCAGGGAACTAAGTTATCTTTTGAATGACAGTTTCATATAGATACAGCTTATAAATTAACGTTATTAGCGTCTATTTGAGTGTTACTATGTTATTTTGCGCCAGATTCATAGACATTTTTCTTTGAAACTGTGCGTCTATGTTATTATACGTCAATGGGGAGAACAAAATAATAAATTAGAAAGTACTTATATTAGCAGGGTCACACAAATATCGCCCTCAGTTTAAGTACATAAATTATATCTGTGAAATACCGTGAAATACCTTCAAATAAAATAAAAGTCAAGGAGCTTACCTTTTTATTGCCATAAATGTGCTCAGGTGCTGTCAAATAAGCCTCCCCCAATTATATCCTATCCTACCTAACAACTTCACGTCATTATTTGAAAATATTTGAGTCGCATCAACTTTCGCCAATTATTGGGGTAACAACAATAAATCACAATTAGGGACTAGTCCCAATAAGATAATATCTAGAAGCTCACAAAACGGCCTTTTAGAGTGTAATATGACACTTTTATATATATTTGTAAGGACGGTAGCTTAAAGATAAGTATCTAAAAACATATTATTTTTCACTCAACTACTCGCATTGTGTTTGCTGATCGATATCTCTTTTGTATAAGGTTAGGCTTTTTTATATTAAAAGGGCCAGAAAATGGTAGTAGTTTTAAAGAATATACGACCTTTGCGAATAAGTTTCGTGTTTATATCGTGTGAAAGGTACTTATTTGAAGGTATTTCATCGATTAAGTTGTGCATATAAGCTCATTATGATGCAATAGAAGCGGGCTTTTATGGTCGTGTTTTCTTTATTAAGTACATAAAGACAGGGCTTTTTCAATTGCTGATGGTAATTTTTAAAGTATACTGTGTATTTGAGTAACTATACGTGTTAGTACTTACTATCAGTAATAAATCATTCGTGACAGTGACTTTTGCCTTCTTTAAATTTAATATTAAAATTTACACTGCAATCTGCATATTCCATACCTACTTTTTTATAGGTAGTTTGATAATTAGTACCTCGAACCAGTAAGTGCATAATAGTATATTACACAACTAGGGTGGTAATACAAAGAAAGGCCGAGATCGCAGATGTTTGCGACCCGAGCCGTAGGCGAGGGACGTAAATATGCGATCGAGGGCTTTCTTTATTACCTCCCGTGTTGTGTACAGCATTTTATGGCAAAAAGCCACTTTATGGCCAGGTGTGGCATAAAAATAGTACATTACACAACTAGGGTGGTAATACAAAGAAAGGCCGAGATCGCAGAAGTTTGCGGCCCGAGCTGCAAGCGAGGGACGTAAATATGCGATCTTTCTTTGTATTACCACCCTAGTTATGTAATGTACTATTATGTCTACTCTTGGCCAGAAAGCGGCTTATTCCGTACGCGCAAATAATTCAACGAGTGCATGATTTTTTTTCTGTATGTTATACTATACTATGTAGTTCTGTGATATTTTTTGTAATAGTCGTTACTGTTATTAAAGAAAAATATTTTTAAAGCAAATGCGGCCTTAAGTGTTTGTCATAAAGTTAAAATACAATCCGCTAAAAGTTATTCCAAACAAAAACAACCTCAACGATTGTAAAAACCACATAATTCCGTCTTTATTATAAAAAAAAAGCTGTAAAATCTCACGAAAGTCTACTCCAATTCACACCGGACACAACCGCAAGGAAGTAAAACGACACTTCCACCAAAATCCCATTCTTCTTTAAAGCATTGTCACTCTTGTTATCCTAGATATTGTTTCCCAAACACGAAACTCCTGGTCACCCCAACAGATAGCATCTATAAAGGGAAATATGATCTGCTTATTATAACGATATTTGCTATTTTTCGGCTTTCGTCCTTTGTTGGCCGAGATCGCCGATAGCGGCCGGCCTTTGTTCGGTTAATGCGGATAGAGTTACGACGAGATTTGTTTTTCATGGCAAGTGATATGTAACAGTCATTTTATTGTGAATATGACCGATGTTAATAAAATTGAATTATTATTGTCTAATGTCATGTTTGGATTGGAATTCCTTGAAAAATACCTATTTTGTGTATGATATTTTAGACTGCCTTCAGCCTAATCTTTAGACTCATTTATAATTACATACTAATCGATTTTTTTTCGAAATAGATATTTCAGTGTGATATGGCATTAACGTTTTGTTCAAAGCAGGCCCTTACTTTTATCACGCACCTGCTACGATATGACAAATAGCATGAGAAAATTACCTTCAATTAAAGCAATGAGACCAAATAATTCGTGTAGTTTTGAAAATGGTTACAGGATTTCCTTAGGCTGTCAAGGTAAAGGCACTAAAAATCCGTGAGCCTGGAGGGGTGGGCTTACGTCAAGATTGTCATTTAAATGCCTTTATCTCGAAAACGCATGGAAATATTGAAATAGTTGCCTCAGCACAATTAACTGCATTAATTTAATTAAAAATAGGTTTTGAATTTGATGAAATCATAAAGCAAGGGTGCTCTTTCACTTCTTTGTAGTACTAGCCCGCTGAGATCCAGAGCTGATTCTCGGCATAGTTGTTTCTTGAATTGTTTTGAACGATTTGACATTGAGAACCACCAAGAAATCTTATAATCCCATCAAAAAAATTACATGTAAAAAGATGTAAGTCACGCAACGCAGTCATTTTACAACAAAAAAGTTTTGAGATGATGTTAGACTATTACGCCCTAGGGCGTAGTGGTTTTCTTTTTAAATTTGAAACGCTGGTTCTGTTTTACTCTTCTTTGTCATGTTCAAAGGAAACTCCAACTTACTTTTTTAACTTTTGTCACTGAAATATTTATTTAAAAATAACTTTTATTGCAAATACATGTAAACACATATTTCGGTAACATTAATTAAATATTATAATAGTGTATTTCAGTATTTTGCAAATATAAAATCAACTAAAATGGCCGTTTTAGGTCTTTACCGCTATGGTTTCCGAACGTGACTTGACATTCGCATTGTCTATAGACGTATGTTACTAATGTCACTTTCTGTTTTAATATTTTCTTGTCATACTGGGTTGATTAGTAAGGTTATATTATTAAAAATTTCCTCCCAAATGTGATTAAAACATTGTGTGTGCCACGGGCGCGGGCGATAAAGGAATGACAAACCGTGTTATTAAAGTTAAAGCCCTCGGTTTCACCTCGGGCTTATAACTATTAGAAAAGGATTTAATTAGACACTGATTTTACAACAATTATTTAATTAATAATATTTCATGGGCAGACGCACACAAGTATGTCACGCTTCATAGATCGATGCAGACTGTCTTTAAAACAATGCTGCCTAGCTTTAGGGACGTGCGCGCCCTGTAGGGTCGTAGACACAATATCGATTCATGAAATCATCGAGTCGACTATTTTCTATCTAACATAACAAACACTCGTTTGTAATTCCTTACTTACACAATACCCTAGATACACAATGTACTATTTTCTTTATTTATTCTGTGTTACGATCATTTAGTATTTTCCATGTGACTATATTATATGTATTGTAAAATTCAACACTAGTCCATATCCCCATTCACCAAAATTCAAAAATAATCGTGGACCTTTTAACTGTCACTGTCTTAGGATAGGTTTTCAAAAGTAATGAGTATTTAATGAGTTTTAACTCAAAGTTTAGAATACAATTGATTGGATCAAAATGTGCAATGATCCATCATTGACCATCATTACTCAGCCTTTAACCTCTATGGATAGGTAAGACTTTTTATTTTAGACAATCAGTAATTTGACATCTTGTGTGCTTGAGCACGTTTGTGTTCAAGCGTGTAACCTCGTGAATGTATAAAACTACAAAATTGTGTAGTTTCAGAGCGGCTCACAAATTAATGCCCGTGACTGTACTAGGTACGGAGTTGATAGAGAGTAGGTAGCGGAAAAGAACTCACAAAAAATACATATTTTTACTTAATTCTGATTTCGAATGTTGCTAATCAATGTTAGTATTGTTGGAATTAATTAAGTTGACAAAAAAGAGTTGTGGTTTTTCAAAAAAAAATATATATTCATAAACTGGATTGTTACTACTTATCGCTGTTTATTACAGACCAGGGCATAGTTTTGAGCGTCCATCTCCTACTACATCTGCTTTTTGTCGTATATACTTAGTACGTCTATGTATACACAACTGTCGGTGCATCAGTAGCAAATCACAGGGAGTGTCAGCAAAGAAAGCCGAACAATACATCGCCGTGTCACGCTCATTATACGCGCCCCAATTACGTAACGTCGGCAGAACAAACAGCCTTTTGAACGGCCGCCTTTTGTTGACGGTACAATTATAGAGCTGTAATAAGTATGTAAGGTAGAAGTTTTTTGTTTGATCCGGTGTTATAATACGTGTGAATTTAGTATTAAGAAAGCTTAGATAAAAAATACTGCATATAATAACGTCTAATGTATTAGGATAACTGTAAAATAGCTTAGAATAATTACTCAATAACGAAGATAAAAGCGTAAAGCAAGAGAATAATCTCCAACTCAAAATATGTAATTTTAAATCTTGTACTCGCACTTATGTCAACTTAAAGTGTACCGCCGACTAAAGGTTACACTGAAAAGCCGAAAGGAACGTATCTATCTCTTGGACTAGGTTCGTTATTACATGTTCCCTATTCGTAATAATAATAACCCACGGCCCTGAATACTGGACGTGTCAGTTCACCTCGATCTTACTATCACTTTGGAACATAAGTCATGGAACATGAGACATGACGGCGTCTGTCAGGAAAAAGTGTCTCATGGCCACGATGACACTGTCAAACGGTGGTTTGCTCTCGGCTAGATGGGCCCTTTAGTAGCGACATTGTAAAATGGACTATGGGCAACATCGGTGCGGGGGGTGCAGGGTGTCGAGAGGTGTGCTGGGCTTCCTCCGAGGGTACTTGCGGCGTTATGCCCTTTAACACTTCCACGCCTTGAGCATATATAGCTCTAATGGTCCTCTATGAACGGACATGAAGGCAAGCCAGAGCTGAGTGTCCTACGACTCCCTTGGGTTTCCACTTCGGCATGCAGGCACACCGGAGGCGAGGGCCCTGACCGACCCTCTGGAGATCTCGGTTCCGTGGGTCGTCACTCCCCAAACAGCTCGCCACAAGCTGCCCTGCGGTATTTATAATCACATATTATCTCTTAATTCTACGACTGTTCTCTGCAAAACTGTATTAACAGTTTGACCGCAGGACTAATCTCTATATTAAGATTTACATATAATATATCACATAGTAATATATTGTTGGAGTAGAAGATGACAGGCGGCTATGACGTCACGCGAGCTACCTTTTTAAACATACCGTACGGCGCGCAGCGGTTTACTTTTGCTCGAGCTCCGGCGTGGTAACAGCTTTGGTTACGTGATTTGTGAGCTATCTTTTATTTTTCTATTACTGTGTGATTATTCGGTGCCTTTAATTGTGTTTCTCAGTGCTAATTGCGTCAATACTTTGTTCCTTGGCTTATAAGTGAGATTTTGAGTAGTAAAATAAATTTGTTATTGTTAAAAGTGTTTCTTTTTAATCAATTTAAATTCAGTCACCTAAAATCAGAACTGGGATAGGGCCTACTCCGAAACGGTTTTTCTATCTTACGAAAGATTAACAAGGAACAAAGTACGGCCGTGTTTTTATCGGTGATTTTTTTTTTTTGTATCTATGTGACGGTATTTTCATAATGACGGGTGGCGCGCATAGATCGCGTAGCAAATCACGTCATCATCGCCATGGACGTAGGTCGCGTACTCGTACACCATCTCGTACAAGAAAATCGTTTCAAGATACATTGAACGCTATTTTGACGCGATTAGATACCCTTGAAAACAATAACAAAGACCGTAGTGCTACTGATGGTGTGCCTAATATCCCCAGTACCACGCCGAGCAGTTCTCGTGCAATATGCCAGGAGTTGGTCGCGCCCATTACGCCGACGAGTTGTGTAAATAATTCAAATGCGACTTTGTTAAGCCAAGTGGACGTTGCCACGAATCACTCTGCTATTGAAAACAACTCGGTGGGGGGCGGCGCGATCAATCAGCCGGTTCTACTAACACCATCATCCATTTCATCTAACATAACTACCCCTGTAAATGATGTAGGACAGGATAACGCGTATACCAACATAGACCATCATGATCGTGACCCTGTCTTGCCTTCCTCCACGCAATTATTAGTCGACGCGATAAAATCATTGAATCCAGCGCGGGCTCATAATTATTATGTGTCTAATTTTGACCCGTCAATACATGATATCGACGTATGGTGTCAAGAGGTAGACCGCGCTAGATTGGCGAACGGGTGGACCGATCATGAGTGTCTTTCTCGCGTTGGCAGCTGCCTCAAGGGAGATGCCAAAACATGGTTGAATGAGTGGGTCAGTGCTGATCGTACGTGGACTAATTTTGTACGCGAATTTAAACCGTTGTGCCCTCGCAAACTGGACTACGCCAACATACTATTTGAAACTATGAACACCACGTCCGATAAGTACGCCACTTACGCAGAATACGCTCGCCGTACCCTATTGCGTCTTAGGGTAGTTAAAGGCCTTAGTGATGAGTTGATGACGCAAATAACTATCCGCGGTATAACTGACGCACAAATTAGAGCGGCCGCTGCGAACGCTAATTTAGCCTCCGACAGTCTAGTTTCTTTTCTGTCAATTTATGCCAAGCCTACTCGCAGCAAACATGACATGAATTCATCAAATTCTAGTTCTAGAAAACGATCTCACCAGACACGAGACAGTAATCTGAAGTGTTTTTCCTGCGGACAGACTGGGCATAAAAGTTTCCATTGCCCTAAAAAAACAAAATCGGGTTTAAATGATAAAAATACGCCGGATCAAAAAAATATCGTTTGTACTTTTTGTCATAAATCTGGTCACACGGAGGATAAGTGTTTCGCTAAAGATAGGTCTCAAAATAATAGATCGAAGAAAACTAACCTCTGTAAGCAGGAAGTAGCGGATGCCGACGCGAATAAGGACTTGACCACGGCTGTTATTCAGGGCATCCCTGTGGACGTGCTTATTGACAGTGGAGCTCTCGATGTTTCATTAATATCGGAAGATGCCATCAAATATTTTTCATGTGATAAAAAACCGAGGTTCATCATTTTAAAAGGGATTAGTAAGCAAGAAATAGTGGCAAATTGGTACGTCACTTTGACTATTGAATTTCCTAATATTTCTCTGGAAGCTGATTTTGTAATAGTTCCCTCAGGATGCATGAATACTCCCATCATAATTGGCACTGATGTCCTTAATCGTGACGGTATCACATATGTGCGTACTAAAGATAAACAATATCTGACTAGGTCGATTCCGCAACATGTATTAACAAGTAATGTCAAAACAGCTGGCGATTCGTTGACAGTGAACACACCCTTACAGGGAAAGCAAAAAGATGAATTGATGACGGTTATTAACGACTTTGCCGACAATCTTATTTCTGGCACTGCTACAACAACAGTCACTACTGGTAAAATGAAAATAAACCTAACAGACGATACGCCAGTTGTCTACCGACCATACAAGCTCGCTTACCAAGAAAAACTCAAGGTAAGGGAGATTGTACAAGACCTGTTAGACAAAAATATAATTCGAGAGTCCCAGTCAGAGTACGCGAGTCCTATCATACTTGTTAAAAAAAAAGACGGATCTGATAGGATGTGTGTGGATTTCCGGGCCCTCAACCGACTTACCGTCAAGGATAGGTACCCACTACCCTTGATTGATGATCATATCGATCGGTTAGGCAGTTGCAAATTTTTCTCAAGCCTCGACATGGCAACGGGGTTTCATCAAATACAAATTGATGAAGACTCGATCCACAAGACGGCATTCGTCACACCGGAGGGACATTATGAGTACCTCAAAATGCCCTACGGTCTGACTAATTCTCCGGTTGTGTATCAACGAATCATCAATAACACACTACGCAGCTTCATCGATAGTGGAGATGTCTTAGTGTACGTCGACGATGTACTTATAATGAGTAACACTGTAGAAGACGGCATCACGTTGCTGCGTAGAGTGTTGGAAACCCTCACAGCCGCTGGGTTCTCAATAAATCTGGCTAAATGCTCATTCCTCACTACCGAAATAGAATACCTAGGTAGAGTCATCAGTCAAGGTCAGGTTAGGCCGAGTCCAAGGAAAGTTGAAGCGCTAGTAAATTCTCCGACTCCCACGAACGTTAAGCAGGTCAGACAGTTTTTGGGGCTTGCAGGGTACTTTAGGAGATATATAGAAGGGTACGCCACAAAAACTGCCTGTATAGCTCACTTGACCAGGAAAGGAGTAAAGTTTAACTGGGGTTCAGAACAAGAAAGGGTGCGTCAGGAGCTTATATCCCAATTAACGTCCGAACCCCTGTTAGCCATTTTCGACCCTAATTTGCCAACGGAGGTACATACCGACGCTAGTAGTGTCGGATACGGTGCTGTACTACTGCAAACACACGGGGATATGAAAAGGGTTGTTGCATATTATAGCAAAGTTACGCAGGGTGCGGAAAGTAGGTACCACTCCTATGAATTGGAGACTCTGGCGGTAGTGAAGGCGCTGCAACACTTTCGCCATTATCTAGTGGGTCTCCAATTCAAGGTAGTGACCGATTGCAACGCCCTCAAGTCTACCGAGCGCAAAAAGGATTTGCTTCCACGTGTTGCTCGTTGGTGGGTGTATCTGCAGGACTTTACGTTCTCAATCGAATATCGAAAAGGCACTAATATGTCCCACGCTGATTATCTCAGCCGTAACCCTGTCGCCGCAGTACACAATGTTCAACGGCCGCGAAATTGGGCGCAAATTGCCCAGGCAGCTGATGATGAAACACAAGATCTTTTGCAAAAATTACGTGAAGGGCGATTAGACTCCAGGCGGTACATAAATAAAAAAGATCTTTTGTACTATAAGTACAACCCCATAGGCGAAGAAAGCAGATTGTTGTGCTACATTCCAAAAGGTCATAGGCTTAGTTTGCTGCGCATTTTCCACGATGAGCACGAACATATTTGCGCCGAGAAGACGTTAGACCTCATCTTAAAGCACTTTTGGTTCCCTGGCCTTCGGCAATTTGTGAGTAAATACATAGCTCATTGTTTAGTGTGCATTTCCAAAAAACGTGTCCCTAGAGCTCCGAACCAAAACATTACATCTTGGGAAAAACCTAACGTTCCGTTTCACACGGTTCACGTAGACGCCCTGGGGCCCTTACCCGAGTCTAATGGCTTCAAGTTCGTACTCATTTTAGTAGATTCGTTTACTAAGTACACCTTGCTTTTCCCCATCTACCGACAAGATGCAAGTGAGCTTAAGCGAGCCCTCACAGAAGCTATCTCGTTATTTGGCGTCCCTACTCTACTAGTAACGGACCGTGGACGAATGTTTGAGTCGTCAGACTTCGTTGAGTGGATCACCGAGTTGGGCAGCGACATTCACTATATCACGCCCGAAATGCACCACTCAAACGGCCAGGTTGAGCGATATGTACGCACCGTCCTGAATATGATTAGGATTGAGGCTGGTCACCGAAATGCTTTGTGGTCTGAAAAGCTCTGGAAACTGCAGTTGGTACTTAACATCACGAAACAAAAGACCACTCAGGCATCTGCGCTTAATCTTCTCATTGGTACGGATGCAACTACTCCAGTGATTCGCGCTCTAGTTCGTGATGTAGCGTTAGAAACCTCGCAACCGAATAGGGAAGCTTGGCGTGAGCTCTGCCGGACGAGAGCCAGTGAGCTTTTGAGACGAAATCAGGCCGATCAAGATTCCTACGCTAATCGAAATAGGCGAGCTCCTAGAGAATTCGCCCTCAATGATCTTGTCTTTGTCATAAAATACTCGCAGTCGACGGGAAAATTAGACTCTGGGATGAGAGGACCTTACAAAGTCATTAAGGTTCTCCCCGGTGGGCGCTACGAGCTTAAGCTTCTTGGTGGGTCGTATGGGAAAACGACGCAAGCGGCTGCCCAGTATATGGTGCCATGGCGAGGAGAATGGTGCCCAGAGACTTGCGCCACTTTCTTTGAGTGTAAGTAGGTGATCACCTTATTTTCACGGTAATAGTGTTGTAACTCAGTTCGCTGCAGCCTCTCTTGTCCCAAACCAACGATAACACGCTCCTGCACACGCGTCTCCTATTGGCCTCGCTATATACTATTGGCTGTTGCGTGCGGGCTGCAAACCTATTCCTCAGTTGACTGGCCGCGCGGCGCTCGGGGACACACAGATGCTGGTCTCGATGGCTTGTATTTTCACTGCTTTTGGCCATAGTAGTGATGCAGAACAGACATTCAGGTGATGCCTGATAGTTTGTTAAAGGCGTGCGATTCAGTGATGCCTCCGCCTTACTAAAACAAGCGATTCAGCGATGCCTCTGTTTGACTCCTAGACACGCGATTCAGTGATGCCTCTGTCTGCGGGCGTAAATGTGAATAATTTCGAATGGGGTTAAATGAGACGTCTCGCTTAGGGTGTTAAAGTCGTGAGTGAAGATGGATGATGTGTGGCAATTAAAGAACAACTTAATTGACGAAAGTGACGATTGAACGTTTATGAGTGGAACTTCGCTGTATCACACATCGCTTGAATATTTTGCTTACGACTTTTATGTTTTAGGTGGCGATCTTGAAAATGACGTTGATGTTCCCTTGGCTGGGCCCTCTAACAGAAGTGACGTCGAGGGCGACGTGTCGTCAGGAGAGGCCGTGTTGGAGTAGAAGATGACAGGCGGCTATGACGTCACGCGAGCTACCTTTTTAAACATACCGTACGGCGCGCAGCGGTTTACTTTTGCTCGAGCTCCGGCGTGGTAACAGCTTTGGTTACGTGATTTGTGAGCTATCTTTTATTTTTCTATTACTGTGTGATTATTCGGTGCCTTTAATTGTGTTTCTCAGTGCTAATTGCGTCAATACTTTGTTCCTTGGCTTATAAGTGAGATTTTGAGTAGTAAAATAAATTTGTTATTGTTAAAAGTGTTTCTTTTTAATCAATTTAAATTCAGTCACCTAAAAATATACATATAATGTAGTTCACACTTTTAATGAACAAGATCCTTAACCATCAGATTCGAGGTTTATAATTAAAAAACTTGTTTGGTAAATTACTCAATTTATATAAATGCAAAGCGTAATAATCGCGATCCTTATTAGGTATTGAAAACGTTTCATTTCACAAATATTTGAAACTAAAGCAGAGAAAGTAGTATGCCCAGCATCACAAAACGGACACCGCCAGACACCAAACGAAACTTATCAAAACGAATTAAGATATCAGCAACACACAACCGCTCCCATAGCCGGCCGATTAAAATAACTCCCAGCAATAACACGGTGGGTTAACGAAGCAAATCGTATCAAAACAAGAAACTGGACGGTGTTGGGCGAATTAAAATATTAATAATGAAGCCCGAATGCATTAGCTACTGATTCAATACCGATCTTTATGGACCGGTGAAGGTAGACACTTTTAGGGACGATACGGCAAAAGATACAATTGCTTGTTTATTAACCTATTTTTATCCCAACTGCTGGGGAAAGGCCTCTCTTTTCTTTTTCTACTAACCTCCAGCCATTTATTAATTATTTGTATCCATCTAAAATAGTAAAATATGTAAAGTGACGTTATTTTTTATGAATTTTGTTCTTAACAGTGGCAAATTATTGAGATATGCAATAATATAACGAATTCATACCCAAAACGTTGTCAACAATTAAACTCCTACAGATTGGCAGGCAGATAATGAGTCCTGAGGTATAGGAAGAAATAAAACTCATCTACGGTCTTTAAAATTGAATTATCTTTATGAATCCAGGTGTTTGTGTCAGAATTACATACGCACAATACTAAGTATACTAACAAATTATTTAACTTGGGTATTACATTATTCGATCATAGCATTTTATAGTTATATTACCCATAATTAAACAGTCTGAAATCTGGTTTCACTTCACTTTGGTTCTAGTATAAAGCATTATAAATCTCCTACAAGATTAAAGGTACTTATACCACTTTTCACTAGAGCCTTAGATTAAGTATACATACGAAGTCTCAATGTAATAAAAGTGATACTGATTTTATGCCACACCTGGCCATAAAGTGACTTTTTCCGCACGCTGCGCAACACGGGAGGTAGTAAAGAAAGCCCTCGATCGCATATTTACTTCCCTCGCTTGTAGTTCGGGCCGCAAACTTCTGCGATCTCGGCCTTTCTTTGTATTACCACCCTAGTTAACGTCACCACTTTTGTTATGCTTATGATCATATTTTTCGTCATTATCGTGTCAAAAAACAGCGTCTACTAAGAATATTTATACTTGCTTTTGGGTTCAGTATATATAGCGAGAAATTGTGTTTTTTATGCTTCGTGTTGAAACAGACTAGCCTTTAATTCTACTAGAAATAGGTACTAAGTTAATAAGCACGTAGTCTTTCTGACTACGCTTGAGTAGGTAGCTACGTAGTTTCTAACTCCACTATTCAAATGATATATTAAGGTAAAAACCCTCTTGCATGCAATTTTGAAAATCTATACCCTACACACTACACGAGAAAAAATTTCAAAGCTATATGTCAATGTCTGAAACTTGCTCCCGATTCTCGGTTCGATAAAGAAGAGATGATTTATTTTTGCCTCTTGGTCTACATTTACCTGGTTACATTTTCTAGATTTGAATCTTAACGGCCTTTTTGCTTACTTTTTTCGTTTCCTTAAGAATCACCCTAGAGAAACCAGTATAGGAAAAGTTCGGAAAGTTTCCTTATTATTTCTATTTTGTCTATGTCACCGTCAATGAGATGAAGTTAAGTTCTCAAGAACGTTTTGGGATCTCCTAATAATTTATCCCGATTTCTCACAGATTCGCTCAAAACAGGAGCAATCTCAGGATTAGACATGTGCGCCGATCAAAAAATTGTCGGCGGCGGCGTTTGGCAAAAAATCGGCGGCGGCGGCGTATTTTCGGCGTGAAATCGGCGTGATTGAAACATGATTTCACACAGCACAAAACCGTAATTGACAACATTTCATATTTTCAAAAGATCTTAATTCGAAAACCATTTGGGTAAAACTGTATTTTATGCTCAAAAAAAATATTTTTGGATTTTTTTTCCCATTCATTTTGGAAAAAATCGTCAATTAGTGTGAACCGGAAGTGTGACGTCATTTTCCCTGCATTATCGAGAGAGACCTTAGTGCTGAAACGATTAAAAAGTGTATGGTATCCGGTTGTCATTTTCTGACATACTTGCCGTCTGACGTTTATTTGTTTTGAAAATTGTTACAACTGCTTAGCGGCTTTAGAAGTTTAATTTTATTACCGTTGGTTCATTTGCACGTTTTCGAAGACCTTAAAAGACTTGGCACTTTCCCACTGGACTCCGATAACGCATTCAAACATTATTAACTTGGCATTCTTTTACCGGACACCGATTTTTTTCATATAATGAAGACATCAGAAGGTTTTTCTCAGGCTGATAGCACGAATCTGCCGCGTGTTGAAATTATGATGATGGAGTACACATCGGCAAGTGATAAATATAATCCAGCCCAAATAAGAGGAGCAAAAGCATCGTTGTCTTCCCGAACTTCCTATGTTGACAACGCTGTAACGCCTGACAGTTATTTTTTTAATCGTAATTGTCGCTCTGGATTCTAGTTTTTTTAAATCGTAATTGTCGCTCTGGATTCTAGTTGGAAAAGTGACGTCATTTTCTACATACGCCCTTTTAGAATGAGCTACTTTTCAAACTGCTATTTTTAATTGAAAAATTGAGTTAAAACGAAAAAGAAAAAATACGGGTAGCTTAAAATTCCACCTATTTTCTATCCAGCTCATAAAATAAAGGAGTAGAAAATTTGAAATATTGTCAATTCAAGGACACAGTTATTTAAAATATCGCCGTACATCACCTTAAACTCACTAAAACTTATAAACATATATTAATATTATATAATAAACTAAATCTTATAAACATATATTTTTACAAAGAAATCGAAATAAAATAGTTAAAATTTGCGTTTTTTGCCTTTTTGGCACTAGCGATCATAACGTTACGATGCCAAAGCCATCCACTGAGGGAAGGTGACCCATCTTGGTTCTACATGGCACATCTTCTGTCTATTCGAGAGGTTTTAGGCCTTATCAGACATTATTTATTCGAGCTATATGGTATGGCATTACCATTTGGTTATTCGGAGCTACATCAATTAAATAGTGCTTCTACGGATTTCCTCATTTCTATGGAGATACTTAGGTTCATACAGGTCATCACTGCCTGTATGAGAGAAGTTCACTGGCCAAACGCCTATAGTTACAGGATCTAAAGCGTCGCGAGGATGAACTTAAGTTTTTCCAACGTTATCAAAGCGTGTTAGACTACGCAATAGACCAAAATTAGATTAAGTACCACAAAAAGGCTTGTTTTTTCGATCTCTGGGACTTTACTGTCATCTTTCGGAAGCTTTCTAGTGCGCCGAGTTACGGACATGCTTCTATGGGAAAAGTTCACATTCGGATACTAGCACCAAATTTTAGTATGTTGTTAGGCATGGTCTTTGGGCCCCAAAACTGCCGGGAAACAGTCTCTGAGAGGTCAAGGTCACCGAATATGAGGTCATTCATCTAGCCGCTCCCGCGTTCTTAAGAAAGTTTAATTGTGACAAAACTACACATCTCACATCCACATAAGAGGTATCAAATGAAAGGTAATTAAATGTACTATAATTCACTTTAACATTTAAATTTAATAAATGTTATACTTTAGGAATTATTCACACAATTATTTCAATGTCAAAAAAAATATATACGGAAATTTAGGTTTTACAGCAAAACTAAAAACACTAAGTTATGCAAATGTTCTACAAAAATAGAAGAAATTTATTAAGCTTCATAACATAGTTTGAATCTTGAAAATCTGTTAATAAATATAGAAGCTACAACTCAAAAACCTTGAGCGCGCGGAATATTCCCATAGTGCCCCGAGTTATAGAAAAAAAATTTTTTTCCGGATATCAGCACCAAATTTTAGTATGATATTAGGCAAGTACTTTGGACTCCAAAACTGCTGAGAGACGATTTCTGAAAGGTCAAGGTCAACAGTTATGACGTCACCAAAGTGGCGGCCGCTACATTTCGAAAAGTTCTCATTATTCTTAAACTATGCACTGTACCGTAACGTGTGTGGTATCAAATGAAAGCTCATTAAATGTTCTATAACTTTGTTTTAATATATAATACCATTATTATTGAAAAATAACAAGATACAATAAAAAAAACCAAAAAATATATATTTTTTTTATATTTGTACATATTTTAGATAGTAAATCACTTACATTAGACAATAAAAATGTTGTACAAAAATATAGGTAATTTTTTTTCTATAAAATGAAGTTTAAATCATTAAAATTGGTTGAAAATAAACAAAGATATGTCAATTACAATGCACCGCGGCGGACGCCACAAACAATGTACCCGCCGCCCGCCGCATTTGAAAAATGTAAATCACATTCAAACTATGCGATGTATATATACTTGTAAAGTATTAAATGAAAGCTGACTAAATGCTATATGATATTTTGCTTAAGTATACTGGTGCAAGAATAAAAACAAACAGGTCATATAAAGGAAAACAAAAAAAAAGTAGAAAAACATCCATATTTATTTATAAACAGGCTAGAAATCAATTTTATTGAGAGTTTTACATACGTAAAAACCATATATATTTTCTTGGTCATTTGCCTGACCGATAGACATATAAAAGGCCACAGTAATACACATCAGTAATTATTGTCACTAGTAGTTCGCAGCGAATAGTGAGTGACCTTGCGACCCCACCTGAAAGCCTTCCATCCAAATACCGGAAGTAGGAAAGGACAGTAATTACTGATGTGTATTACTGTGGCCTTTTATATGTCTATCGGTCAGGCAAATGACCAAGAAATTATATATAGTTTTTACGTATGTAAAACTCTCAATAAAATTGATTTCTAGCCTGTTTATAAATAAATATGCATGTTTTCTACTTTTTTTTTGTTTTCCTTTATATGACCTGTTTGTTTTTATTCTTGCACCAGTATACTTAAGCAAAATATCATATAGCATTTAGTCAGCTTTCATTTAATACTTTACAAGTATATATACATCGCATAGTTTGAATGTGATTTACATTTTTCAAATGCGGCGGGCGGCGGGTACATTGTTTGTGGCGTCCGCCGCGGTGCATTGTAATTGACATATCTTTGTTTATTTTCAACCAATTTTAATGATTTTAACTTCATATTATAGAAAAAAAATTACCTATATTTTTGTACAACATTTTTATTGTCTAATGTAAGTGATTTACTATCTAAAATATGTACAAATATAAAAAAAATATATATTTTTTGTTTTTTTTTATTGTATCTTGTTATTTTTCAATAATAATGGTATTATATATTAAAACAAAGTTATAGAACATTTAATGAGCTTTCATTTGATACCACACACGTTTCGGTACAGTGCATAGTTTAAGAATAATGAGAACTTTTCGAAATGTAGCGGCCGCCACTTTGGTGACGTCATAACTGTTGACCTTGACCTTTCAGAAATCGTCTCTCAGCAGTTTTGGAGTCCAAAGTACTTGCCTAATATCATACTAAAATTTGGTGCTGATATCCGGAAAAAAATTTTTTTTCTATAACTCGGGGCACTATGGGAATATTCCGCGCGCTCAAGGTTTTTGAGTTGTAGCTTCTATATTTATTGACAGATTTTCAAGATTCAAACTATGTTATGAAGCTTAATAAATTTCTTCTATTTTTGTAGAACATTTGCATAACTTAGTGTTTTTAGTTTTGCTGTAAAACCTAAATTTCCGTATATATTTTTTTTGACATTGAAATAATTGTGTGAATAATTCCTAAAGTACAACATTTATTAAATTTAAATGTTAAAGTAAATTATAGTACATTTAATTACCTTTCATTTGATACCTCTTATGTGGATGTGAGATGTGTAGTTTTGTCACAATTAAACTTTCTTAAGAACGCGGGAGCGGCTAGATGAATGACCTCATATTCGGTGACCTTGACCTCTCAGAGACTGTTTCCCGGCAGTTTTGGGGTCCAGAGACCATGCCTAACAACATACTAAAATTTGGTGCTGGTATCCGGATGTGAACTTTTTTTCCGTAACTCGGGGCACTATTCATGTAATTCCATATTCTCCATAAGAGCGCGTGACCAAGGTACCTCAAGGCCGAATCTCTAATACGGTTCTGTACTGGAAAAACATATAGGTAGCAGCAGAGATAAGCAAACCACAGCTCTCAGTAGCTCTAACAAAAGTATAGTAAACCTGGTTAATAAACCAGCGAACACAATGATTAAAAAGGGCAGAGCTCAAACTGGCTGGACTTAGTGTCCAACCAAGTCAAGCCAAGTCAAGTTTGTGGCCAAGTCTTGGCTTCAAATAATTTGCCATTCACTTTGATAGTCACTTTGGTTCCTCTGTTGCCCAATATCTTCCTGGACTCAAATATTGCGAAAGGCTTCGAAATGGGCCGAACTAAGGCTACTGCTGTTATAACTCAAGTATTTGATCCAGAATGTTTGGCAAAACTGATAGATTTATTAAAAACTATTTTTGCTATTTTGGCTACGGAACCCTAAAAAATGTGCATTCATTGCCATATACTGTGTTGAAGATTTCAATATCAAAACTTCGTTTCTTGATATGGTGCAGCCAGAGTCAATGCTCAGGGGTTAAATGCTCATGAAACCTACACAGCCATCTGTATTCTCTAATTTAAAAGATTACGAGTTTACAGAGAAAGAACAGGAAGCAAAGTATGAGATAAATCCTACTCCAAGAATCTGTAAGACGTCTTTTCTTAGAAACTGATTACCACAAATTTGGAGGATGTCTTGAAGCTTTTGACCTAGAACTACCTTCGATTAGCTGATGACATCGTCATGATGGTATAGTCCCTACAGTGTGCGAAAAATATGCTCAACAACCGCTGTGTTTATAAGACGAAAGTTATGTCGAACTCCCTGATACCCCAGTCGCTCTTGGGGCAGCTAAACTTGAAGTTGTCTAGGATGAGAACTACGGATACACATATGTAGCTGAAACATACACTCTAGTTCTTCTCTCTCACCATGTCTCAAGAATAGTTTTTGACTAGTGACGAGATATCCAGTACCCGTATAGTCTTTCACCTTCATAAACAGGGTCGAGTCGCTCAACGTTCCATACAGAGAGCTTGGAGTTTACGTTACCAAATTAGTAAATCCGTTTCGTTCCGTTTCCAAAGAACCTACTTAGGTGACATAACTCTAGCAAGATGAGTTGGTAATGGGCTGGGCATATAGCTCGAGCAACAATGACCGATGGGATGGAAAGGTTCCCAAATGGACACCACGAATCTGAAGGAAGATGGAGCGTGGGTTGGCCAATGATCTGAGGACATGTTTAAGTTCGTGGGCATTCGATTAAGAGAAAACGTGTGCGTTGCGACTGTTCGTTCGGAATTGTTTAGGGCAGACCTATGTTTATCAATGAATGTCTCCGGATTGAGATGAAAATGATGATCTAGACCATTTTAACTAGCCTCTGCCGTCTTTTGAAATCCTACGAGAGGATAATAAGAAAAAACCTTATCCAAAAATGGGATGAACCTTGATTTCAACAGAGTATATGCTATGAACTGCTAGAACAAAGTGTTAAATAAGGTTAGATTTGATATTTGGTACGAAAATCTGCTTTTGCAATAAATTTTTATCCACCCCGATTTCACGCCGATCAGAAATCGGCGGCGGCGGCGTGGCCAAAAAAGCCGGCGGCGGCGGCGCGCCGGCGCGGCGCACACCTCTACTCAGGATTCAAAGCTGGAGCTTTGGCTAGGTAAGGTCAGTCGGGGCAAGTGCGCCAACCATTAAAAATATCGAAAAGTATACAGAGACAAAGGGAAGGGATATAGAGTAGATATTTTACTACAAACGACAACAACAACCTTTCTGTTTTAGTTGTTGCGTGTTTGTAAGGGGCCATTCATTTATTACGTAAGACGATTTAGGGGGGAGGGGGGTCAACCATGTCTTATTTTTTCTTACAGGGGGGTGGGAGGGAGCTTACTTAAGATCATAAAAATGCGCAAAATAATCTGTACTTTTGAAAACGCGCAAATCTGCGCGAGAGCGTAGGCGCGTGCTCGGTTGCGTACTAAAAAATAAACGTCCCTACAAAAATGATTCCTTGAAAAATATAAATTAAAACAGCCCAAACGTAAAATAATTTTTCCTTTAGATTCTTACGTAATAAATATTAAATAGAGGGGAGGGGGTCAGCCGATTCTTATTTTTTCTTACATAAGGGGGGGAGGGAGACAAGAACTGGCAAAAATCGTCTTACGTAATAAATGAATGGCCCCTAAGATGTCGTTTGTACTTTTCGAGATTTTTTATGATAGTTAGCCGCGCCTACCCCGTTGGCGCACTTGCCCCAACTGACCTTAATATTGTATTAAGCCTCTTTATATCAATACTTTATTCCGTTTTAAAGATAGCACGGCTCATGTTTTCCAGTTAAGATGGTTTTCCTTAAAATCGCATGACGATAATGTACGAATTCTAAAATCACACGAGGTATAAAAATACAATGTTCATTGTATTTTTATACCTGTACCTATAGATCTTAATATCTATATTAATGTACTTACAGTATAGCAGTAGCGTGGCGTCCATATATGTCGATTCGTACCGGCTTGCCTAATATTAGGCATTAGAGCACCTTATTTTACAGCTCGTAAGAAAAATGTACACTAAATTTGCATCGGCTTGACCAAAGATATCTTTTTACGCCACGCCACTGCAGTATAGCTAAGGCTACAGAATGGAAACAGGCCCCACTAATGTCCATCGCCGCCGATCGCGCCGACTGTCGGAGAAACCGCATTAACATCCGAATTAATATGTATTAAAGACGATACTCTAAATAACGCGCCTCTCCACTGCGCTCACGCACAAGATCCATTTGATTCCCAAAAGTTGTTTTACCTCATTTAGCTTTTATGGACACAAACAATTAACGTTTTTTGATTTTTTACATTTACCTTCATTAACATTAACTTTGCTTAAAATCAACTTTTTTTTAATGATCATTAGTGATTTCTACTTGTAGTTATTAAATATTACGTTACGGTACCTACACAAATAAAATTGTATTTTAAAACCACTAACTGCTCTGAAGACGATAAGATTATTGAGTATATCTAAAATTAATATTGTGAAATAAAGTAATGGTTTTTCTACACAAAAGATTTATGTAATGCAAATTTTAGCTTAATATTTCTATGTGTCAACTTATTTCTGTTAAAACATTTTATTAGAAGAGAGAAATTGAAAAATTATATGTCTCGGCCAGGATTCGAACCTGCATATTTATATCTATGTCTGTTTATTCTGTGTACAACAGTTTTCTCAATGTTCATTTGTTTCTCTATTAATTTATTATTATTGTTATTTTAAGTTTGAAAATATTTGTATACCTTCACGGTAGATCACACAGTACCTAAACAAACAAAAAAAAAACGATTTTGACAATGCAGAAAATTTTTTGCTCATATGAGTTATCTCTTAGGGCCGATACAGACGGACTGCAACCCAACTGCAACTCCTTACGATTTGTATGGGAACTGCATCACAACTGTACGCCGACTGCGCAGTTGTGATGCAGTTCCCATTCAAATCGTAGGGAGTTGCAGTTGGGTTGCAGTCCGTCTGTATCGGCCCGTACATAACTTTTCTAAAAATAAATAACCGACTTTAAACATTGAATCTACATTTGAGCAGGGTCCCTCAATTTCTCGACGATCATATCATCGGAACTGGATTTTGAAATAACCTCGTTTTTTTAACTTGGTTAAGAATGAAACCGACCTAGAAAGAATATAAATTCTTTCAATACATTTTTTTTGCGAAACTCGTTATAAACGACAGAGTTCATATTCATTAAAAAATCCATCTCTCCACCCTTTTGTAAAGTCAGTCAAAAAAAAGCCGGTCAAGTGCGAGTAGGACTCGCGCACCGAGGGTTCCGTACACACTCGTCAGTAGGTACGTGAATAATTCGAGATAAACTGTATGCTTTTTTTACTGTCCAATAGGCTCGGGTTAGCGCTTTTTAACACTATTCCAAATTTTAAGTTGATAGAGCATCAGCAGATCCTGAGATATCTAGCTGTGACAGACAGACAGACAGAGTCGCACCATAAGGGTTCCTTTTTTACCATTTTGGTACGGAACCCTAAAAAACTAACATCAGCTATACTAAGCCTAAGTTTTTATCTACCTAAACCCGACACATCCGTTCCAATGGAGAACACCATCTTCTCTAGTTTCCCAACAGCAAAATGTTTACGATACAGTTTGTTAACGAACTGTTAATACTTAATACGTGATTCATGCAAATCGATACGTTTGTTTCCAAATAGAAACGCCGCGACAGCCTCCATGGACGTCAACAAGTTACGCGCATTAGCGATTTACAGATTCCTATGCCTAAAATGGCGCACTACTATCAGGCGCATAGCTGCACTGCAAGGGAGAAATCACGACCTTCCATAATAAGGAAATCGAAGAGGAAGGGGAGGGATTACTTATTATCATGAAGTACGGGAAACAAAATAAAGGTGTTTTAAAACGCTGTTAATGCAATATTTTTATACTTACCAACAAAATAAGCACATAGCCCACCTGGTTGTAGAATGTTATCCCAAGGAGTAACTAAAAATTCACATGCGTTACTTTAGATTAATAATACGCAAGAATTAAAAAATATCAGCAGCTAGATGGTAGGTACTCATTTACATAACGTTTTCATATTTACATGCTTACATGCAAATAAATTTAACACTTTATTTTAATTCCGTCCAGTGTTAGACATAGGCCTCTGCTGATAGCTATTAATATTTTAATTACTTCAATAAACTGCTCGAAAACTTAACACAGGCGCTGAGAGAGAACTCAACGCTATCGCTAGTAACTTGCCCCCAAATCCAGCAGCACTCGTCTATATCAGTAATAGCCGATTAAAATGCCGCCGAGAAGTGATGTTTCTTCACTCCGACGACACACTGCTTCTCGATAACGGGGCTTTACTGTTACGGTAATGGACACCATTACCAATTAAGTGGTAATGTTCCTAACTTGGACCGTAAACATGCCGACTTCACGCTTTCACTGGACCGATCTCTTGATAGCAGAATAGTTTTCGATTTCGAGAGATTTATACGGTGAAATCCTAATCCTATAACGTATTATAAACGTGACATGTGAATGTGAAATTGGTTCGCTTTGATCGAGCTAGACCCAACTTCAACAATCTAGGGAATAAGACTGAAGGTGGTTTTCCACCGGCAGGGCGAGACGAGACGAGACGAGGATTGAATTGAATTTTGTATCAAGTTGCGCGATGCGCGAGGAGAGGATTGAAAACTTCATACAATTTTCAATTCAATCCTCGTCTCGTCTCGTCTCGCCCTGCCAGTGGAAAACCACCTTAAAAGCTGAAACTTTACGTTGTACTTATGTGCGCTAGACATAACATAAGCCACTGCAGCCTCAAAGCTCTCCGACTAAGAGGCAATCAGTGTGGAAGAAAATACCACCTAAATAAAAACCGTACAAAGTACAAAATGATACATGATCACAAAAAAAAAATTTTTGCTTCGTTAATGTTTCATTTCACTAAAATCGACGCATGCATTTAATATCATTCGGCAAACAACGAAATCATCAACACAAATAGCAAATGAATCGCAATGTCATCCAAGTAAATAGCAACACATAACGTTTATTACTTGTGGGAAATGTAACCATTACTTTACATCCGACAATAATGAGAACAAAACAGCACTCTCAAGTCATTTTATACATTGCTTGTTTCATAGGCGCAAGTATCAAAGTCATGCTATGATTGTGAGAAACAGAATCATGGTATTACATCCAACGCGTTAAATTCTGATGTATGTGGGGTGGTAAAAAGGGGGCGCGCACGGAAATATGGTGATTTATTTAATGGCATGTACACACTGGGACGTATTGAATAGTGACAATAAGGCTAAATTGAGATGTCGCATTCGCCACGCATTCTGGTTCCAAGCTGTGGGAGCGACAAAAACCATTATGCTTAAATAAAGTCATGTGCCGCGGCAAGGTTGAGTTTGCGAATTCCCCATCGAATTGTATCCCCTATTATAATAGCATAAAGATCAATAATCCACGTTCGGCTGCTAAGGTAAAATTGGTATAGTTTTCATAAATCAATATTTTTTCTCTATAGTCGCCGATGTCAATTTCTATACCTACCTGGATGTGGTAACGGATTAATAGTATTGTATTATAATTTTTTGCTTTATTGTGCAATAAATTATAATCAAATGTTGTTCAGTTTTATTTATAATGCTTTATTGAAGATTGGTTACAATTACAAATAGGATATTGCAGAACATTTGACATTTTTATACCGTTGCCCTAGACGTCAACGGTTTGCGATAAAAATGACTGCCATTAAATAAAGATGTGTGTTTTTGTACGTTTCCCCCTGGGTATATCTGTATATAAACTTTTATGTTCTCTTATCATCACCAAAAATGACATTTCCACCTCTGACTCCATTTTATACTATTGAAAGACGTTTTCTGCGATAGAAAGAGAGTTTACTGTCTAGGGCTTCAAAAACTGGTATTATGTCTGTTGTCAAAACCGGGATCACAGTATTAGCTACACTAAAAATACCGGTATGGGAAGCTCTAGCACTGTCTTGTCTAAAATACGTGTTTCTCGTGTGGTAAACGAAAGAAATATAATTGATACGAAATTGAAAATTACGGCTTCTAAATTAGTTGATTCAGTTACCAAATGTAACAGCTAAGTACTATAAAAATACCCCAATCCAGTTGTAGGTACCGTCATACCGTGTGCCTATAATATTTGAAGAGTTCTCTCAGTTCCTCCAGGCTAGTAGTACAACATCCCATTTTGGGACCACTAGGGAATAGGGCCCGAATTCAAACCGAAAAAGAATTTTCCTAATGATTGCAGCGGTAATTGTATATCAGAGAACATACAACATTTCGAAAAAATGAGAATGTTTTCGTCGAAAATTTCTAATTTTTTTAAGTCGGTTATATTAAGGCAAATCACTGCACTGTTGATTTGATTGTTTAATTGCTGTATCTACCTAAGTTCTAAAACGTGTTACCTTATAAAAATGGCATGTAACGTGGCATGAAAGAATTGTGATGTAAGCGTTATAAAGTTAAATTAAAACAGCATGTCACACGGTATGTAGGTAAATATAGATAGTGACGTCGACTGTAAACACGTCGCTATTTAAACATGACAAATTGTTTTATGCCACACCAAGTGTAGACATAAAATGATGTACACTGTACACAACAACACGGGAGGTAATAAAGAAAGCCCTCGATCGCATATTTACGTCCCTCGCTTGCAGCTCGGGCCGCAAACGTCTGAGATCTCGGCCTTTCTTTGTATTACCACCCTAGTTGTGTAATGTACAATAGTTTAAACGAAAAAAACGTATTTTCGTATTTTTCAGTCTCGTCAAACAAAATAAACTTTACCCTCGTATTGATTTACCTGTGACGTGCGCAATGGGTGAGATTATCATTATCTCTCAATTAAAAATGAAGGGATAGAACATAATTATTATCGCTACCAACTATGTATGTTCACAACCCATTACTGAATCAATTTTGTAACATTAATCAATGAAATTAGGTAGGTAAAAAGTAGATAATTACTTTAGATTAGTAACTTTTTAAAGTGCTTGTTTAAAAAAAATGGAAAGTTAATTTATTTGGGTATGTATCAGTGAAATCATGAGGTCAAATTACAAGAAATCAAAATAACCCCATATAGTTTCTCAAGCCACAATCACTGTTTTAAAACAACCCTTCCGCCAGTTCGACACGGTTGCAATGTTAGGCAACATGGCTCCTCACCAAAATATGTTCCAAAGGGTGCCAACCCTACTTATATTTGAATTATTTTCATTCCATTATTAACAATAGATTTCACCCGTTTTGAAATATGATTTTGGCCGCCATCTTTCTTTATGTTCCCCCTGCGCAGGAGCAACTTTTTGATATTTTTTAGACACAATGGTGTAGCGAATGTACAAAAACATCGGTGGTTGCATTAGGTTTAATTTGAGCACAAAAGGCCGGGACGAATGCGTTCGCGCTGGAATATGTTGTGACACTCTGTAATGTGTTAGGATTTAGACTCATACATAACCTGGTTGACTGGTTTTTAAATCTTATGCAGTACTGTACCTATTATCAAGTAGCTTCAGATGATCATATGTGTTTTCATTTATATCCGACAGTATCACAATCAGTTGAATAGCTCTGATGTCATATTATATTGCAATTTTTTTGTGTAATTAGATAATCTCAACATAATATTTGTTTTTACTGTTGCCTTAGTTTAAATTTTAACCGTCATAGGAAAACCCTCACGTATATTGACACTCATGTGCGTAAATAGTAAAGTGTTATTACGAACGAGAGTGTTTAATTTAGTCTGACGAAAAGTAAACATATTTATGTAGATAGTAAACTGTTTAGGTAAAACAATCTTAGGGTTTGATTAATTAATGTTGTTTATTTATGCTGCAATTAAACACATCACTTAATGCCAGCATTATGATTGAGTCATGGCAAAGGTTCTTATGTTATGTCCTTATCCAATTTTTTTATGCTCATTCTTGATAATGATTCGTTTTTCTTGGCTTCCTTGTATTAGTAAAGAATTTTATATACCTATACAAATACATTGTACATTGCAGCAAGCTAAACATAAATACTAATACTCATCGCGTTTTCATAGTACCTATCACTACCTGAATGTTATTCAAAAACGTTTTTGTTCCGTTTTTAATTCACCAGTCTATAAATATTTTGCGAATCAAAAATACAAATGAGAATAACTGCAAATTAATATGTTATTGTCAAACAAATCTGCTGTGATTAGACCCTCGTCCGGTATGCAAGCGAACTCACGCTGTGCGCTGTTGACGACTTAATAACTTGTTTCCATCGGTATTTGGTTGGACTTATTTGCAACGAATTGAATACGAATAATATGAAATATTATGCCATTGTTCCTGTTTTGTTGAGATATGTAATAGCAATTGCGTCTCTGCTGAGTAAAATAACAAACTGAGTTCTAAGCTTTCAGTTCTAAGCTTGCTACAGCTTGTCAAATACGACAACTTCTAACTGCACCTTCAGTGCTATGCCAACCAGTACGTCTAGCATAACTGGCCTCGACTTCGTTTCTCGCGCGGCAGAGCATCACCTGTCACTGTCACACGATACTGAGTGGAAAGAGATAGGTAACATTTGTCGAGCGACAAAGAGTCGCGTGTCACAGTTGTGCTAGAGGTACAGGAATGCGGTTCCTTCTGCTTGAGAATTACACTTTTATAGGAATGATTCGTTCCACACGTAGTCGCAGACTGTACGAAGTTAACGTTTTTTCTGTAGCTTCATCCGCCAAGACAAATCTATCGGTCCATACATGTTAGCGCGTTACATAACCTATGGCATGTTCCTGTCCTTGTTTAATTTCTTTTTTTTTCAAAATAACATATTGCTCCATTGTTTTATTGCTACATAGAATAAAGACAAATCGAAAAAAGATATAAGTAGACTAAGGATTGCTTATTTAAAGAAGAAATAAAATGAATGACTAAATTGTACACGCACGTCAATGATGGCAACGAGCAAAGCTGTAGCAATATTGTATTTCAACTAACCAGATTCAATTTGCCCCATTTGTTACATAGTCCCACAATCCCTCTACCCCAATAATGCCGGCAAATATTTATAAATGTTTTATACGGCTGCGCAGGAGCAGGCGACGGGTATGCTTAAGTTACGAGCGAATCAGCCCCTTTGGCGCTTATAGACTATCAGTTGCTGTTCCATATTTCTTTGTACTTAAAAAACAACGATTTAGAAAAAAAAAAACATTTTAACCGTGTTATCAAATGTCCTGAACAAAAAGAAAATATTATACAAGGCAGGATCATTTTTAAACTGGAATAAAGTCATCCAATGCTTAAAAAGTCAAGTGAAAGTAAAAAGTAAGAAGATAAAACAAACGTTATTTTCTCGTAACTTCCTGTAGTGTTTGTTTAATCGTAATCGTTCGATACGGGTAAGCTTTTCAACAGATGATATTTTCAATAATCTGTAGAGTAGTCTGCCGTTAAAAGAAACCTATCGACCTAGCAAAACATTCTTATGAATATCTTCAGAAATGCACCTATAGACGTATAACTTAATGCGGTAGGTAAGTCCCAGTATACGTGAGGCGTGACAAAGCTCGATTATCGCTCTCCCCGCACCTTGTGCATCCCACTCTCAATTAAGTTATACAAATTGGTATACGCTACCGCTTTTCCATTGAACCCTTAAATTAGTAGTATTGTTCGCACCCCAACGCAGGGTGTCGAATGTGGGCCGCGGCGAGCTCGCCTCTTGTAATACGACGACATTAACTTGTATACGCTAATTCAGACTTTATACGAACGAGCACACATTCAACGATTTAACACTAGCGATTGAGCACCTCCGGCGGTTTTTAAGTTCACTATAGGTATTATAGGTACTATACATTTACCTAATACTCTCTTAACAGATACCATAGTATAACTATCACTCATTGATACACTGAATAATACAGGGCATCAGCAATAGGGAATATGCATGAATTTTTTTTAACACGTTTCTTAACAAAATATGAAAATACCGTAAAAAATATGAAATACAGTCAAAATAAAATTTAAATCGACCGAGAAATGCGGAAGATATAAACATTTTAAAGCACTAATCAGACAGCGATTAGAGAGAGAGATCCGATATGGACTATGACGTCATAGTACACGGCCGCCATACAATCTCCATACTATATTCTGTTTTGCGAGAAAGAGATAGAGATAAATCTTTGTTGTGTTATATCTTGGTTATTTTTATAGTTATTCGAAAAATATTTTTTTCCTACTGTTTTTTAAATGAATGAGCTTTTATTAAAGTAAATAAAAAATATCATGCATATTCCCTATTAATAAGTGAAGAAACCCATTTTACAAGGATAATTTATTTTCACAAAATGGCAACATATCAAGCTTATGACGCCAGCAAGTTCGAGGTCAAAAGAGGTCATCATTGTCAGTCTCGGGAA
Source organism: Eudemis profundana (assembly GCA_947034925.1). NCBI lineage: Eukaryota > Metazoa > Arthropoda > Insecta > Lepidoptera > Tortricidae > Eudemis > Eudemis profundana. The sequence continues at coordinate 18,379,146 of OX344796.1, read as the reverse complement.
GAACATACTTACCTGATTTCTTGAACCATGATTTTCATGATATATGCCTAGTTATAAGAGTTTATTTTTATCTGTCTTTCTTTATTAATTTAATAAAAGTCTTCCCTAGAGTGTTGTTCAGTAATTTTAATATCAATGATTCTTATCAATATTTCTTATCAAAATATAGTTAGCAGTTTTATATCATAACCCAAAGAAAATAAAGTATATTCTGATTATTATATCAGCATTAGGTATGTTTGATTTGAGCATATAAATGCTAAATCTAAAAATGTTTCGTTAGGGTTTATTGTTTATCAACTTCTTGCTATAATTTGGGCACCGGTTATTTAAGTTTATCTAATATGTTGTGCTTATGCGTGACTGCTCGCGTGTCATGTTATCTATACAGCTCAGCAGTGCCTGAGCAATGTCCAACGTGTGATAACATTTGTTCAATTTTAATTTACGATGTCTTGACTACGTGGGAACGGAACCGACCTGCTGTATGCAATGAAGTACAATTCCATACAAGTACTCTTTACTGCACACCTGAAAATATTGGGACATAATAGTACAGTCAAGGAATTTAATTTCCTACCCGTTTCATTGATATGTTGTTAAGCATTCACGATGCATTAAGGTCGAAATTTCTATTTCAGTAACAGTATTTAAATGTCAATACGTATTATTTGTCACTGCACATTACAGATAACCTCTTTGCGAAGTCATTTGCTCATCTAATTACGAATACGTGTCAGTTGGTGTCAGTGACAATCGAGAAAATTTTAAAATAATTCCGAAAAAAGACTCTGGAAAGTCTACCGCAAACGTCGATAATCTAAATTCCGTTATCTGCTTTCCTTTCATTCGAATATTGCAAGAGCGAGAAAGATGGACTTTCTTCGAATTTCGATTCCGCGGTTGTTGTCCTTTTTTGGTAGGGCATTGACGTTCCAAATTTCAGTTCACCATGTCCGTTGTTAATCTGTTACCTAGTTACTGACACAAAACAATGCGTGTGATATGTCAAAGTAACGTCGTACTCTAGCTAGCTCTTATGATGACAGTATGCTATACGATATTGGACCTTAGGTGGGTTGGAAATTAATTTCCTTGACTGTACATTACATACCGAGGCCAGTAGAGTAAGAAATGCCTCAGATCTCATGGAATTGTCGGCCGAGGCGAAGCCGAGGACGACAAACATGTGATCTGAGGCTTTCTTATTTACTGGCCAAGGTTTGTATACTATTTTTCTGTCCGACGGAGCCAAAAAGCGGCATCTTGAAATCGGCAAGGTGACGCTTGCCGGCCGGAGGGCAGAAAACATATTTACAAGGAGATTGTGAGCAGAAAAGGTAATAGTACATTGTGTATCTAGGGCGGTAAGTAAGGAATTGCAAACGAGTGTTTGTTATAAGCCCGAGGTGAAACCGAGGGCTTTAATAACACGAGTTTGTAATTCCTTTACCGCCCGTGGCACACACAATGTTTTTCATCACACTTGTGAGGAAATCTTAATAATATAACCTTACTAATCGCCCCAGTATGACAAGAAAATATTAAAACAGACAGTGACATTAGTGACATTTAAGTCCATAGACAATGCGAAGTCAAGTCACGTTCGGAAACCATAGCGGTAAGCGGCATTTTATATTTGCAAAATAAAGAAATACATTATTTAAACATTTAATTAATGTTACCGAAATATGTGTTTACATGTATTTGCAATATCAGTTATCTTTAAATAAATATTTCAGTGATAAAAGTTAAAAAAGTAAATTGGCGTTTCCTTTGAACATGACAAATAAGAGTGAAACAGAACCAGCGTTTCAAATTTAAAAAGAAAACCATTACGCCCTAGGGCGTAATAGGCTATTTACGGCCCGCAGAACCTACGTGTAATGACACCATTTTCGAGCAAGTGTGATGAAAACGTTTTTACGTTACTTTATGTTTTCCTCAAGTTATTTTTTCTTCTGCATATAGTCATGCGAAAAATATTGATCAAATAACTCTTATGATATATTATGAGCGAATTGAGTTACAGGATGCCTGATGTATAATAATTGTACGATGTATACACTGGTTAAGACCATGCGCGGCATACGTTCGTACATTCGCGTCGTCCTACGACACGGCAAATTATATTTTAATTTTTAATCTTTCTACACTGACATACAGTAGTTGATTGATTGAATATTTTCCACGACACGACGTCGTATCGTGAAACGATACCGTATCGTAGCACGACGCGATATCGTGTCGTGTTTATGTGTAAGAGCCCTTTGACATGTGTGTACTGCTGGCTTGACATGCACATAGTATTTTAAGTACTTAGCAGTGGCGTGGCGTCCAAAGAACTCGATTCCTACCGGCTTGCCTAATATCAGGCATGTGACCACCTTATTCTACAGCTCTTAAGGAAAATATACGCCAAATTTGCACCGGCTTGCTCAAGGATTTCTTTTACGCCACGCCTCTGGTACCTACTTAGTCACTTTGGTTGTTGTTGAAAATAGACATAATTATTTGTTTACGTTATTTAAGAGCATTATCGCGTAATCTCAAACGAGTTAATCATACGTAACGTCATGTTGTTGGATATTTAGAGATTTTTACATAAATAATAATAAAACATCACATATCTATTTATAACAAACGGCTATGTACGTACACCCTAATAAACACATTGAGACATCCTCATTCAGTGCTGTGACATGCGCACTGACATGTCATACAATACTGACATGAATGCGCGCTAATTTCTCTCGATCCAGCGCTTCTATTCTGTCATAAAACTTGACAATAAAAATTTTGAATCCACCAGATACACTCTATTAAAAATAGACCTAAAATTGAATGCGTTACAGTCTATATTTGAGAATCATTTTTATTAATAGGGTGACAATGATTTTGACTTCCGCGTGGACAAACTTACCCACACATTAGCGGCGTCTGCGCGGGTAACTTCATTATTAGGGTGCCTCAGCTTTAAATTATGTGAATTATGTCCTAAATGTAAATTATAAACATTCATTGGAAGCGGAGTGTCACATAAAATGTTTCGCATGGGCTTATATGGTAATTCTTTCGTTTTATTTCAGTTAAGGATGAATAAAAATATGGGTCTGAATGCCGTTAGGCCTTTGAGAGGAATAAGCTACTAAAACTGGAAGTGCCTAATACTTATGGGATAAAGCTTTTTCGGAGAATAAATAACAAAACATTGCAAATACAATTTTCTTGTTAACCGTATTGCTTTTCCTGTTAAATCGGTATGATTTACCTGTAAAATAAAGATATAGCGTTTTATTTAATCTAAAATTATATAATTAAATCGTAGATTTTGTGTTTGTTAACGCATCACGCAAAAACTAGGTACTGGACCGATTTCTATGAAATTTGGTATACAGGTAGATTATGTCCCCACTTAACACACATGTCACCTTTTATCCGACTTATTTCACCTCCGCGAACGAAGTTGGGGGCAGGTCCACTAGCTCTTTCATATTTTTCTCGTGGTTATTGATAAATAAACCTCATTCCTCATCGTCTAACTTAATTTTTTCCCAAAGCTACCGATTCAGAACTCCAATCAAACCGTAGAACCGGCCATAAAAAAATTAACGACTCAATAATCGCGATCCCGCTATATTTATACGATTGTGTGAGCGCTTGATTCATTAACTTAGATTAATTAACTAATAATCAATTTAAAAGGTCGTAAACACGGGAAAATTTCAACCGCACATGCGACCTTTTGGCTGGAGTAAGCCACAGGAAACGCGGTACACTCGAAATCTATAATAATGTGTATAAACGGGTTCCCATTCGTTAATTTGACACCGGATCTGATTAGGGCAACATCCAAGATGAGATAAGCAGTATTTTTATGGTTTTCGAGTGTCTGGCACTAAGTGTTCAATAAAATATACTTTTGCTTAGCCGTATGTAAATGTTACGCAACTTCCGTTATATATCTGATTATTTCACACTATATTGATTAGAAAGAGATGGCTGTAATGTATTTCTAAAGTAAGTATAAATATATGGATACAAAATACGTACACCACTACTACCTTCACATTCACGCACACTGTGGTACACAAAGAAGAGACATACTTATTTATAGAAGTTACCCGATAGTAAATTACTATGAAGAGTTTCTGAATCGCGATGGTGGTCAAATACTCAACTATAATCTATTGTAGTAGAGCACAGTTCGACAGCATACAACTTCACATACAGATGCCACAATTTTTATGCTTATAGATAAAATAAACCCAATTCATAACTGTTACCATTCATATTATCTCTTAGAATAGTATGGCCGCCAGTGGTCGCTCGCCCCGTCGATGTAAAGTCGCCGGCGTATTTAACACATTAGAACATCTTAATTTCAATCTCGATAAAGCGCATAAAGAACGACTTACGAGCCGACATCGATAGGTAAGGGCCGCCATTCATGGGACTTCGGTTAGTTCATTTTAACCATGGTTAGTTCATTTTATTTTAGCTCTTGAAACATTTATCTTTTACTAGTATTTGTGTTGTGTAAGACGTTGATTTCTGTCCCTTTTATACCTAACTTTACTGAATAGTTTCAAAATCCGTCCAACTTTTAATTTGGAAAAATCTTGGAAATCTCAAAATTTCCTTTCGGGAATTTCCCCAAAATGAAAACTTTCTTAAAATTATTGTGAAAGTTTCCAGATGGAAACTTTCCCAACTCTTTTAAAAACTATCTGCAACTTGTACATCTGTGCCTGTATTGTGCCAGAGTCTACGTCACAATTTTCGTTCAAGCTTTATCGATTCTATAACTCTAATTCTAATTCTAACACCCGTGAAATTTCAGGATTTAAATTACAGCTTTGGCGCAGTGTTTCTACGATGAATTTTGGATGAATTTGTCGAGTTCGACTTTTGGCAAAGTGTAAAATCGTTGAAAGTGTAGGAAATCCCAACACAAAATCTATAATTTTATTTCCCTGTAAATCCTAGTAAAAAGTTTCCTGAATTTATAACTCGCCCCTGAGTCTCATGCATGGCAAGACGGTTCGGTTATAGTGGGCTGCGGACATTTCCATAATCACGTTGTCTCGCGCCGCCCATGTGCGCTCCACACTTCACGGCTTAGTCAGACGGTCTCCGAAGGACCTACGAGTAAAAGTATTAGGTATGGTGGTTATTTTACTGAGCTGTTGAGAGCTCAAAATTGACATCGCTAAGTATACTCCTAATACTCATTAGCTACTTCAGGACTTCGTTAGCTCAGTTATTATGAGACTAAAAAATATGTTGAATTTTTAACTGCTATTTTAACCAAACACCATAATGGGTGTTTGGTAAAAAAATAAGTTACGATCTGACTACACTCGCCGTACCGAAATTGGTTTTTATTGATAGTTTTACCTATTATAACATTCGCACTATTACTACCAGGCAATAAAATTAAATTGACCCGTACTGCAAGTCAAGGATCAATTCCAAATCGGGATCTGATGGTGGTATCTTGGAGAATTCGAGGAAGCTCTTCAAATATTATAATATGTATAATAGGTAGGTACCAGTGGCGTGGCGTCAACTGTATTCTTAGTAAAGCCGGAGCAGATTTGGATTACTTTTTCTTCAGGAGTAGTAGGCCATCTGCTTTAAAATAGGCAAGCCGGTGGGAATCGAGTTATATGGATGCTACGCTACTGGTAGGTACACATAGCGATTTTGGTATTTTTCATAGTGACCCGTGCATTTCTTATCGAAAAGGTTAATTTCAAGTAGGTTACTTTCAAAATATATATTTTGTGGTTATTAAGTATACAATAATAAAGTTGGATATAATCAATGAAGCGTGGTCACCCTCTGGAATTGCCCGCTGCGCGGCGAATAACATGTCACTGCAACAAAATATGAAAGAGCATAAACCTGCGCAAATGCATTACTTTTCATTAGCACCTCCGAGACATCGCCGAAATAAAACAGACACAATGTGGAAGCCTCAATATATATCCTTTATAAATAATTAATGGGCAAATGGATTAATGGATGTTCGAACGTAGTTCTCGAGTCACTCCAATATCAGTATCCGGGTGCTATGTTGTCGCAATTGAGGTACAAAGCTTACACGATATCGAGATAAATTGGCATCATCATTATTCCTTTGTAAGTACTACAGAAAAGTATCTAACTCAGCTTTATCTTTTAGAAAAAAAAATGCTTTACTCTATTTCTTTCTTCATTTCACTTCAGTGCAGCCAGCTAAAAAATAAATCCTAAATATATTCCAAGGTGGTCCATTTCGAGTACTTATTTACTTCGATATCCATTCAACATTGTACATCACAAAGCCACACCACGGATAATATGCCGCAAGAGCCTTACCAAATCGGGATTAGCCCAAAAAGAGCCAAAATAAAGTGATTAAGACCCGCTGCGTCCGCGCAGGCCTTTTGGATAAAGAATAAATAATCCCCCATGAATAAATAATACCAATCTCTTTGTGTGACGCATTGTCCATTGACAAGTATTTGACAGAATAAACTTTAGCAATGCGAATTTGGTGACAAAAGAAAATGAATCTTATCCACTAGTTCTTAAAGTTATGTATATTCAATATTAAATTATGCGGAAAGTGCAAGCTGTACTACTCTACCCATAGTATATTCAAAAGCAAAGTGTCCAATCTCGAAATCCGACTTCGAATGACTTCCAATCTTCAATCGATGTTGCTAAGTTTAATTTCAAAATCATTCTCATTTTCTCTCTATTCACTTTATTTTTGAGAAGACTTGACAGTCGCAATTTTAACCGTACATACATTAATGCTATTTACAACTCTATCTTAACTGTACAAAGTATCTATTCGTCTAAAGTAGTTAATTCTCCAAATCCATCTATCCTTAATCCGGCGGCGCTTAGTTTGAAGTTCTTTTTTCAAAGAAACGTTCACTTTCGGCACGTTGCTTATACAAAACTAAAAAGGATACAGCGAAATATTTTATTTATTACATTTCGGACTGTTTTGTAGAAATTTTAAAGCTGAAATTCAAGTACGTTCTCTTTTGGATTTGGGTCTTTTTTCTTACGTTACGGGCAACATCTGTCTTCGATAATTAGGTGCGACTGGGTGGCCTATTCCTGTGGTCCTATTTGCGACATCTCTATTATTCCCATAATAACCCCTTTTGTCATATTGTCATCGATGTTTTCACTTTTAAAGTAATCCTGTATTCTCATATTGGGTAAACAGAAATCGATAGTTTTCGCTAAGGCTTTGAGTTAAGCCGAAACGGGTTGACTTGATGAGGTTTTGTTTAAAACAGATTCATGTTTAACAAACTATTTAGGTACTTATTCTAGAAGACTTGTGAAGCAAAGTTATATATGTATGTACCTACCTATACATGCCAGTCAATAAACATACTAACTAAGGTGAATTTTGTATAATGGACTGAAAACTAACGGTTTTAAATAACTTCATGTAAATTGTAAACAAACAGCCTTACGCTCTAGCATAACTAAGGAAACCGCTTGTAAACACCATAATTAGGCGAACTAGTTTGACAGATAAAAATGTTGCCTGAGTCACAGAAAATTAAATAGTCATAGGTAAATAACGATAAAATAGTCTTTATTTTCATTATATCGACAAAACATCACTGGCCAAACTTTGGCCACATTAGTGCTTGTGGAACTGTCAAACTAGTTCGCCTAATTATGGCGTTTACTTTACAGGTATGTGTCCTTAAACGAGAATATAATAGAATAGCTTTATTTTCATAGAATAAGTATGTACAGCAAGAGTCCTAGAGACTACACTAGGTCCTAGGGACTAGAGAGAGCGAGACGATTTAGTATTTTTTTTGTTTAGTTACTACCTATCTAGGTATACGGAAAACAAATTGTAACCAACCAAGATAAAGATCGGGTTTTTCCGGAGAATTGTAGCTAAATATAATGGACAAGATAATACGCCATATGGGAAGCTTTAAGATGGGAAGTATGATCAACTTTTAGTACAGATTTTACAAGCTCTTAAATACCTAGCCCAGTGAAAAATTCAACCAAAATTAGCAAATTATTGTAGCAATTATTCCACCGGCCGTTAACCCTATTATTTCCATTGAATCCAAAGCTGAAATTACTCTAATGATTCACACAATGACTGGGTCATTTTTATTTCCAAATTATTTACTTTCTAACGTATAACAGGTGCGAAGAACACAATACAACAAAGTTGAAATAATAATCCGGAATGTATTAACTCTTTCAAAGTTAATATGAAAATATAAACTTTAGTTCATGGGAATACGATTCAAAATAAGTCATGTTCACTTTTGTTTTAATGTATTTTCGCCGAGCAGCAGGGAAACACTGTCTAAAGAAAATTGAAACTTGTGAAACACCGCGCTTAAATAATTTTATTTCGAGCTGTTAGCGACTTTGTATTCTGGCGAATTAGAGCGTTTTTCCCACAAATACATTTTATTGTCCGTTTTGAAATTCGGCCACAATTATGTGAGATTACCCAATTATTCGGCTAAGGCTTATTAGTGCGAATGACGCGGTGTTCTCGCGGTAGTTGGGCATAGAGCAACCAGTTTGAAGAAGGGTGATAGGTAGATATAGGTTTATAATTATTTATATGATTGCCTATTACGACAACGCGATATGCAGCCGGCGGCGTTGAAAATGACAGGACGATGGACGATGGTTGACAGTGGTTGTTGATATTTACCACACATTACACTTTGCACTAAGTAAAAAGTGGAAACACTATACTCGTAAACGTATCCCCATAAAATCCAATAAATATTTAAGATTTTTAGTGTCTGAATCTACTTTAAGCTTCTTCAGCTACGTTAGGGTGCTACCTGACCGATCGATTGTTAGTCGATCATATATGTTGATTGCAATTCGCTTCGACGATCGATCGATTGGTGTGGTTACACCCTTATCTACGATAGTTGTCTTGACACCTCTGTGGTAAGCCATTGCTCCCACCTCAAAAGCGCCGCTTTTGCCAGGCTGTCATTACGCCGCGGGCACCTCCTCCTCTAATAAACATATCGCTTCACACGGCACAATGGAACAAAACAATAGCCCGACTAATAAGCGGTACGTTGACGGGCCTGTTTTGAGCCGCTACCGTTTCTGGCGCGTCATCGTGTTGGACTCTGCAATTACTATTGTTTGGTAAGTTCAATCAAAAGTGACGGTTCTTTTGGCTTTGTTCGCGGTTACATGTGAAAGAACTTGGTAAGAAATGTTGACCTGTTTTGTCTTAACACACTAGGACAAAAACGTATTAACGTAAGTATATAACTACGTATAGTGCGTTAGAAAGCCCATATGCATTTACTACTTTTTTTCCTTGCACTATAAGGTTCATCGTACAATAACCTGGAATTGCTATACTTAGGTATACTACGGTCTAAATATCATAACGAAAGAATTTGTTTTGAAATTTTTGTAAGCGATGCCTTGTCGATGGTAAACGTTACTTTATAAATTAGTCATTAGTCCTTACGTGTCGAAATAATGAATGACAGACAGTTTAATTTAATACCTCGGGATAATAAAACATAACCAAAAGTGTGACCCTCGTAAAATATTGACGCAACAACACATTACAAATTTAATTAAGCCAACTTTATACTGAACCATAACGAATGGCAAGGATTTTTATAAAGTATGAAGTCAACCTACGAGTTTTGTGTTGGTTAGGTTAGTAATTAACGTAAGTCTACATTTATCATAAGGCACTGTTGTCGTTTTAGGAAGACTACTCTGCAACCTAAACATTTTGAATTATATATAGTTTTACACAATTTTTTGGGCATTTTTTTGGTGTTTTCTTTCTAAAATTCGCGCGCTTTTTGTGAAATGAGAGGTAGTATGAACGTGTCATTTAACGAAACAGTGTAGGTAGGCTCGATAAATGTATACCTTAACATGAACGACCTATTTAGATATGTAATATAGAGCAGTTATTGGCACTGGCCCGACCTCGCTCGTCACGTTGGGAGATCGTAAAATCGCAAAGGGTTCCGGGCGAGTGATTCTCGAGTGCTGCCACATGCAGCAGCAGGGTGGCCAAAATTTACACCGGACTGTGTTTTCCCTGAATTTCCTGATTTCAGATGTGCTTTGGCCCTCGGAAGTAACTTTTCCGTGTCCAGTCCACGCTTGTTACGTTGAAAGATAGACGCATGATTTTCAAATTGTGCTTGGGAAGCTTTTTGAAGTAAACCTTGCGAGAGAAAACTTAAGGTGTATTGAATTGCTCGGTTCTCCATACTTAATTCATAACCCTCTTTTCGATTGTACGGAGACCCGAGCGACTCGAATCAACTGAAGCATTAATCTTCTATAATATTATAAAATGGCTTAAGTAAAATGTCTATACATTGGATATACAGTTATACACATTTTTATTAAAATGACTAAAATAGGTTATTAGGTGTGTCTACATGGACATTTTATTTTTTATGGATTTGTTGGATGTTTATATGTAACATCACGCCGAAACAACGAAACAAATGTCAACCATTTTTGGTTCAGGTATGAAATAAAGTTTTAGTACTAAAATATAACTGTCGAAGATATAACTCTGAAAAAGCCTACTAGGACTAGGGACATACTAAAAGATACACGGCGCCTAATAATTTATTTTATAAATATAAAATAATGTTTTTCACATTTGTTTTTTTGAAGCAATTTACGTATGGAATAAATAAACATTATCTTGCATCTGAGTAAATAATTCTCAAGGTGACAATGACCTAGTTTTGAATTCCGGTCTAGACTGCATTTACAGCTGTTTTAATAAAAGAGATGTACAGTAGTGCACAATGTCAAGACAAAAAACTTAAAAAATAAAACCCGCTTCATAATATATTGAATCTACGACTGTAGCAACAGAGCTGGATTTAGAAACAAATGCACGAGAGAGGTACTATAAAATACTGAAATATTTGAGAGGCACCCTCAATTTCTTATGGACCTCATCATCAAAACTGGATTTTAAAAAAAAATGGGACTAAACTTGAACAATACTCGTATATACCAACCTACAGTTTCAATTATTATTTTTTTTAAATCGGTTCATTAACTACGGAGTTCCGAGCTTACCCACATTAAAAAAAACCGCCCAAGTGTGAGTCGGACTCGCGCACCGAGGGTTCCGTACAAACTCATAAGTAGATACATGAATAGTTCAAGAAAAACTATATGGCGATTAGTTTAGTAGGAGCAAATAAGTATGTGTTAAGATTTTTGCAAATTTCTCAAAAACGGTGCAAATTAGGAAAACCGTTATATTTTGCCTGTAATATATAGGACGACATTAATAATTGGTAATTATTACAGATTTTTCTGTTCAGTAACTTCGAAGATAATAGGGGGGGAACGGTATTTAAAAAAAAATACAATAATAGTGTTTTAATCTACAAATCAAGCCCTTTCATTTGATACCCCACTCGATATAATAGCTCTACTTTCAATTTTCAAAGACTCATTACGGACCCCTTTAAAAAAAAGTAAAAAAGTTACAAGATTTTTTTTACATCCCATAAGCTCGGGTTAGCGGTTCTTAACACTATTCCAAATTTCAAGTCGATAGCATCAGTAGATCCTGAGATATCTTGCTGTGACAGACGGACAGACAGACAGACAGAGTCGCACCATTTTGGTACGGAACCCTAAAAATACGACTGACTAGAAAACATCCTCCTTATTGTAAAGTCGATTAAAACAGCATTACTTATTATTTTTCTAAATCATCTTGAGGGTTATTTTAATAGCCAATTGCTAATTGAATATGAATAGATATCAACATTACACAGATTTAGAAATATTTCTAAGCAGGCAGGAGATTAGTCCAACAGTCGATAAATGCATGGTCACATAAGGACATGTGATTTGTATAAGTTATGTTGTTTCTTTCCGACGACACTGTTGGTTATAATAAAAACACATGTTTATCTAATCTTTAACTATAGTATAGCTCTGGTAGATACTTCTAAGCAATCTTAACAAATTATAATTACTTGTGTTGTTTTAAATTTCACTTTTTATGTCTGATTAGAATAAACAGGTAAATTATGCCCTGACAAAATAAATCAGACTGTCCTCAACTCAATCGCTTCAAGATTGAGCGGAGAAAATTCACTCGTGGGATATGCAAAAAAAAGTTATCACAAAAACCTTTCATGATTTTTCGTCTCTAGTTATGTACATACACGACTTCGGGCTGGGGCAGTTTTAAATATTATCTGGTATCGCTTTTTCTTAATCCCTCGAGTGAATTTTCTCCGTTCAATCTTAAAGCGACTGAGCACAGTCAACTATCCTGAAATAAGTACATATAATGATTTAATTAAAATCCTTAACACGTTTAACACTTCATTACGACAAATATCAAGAATAGACTGCAAGTGAAATCAAGTAATTATAAACCTTATATCGGCGATATAAGATTTTAACCAAGGTATCCTTGGTGCCGCCGCATGGAACCCTATGTCGAATCAGAGATGCCACCTGAGACCTATTGAAGCTAATATCAATTACGGACCCCTTCCGACTCCCTCTTGTTAGAGGTTTATATTACCGATGACATTGGAGAAAGAAATAAATAACATTCGGATTTTTCTACGTAATCATTTTCACGTTTCTATTACTACGGTTGTAAGAGTGCGTGCATACTGTATTCGAATATCCAGATTCATGTAGTTTTTATGACATTTTACGCTGGATTTTTTACTTGATTAGAAGGTTTCTATTGTACTTAGAACCTATTATTTAGAGTTTTTATTGTCATACGAGGGCATGCCAGAAGCATCGTTCGCGGAGGTAACATAAGTTTAATGTCTCTTTTTTGCTTTGCCGTAGTCACGTAAAAAGTATCCTTTATTTTAACAGGGGTCATAACCGACCGGTATACAAAATTACATGCAAAAGGAAAAAAAGTCACACATTTCAAAAACTATTTACCTATTTGCGTTATCATATTGCTTATTTTGGACACTTCCCAGTTACGTTTTTGGAAAATATTTAATGTAAAAACATAGTCTAGCTACGATTTTATAACACGTAGGTATAGAAACGGTAAAATATAGTCATGAAAACCGGGATACCAAAAATGAACGTTAGTTATATTTACGACAAGATATAGCAAATATCTAGATAGACTAACAAATTACTACCATCAAAGATTTAAAAACACCATCAAAGTAATCCTGTAAAAAACTACGAACCTCGCTATTTTTACTAGCTACGAACATGAATTTAGTAATCTCTCCGCCGTAATGAATGACTCTTAAATAAGAAAATAGAATAGATTTAGAAAAGTATTACAGCTTATCTGAACATTTAGATTAAAAACCTATTGCTACAACAGGATAATCTCTTAAAACCTGGATAATACGATATTTCAACGAGGTATTTCGTAAGGATAAAACAATAATAAATATTTTTAAAACAAATAAGATTGTTAAAACGACCCTTACACTTAAGCCCTAAGGATAAAAGGAAAACTGAAAAATGTTTGACACACTTTGGGACAAACCTGTTTATCCGAAGATACCTAAAGAGATTTGGAAGGATGAGTAAACAATACTTATAAACAAAATGCAATGAGCCATTTTTAGGGTTTTGTACTTTTGAAGTAACTCAAAAGGAAAAAATGGAACCCTTTGTGAGGATCACTTTGTTGTACGTCTGTCTGTCCGGCCGGCTGTCTGTCTGTCAAGACCCTTTATCTCGGGAACGCGTGGAGGTATCGAGTTGAAAATAAAATCATACAGCCTGTAAATCTAATACGGGCGAATATTGAAACGGTGGTCAGCATAGGACCTAAGAAGCATATTTAGATAACTATTGCTTAAAACCTCAATGAAAATATTTACCATACAAAATAATTCGGGCCGCAATGTAACGCAACACATTCAAGTTGACAAACACGCTAGTTGACAGTTACTTTAAATAACTGGCCAAGAGCATGTCGGACCATGCTTAGTGTAGGGTTCCATAGCCGTAACTATAAGGTAAAAAATACGATGTAAAAAAAGTACAACAACAAAATTTTTAAAACAAAAAATAAAAACCGACTTCCAAAAACTTAAACTAAAAACCAAAAAATAATATGTTAATCACCCCAAAGAAATGGATAATCAACGATTCATATATACATATACAGATATTTATAGTTTTTAACCTGTTATTTTTGAAGTCGGTGCCTGCCACTGCCACGCAAAGCTGGCTATGCTGAGCTCCTTAACTGGCACCGACTTCAAAAATAACAGGTTAAAAACTATAAATATCTGTATATGTATATATGAATCGTTGATTATCCATTTCTTTGGGGTGATTAACATATTATTTTTTGGTTTTTAGTTTAAGTTTTTGAAAGTCGGTTTTTATTTTTTGTTTTAAAAATTTACTTTATTTTTTAATTTTTAGTGGCGCTGGAAAAATATTGTTTTGACCAAATAGACTAAAATCCAAATCGGTCTAGCCGTTTTCAAGTAATCGGGGAACAAACCTACATAAAAATTGCTCTTTGTTTTCAAGTCGGTTAAAAACTTGTTGCTAATAAGAAATGGACGAGAAACTAAGAAAAATACCAAAATCGCTATATGTGTGCCTATGATATTTGAAGAGTTCCCTCGATTTCTCCAAGATCCCATCATCAGATCCTGATTTGGTTACAATGGGACCACCTCGGAGGTATACCCTTTAAAACAAAAAAAGAATTTTCCAAATAGGTTCAGCCATCTTCAAGTAGTCGGGGAAGAAACCTAGATACAAATTAACCCTTTGTTTTGAAGTCGGTTAACACTAAAAACTCGTTGCTAATAAGAGATGGACGAGAAATTACGAAAAATACTGAAATCGCTATATGTGTGCCTATAATATTTGAAGAGTTCCCTCGATTTCTCCAAGATTCCATCATCAGATCCTGATTTGGTTACAATGGAACCACCTCGGAAGTCCCTTTCAAACAAAAAAAGAATTTTCCAAATCGGTCCAGCCGTCTTCAAGTAATCGGTGAACAAACACACAAAAAAAAAAAAAATAAATAAATAAAAAAAAACATACAGACGAATTGAGAACCGTCCTTCTTTTGGAAATCGGTTAAAAAGAGCGTATCTTCATAGCAATTACGTCCTTTTGTTGAGAAGCGCAGTTTATCGGCAATAACTCAAAAACGGTTAATCTGATCTTGTTGAAAATAATTTTCGTTGAAAGTATTAATTAAGCGTTATCTTTGTAATTTTTTTTATATTTTTCGGACACACGGTTTAGAAGATAGAGGGGGAGGACACAATTTTCACAACTTTCGGAGCGATTATTTCCAAAGGTATTCACTTAATCAAAAACATTACTTAAGAACCTTAAAATGTTTTTAAAAGAGCTGTCGAACTATGTACCACACGTTGACATTTTGTGAAAAAAAATTTTTTTAGCTTCTGTTACATGTATGGAGTGCCCCCCCTAGATTTTTTTATTTTTATTATTTAACTACCAAACTTAGTTGCGGCATCTACAAGACATCTATATTCCAAATTTCATCAGTATAGGTCTTGTAGTTTTTGAGTAAAATGCCTGTGACATACGGACGGACGGACGGACGGACGGACATGACGAAACTATAAGGGTTCCTTTTTAGCCATTTTGGCTTCGGAACCCTAAAAAGCTCGTATCTCGTAATATCATAACAAGCATGTATGCGGTACATTGCTGCTCGGTAAATTTTCAAAAATTAATAACGAGGTCACTATTAAGTGTAATTTAAAAAATCATATTAATGATAACACTACTAAACGCTATATCTGGTTTAATTGTTCGCCCGTATTAGACTTACACGCTGTATACTCATCGATCCCTTGAAGTTGTGAAAAAATCACATTTCTAAGTTAACGTAAAAAAAATGCCGTTTATGTCGCAAAAAACGTATATTACGATACTCTCACGGAAACCAAAACTTGTAGGGTACTTTCCGTTGACCTAGAACTATGAAATTTGCAAGTAATACCGTCTTATTCTACAAGTATAGGGAAAAATCTGAAAACTATACATTTGTAATTCTGCCGCCATAACATAACGCAAAAGGGCACATTTAACGTTTTTTTTTTCGACACTAAGTTTTATACATATTCGGAATCAGTAAATTTCACTGATTCCCGTTGAGTCCTGACCTGAGTTGTGCCCTTTTGCGTTATGGCGGCAGAATTAAATCATAATAAATAAATACTTTAGTTAAAGACAATATTTTTAAATTTAAGTGTATTTGTACGGAACCCTCGGTGGGCGAGTCCGACTCGCTATTGTCCGGTTTTTTATGCTTCTTTTACATTCTTTCTGTGGGTGAAGACTTGAAGAGGTCAAAGACTACAATATTATACTTGGTTATAGACAGGCAACTCGGCCAAATTTCTAATCATCGTACTTGTGCTGCCATCTATCCTTCATTACACGTCAACAAATCTACACACACATATACACCCACACCCACACACATACACGCATACACACATATATATAGCTACGTATATATAGGTAATTATAGTTTGGCATGGTATGACACATCTTAGAAGTTACGTTGAAATAAGTTTCTAATTACAATCACCAAGTTTAAATAAAATGCGCCCAATAAAGCAAATTAATTTAAATTTAGTGACCTCAACTAAAAACTTATTTCTACGTAACTTCTAAAACGTGCCACACTGCATAGTTTGAAAGAGGTTACTAAAGAGCAGTGTAAATAAAAACACCAGTTTCCGTTTTTTAGTTTTACTGATACCTACTTATTTCAAAGGTGAATTTATCTTCGCATTCGTTTTTAAATTGACAAGAAAATGTACTTATCATCTTTCCCTTAAAAGTCAGATCCACAACTGGGCTTCGATATTTTAAATTTTTCTGGATTGCTAGCAGGATTCCGAAATCTATGCAATTGGATCCCTGAAAAAGAAAAAGTATTAAAGATGATATCAACGCCGAAATACGCAAACCTATTTAGTACCACGAAACATTTATTATAGAATTGGTAAAAGGTTCACTTTGTTGGATATTCATAGGCGATTTCAATTCCGTGATTACCGTGTCTAAATTATAGTAGACCAGTAAGCTTATGATGCTACGTTTTGTCACGCGATAAATAAATGATAAAGCATCCGTCACGTTCTAACTAATAGTGTGCGAGAGTGACGGATGTTTTATCAGTGATAAACTATCACTTATTTATCGCGTGACAAAACGTAGCATCATAAGCTTACAGCTTTGATAAAAACCCATAACATTATAATTACCTTCTCCGTCACGAACTTTGCGGCCGGGTAGTCAGAAAATTCTGACCGACATTTTGTTTAAAACAAAACTTAACACAGCAAAAGGGTAACAGCACATACAACGGGGGAATTAATGCTCAACTCGACGTTGAAATGAAATAAATAATGGAAAATACTGCACTCGATAAAATTCCCGACATTTTTTATTTGATTGATGTCAAGCAGCACCGATACCTTTTTTTTGGGAATGTTATGGCCAACCAGCACCGCCTTGACAGACTATTGTTGCCATGTAACAAACAATAAATAATATCATGAGTGGTTAATTTTAATCAATTGAAATTTAAATTAAAATATATTTTTAGATTCACACGATTTTTATATGTATTATCTGATATATATTATGTTTATTTAATTACATTCACATCATTACGTATGTTAAAAGAAGGCCAAGTGGTACGTGTAATGTAAGGTAGATGGCAATCAAAGCAAAGCGGTTCACTTTTTTTCTATTGAGTTACCGGGGCATGGAAGAGGTTCCGATATGTATGTAGGTAGTGATATTAATAACTAAAAGTTACAAGGTAGTAGGTAGATATTAATTCAATAAAATAGTTTATCTTTAGGTCAATCTCCTGCGCATATAAGCCCTGGGATACTTACAAGTCTGAATCTACCGGCGATTCAGAAAGTGACATCTGTAGAGAAGAATTGCCGCAAGAATCTATGTAGTTATTTTGTTTTCAGTTAGAAATACACACTACACACATATCACAATTAGGGGCGATGGGGTCAATACCTAAACCCAAAATTGCTCAAACCTTACTTAACAGTCCCAGAAATGTATAAATCACGCAGACTTCTAAACTAACCATGTTTATAAGCTCGCGTTGCAAACCTTCCCTAGCATCTTGGGACGGGGCGTCGCTAATTGGGCCCGGCTCGGGTTCGAACCACCCACGGTCCTCAGTGTACTCAATTATGTCTTCAACTGTCATCGACTCGAGGACTGATGGGAACTGAAGTTGATCTTTTTGAGCTGCCTTGTATATTGACTATAGAGAAGTGTCGAGATTTTTTTCTGATAACTTTATTATAAATGGCCAAGAACGATAATGCTAACCAGGCGGAAGAAAGTAAGCGGCTCCTTTGGTGCCAAATTAAACCAATCAATTGCCCAGAACACTTCAACGAAAATTAAGCGTGTTACGCTTCACCCTATTTCAATTTAAAGCACTTGTTAATTCTACTAACCGATGCAAGTACTCGCCAAGAATTTACCTACCAATAGCCTCACCATTAATGGCAATCGTTTCTTTATCCAAAAGTATTATATTATTATAGTCAAGGGCGGCTTCTATGATGTTAATATTTATTAATCGCAGGCCCGCCAGGAATGTGTGAAGCGACAAAAGACGTGTGTGATATTTTTTCGCCGACATTTGTCGCTCGCTAATGATTCGGTAATCGCTCCGCTGAAACTATGGTATTGGGGTTTGAAAACTAGTTCCGGTACTGTGTAACAGTTTAAGAAGGCAGTAGGGCCACCTGCCTCGTGGTATTCGACATTACCACACTGTCAACTTGTTAATAAAGATGGAGTAGGTAAATGTTGATATTAGGATCTAACATGATGAAACTATTTTGTTTATCATTTCTCTTGAAGGAAGCTTTTATTTCGGTTGTAACAATTAAGTATATTCTTTATATTTTTGATTCTACGTGTTTAATTTTATTATATTTGAGTGAATAATGATAGGACTATCAAATAACATAAAATTTGGAGAACAAAAGTCCATCTAAAGATAACAGATTTACTTGATAAGATTAAATAAGTCCATTAGCTTGGGACAGCATCAAAAATATTTCCATTTCCAAATATAGACATTCAAATCAAAATTCTTGGCAAACAATTTTTCAAAACTCGATAGGTGGGAAATCGTTTGTCGAGGAACCGCGCATGCGTTTTGTCTAACCATGCATGCATGCGTGAACCCGCGCATTCATGCTGTACACGAGTTAAGGAAACAATTACTACCAGCGGAAACTTTTGGTATAATTGGTTGGAGATGTGTAAAGTTATAAGGGTAACAAGGGAGTGTAATGAGAGAATCTACCTATATTTTGAGTGGCGTCAGAAATGAAATAACCTAGACCTTTTCATACACCACTTTGATTTAGTTTAATCTATTTCATTAGGTGGTCAAAGTTATGTGACAGACGCAGAGGAGGTTATAAGTTTGAATACCTATATATATTTCTATGACTATCATTCTTTAGGTCTTCTAGTGATATCCGAGGTTTCAAACTCATGAGCGGATTTGCAGGTTTCCTTGACATGGTTCTTAGCAGATTGGTAGGTACCTCCTAGTCCAAGTATACAGTATTTTGGCAAACATTTGCTTTTATATATTATGTTGGTTAGTTAAATACGTACCACGTCCAGGGGGTTCGAGTTTGCACATTACTTACAGCTATGTTGATTAACATGACAATTAAGCTGTAAATCAGAAAAATCTTGAATCTTGTAATTAGGTATAACTAATAGTTTCAATCTTGTTAGCACCTTACGCCCTGACGCGGCGGTGGGTCCCTTCAAAGGAAATAAAATGACAAATTGAAGGAAAATATTAACACGTGTTCCTCGAGAAAGAGTCGTTAACGTCGCTACAGCTGTAAATGAGAATGGATTGGGATAATATATTTATATTTAGTGTCTTTTATGAGTCGTTGTTGATACCTATCATAACTGCACTCAGGTTTTTGTTGCTGCTCAAGTATAGGCAGCAGTATGCACCATGTCCGAAAAATACGTATACCGTAACTCGATGTTTATCATGATGAACTATATTTCGAATCAACCGACTAGAGTGAATAGGAATTGATGGTAAATTAAAGAATCAGAAAATTTAATGTTAGAAACGACATAACTGGTTTGGGGTATAGCAAAAGGGGCCCGATTTTAGGACTTAGAAAATTTACGACCAATATTTTTATTTCGCCGTTTTTACGCTTTAATGATATTGATTCGTGTAGATTACGCTAAAATAAGCATGGTTTGTTATATAAACTTTTTTTCTCCGACCAATATTTACCGAGATATTGTGGTTCAAATGTCAGTCATTTTCAAGGGCTCTGGGACTTGGAAAAATTTCGGAGTCGTGAAATTGATGTCAATATAACACCTCATTTTTGTTAATGATTCCTATAAAACATGCTAAAATAAGCATCTTTTATTGATAGAAGTTTTTTTATAAACTTGACCATTTAGAAACTAGAGCAATTCGAAATTGTAAGTTTGGTCATACAAATGCTATGAAACCAGGACTAGTAAAATAGGTAAAACATTTATATATATTACTAAATCATGTGGATCATGATAAAATAAGCATGTTTTTCATATAAAGTTCATTTATAAACTCAATTGTTTAGAAGCTATGAATTTTTTAAATTAATAATTACTAGCTGCGAAAGTCCGAATCTAGGGCTCTCGCTGGTTAGGACGCGTGCCGACACTGCGCGCCCTAGAGTGTTTTTATAGAGCCGGAGGCGCGTAGGGAGAGCAGCCCTCGCCCGCCATGACGAAGCGCGGGAACGAGTGAGGCGAGCGGCTGAGGCTGGTCGCCGAAGGCGACCAACAAGCCGAAGCTGCGGAGCCGAGCGAGGTGACCGTGCGTCGTCATGCAAGGGCGGCAGGGCTGCTGTTCCCGCAGCGCCGGAGATACGGAAAGTCAACTTAATCGAAAACAATTCCAAGTCCCAGAGTCCTTGAAACTTTGAACCTCAATATCTCGGTAAATATTGGTCAAAGAAAGAAAGTTTATAAAACAAAACATGCTTATTTTAGCACGTTTTATAGGATTCATTAATAAAAATGAGGTATTATATTGACATCAATTTCACGACTCCGAAATTTTTCTAAGTCCCAGAGCCCTTGAAAATGACTGACATTTGACCCACAATATCTCAGTAAATATTGGTCGGAGAAAAAAAGTTTATATAACAAAACATGCTTATTTTAGCGTAATCTATACGAATCAATCTAATTTAAGCCTAAAAACGCCTAAAAAAATTTTTGATGAAAATTTTTCTAAGTCCTAAAAAGGGCCCCTTTTGCTATACTCTGACCCATAACTGATCTCAATATATTTTTCTAGTAGCAAAGATAATTTAAGAGGAAAGCCTTCATGTTGAGCACAGCTCGAGAAATGTAGGTAAAGACGTAAGAATTAGGATTTTACAAAGATATGTCAACCAAACCAATCCATCCATTTTTCCGCATATGTTTTGCGAGTTGATACTTACGTATCTATTTAATTATCTCCGGAACGACAGGAAAATGACATCGACATCGAGAACATGTCACCACCCATTTAGCAA
This sequence comes from Eudemis profundana, assembly GCA_947034925.1. Taxonomy (NCBI): domain Eukaryota; kingdom Metazoa; phylum Arthropoda; class Insecta; order Lepidoptera; family Tortricidae; genus Eudemis; species Eudemis profundana. The sequence continues at coordinate 18,357,490 of OX344796.1, read as the reverse complement.
AATCCAAGCCCCGGTATCTTGACTTTACGAAAAAAGGTAAAAAATGCCACCCAGAGTTCAAGAGGGTAGTTTAGATAGCCTTGTTGAATGCCGCTATCAGCCAGTTTTGCTAAGTGTTGCTTTTTAAAGGATAGCTTTTGGGTTCTTTGGAGAAACAATCATTTTGATTCATTTAACAGTGGAGTTTTAATTATTTTTGACAACTTTTAGATACTCAAACCACATGGTTGACAAGGTTATACTGCCGAGTCACATACTAACAGATACAATCCAAACCGATGGATAGATGGCTTGTTAAATATAGGAACACGTGAAAACTTCCAAACATTTTTTTTTTCTGAAAGCATGAATTAATTCATTTCCAAAAGAGATTAAATTGTTGGTGAAAGGTTGCATCGAGGCGAGATGTTATCGCTTTATCGGCTAGCTCGGCTTATGAAAATAGGCTATTTTACACCTATCTTCTGTGTTATGCCATAGAAAGACTTCTCAACAATAGAAATAGTAGTGAAAAAATTACTTCATTATCATAGAAATTCACCGAGATACAACAACAATACAATCTTAAAATCACATTTTTAGACTTTGCTATAAAAAGCCTCAGAACGATTGATATCTTACTGAAGCATAGTACCTAGGTAGCGATGTGACGTTACGCGGTTATACTTTCTATGGGGAGATCAAGAATTTGTCCTGCAGCCATGTTCAACTTGTGATTATCGTAATTGTTTCATAAATAAAGTTACGAAACTTTACTGGCTATTCAATGGTATTAATACTTTTGAATGTTCATACTTCTAAAATGGACTTTCCCACTCAACTTTGAAGGCTCATAAAACAAGTTACACTTTAGGTATCGCACTCAAAACTTCAACATGTTTCCTTATTTTAACAGGATCTTGTATAATTTTAACAAATTTCGGGTATAGTAAAATAGCCTGTGCTCAAGAATTCTCCAAAGGTAAAATCAAATTAAAATGTACGGAACCGCTTAAGTAGTTTACATTAGGCAAGGTGCTCTCGTGGGTGGCGCAGTTTTTTGGCGCTGCAACGTGGCGCCGAGAGCCAATATTTATCCTTATCCCTTAATTGGTGTTTTGGCCCAAATTGATGGGTTTCCTAATAGGACCTTTTTAACCTTTTTTTAAAGGCGCTTCCACTTTTGTCTTAAAATGTGATTGTTAACAACAATTATAATGTGAGCATTTCATTACATTTACCATGTTTATATAGCATACGAATTGTCTATGTCGTCGCCCGATCGTATAAGTCGCCAAATCATGATATTAGCAATCGTAAAATCAATGATGAAATCATATGCTGAGACCTATTGGCCTGTTGCCACTAATAAAGTCGCATTGATTTTTGTATTGTGCCTGCCTACTGTGTAACTTTTTTTCGGTGTTAGGCATATCATGAAATGCCCCCATTTCATGATATGCTTAAGATTTGACATTGTGCCTAATAATAAATACGGCAGATCGATGAGGGCAACGTATTCGTCGATATTCCTACGTACCTACATAACATACCGGGCAGATCGTAAAGTAGTAGCATTTTTGGCCACTCGTGGCTCATGAAATGGCGGCATTTCATGATATGACTACCTATAGGAATATCATGATATGGCGGCATTTCATGATATGCCTAGGCTAGGAATATCATGATATGAGGAATTGTATTTCGCTGCACAGTTCTCTTCAATAATAATAACTAATGTAGTACCGCCATTATACAGCCATTGACCACATAACGTTTCAGAGCAACGAGAATTCCATTTCAAAAGAGAGAAAAAAAACACCTGATTTCTGAACGTGATTTATTTCGCGCATCTTTGCATTAGTTGTCATGCTATTCTCGTTGTTATGTAGCCAAACGACCGGTTATAATTTTATCATATTAGTGAAAAAGTGTGTTTTTTTCTTTAATATACAAGTTATCATATAATATGATGCCGCGAAACCGCAGAAACAAGTCGGTAAATGAATTGCGGCGAAAGTTCAGAAGGTTCGAAGGATTTTTAGCGAAGTGATCGATGTTGACAAGATGGCGACGTAGGCGCAGAATTGAATGTATCGTGGTTGCGATCTCGTACCCCGAGGTTAAGATTGCGGTGACCATTACTAATAATAGTCATAGAAAAAGCAGAACCAAACGACACAGGTTTTCGCGATAAGGCGACGACATATTTATCTACTGCGTAGGGCGCTGCGTCCGCGATGTCTGCTGTGTAAACACAGCACTGCAACACTGACTGAGTACGCAAAATAATGAAATTATAGAAAAGAGAAGTGCATTTAAATAAATGTATGAACGTCAGCTCCATGAGTTTATGTTAAACACGCAGATTCGTAAATACATACAATGTGAAAAAACCAATGGATTCTGGGTGGCGTATTTTAGAGGTAAGTATTTCGTTGATAAACAAGTGTCGTGTTAAAATTATCGCTCTTGACATAAAATTTGGCATGCAAGTCGACGAAGTCCTGGGTTGAATGAAACATATAGGATACTTTTTATTCCGGCAAAGCGTTCCCTTAGGATAGTAACGGGAAGCCGCGGGTAGATGCAAAATATAAAATTTGTTAGTGTGGCGTGTGATTCAAGAAGAAACACTCTTATTCATTGATTTGCCTAAACATTGCTACGTAAATCATCAAACAATGAGCTTTGAACGATATGGCGGATGTTAGCTGGCCAAATCATGAAATGCCTATGAATTTCAGGATCTGACGGATTCGACGATCGGGCGACGATCTATAGCGGGTTCTTATAGTACGGAGTTATAAGGAACAAGCTGTGTGCACGATGATGTTCCATATAAACTTTCTCTATTACCTTAGACAATTAATTTCTAAAAACATATTTTTTCTCTGAATGCTGACTTGTTAAAATCTAGGTTTACTGGTCTCTCAGTCATTTAGATTTTACTAAGTAGGCAGAAGAATAGCGTTACCTATAATTTAATCGTTATTTACTTTATCTTTTTTCATTCTCTACTTCTACCTAGGCTCTAATAATATCAAAAATATCCTAGTATCAAATAGTTAAAAGTGAGACGGTGCCACTAAGACAAAAAACATTTATTATGTTAAAGACTCAAGTGTCTGGGCTCTAAGTAGAACACACCCACGTCGGCAGGAGGCGGATTTTGCGTAAGATAGTAGCATCGTCTTAAGATTTTATCTTGTACCCAATTTTGGGCGCTTACATTTAATGTTGAAAGTAATGAAGACCCGATTTTAGTCATTGAACATTTATATTTTAACTAGACGCGTGATCGATGAAATTCCCATACAAATTTTCATCTCCTGATTTATCACGTCTTAATTGAATGAATTATCCAAAATTCTTATCTCTATAGGTACTATAGAAAGAACTTCTGCGCTTTCTTCTAGGTCAACCGTTTCGGGCTGTAGATTGGCTCTCATCAGTCAGTGCTTTGAATTTTATTAAGTGGATCGTCAATCATCATCACAAAGCTGAAAATTACTCTAAACTATATACTACAGTGAACAACACCAATGCAATAGTTAATAGAATTCTTTTTTCGGCCCAACCTAACATAGCTATAATAATTATGAGTATAGTTAGTTTGCCAAGCCAGTTCGAGCCCACACGGGTAGCAGTTCACACGTCAAAATTGTGGTGCGAATTGTAAGCCAAATGTCCTATCCCAATCTTACCAAATATTGGATGAGCGCTAATTAACAATCTAGCAATATCAGATTTTAAATTGAATGAAACAACGGTATAAAGTGTAATTCGGGGGCACAGACAATTGTGCAGTGGAGTCGTATTTATTAATATCTTCCTTCAGATGCCGAGACAACTATCGAATGTACGCCCATCTTAATCTTAATCCCGCCATTGTGATTTTACCGCCCCGTCGTTTACTATTCTAAAAATGGTTCCCTTTCATTAATCTCATTCTTCTTCCCCAAAATATGCATGAAATTAAAAACAAAATTGAACAATAACACTTAACGTTTGATTTGGCGATCAAAACATCTCAAGACACCGCCGATTGTGTACAAAACGTTGTGTTCTGTTATTTTAGTATGGGCAGTCGAGCGTGGCCCGTGCCCGAGGCCACCCGAGATGAGGATTATCCAAAGCAAAGCAGCGAAGTGATGCTAGTGAAGCTTTCAAAGCGGAAAATCAAAGCGTTTACGTGAAGTACCGACAGACGGAAACAATTAATAAAAAGCAAACAGTTTCACTATCAACTTTCCGTAAAAACTTCTAGTTTTTACTTCGCCTCAAAATATCCATTGAAGCATTTTCGTGTAACCTGAATACAATTTGTTGATAACAATCGTTAAGATTGTAGCGCTATAAACATTATTCGAGTAATCAGTCATTCCATTTTTACAGAACATTTTCTGACAAGTACACAAAGCATTGTTTAATTTTCTAATCTTAGACTAGACCATATCAAATCATTGGACACTATTATTGGAATAATATTTAGGGACTCGTGCATCGATCAGTTATTTAATAGACTCAGACCAGACCCCATTCTAAATCACCGGCACACAATAGCCGAAGCCCGTAGACAACGTTAAATCAAGTACAAATTTACAATAACACAAGAATGTGTGAATAAACTTTCATTCGCGATTCACACAAACCGCCATATAATGTAACACGACATCAAGATTTGGGAACCTGGGCATATTAAACCGTATGCACCCTACATTAAGGTCAGAGCGACAGAACTTCATTTCATGGCTTCACTGAACACTTCAGTGGTCGAGGAGAATAAAGTACAGCGTGCGCGGACGCAGCGTACAAAAACTGCCCTAATGATCCAGCTTCGACAATTTGCTACGAGCGATTGCACTACATCAATGCGATTTGGACACCCTAGTATTATACTAAAATACAAACGAAACCAAGCTCTACCTCCATCGCCTCAAGGTTCGATTTCAATTAATTGATACGTTGCTGAAGACCCAGGACAAAAATGACTAAAGAGTCAAAAACGAACGGAGCTCACGCGGCCATTTTATTTGTAAGCGTCACTGTTGGCAAAATGAAGATATCAGCGTCATGTATTGTGGGCGAATGCAATAAAATATGTCGTTTATCATGTGTGTTTGTTTGTCGGTCGCTGTGGTAAACGACGGCGTTACCACTATTATCGACAGGACATCTGCGTCGCTTATTGTTTGGAATATATTTTTTGTAAAATGATGTGAACAAGGGTTAGGTTGTTTTTATGTGTCATATTTGTAAAGTTACATAACAAACTAAATACTATGCTAATACTATGCTAAATACAAATAAATAAACAAAAGTAAATTTAGGAAGTGAGTCGAAAACCATAAAGTGAAAACATTATACCTACCTAAACTAGACTTCAAAGATTTCGGTTCCATGTTCCAATTCAAAGAATGTTTCCGGAAAAAACGACATCTGTTGAGCATTTTGTATTTACTCAAGACATCAAACAAATGTATTAGTTTTTCGATATGTGTATTAAAGATTATCTATTTGACAACACAAATTAATAAAGATTAGGTAGACAAAGTTAACAGTCAACTAAACAATGCCAAACAGATTCAACATAGGTACACACATAACAGATTCATCATTCAACAAATAAGTTTTGCAAACATTCCCTAATCCTTAAACTGCCAAAATACGTTTGCCGGCAGTCAAAAATATTATCTCATACTAATTTAATACGGAAAGTTAACCGGGAGCGCAGTCACGGTTGGCAACAATAACTTTGCCGAGAACAATTGACGCGCGCGGCTTCGCGAAATGGCCGGTAATGTTCTGCAACATTTATTTAAACAGGGGATGTGTTTAGCGTTATTATTAAATTGTACTCGTAGCAGAGGCTTCTGTCATAAAATGAATGACGTTTTATATTTCCATGAAACCCGATTTTAATTCAAAGTCTTGAAGTATAGAAGGATTGAAATGTAACTTCTTTTAGCGTGATATATTAAGTTCCTTATCTAATGAATGTTTGTATAACTATATTATAGACGAAAATACAAGCATAAATACCCTTGCTATCCTAAACCCTAAATTCCTTACAGTGTAAATTTATATACATACCTACATACTTCCATTTTACATTCAACATATTTTAAACCCTCATTTATTTTGTTCTTGAGCACTAAGTACAATTTACTAGTTAAAAATAAGGAATACACTACTGAAGGTGCGATAAAAGTTGTTATCAATAACCCGTAAAGTGGATTCTTTTGCCTGTACCTATGATATTTTAGGAATTGTGCAATACTTTGTCACAATTTCTATTTAGTTATAATTTCTGAGGTATCTAATGCTATCACAGATAGTTTTCTTAGCTATCACAAATAGCTTTTAATGCTTGGTTTTGCAAGCAAAGGCGCACATTGAGCGATTCGAATTCTCACTCCGTGTCTATTCTTCTATTATCACTGCACATTCACCGCAGTAACGCCTGGACCGAACCGAATCGACACATTGCGTTCTTTGCTTTCGGCCATGATGGTTTTATTGTGGCATTCTAAAACCACTGGCTCACTGATAGTTATATTGCTGCTGTAAAACAATAAATAAGTGATTGTTTACAACTGAGGTTGGACCCCATACTAAGCGGTTTGTCACGGAGGTTTACAGCTACTTTACAAGCAGAAAACCTTATAGATGTTAAAATTTAGATGGATATAAAGCCTTTTGAGTTAAAGTAGATTGTAAAGTGATCATGGGAAATTAAATGGTATTGTTGCGTTCGATTCTAGCGGTTAGGATCGATGTATTCTTTCTAAACCAGTAATGAGGAGTCTTTAGTAGTTGTGGTCGAATAAAGAAGTTCCTTGAACGAGTCGGCGGGGTGTTAGCTCCAGAGAAATTGTGAAAAAGTCATTATTACTCATTATTAGCGTAACGTTGTAGTAATGACGTTTCACAGGGAGCTTTGAAAAAGGCCTGGTTAGACGACAAATACGTGCTTAAGATTGAAAAGGCTGCAGTAGGCAATGTTTTATGCTGAAAAGGATTTTAAATATGTAGATTATTTATTTTATTGTCAACTATACCTATCTAACAGTGAAAGAAAGATACGTGTTCATAGTATTCGGTGTCGCAAATTGTTGTTCTACTCTTTTATTTCTACTTACCTCGATATTATTTTATGGTTTGACCTCGCAAAACTACGCCAAATCTGACAAAATTGTTTATGGGTAAGCACCCATAGACAATTTTGACACCTCGCCACTCCAAACTTTTGTAAGTACGGAAAAATAAATACAATGCAAAAAGATATTTATACTTGTGCACAACGAAAAGACATTATTATAGACAAATTATAGGTATATAATATAATATATTCAAAAACAATTTAAGATGGTGGTCTTCTGGCTAAAAAGCGATTTTACTAAACCACCTTAATTAATTATAGGTAATCTCCAGTCCCTGATCACAATTTTATGGATTTCTCATGCGATCCAATTGATACTATATAATATGAGAGCATAATATAAGAACCAACAATCAACATTTTTACGTAATCTTAAGTCAACTTCTGAAATAAACTCGTCTACTCTACTATCTTGGAGCCAAAACAGTGTAGGTACCAAAAAATACATGATCCTTTCAAATGCTTGGTGACAAATCGTGCCGTCGCCATGCTTTGTTTGTAGTCGTATTGTTCTCGTCTTTGCATTATCTAATCGGTAGTAAATCAGTAGAAAAGAAAATTACAAAATAGTCCCTTGAGAATTAATGTGCATTACTTTTAACAGTACTGCTTCTGAGTTTGGGATGATAAAGCAACCTTCATCTTTCAGAAATGCCCATTATTTTTGTTAAAGCAATGATCGCATTCGCAATTATATCCTACCTAGGTTTGCCAATAGCTAGTTAAGTTAGATTAGGGTGGGTTCCCTGAGTTGGCAATTTTTTAGTTTTGAGCAAGATGCTATAATTAAATTAGGTTTGGTAATTTGGGTGATGTCTTGTAGTTAGCAGGCTCTGTGCTGAAGATAGTTATTAGTTATAGTATCTACTCGTAAACCTTTACTTTTGTATTATACTGCTTTTGTTTTAAACAGTTGGTATATTGACGATACTACGTTGTATTATTGAGTCATAGAGGACTTTTTATCGTATATTTATTGCGTATTCGGCCTTGCTGAGACGTGCGTTTAAGATAACATTTTTTAATTGAACGCAAATAATATTGTTATCGCTATCACATAATTACATAGTCTGAATCACCATGACGCTGGCAACTATTGGTCGTCAACTGTTACAAACATAGATAAGTATTGGTATTAGGGATTATTGATTCAAGTATTTTTTTTATTCGCCTGTGTCCAGTTTGGTCAATAAATTACCACTTTAAGCAATCGAGAGTTGTGTCTCTCTCCGAAGGCGAAACTAACTTAGTCAATATGCAGTTTTATTATGAAGTGACAGTCTATCTATTATAGGTAAGTAAATTAAAATGAAATATATGTGCATACCCAAAGTTTGAAACTTTGGGTATGCACATATAAATTACCTATTTTCTTTGTCATAACGCTAGCCCATTTACAGCTAAATGAAAGAATCTCTCTAAACACCCCGAGCCTCCTACATGTCCATAATCGCCTTATGTCCAAGATTTATTAACTAAATCATCAAAGTCAACACCATTGTACAAACCGTCGATCACTTACCGACACTCTAATTCCATTGTCGTCAACACGCATCTACCAAACACCTACACAAATTTATAGACAAGGGCGTAAATTCATGAGAAAAAATAATACAAAATATCTCTTATTTCCACTACAGAAGTTATATCTTTGGTTGATGTATTTTAGAAGACGGCATTCTTTCAACTAAAACTCTAAATAGAGTTGTTAAAGCCACACGGGGTAGCAAAGCGGCCGACGCAAAAAACGCACAAAAGCATAAAGTTTTGGTCACAAAGCGACATCGGGATATAAATTATTTCATCTGTTCAGTCCTTTCACTATAATATTGGCAAATGTTTCCATTTGGGACGGGCCACGCCCTGGTTGGAATCTAACAAGGAAAAAACTAGTCAGCAGGTGAACAAAAGTATACCTTAGGATCACACGCTTTGAGTTCACTTTATAATGCTTTAATTTTCTGGACAGTGGGCCGCGGCATCACAAAGTCGACACAGAGTCACCATTTCTTTTATACGTTTTTTTCTAACTCTAACATATATTTTGACTGTGATGTTTTTATTATTTTTGTCCGTGATCCCGGACGGTTATCGGCGATTTTTTTTTAAAGTCGGCTCGGGCAATATGCGCATGCGTTCTTGGAAAAGCCGACAAAGCTGCAAAGTGGTAATTATCTATTAGTATTAGTACAATGTTGACTTTCGAGTGCGGCTTCCGTCTTGTCCGTTCTACAGTAATCAGTGATAAATTGCTACTGGACATTTTGACAATGCTTATAGTTTAGGCGACTGTTTTTTTTTTATTGACAACAGAACGTGTGTCGGCGTCTTGATTTTAACTTTACTAATAACAGTGGACTTTCCATTTATTTTTATTATACCAAATTGGCTTCTAAATATACCAAAAAGCTTTTACTATAATACAATCTGGATTTATAATAAAACAGTAATTATCAAAGCAATTATCTCATTATGTTTCAATTCGTTGAATTTTTTTAATAATTTTAAGTTTGATACGTAGTAATGCTAAGAAGTTTGTTAGGTATAATAAGCAGTTATCCAGTACTTTAAATAAATGAAGCATATTTTTAATTTAAATCACATTTATTATACTTACTTAATGATTATGTGTATCCAATCGACTTCAGCGTAAACGTATTGGGAGCATTCCACAGAAACGTTACGTAAGCGACACGACCTTTTTAATACTTTTGACGTGTAAAATTAGGAAGCTGAATATCGGTGTGGTAATATTATAACTTGGCTTTGAGATTGCGAGTGTTTCTTAGCAGCTAATAAGTTCTATTAATGTAGCAGCTACCAAAGCGTTACGCAAGCGACAAAAAGTAGATGTTTTCATGGAATGCTCCATTTATCTTAAATTGCAAACAATGGCCAACACTGTGACCAAAATAAAACTCAAGCAGAGTTTTTACATATATATTTGCACGAAAAGGCCTTACTATTTGTATTATACTTTATTATTTCGACGCAAAACGATCAATTGCTGAGTAAGGAACTTATTTCCAGCTTGCCATCAGCTTTGACCGGTCGATACAATTGAAGCCGACTCACGCCGTACATCTGTCAAATTACAATGGGCGAGTCAAACTGTAAACAAATGAGCATCAAGCGGCTTTCCTCGAAAACTGCCAAATGTTCTACAATAGTCCGGAAACCAACTAGTGACATCAAACGCAAAGTTACATTTTGCTTAAAAGTGGCAGCACTGTCAACTGTTTCTTTAGCATTTTTACGTAGAATTTTAGTTCCCAATTTTACCGCATACTTTTTTAAGGTGGTGCTGTTGTAAGGTAGTCAGACTCCAACAGAGTTGTATAATGGTCTTGTGCATGATGTCAGGACATGGCGGGGGGCAACATAAATCAGGCAAAGGTGTAATTGAGAACGTTTTTTGGAAATGTTTGTTTTGAGATCAATATTTGGTAGGTAATTTGTGTAGGTAGTTGCTGCATTTCTAAAACTCATGCTTATTATTCAGAATTGAATGATAAAGAAGCGTATATTATTTGAATATGTATATAAAATTGAATGTACCGAGTTCTCGGCATTATATAAGTAGGTATGTAATGCAGAAAGTCGTCTAGATTTTTTACTAAATATGTACATAAATTATTAGTACATGTATATTATGTACTGTGTAGGTACGTAAGTTAAATATCTTTAGCGTGATTTCCTACGTGTACGATTACTACGGTAACCCCTTGTGATCATAATTGCTATCAATCTCTAGTCAACTGGATAGGACAATACCTACTTGCAAACATCGATTAAATTAAATGAGCTTAATGGTAGTGTTGCTTCTTAAAAAAACATGTAAGTAGGAAGGTGTACGGAGGGAGAGACACTAATTAATATTACCTTATTCACAAAAAAATGGGCATTTATCTACTAATTGAAAATGGAAAGTCGCTGATCTTAGCATTTTTGAAAACGTTAAATATCAAGGAAAAATGTATTCGTGTTTAAATATCAGCCGTATTTTTAAACTTCTAACATAGCGATGTGTCATAATTTAGAAAGATATATCCCATAAACTTAAGAAAATTATTACATAATTGATTATAATATAGTACTCAGTAATTATTTTAATAAATATGTATTTCATTTGATTAGCGTTTTTAGGAAGTAAGAAAAAGTTCCCTGTCGCCTGATTAAGATTGATTCTTGTACACAAATTGATATCCGTATAAACAACACTATACTTAGTTATGATACTAAAAGAGTTTTGCCTACTGTTTAATTAGCTATAATTTGAAGAGGAAGTTGACAGGGGACTATTCAAAATTTCCAATTACTGATTTCGTCGCTAATAATCCCAAATAATAAAATTTACAACATAAATAATTACTATAATTAAGTAAATAAAATCCGTTTACTGGCACATCCACCCTATTACGATGGAAAATCTGTTTACTTATGTAGCAAAAACGCTAATCTCTACAAAATCTCAAGCTATTTCACATAAAGAACAAAATTCCATTGTTTTTTGTTGCCGTGGCGTCTCCGTTTTTAGTGTTCTTACAAACAGAATCATCAATCTTCAACATTTTCACAGCAATCATCCATTGAGCACAATTAGGTAAAGGAACTTTATTTTCACAGTGATCATGCGCAGAACAATAAGCACAGTACTTAGTAGCTCATAAAGGCTACCGGTTCAGTAAAAACGACGTAAGTTTCTTGTAAAAACATTACTCTTGCGATATTTTAAATTGGAAAGACAAAACGGGAGCTCGCACAATGGTTTGTTTCGCGAGCTTCTGGACAAAATTAAAAATAAAGAAAACAACATGGTGGCGTGAAATCGCGAAACTCAAGACACCCAAGTAGCGATTATTTAACAGTGTGACGAAATGAGGAACATTCGTGTTAGTTACGGAATGAATAAGTGCAAGACATGAATTTCACTTGGGTGTCCAAATGGGACCTTTTGGGTGTGTGATAACTTCCATAAAATATAAATTTTAATACACTAAATCTTTTTTAACTCTGTTTAAATATGTAACAATATTTTAAAAAACCGGTCAAGTGCAAACTCGTTATTCTTGAACTATTCACGTAATTCTTGAACTAGGTATTATCAAACCGCGTTGAGAAAGGGATTCGAGTGTACCGTTAGCACAAGTGTACTTAATAAATGATTAAATATAATCATAAACCAATCTTTGATATCTTCATAAGTGCAGACCCTTATATGTAGATAATAGAATTAATAGCTAAATATGATTTGCATATTTAAACCCTATTCTCCGTAAATATTGTCATTTGTTTAATAAAAAATAGTATTATCATATTTGACAAATCTGTCACCAGTCACATTATTTCGCTTTATCAAATTGCCGTAGCTTTTCAAAAATACGTTTGTATACAATATGAATCGCGGTAAAGTATTAAACGGTCGATGCCGAGAAATTGTCTACAATGTACTAACATATTTTAATAAAGAAAACGATAAGTCGAAGGTTCTTTTGAAAACTTTGATGGCCATCTTAAGCGTAAATGCAATCGTCTCTGAGGTAAGTATTCCAAGAGATACATTGCAGGAAATAATTGGATTACTGAACAATAATACCAAAGTTTTGAATCGTGTGGTGGCCGCGGCGGGCGTTGGAAAAACACAGTAACATTAATAAAAAAAGAAGGCAATGTCGCCAGAGCAAATTCTTGTAAATTGAGCACACCTAAAAAAGGAAAACGAGGGCCAAAATTTATTTTGGACAATTTCGACAAATGTGCCTTGCGAAATATTATAACAAATATGTATCGACAAAAGATTGTTCCAACTGTGCAAAAAATTTTAACTCAAGCTCAATTAGATATAAACTTTCTTGGTCAAAGAACCACATTATTAAATATAATGAAAAACCATTTAGGGTTCCGCTTTTGACTTTACATCAATGACAACACTTACCAATTGTACATAAATTATAAAATCATACTTAAAATACTTTTAAAAGGTGTTTAAGAAAGTAACTCTATTTGATCTGAAGAACTATCTCTTAATTCTATCGGAAATCATAAAAACACGCTGTATAATTTGATATTTTTTCCATGCTTTAGAACTTCATTGTACCAAAATAACAATTTAATTTATCTGCATACTCTACCACTGACAATGTCATATCATGCATTAGTTCAAAAATGACATATGAGCTCAATCCCTTTCTAAACGCGGTTTGATAATATATACGTGAATTAGATCGGGTGGTTAAAATTGTGAGGGAGCGAATTAGACATAAAAACCATCGATCTATTCGAAAACTAGCAGCAGAGTTGAAAATTTCAAGAGGTCCATAATATATTGAGACATGATCTTGGGTGTTACGCGTACAAGAAAAGTTGTACTTGGCACTTGACGAAAATATTCTAATTTACGAAAGTATTCTATCTTACGAAATATGGATACCATATAAAGAAAACACAAACCAAACAAAAATACTACAATTTGCTTTATGAAATGGGCGATTCCATTATCGCAGGTGCAACATTTTGACTCATTGAAGGCCTCCTCCTAATAAAACGCAAAACATTTATTATAAAAATATTGTTTTAAGGATTACATTTTAACCTCTTTTCTACAGATTTGTGGTATAAGAATTTAAAATAAATGTTTAAATAGCCACAAGAGAGGGTTAAAGTGCTATCGCGGGTGCAACCAAATCGGCCCACCTCTCCGGATCACAGTATAAAAACAGAAATATCTTTTAATTGTCAAATATTTAAAATGTTTTGCCTATTTATATTGAAAGACAATAAACAATCAAATATAGAAACATAAAAAAAAGTATTAAAAACTGAAACTATCAATAAATTATTCACTGTTAAAACGATCGCGGGTGCAACATCGTATGATTCGCAGTTGGTCCTAAATCTTAGAATGCTAAGGTTTTCAAGCGCTTTAACATCCTGAATATGAAGTTAAGTCCATAACAATTAATTTAAGACCTCACCCTACACGATGGTATTAAAAAAAGTAATAAATTTTGGGACTTGAAAATTGATGTCAAGGTTCGTCTCTATAGCGGAATCGCCCAAATACAAACCATCTAAGTATAAAGGATTTAGATTTTTTTGAAACAAGTTTTCAGTTTATAATAATTTAAGTACTTTATTTACTTTCAGACATAGTATCGAAAGTGCAAAATAACTAACTAACGCAGATCTAAGTAACGACTTTAATAGGAAACAGGAGGGCAGTTTTTCCATACAAACGTAGTCCCCTGATTCCTCCCTGGATAATGCCAGTAGAGCAATAATTTTTTGTCCAAAAATCTATGGCTACTATTGATATGTTCCTATGTTTTCCTTTTTACGATAAATTGATTCTCAAAAGAGATATTAACCTTCAAAAACCTAAAAAAAATTACAGATTTTCCGCTGTGTTCACACATCCAGAAAACAAATTTGACTACATTATTAAAAAAAAGGAAAACATAGGAACACGGCCAAAGCCTTTCTTTAATGTTTAATGAAAAAAATAGTTAAATAGGTTAAGTTTTGGGGAAGAAATCAGGGGACTACGAAACGTTGTTTTCATGAAATTTTAAAAGGTATTTTCGGTCCAAGCTGCAGTTGTCTCTATCGCGCTCTGCGGGTGAGACTCGTGAGAGGCGGGCAGTGCGGGATAGCGAGACATTTTACAAATACCTAATTTTCAATTCTCTCGACCTTACTATTTCCTCTTAAGGCGCGGTAGGACCTGGCTCGCATTTCACATACAAACTAGGGTCGGGCGGAATGCAGATTATTGCAGATTATCTTCGATTTCTAACATAAAAGTATACGTTATCAACCCAAACATGAGAGGATGCCCTGCATGACTGTGAAATCATGATTGTCAGGTATTAATTTTGTCAGAAAAGGTAACTGGTGATGAACAAAATGAAAAAAAATGAAAAAAATACTTTATTTTATAGTGTTTTCGCGCTACTTTTCTATCGAGCGAAGTGTTTGCTATCGTGTTCTAAGTGAGAGGAAGCCCTTGATACAGTTCTGAATATTATTATATATGTTTTACAGTGACCTAAGAGTCAAATAAGTGCTCTTAAAATGATTTGGAAACTAGGCTTCCGTGCCCGATTCTGGTCTCACCTCGCCTTAACTAGAGCACGCGCAAACAAAAAAAGTGTCGCGCGACAAAAAATATCGTCAGCATTAAATTAGACCCATTCGCAACGGCACATAAAGACTACAGTGAGCCGCTGCCGTGCGTCTGCGCAGGGGCCAAGAAGTGCCTGCGCCAAGTTCCGAATAAATCATTTTATTAAAATGTATTGCGACGATTCAAGTCTCCCTGTGAGTTTTTCCTATCAGTTTGGTTTCCCTGTTGCAGGGATTATGGAGGTTAGATGTGTACCGGCTGCCTACATATGTATATAGATTAGGTATCTTTATAGATGTAAGATATAGGTATAAGTCAATAAACAATCGTTTTACTTTTCTTTTAGGTTTAGCGAAAATAATTTATCAGAGTAGATTCATTTACATATTTTATTTTATTTAAACTATATTGCACAAAAGAAAACTTATCGTCCAAAAGGCGAACATAATGCCATAAGGCATTCTGTACCAGTTAACCTTAGGGCAAAGCAGATAACTTGTGGGCTTGTAGCTTAGGTTGTCCAATCATTTAATATAACAATCACCTTTTGCTTCCCTTCAGATAACAAATAGATTAGGTAGGATTTAAAGCCCTCAGATCAGATATATAAAGAAGTAAAGGCCTTAAGGCAATAATATTATGTAAAGGCTATAAGCCGAGACAACAATGTCTCAAATTACTTAGAAAGCCACTAAGCCACCAATAATTATAAAAGTGGCTCCAAATGGTTCGTGTAATATAACACACGGCCGCTGCGTCGCCAGTTCTCTTCTTTTGAACTTGGCTTGCCGCGGGTCTAGATTAAGATTGCTTGTATTATTATACAACCCATAGGTGTGAGACGGAATACCTTTTACGCTGGAAGTTTCATCGGTCTCCTACCTTTTATTTTAATACATAATGGTTAAATAGGAGGATCTTTGTAAATGCATTTTTAAAACTACTTATAAGTAAATTTTCCTTTTTTTAACAGAAAGCACAATAAAGGTCTTGCAGTACTACATTAGCAGTGCAGTCGCCAGAAGTAACAGTGACAGCTTCGCGAACACCGAAAGTCGGCTTAAGCTACTACATTTGCAACCATACATAGGGCTAGTTACAATTAAACTTCTAGAATCTAGATAACGTTTCCACTTGTCGCCAAAAATGTTCATGTTTTTGTAGATACTTGGCCGTATTTCTCGAAGCCTGCTTACTACGTTCAGCCATCGGTACACAGATGTCGCCATCAATTTGCGATTGTTAGCGACAGCCGTCACCGTCGCCATTGTCTTATTGAGTATTAATGCCGCCCCAGTTTTTGTGGTGATGAATAAAAAATCAAACACGTTTTGTTTCTACATCGGTCATTTACAAAAGACTCGTTAGTCGTTAGTAGTTAGCACTTAATTGAATATGACAATTCTGTTTAAGAATGAGTACCTATCTGAGGTGACACAGTCAGAACAGTAGTCGAACTGTTCGGTAATTGACAATTATTTTGTAAAAGGTTGTGAACGACTTAGGTAACGAAATGTAAATTATTACTTAGAAACAGCTATTTCTTCTTCAATTGGTATTTAGATATCTAAATACTAGCAATGATAGAGAACATTAGGTACTAAGTAACAATGCTTACTTATAATTAAAACCAGCCAATTACAAGTTGGATTCGCACACGAAGGGTTCCGTACCACCATCGAGCAAAAAGACGGACCCTTAATCTTTATTTTGTTCTTATTATTTTAAACTGTATTTTTGTTTTTATTATTTGTTGTTATTGAGGCAACAGAAATACATCTCCTGTTAAAATTTCAAGTCTCTACCTATTGCGGTTCAAAAGATAGAGCCTGTGACAGACGGACAGACGGACAGTGGAGGCTTAGTAAATAGGATTCTGTTTAGGGCGCGCAGTACCGGGAAATTTTAGTATGGCAGTACCGGGAATACTCACTCGGTGCTGCCATACTAAAATTTCCCGGTACTACACGCCCTAGTTCTGTTGGCACAGTTTGGGTACGGAACCCTAATAACACGTTTAGTATAGTTATTGCAATCCTATCTTTCAAGCAACTTTGAACTGAAAGCCAATCGCACTACAACTATACTAATAAATAATACATCCAAAATCTCGAGCAAGCGTAGTTCAACATCGATCACAATCAAAATCCAGACAAATATCCGTCAATTAAAAACAACCTCAAAACATTTTTATTATAAAGACAGTCATGTTTGGGTCCGGATCGTTTCCCATTAAATTAAAGCTGTTTCACACCATCCCAATCAGCAAGGAGGCCGTATATCAGCCAGTATGTAATGAGCGCCGCATGTGCCCGGGCCCTTATTTATCGACGCGCGATTTGTGGCCATGCGACACGTGAACGAGTGAAACCTACTTTATTTTGCAGCTGCAAATCCGGATGCTAAACAACATTGAACCTTATTGTTATTTTTTTTAAGTTGAAATACAGATTTAGACGTGACAGCATTCGTTGGTAGATTGCCGTGTGTGAATCTTAGTTAATATTGCGGCTCAAAATCCAAATATGTAATTAAAGTAGACTTTATTTCTCACAGTTTTAAGGTTGTTCGCTAAATTTATTACTAGTTAGTAAATTACGACTTTTTATTTAGGTATTGTATCCCAGTTGCAAATACAAGATTGTGCCTAAAATATCTTGCAATCGGTGCATCGTTATGATTAACTAAAAAAACGAAGTATAAGTATATAAGTAAAAAATAAAATCCATCTATCAAAATAAATATTCTTAGCTTTTCTTGGTATTCCTGTGTGTGAAATCTCATCTTAATTAATTTTATGTTACCATGTAATAAGAAACATCCCAATTCTAAAAATGCAAACATTGTCAAGCAACATTTTTATTATTAGTAGGATGGAATTAAATTTGTACCTAGGTACGGTACAGCCAGTCATAGAAAATTCCAGATTCAACGATGAACGTTAAATTCAATGCTTTTATGCGTTTTGCATATAAGTACAATATGCAAAATAAAATATAAAGTAGGTACTTCTCAGCTTTCTGACCGCGCTAGTTTAAAACCAGCAATGGTTACGGATTAATGCTGCAAGTAAAGTTTGGTTTTAATTAAACCTGTGAATTTGTGCCACCAATTTCTTAAAGAGATTGAGGGCTTTAAAGCGGATTAATATTCCTTTTTATATAAACTTTTCTAAACGATTTTTGACGAAATCCGTATAATCCACCGTATTTAGGTATGGCTAACATAATACTCTATCAATGTTCCAAATAATAACCACATTCGTTCAACCGTCATTTCTTAGTGATTGACTGACAAACATATATCCAAACTTTCGCATTTGTAACTTTAAGTGGCATACTCGCATGAAAATAACCTACATTGGTAAACCTCCTCTGTCAACAGCCATTGTCTCCCCCCTGATCTATTAGCATCCATTCACTCCAGCATTTACACTTGAAAGAATGCAATTAGTAAATATCCAATACTTATTATGATTCCTCGTGGGTTAATACTTAAAAGTCACGCCAACAATGCGTTGAAAGTACAAACGAGTGAACCCAAAAAGTCCTAAGAACTTCAATATTTCAAGCCAACGTAGCACACTTTGAATACTAAAGGTAATACCACCACGCAACGCGCTGTCGTCTATTTGGCCAGAAACAAAACACCGCCTAACCGTATTGAGTAGCCATTCACATTCAAATCAGTAGCCGCTCATTTATTTTGAATTCCGAACGAGTTTGAAGACAAAAGAGGAACAATATGGCCGTTGGAGCAACAGTAAATCTCTGCAACAGTGGCGCCAGAGTCCTGAGCTCATCTGTCAAAATCAGACGCCATGTTGGTCGCAGACAACGGAGCATATTGTTGGAATTTTTAGTAATTACACTGTTTATAGTAGCGAGCGAGCTGAATGCGCAAACGAGGACTATGCCGTGGCCGGTACAGACGCACGCAAAACGCATCAACATGTGTAGCCGAATCGGGAACATACATATTTAAAATGTTTATGTTTCTCTCCAATACGTAGTAGTTTTGAGTTTGAGTTTTACTAAATTCATCTATTTATGGCAAAATATCCATTATTAGTAAGAAAGTAAGTATTGAAATTATTTTAGAGTGTGAAATAGTCGTTTAAAGTATGCAGTTGTACTTTAAACGACTATGTCATCGTTCAATCAGCCATCCAGGGGAAGATTAAAAATCAAGTACTAACATGTACTTGACATATCATTTCATCATCTACTTATATACACCACTTGAATACCTCTTAAGGCATACCTACCACCACTTAAGACATACAATATAAACTTATAAAATAATACTAATGATGAAAAATATCAACTTCAATACGATACATGGTGAAAAGCGTACCCCAAAAGAAACTTCAAAAGCGCTAGGACCAGGGAAGGAGAGAGTTAACATTGAATAGGACCTCAACACACTGTTAAAAATTCTCCTGGAATTTTACATAAATTTATGGCAACTTTCGTTGCCATAACTTTTTTGTGTTTTTACATAATTATGTAATTTTACAGGGCTATGTAATTTTACATAATCAACGATTTATCAAATATGTAAAATTACATAAAGCAAATTTTACATATTTCTCAGATATGTAAAATTACATGTTATGTCATTTTACATATCTGACACATGTCAGATTATGTAAAATAATATTTTCTGTAATTTTACATACCTTTTCGTGTAATTCTACGATAGATGTTAATTATTTTTAAATTTTTTTTTGTAATATCTCTGAAGTACTATGTGTTTTTTACAGATATTTTTTTGTATTTTCACATATATTCAGTAATATTACTGAAATACTATGTGTTTATTTACTGATATGTTTTGTATTTTCACATATATTCAGTAATATTGGTCCATTAAGGTCCTGTACGGTTCACTGAGTGTGCGCATATAACTCCTACTTTTTGAAGCCTGACTAACTCGCAACCCTACTGGGCATAGCGATTATCTGACCGGGTGGTCGGCCGTGGCGTTCCCTGGGGTCGAACCAGGTCGCTAGCCAGACCTACCCGATTTTTTTTTTTTTTTTAGATTTTCCAGTAGCTTGGTCGGCTTCTGCGACCAGTTGCTGCGCATAGAATGGCTCTACCCTAGCTCATTAGAGCTAGGGCATGCTACTCACTACTTGAGTGGTGGTTGATCTTAGATGGGCTAGTTGCCCGTTAATGACCAGCCTGGCAGCTTGCAGGCGTTGAGCTGGCATGAGAAGGTGTGGACCGTGCAGTATAGCCGGCCGATATTGCACAGAAGGTGCAGAGGGGCCACGCAAGGGAGAGACTCCCAGGACCTCCCCCGAAGGGGTGGTCCCTGTCAGTGCAGTACCTCTTTGCCCTCTCCTTTGATGGAAGTCTCGCTTACGCATTTCGTCTAAAAGCTCTATCTCTATAGCTCGCTCTCGGGTCGCTTTTCGGGTATAGTCGTCAGGGGGGTCAGTTAAGACGTGTTTGGCACGTCTGATTCCTCTGTGAGGAGGCCCAGACGTGTCGTAGTCATCTAGTACCTTGATGAGCGGGTTTGAGTGGTGTGGTAGAGTGCTGAAGTACTTCTTCGATAGGGATTTAAAATATTGAGCTACCGAGGGGATCCCAAGATCGGCGTGGAGATCCACATTCCTAATGTACCAGGGGGCCCCCACTGCCCATCTGAGAACTTTACAGGCTTCAGAAAGATAGTTTTACAGAGACTACTAATGCCATCTATGTGCATACGGATGAACTAAACATTTGGTTTAACTGGTAATTCACTAATCTGAATTTACAAATACGTTATGGTTTTTTAAAAATCTAAGCAACATAAAACACGAGGTTTCGTACTTTCAAAACAACGACAAAGGTGAAATTTGCTTACTTCTAACATAACTACTAGCGCCATCTAGTTGACCTAATTTTTACGATTATTACTGATTATTTATGTAAAATCGCAGAATATACTTGAAAATTACACGATTTTTTGAAACATAAATAAAAACTGTAAATTTACATAATATTAAACGTAATCTTACTGATATTTTAATGAATATTACAAAAGACTTAAGTAAACTTACATAAAAAATATGTTTTTTCACAAGATATGTAAAATCAAGAGTTTTGTCTGTAATATTACCGTTTGAAGCATTATAAATACATATTGATATGTATTTGTCTCAGACGCTACATGTAATTTTACAGATTTTATGTAATCGTCCAAGTTTTTAGTGATTTTTACATACCTTTTATTTAAAAACACACGCT
The DNA here is from genome assembly GCA_947034925.1 of Eudemis profundana. Classification (NCBI taxonomy): domain Eukaryota; kingdom Metazoa; phylum Arthropoda; class Insecta; order Lepidoptera; family Tortricidae; genus Eudemis; species Eudemis profundana. The sequence goes on along the minus strand of OX344796.1, from coordinate 18,335,976 downwards.
ATTATTAAAAATTACACTATATATTGAAAAATAAAAAAAAAACAGTATAATTACGTAATATTGTATGTGATCTAACTGATACTTTTGTGAAAATTACAAAAGCCTCAAGTAAATTTACATAAAAATGCGTTTTTCAGAAAGTTATGTAAATTAACGAGATTTGTTATGTATATTTACCGTTTCAATCGTTATAAATACATGTCTTGATGTACTTTTCCCAGACATTCCATGTAATTATACAGAATTGATGTAAATATACATTTTTTTTACGATTATTACTCATTTTTTATGTAAAATCGCAGAATATACTTGAAAATTACATGATTTCTTGAAACATAAATAAAAACTGTAAATTTACATAATATTGTACGTAATTTTACTGATATTGTTATGAATATTACAAAAGACTTAAGTAAACTTACATAAAAATTTGTTTTTTTACAAGATATGTAAAATTAAGAATTTTGTCTGTAATATTACAGTTTGAAGCCTTATAAATACATATTGAAATGTATTTGTCCCAGACGCTATATGTAATTTTACAGATTTTATGTAATCGTACACATTTTATTGATTATTACATATTTTTTATGTAATAAGACATAAAAATCAGTGAATCTACAGAAGATATTTAAAATTACCAAAAATTATGGTAAATTACCAAAAATTAAGGAAAATTACCAAAATTTTCGTACTTTTCCCAGTTTTTAGGGAATTTCACAGGTTTCTGTAAATTTTTTTTATGTAAAATTCCGGAAATTTTTAACAGTGCATGCATGGTTTCACACCGTTTGGAATTATCCGAAACTCACTTTCGTTTCCGACTGTACATACATTCCTGCTCACGTAACTTTCTTTTCTCTGCGTTTGTTTTCAAATTAAAACACATTACCACTACGTGAGGTAAAGAAAAAACTTGCTTTGACTTCTGAATAGTTCTGGAACCAGTGGAAACGTTACAGCGCGTAAACTAGATAAACAAAACCAAACTGAAAAGTTTATATTTAATTGCAAATGATACTACAAAATACACAAAATGTCGTTGTCAGTAATGTTATATCTAAGTTCACCCTTATTTTCTATAAAATTCATGTACAAAACAGAGAGGCACATAACTCGTAATATTTCAACGAATTTCTTAAGCCAAAAAACAAAAAGTGACATCTATACGTCATTCAGATAATAATCGTCAGATGATCGATTCCTCATTTTACACGCAACAGCGGAACCACTGTCCAGTCACCTGACAACGGTGATTATGATCCTTATTTTACAGAATATAAGACCTGAAAGCTTTAGTCTGAAGATAAATTGAAGTTGGTAAATGTAATTTGGGACTGTTACATCAAATTGTAGAAATGAATAGAACTTGATAAGCGTAACGGACGAAGGAGCAGATAGTGGTTTTTACAATATTTATAAACAGAATTATGAGGAATGTTGTCCATAATTAACATGACGGTATTTAATTAAATTCTCTATCAGCTGGGATACGAGAAGGAATTGGGGTTAATTTAGGGTGAAGTTTCCAATGGAAAAGATAAATCGTACGAATAGTTAGTAAGAATATTACTAGAGTTTCGCATGTAACTCCCCTAATACGATTCAAATCTGTTGTGTAAAAATCCATATAGATATAGACAGACATTTGCAAACTGTGTAAATCCGCGTGGTTTGCACGTTACATATTTTGCTCAAGTTCATTTATAGCTGTTTAATAAAAATTGGTCTAAAATCATTTAATTCAGATATTTTATTCATCTTGACTAGAGATGTGCCGTTCCCGGGAATATTCCCCATTTGTATGGGGAATATTCCCGCGGTGGGAATATTCCCCATACAAACGGAGAATATTCCCGGGAATGGCACATCTCTAATCTTGACGTATCGGACGTGTCATAAAGCCCATAAAACGTATTAAAATATCTCAAAGGGACAGAAAACGGTTTTTTTCTATTATGTATAACGTAGGGTTTTCACTACGTATACCTACTACCTATAAAATTACCACATAAAACGATCTCGGAGAAGTGCAGGTTTTAACAAGATATGTATATCATGTAGGTGCTGATAGTCATAAGAGAGTGCACTTAAGTTGAAGGTCTTTCATCTTTATGTCGAAAGATGTTTTATTATGAGTAGTTTATTCTGACGTTCTGATAAAAAAAATACAAATAACAACAGCATTTTTTCACACACGACATGTCAAGTGGCATCCATTTTTTCGTGTCCCACGATCACGCGGTCACAATGCCCGCCGTCCGTCCGTCCGTCACTTCTGCTCGGCTGCGCGCGCGCTTGACAAGGGATCTACCGACTTAATCGATCTACGCGTACATTACGTTTTGGTTGGCTTTTTGATTAGATTTTTTTCCTCGCGTTTACAGTCAAGTGTAAGACAAGTAATGTCACCTTTGCTATTTGGTCCGAAGGAGCAAAGCGCAAACACAGATTGCCTAGATATAGGTAGTCATGCACTGGCCAAACATGTAATAGACACATAAAGATGAGAGAGTGAGAAAAGGATGAGCTTATTTCAAATAGGTACAGGTATTAATTAGTACATTGTGTATCAAGGGCGGTAAGTAAGGAATTACAAACGAGTGTTTGTTACAACCCAAGTAGCACAAAGGTTCTGTATAACAGCATTTTTACGGTACGCCTTGGAATGGAATCATTAGCTGTTAAAGATAGTTATATCAGCACTATATACGCATATAGTGCTGATATAACTCTAATTTGGGCCCAAATTACGGAGCACATTGATGTACAATTGAGTTATAATAGCATTATATCTAATAAAGGTAACAGCTACCCTAAATGCTGAACATCGCCTGCATAACGTGGCACGTGGTATTTATTATTGTTAATATGCAGCCATTTTCATACTCATCTACAAAATTGGGATAAGTGTGGACATCTTAAATGCTTTAAAGAAGCGAAAAGTAATTTATCAGTAAACTTGTGATACACAGAAACGCTTTTTTATTTTTACACTGTACGAGAGGGGCGGAGTATATTTTAGTTGACATTTTGTGGATAAAATTAATAAAGCAAGTAAAACCTTGGGTAATTTCACTAAGGGATAAATTTTTATCGGGAATGAAACTTTATTGTGAAATACCATACATATTTAGGTCAAAATTTTCACGCGCTCTCGTAATAGCCATAAATTCGCGAAAAAAGTCCGAAATAAAATAATCAATTTACAATGAATTTTTTTTTTACGTATTTCCTTTACACATAATCTGTTAATACATTCATTTATTTTTGATCTAGTTCAAATAAGGGAATATTTTCTAAAATAAACCATGAGAATAAAATCTAAATCATTGAAATAATTATGCATCACGTTCTTAAAATGGCAGATAAACGAGTGGTCAGTGTTTATTTTAATTTAATGCTAAATGCTATATAAATGTCCACGCGTGGCTTATAATTCAGCATTAACTCGACCAGCAGGCCAACTGCCGCACGAGTATACAGATTTATAGCAGTGCGCTGCTGTGTAACTGCATAAAAGGTCACACTTGGTACAATTGTGGCCTATATTAATGCCGATATACGAGTATACTCTATCAGCTGAGTAACGGCGTAAAAGTGCACGTTTAAGCAGCATAGAGCAGTATATCTTAGTTAATGGACTTCACATTGTGACTGTTTGCGTTATAGAAGTTCGTATGTTCGCTCTTAAAATGCAAGTGCTATAAAGGTACACTAGTGAACCAGTATTCAGAAAACTGCACTATTTGTGTCCACAAAATGCGCTTTTGCAGCTGATAGGGTGCAACGCTACTAAACGCTGAATAACAGTGAATCTGTGGCGTCGGTGTAGCGCTTAATAGCATCGCAGTACAGTATATTGCATTATATTGGGTCTCGTTATTTCCTATGCAGCTATTGCAGTCCGAGTGAACACTAATAAGTCGTTAAAAATGCTTATACAACCGATGTGGACCCTGTGTGAAATTATATAATGCAGCTTTGTGCTACTTGGGAAGGCCAAGACGAAGCCGAGGGCTTTAATAACACGAGTTTGTAATTCCTTTACCGCCCGTGGCACACACAATGTTTTTCATCACACTTGAAATCTAATTAAAATAACCTTACTTAACCTAAATAAAATTGTAAAACTGACAGTGACATCAGTGACATTATATCCATAAACAATGCGAATGTCAAGTCACGTTCGGGAACCATAGCGGTAAAGACTTAAAATGGTTGATTTTATATTTGCAAAATACTGAAATACACTATTTAAACATTTAATTAATGTTATAGAAATAAGTCTTTACATGTATTTGCAATAACAGTTCTCTTTAAATCTAGACACGAGACAGCGTGTCAAGCCAAGTTCAAGCAAAACTGGCTAGCCAGCGCCAAGTGTAATATTACACGAACCACTTGGTGCCACTTTTCACCCTTCTATAACTCAAAACCTCTTTAACGTAAACACATAAAACTACGTGTGTTTAATTATATCCATAAGGACATCTAGAAGCCCAAATTTCATGAAGCTAGCTCAAACGGTTATAAAGATATGAAGGTCAAAAAGTCGTAAATTTTAGCACTGACTGACTCACTGACATATAGTAGCTAAACCTTACTTCCAGATGACCTAGAAGGATGAAATTTGGAATCCAGCTCGGTTATTGTGTGTAAGCGTACTAAAAAATCTAAAAATAAAAAAAAGTTAAAAAATAGGGGGGTCCCCATACAATTTTTTTTTAATTGTATCGTTGGAACCGTTACAAACATTAAATCTCAATACCTGCCTAGTTTTCTTTACAAAAAGTAATGATATCCCACCAAAAACATAAATGTAAAAAAGGAGAGCCAAGTTCAATACAAAAATTATGTATTCTGTCTTTTTAGGGATAACTAGTATCACTGTCGAGACAATGTACAAGCTATGAAGCTGATCTATGGTTATGTACCTACTTTGGTTTAATCGCAGAGAGATATATTTTTACCAATTACTAAGAATTGAGTCGCGATTATATTTAATTACAACCAGTGTTTCAGTTTTCACCATCGGATATACATAAATAAACAGGGGTTCTGATCTCAGAACATTTATACTATACGAGTAAGTCATGTGGATCTAACCAGTATAAAATTAGAAAAAAAAAACTGAATTCTGGGAAAATCGCGAGTCGGATGCAAATGTTTAAAAATTTCGCGCTGTTTTTTATCAACAACAATACTGACATAACGCAGATCGTCCATTAAATACGTCGATGTATTTACGCGTCCTCCATGTTTGATTGATAATAAAAAAGGCGGGAATTGAACGAAAACAAAAATCAAATCGGGGATCAAACGGCGCGCTATCAAAGGCGGCGGCATGTAAACAACCAGCCAGGGCTGTCACTCTTTGTACACCTTATGATTCGCTATTTGTATCTTATGACTGTCCAGTCAGTATCGTGATTTCCACCTATCATGCATTAAGTTACAATGTTAGTAACCGGTCATTTCTTACTTTGGTACTTAAAACATGTCATTACGTATGTATTTCCAGTTTACAGTGATCCTTTACAGCAGTTATGTTAATTTAAGCAAGTGATGCTGATAACGTTACCTATGTACCTATTGGCAAGTTTACGATATTTATAGTTCTAGACTCTAGAATCTAGAATCTAGAGCTTCTACGTCTGAGGTCAAATATGCCTCATTGCCAAGACTATAAGCACCTATAAGATATGGAGTGGGTACTACTACTTCCAATACTGCGATCCAATAGATAACCGATAAATAGTAAAGTGGTTTTCATAATTTTCGAAGTTTATCCTAAGCTAAGTTAAGCTACACTACCCAAGTGGTCAACATTTTCTCTCGCTAAATTTTCACGAGTTTCTCGCATGTGTCGCCAACCCTACAAGCCGCGCGCGCGCACGCTTCCTCAACTTACACCTGCTTAATGTGAACAACAGTTTCCGGTCAACGCAATATTTATTATTTTTCCTTTAATGCATTTAATTTCCCTGGCTTTGCGGATATTTGGTAATCATAGAGCTTGTGGCTGTAACTGAAATATACATTTGATTTCAAAATAAGTATGCTTTAATATATATAAGAGTTCACTCTCGGGTTACAATTACAGAACTAGAAACCATTTAATTTACCACCATGTTAAAAGATAAGTGTGTTATTATACATATTTTGTATCATGGTGACTCATGGAATCTGTGAGAGTATAACAAAAACAATTATATAACTTTGCATAAGAAATAGTGCATTACACAACTAGGGTGGTTAAACAAAGAAAGGCCGAGATCGCAGATGTTTGCGGCCCGAGCTGCAAGCGAGGGACGTAAATATGCGATCGAGGGCTTTCTTTATTACCTCCCGTGTTGTTTACATCATTTTATGTCTACACTTGGCCAGAAAGCGGCTTTTTCCGTACGCGCAATCCAATCGCGTCCTGGCCATAAAAAGTCACTTTATCGCCAGTACGTCTAGCATAACTGTGACACGCGACTCTTTGTCACGCGACAAATGCTACCTATCTCTTTCCACTCAATATAGTGTGACAGTGACAGGTGATGCTCTCTCGCGCGAGAAACGAAGTCGCGGCCAGTTATGCTAGACGTACTGGTGTGGCATAAAAAAACTTTACGCTTTTCAAGAGTTTTACCGATCCAGGTGGCGAAAGTGATGGGTTTCTGTTCTGCGTCATATCTTCTTTTTAAAACTCTCAACATAAGTTCTGAAAACTCAATGATTTGATTGACTTTATTTCGGTGGAAAAATAAGTACAAGATATTTTTTATCAAACCGCCGCCGCTACGTGTTATTTGTTATTCCAATGAAACACTTAAATCGATCGTGATAGACCTACTTTGAAAAACAGAACTATGTTACAAATCATCACTGTGCCATTAGCGATTTGCTAGTAAACGTCGCAATCGAAATCAGCAATCCGTCAGCCGGTCGAATTCGGCGATGATGAATGCCCATCCGGCGATCAAAGGCAAGGATGCGCGCGGGCACCGCTGTTGCTGTTTGCGCTATCGCGGGTCGTAAATGTTGGAATAATAATTGTACATTGCTTTGATATCAAGTTTTCAATCTTTTTTTTAAGATGTTGACTAACATCTTCAAAATAGTACATTGTGTATCAAGGGCGGTAAGTAAGGAATTACAAACGAGTGTTTGTTACAAGGCCGAGGCGAAGCCGAGGGCTTTAATAACACGAGTTTGTAATTCCTTTACCGCCCGTGGCACACACAATGTTTTTCATCACACTTGTAAGGAAATCTAATTAAAATAACCTTACTTAACCTAAATAAAATTGTAAAACTGACAGTGACATTAGTGACATCCATAGACAATGCGAATACTTATCAAGTCACGTTCGGAAACCATAACGGTAAAGACCTAAAACGGTTGGTTTTATATTTGCAAAATACTGAAATACACTATTTAAACATTAAATTAATGTAACAGAAATATGTGTTTATATGTATTTGCAATAACAGTTCTCTTTAAATAAATATTTCAGTGATAAAAGTTAATTGGCATTTCCTTTGAACACGACAAATAAGAGTAAAACAAAACCATCGTTTCAAATTTAAAAAGAAAACCATTACGCCCTAGGGCGTAATAGGTCATTTACGGCCCGCGGAACCTACGTGTAATGAAACCATTTTCGAGCAAGTGTGATGAAAAAAAAATTAAAGCTAAGTTTGGTCAGATATCTCGACCATGTACCTACTCTGGGGTTTTAAATAATTTGAACTTATCATTTCAATCGAATGTAAAAATTAATCATCTCTATGGCCCTTTGGATTTAGAATTAAAATCAAAACCAATTTGACATAGCCTAAAACCATCCATTACAGTCTTTCGAAACCCAGCACGCTAGGCTAGTCATCAGATTCATGTGTTCTCTTCTGCAACACATAAGTCTGAAAATGAGAAGTGATTTAATATACTTACTACAAGCTACAAGTCACAAGAAACATGCAATAACATGTGACACTATATTAGTAACAGTAAGGTCGTCTCAGATGCATGTCATGTTTCATCATATGTTATTGCCGGTGACTGTACAAGTGTACATACACGTTGGTTTAAGTTGTTAAATATTAATGATTTTCCCTGAAAGCCGGCTATGGCTTGCCATTATTTTATTATTTTGTTTGATTATTTTCTTTTCTCTACAAATGTCAGTATTAATTTTATGGCAAATTTAAAGGTTCCATAAAATGCTAACAAACTTCCAAATCCACACAAAAGAAATAGTTCAAAACAATTAATTCCAATGAGTGGCAATTTTGAATACTTACTATTACTAGTCTGCTACTGATAGGGTAGCACAATTGTTACATGAACATTTTCATAAGCTTTTCGTTTGAATTTGATAGAAAGTGATCCATTATACGTACCTGCACCAAGTATCTGATAACTGTTCCTGATTAGAAGCGGAAATACTTGGTATTTAGGTACAAATATTTCCGCCGGTTGCCATGATGGATCGGTTCCTCGCATTTTATCGTGTTTATCAATATTATTCCACTGTTTTTAGACACTTTTTTGATGAAGTAGCATAAAAATTGGTATGCATAGAAATTATTTCGTTTCTCAAAAACTGATCAGAATTTCAGAATTTAACCTGAAAAGCAGCTCTCTATATTTGTGTTTGTCGCTATAGGTGAACTGGAAGCCACAATTAATTCTTAACTTTCCAACTGTAGGTACAATCTAGCTGCAAAAGTTTCGTAATGATATTTTTTTCTATTATTAATATGTATGTCTTTCCCGTACACGAGACAATAGTGTCCCGGCCCTTTGGGAGGCGTGCGCGGAGCCGAAGCCAACGCGTAGAGGCCCTTTCGACAATTTAATGAAAGGCAACGTGTACACCCAGCGGATTCTGTCCCTGCCCGTGTCACGAGACGCACGCAGAGACAGCCCCCGCCAGATGCAAGGACTATTGTTGATTGATGGAATCTAACTTTACTGGGTTATGGTGGTGGAATTATGGACTAGCTACTGGGCTATGGATTGAGACATGACGGCGCCTGTCAGGAAAAGTGTCTCATGGCTTTCGCGGCACTGACAGACTATTATTAATATTATTAAGCCTGTATATCCAAATATGTACCTATTTAAACAGTTTTATGAAGGTTTCACTAAAAAACAAACGGTGTGATCGCTTATCGACAGATGTTAAAATACCGTTTGTAAAATAATCCTATAACAGCATTATTTTGTATGGTTTTAATACTTTTAATGCAATATTAATGCAAATGCAATATTGGCGAACAGTCCGGCTTCCGCCTTTATTTGAAGCCATAACATCGCAATGAATGCATTAAGTGTTAGAAGCCTCACTCAGCTTGACTTAATTAAAGCATGTATAGGGATAACTTTTACAATATTAAATTTATTACGGTCAGAACTTTTATCGCACTGGTTTCCAATTGCTACAACGTAGCCTGTAAGGGTACGGCGCCTATTACCGGGGGTATAAAAATCGACGACCATTACCGCAGCATTTAAAAATATACGTTTTATAAGCTAGCCGTTCGTTTTACAATAAAACATATTTTTACAAAAATGAAGCTTACTTATTTAGTTGACTAACGGATCTGTTTATGCAAGTGTGTGTGATTGTAACAACAAGCTCGCAATTCGTTAGTTCCCGCGACGGCGGCGTAGAAAGAGGTTGTGTCATACTAACGCGTCACGCCACAAATAAGTGTACCCGAACCTTATTTATTATTTTACGTAATAGCTACCACTATTGAACGAATGCTGTGACTTTTTAATGTTTTGTGCATAACTTGTTCGTAAACATTATATTTTATTTGGCCTGGAAATGCGTTTAAATTGGAAAATAAAATACAGCGGTGATTGACGCCAGTTTTGGTTGGGGAAACTAATACCGTGGTATACCACGGTAATAGGTAAGATTGTAATTTGATTCTTTTTGCTTTATCTTTTCTATATGTTGACGGTTACATGCTCTCTTACAGTTATTTAAATTTTGATCTATTGACGCTATTAAAGAACTATTTCCGTGGTATGGAATATATTGAAGAAACCCTTAATTTTTAACCAAAACTTCAGTACTGAATCTGCAGTTTCTATGTGTTGGGTATTTGAATAACTAATCACATTCTAAAATAGTTTCTTGTCTACCGCCGAATAAACAGATATACTTTGCCGTTTGTCTTTCAATACGTAACTGGCGACGAATTAGTGAAATTAAGTGGTTTTAACGTAAAATACGCGAGTTTCTATTGTAATACGCGTTGTATATACATCATGCCGTACGGTAGAATAGAAAGTTTCGATTTATGTTCGCGAAAATGGACTATGTACGTAAATCGCGTAAAGCAGTTCATGGCGTTGAACGAGATCAAGGCAGAGTTGCACGTAGCTACGTTAATAACTGTAGTGGGTGAGCCGACGTACGATCTCATGTGTGACCTTTGTGCGCCCAATACTCCTGAAAGTAAATCGTTCAACGAACTCGTGACCATCGTTAGTAACCACCTCGAACCCAGGCGTTCGGATATCGCGGAACGTCACGTCTACCGACAGCGGCGGCAGCGACCTGGCGAAGAGCTCAGCTCTTATTTACAGCATTTGAAGCATCTCGCGAGCACCTGCAATTTCGGAGACAGGCTCGAGGAGAATCTACGAGACCAATTCGTGTCGGGACTCGCGAGTGACGAGATGCGCAGTCGTCTGTTCGCCGAGCAGAAGTTAACGTATAAGCGGGCGGTGGAGCTGGCGCTGGCTCTCGAGGCGGCGGACCGGCACGCCGAGGCCAGCAGCGCGGCGGCCGGCGCGGCGAGCGCGAGCGCGAGCGGCGCGGAGCTCGTCGGCGCGGCCCAGGTGCATCGGATCGGCGCGGGCGCGCCGAGCGCGGCGGCGGCGCAGGCGGCCGCGCCGCGCAGCTCGAGCGGGCGCCCGTGCTGGCGGTGCGGGAAGCAGCACGCGGCTGATAGATGTAGATACAAGCATTTCAATTGTGACGAGTGCGGGGCGAGAGGCCATCTCAAGGTCATGTGTAAAAGTGGTAGCGGATCGTCGAAGGTACGCAGGAGAAATCATTTTTTTATGGACACGGACTCTGAAAGCGAGGTCAGTGATTTATTTAATATGTACGTTGACGGGTCTAGTGACAAGCCGTACGTCGTTAAGCTCGTTGTGCAAGATGTACCGATCGAGTTCGAAGTCGACACCGGTAGCAAAATTTCGGCTATAAATGAAGACTTCTACAAAAAGTATTTTAAGAATTATGACATTCTTGAGTGTAATTTAAAATTACGATCGTATACTGGCGATAGCATTAAGCCTCTCGGCGTTATCAATGTATCGGCGCGCTACGATGCCGAGCGCGCGGCGGCGGCGGCGCCGGCCGGGCCGCACGAGGCGCGCGAACTGCCACTGTATGTGATCCCCGGCGGCGGCCCGCCGCTGCTCGGCCGTGCGTGGTTGCGCGCGTTGCAGTTAAAAGATATTCATATTAAGCTCCATCATTTAAAATCATCGGATACAGCCGATACTGCCGAGAGTATTGTAAAAAACTTAGAAAAAGATTTTTCTGACGTGTTCGCGCCAGGCTTAGGAACTTGTTCGGAAAAATTTGTGTTAAAACTTAAGGACCACGAGCCGATCTTTCATAAAGCACGTAGTTTACCTTTAGCCTTACGCGAACCCGTCGAGAAAGAATTGGAACGTCTTGTGAATGAGGGGACACTCAGGAAAGTTGAGCACTCGGAGTATGGCACCCCCATTGTACCGGTCATTAAAAAGTGCGGGAACATACGAATATGCGGGGACTACAAAATTACTATTAATCCTATTTTAAAACGCGAACCATATCCATTACCTCGAATTGAGGAACTTTACGCTACTCTGAGTGGAGGTCAATTTTTTTCAAAAATAGACTTGGCCCATGCTTATGAGCAGGTACTTCTAGAAGAGAGTTCCAGGGCATGCACCACAATCAGTACGCACGTAGGTAATTTTGAGTACATTCGTACCCCTTACGGATTGAGTTGCATACCAGAAAAATTTCAAAAACTAATTGAGGAAGTGGTCAGAGGCATTCCTAACACAGTTGCGTTCTTCGACGATATTTGTGTTTCGGGAATGGCGACGGACGATCACATTAGGAACTTGCGTGAAGTTTTCCGTAGATTGCAAGCAGTTGGGCTTAGAATCAAATTAGCCAAGTGTGAATTTTTTAAGCCAAGAGTGTGCTATTTGGGGCACATTATAGATAAAAACAGCCTTCACCCAGATGAGAGGAAGGTGAAAGCATTATTGGATGCCCCTCATCCACAAGACGTGCAGCAACTCAGGGCCTTCTTAGGGCTTGTAAACTATTATGGCAGGTTTGTTCCTAAATTAGCTACAGTTTTACAACCTTTACACGTATTATTAAAAAAAAATATATCGTGGAATTGGAGTTCAGAATGTAATAAGGCATTTTTAGCAATTAAAAAAATATTGACTGGAGATAATGTTTTAGCGCACTATAACCCGAACTTGCCGCTGGTCCTCAGTGTGGACAGCAGCGCGTACGGCGTGGGCGGGATCTTGGCACACAGGTACCCTGACGGTTCGGAGAGGCCCATTTGTTGTGTATCGCGTACGTTATCCGAAGCTGAAAAATCTTATAGTCAACTAGATAAAGAGGCGTTAGCAATTTTCTACGGCGTCACGAAAAACCACCAATATTTGTTTGGTCGGAAGTTTATTATTCGCACCGATCACAAACCGCTCTCGCACATATTCGGTGAGAAAATTGGCATTCCCCAGACGGCAGCTAGCCGCCTGCAGCGGTACGCGGCGCGTCTCGCGGCTTACGATTTTACCGTGGAGTGGGTAGCATCGGCGGCCAACGCGCCCGCCGACTGCCTGTCGCGCCTGCCGCTCCGCGCGTCGCCCGCAGTCTCGAGTAGTGCACGCGAGGATTGTAGTTATTTAAATTATTTAGAAAATGAATTTCCAATAAGTTATAGGCAGATCGCGGAGGCAACCAAAGTAGACCCTATATTGCGTAAGGTTTATGATTACGTTCTAAACGGCTGGCCTACCAGTTCTCAGGTGACACAAGAATTGGCATATTTTCATAGAAAAGATAGTTTATTAGTCGAACGGGGTTGTGTTGTCTACAATTATCGAGTCGTAGTACCATCAAAATATCGCGAATATATATTGCGCGAGCTGCACGAGGGACACTTGGGTGTCGTAAAAATGAAAAGCATCGCGCGCAATTACGTTTACTGGCCGGGGCTGGACGCCGAACTCGAGGCGCTGTGCCGCGCGTGCGAGGCGTGCCGCCAGCAGCGCGCCGCGCCGCCGCACGCGCCGCTCACCGCCTGGGAGTTCCCACTACGACCATGGGTACGTCTCCACGCAGATTTTGCTGAATATAATGCTAAGCATTATTTAATAATAGTAGACGCACACAGTAAATGGATCGAGTCATTTCAGTTAAATAGCACATCGGCCAGGTTTGTCATGGCAAAATTCAGGGAAGTATTTGCGAGATTCGGATTGCCCTTACAGGTCGTGACCGATAACGGGCCTCCGTTTTCATCTCGCGAATTAGAAGCGTATTTTAACAGAAATGGTATAATTCACAACTTGACTAGTCCGTATAGGCCGAAAGGTAACGGGGCCGCAGAAAATGCTGTCAAGATTGTTAAGCATTGTATTAAAAAGGCCTGTTACGAAGGCGCGGATGTCGAACGGGCAATAAGTAAGATGCTCTTTCAGTATCGGAACTGTCCGCATGCTACTACCGGCGTGGAACCGGCAGTGAGTCTGTTAGGGCGACGGCTCCGGAGCAGGCTGGACGCGCTGCTGCCGGGGCTGGACGCGGCACCGGACGTGGCGGCGCGCGTGCACGCGCGGCAGGCCCAGCAGGAGCACCGCGCGGGCGGCCAGCCGCGCCACGCCAGTCCGGGGGACCGCGTTCTGGTACGAAATTATTCCAAAAACAAGGATAAGTGGATCGAGGGAGTTATAAAGGAGAGAGTTGGACCGGCGTCGTTTAACGTTACTGTACCTACCGGTACGACTAGGCGTCATAGCGACCAAATATTGACACCGAAGGGTACCTGTGCAAAAAGATACTCCGTATCCGTGGAGAGAGAGGGTGAGACGCCGTCTGTGAATGGTGATGTGGTGGAGGATCCGGGGCCAGCCATTGCGAATAATAATAACTCTAATGTTGGTAATGATAAGTGCAACCAAGAGCCTGCTGTAGATGCGGAAGGATTCGAGTTGGCGTCGTCGTCTCCTACACCACTGCCGTATAGCTTGCGCTTGCGCTCTCGCCCCATATAATTATATACGGTACGTTATAATTTAAATGTAAGAAAAACTCGCTACATATGTACATTCTATAATTTGCTAGATATATGATATAAAGCGTTCTGGTGTATTATAATAAGTGTTAATTAAGTAAGGAGGTGTTGGGTATTTGAATAACTAATCACATTCTAAAATAGTTTCTTGTCTACCGCCGAATAAACAGATATACTTTGCCGTTTGTCTTTCAATACGTAACTCTATGGAAACCCTGATTTTGTCATGTCGTTTAAATATTATAATAATTAACTATATTTACATACCAGCTTTTTGATTTTGGTTTTATAGCAAGCTTATAAAAACTATATTTGATTTGTAATGAAATTGCAACGGTACCCAGAAGTTTTTATGGGTCGGAATTAGATTTTACGAAAATCCAAATGAAGTCTATTACCGATGGTACGATCACATGACACTGGGTAATAGAATGTACGGGAATCTTTTAGCGACCCATTCAATATTTGTTTGGGTCGGTGATAGATATAACAGAAGGGCCTATTACCGAGTCACATTTCAATCTTCTCTTAAAATAAATCATAACATAACATTTTGTTTTGATTTCCAAAAACCTTGATGTACTTACTTACAATACAAGTAGTTATAATAATAATGTACGGAACCAAAATCATAAATATTATTTAACCCTCGGTATTGGGTGCCGAATTGTGTATCAGTTTACTATTACCGATGGTAAAAAATGCTGCTTTTTGTACCCTCGGTATTAGAAGCTAAATTCTGGATAATAGAATTACATCCTATCCATTGCCACGGTAATAGAAGATTCTCCTTTTCTGGTTTCAATAATTATTTAGTGAAACATAATTAAATTAAATAAGTTCAAAAAGTAGCTATTCGGAAAGTTTAATAGACGCTCTAAAATAAAAAAAATAATCTCGGGCGTTAAGGAGCTCTCAAACCCATCATTTATTGGAATCATTTGAAAACTACCTAAATACCACGGTAATAGGCGCCGTTACCTTAGGTACTGTAGGGACCCACTATTGCACTAGGCAATATTTATAACTCGGCCATTCTCACGAAGTATGACTGTGTCTAATTACCGCGTCTCCATACATTTAGTATGAAAACAGCGTTGCGCTAATTAGGTGACCGCAGACATACTTCGTGAGAATGGCCGATCTGTGTCCATCGTAGAATAACATAGAGCAAATTTCGGATTTCATACTACCTACATAACTACCAACCGTGAATGTAACTTTTGATAATATTCGGAATATAAACGTTCCTATGCTGATTTAACACATAATTATAATGTTGAAGTGATTAAGATAACGCATGTAGCACTCGTTTTATGGATCGGTAATTAACCACAGTATATAAAAATAGTACATTACATAACTAGGGTGGTAATACAAAGAAAGGCCGAGATCGCAGAAGTTTGCGGCCCGAGCTGAAAGCGAGTGACGTAAATGTGCTATCGAGGGCTTTCTTTATTACCTCCCGTGTTTTGTACCTACATCATTTTATGTCTACACTTGGCCAGAAAGCGATTTTTTCCGTACGCGCAGCGTGCGGAAAAAGCCACTTTATGGCCAGGTGTGGCATAAATATAATAGTTAACGATCCAGAAACCTGTGGAATTAATTAATTATAATTAAAGAACCCATTTCAACTAAAAGATTGATCAAACATATAGAAGTCAAAATTTTCTTTTTATTTACCCACTCACTTGCTTTGGGATTTTTAAAATGACAGCCTAAATTGTTTCGCCTTTTATGACAAATGCCGGCGCGATGTCGAGTTTAATTCAAAAATTCATAATTTGGCTTCTACTGAACCATTTGGTACGATTTTTTTACACTAAAAAGCCAAAGAAACAAGGAATTTAATTTTGTTACTCATTATATGAGTTATCATAGTAAAAATAATTATAAAAAATGCGTAAAGTTGACGCATTGATAAAGTTGACAACTTCGAGGAGAATTGTATTTTTAATAAAAAATCTAAAGCGATAACCCTGTTTGTTTTTAAACACATTAAAAAGTAGATTAAATTACCTTTCTTTTGATACCAAATACTGTACAAGTGTTGGTATAAAATTCTATAGTAAACATCACTTCATTTAAAATAGACACGCAAGAAAAACGGAAATACGGAACGAAACCGTTCGCCAGGTTTAGTATTTATTTATGGATAATTTAGAAGCGTAATAACTGAAATATTGTCCTAGTTAGAACAAACAACTAATAATCTTAAATTCAGATTGTACTTATTTGGCAACTAGCATGTTAATTGCGGTTATAAAGTCAAAACAACAACAAAAACAATGTACGTACCTCCAGAATTTTCGTTGGGCCGATCAAAAACATGATAGAAATAACTTAAAATCACGTCATCACCTTAAATTAACACATTATAAATCACAGTTTGTAACCACAACACAACATTACACAATTAGAAACCTTAAATACACATAATTACACAGATTTTATGATAAATAAACACGCCGGTATACATTTTTCGCAACACGTGGCTGGTTCGCGCTCGTACTGACGAAAAAAACCACAACAAAGATGGCTGCTACATCGGCAGCCCAGCCGTTAAGGTCGCGGCACAGTGCGCGCAACACAGAATTTACCTATGCAGTGCAGTACTTTAAGAATTGAGCATACGTTATTTTCAGTAATAACTTCTATAAATAATTGTTTGGTGAATAAAACTTTGTAAAAGCAAAAGTATTGTCTACTTTTGATTAAATTTACTTTTCTGTTTGTACTTGTTAGACATTATTTATTTTTAAGTAAATGTAGAACTAAAAGGTAATTCAATTACTATATTGTGAGATTGGTACTTTTTGATTGTTGTGTATGGGACTGGCTGCTAGGTAATAAGATACGATTGAATGTGGTCTGTTTTAAATTGTTTCTAAATGGTAAAAAAATAACATACGACGCAGTTTGAATGCTGACGTGAATGTAAAAACGTGTAATAAATTATTTAATAAAAACATCTGTTACGACGAATTATTTTCAACGTCCGAGAGGCACATTTAAAGATTTGTTCGTGATTTTAACCTGAGAAAAATTATGAATCCAACAATAATTACATATATGTACATAATTGTATACTGCGTAATAAGTGCATAATTTTTGACCGACGACGCAATTTTTTTTGTATTATGTAATTTTTAAACAGGCATAAGGCAATAAGGTCAAATCAAATCTTCCTAGTGTATCTATCTATTCTACGCAGGTTGAAAAAAATAAATGTAACTTGAAGGGCAACTTCAACCACGTTACACATTTTAGGTACTTGCCCTTCATTTGACGTGCGTTTCTTCAAAGTGCCATGGAATGTTAGTATAAGATTAATTGAGAACTAGATCTTAGCGTTAGATTGTTTTCTCGCTCGCACCCGTAGCCCGCCCGCATTTGTTCACTCAGTCGCGTCGAGTATTTAGGCGGCGTTGTCGTTTTTATCAACTTCAATTGATGTTTATAACGCAAGTGAAAGATATACCTAACAACTATAAACAATCTTCCACGACACACATACACACAATTTTAGGTGCGAAATTGAAAAAAACAATTACGGTGGTTTATGTCCTCCGTTCGTTTATTAGAATAAAATACAGGTTATTTTGGGATAAAAATGTGGTTTTCTGCATTTTCTCTTACAAATCAGGCTTAAATAAAAATATTAAGATCCAAAGCCACGCCGCCGCCGCGAAATTTGCCGTCAGCGCTCATATCTATTGAGAACTAGGGTATAAATTGATGGGCGTGAGGTGAGAGTGATATTTAAACCTGTCTAGTTATTGCTGCTCTTCGCCCCTCATGCATCCCTTGACCTCCACTCTAGGTATTGGCTGTGAATATAAAGTTGTAACATGTGACAGCTCGTCATCAAAAAGTGTGGTGTAGAATAAAACGGCAATGGACATAATTCAAAAAATTTATTAATGTCGGCCATAATGAGCACCAAATTGATCAATACTAAATAATACGACAATATAAAAAAAGTGTTGACAGCGGTTTTGTTCCAGCATATGCAATGATTTGGCTAGTTTTTACCAAGAAACCATTATTTTATGTTATTGTAGTACATTACTCAACTAAAGTGGTAATAGTATATTACACAACTAGGGTGGTAATACAAAGAAACGCCGAGATTGCAGACGTAAATATGCGATGCGATCGAGGGCTTTCTTTATTACCTCCCGTGTTGTGTACATAATTTTATGTCTACACTTGGCTAGAAAGTGGCTTTTTCCGTACGCGTAGTGTGCGGTAAAAGCCACTTTTTGGCCAGGTGTGGCATAAATATATTAACCTTACAATGAAATAACTTAACATGCCTTCGTTGCAGACTTTTTTGTACAATCGCATACTGCGCACTGCGCGTCTAAATGAATCAACTGAGCCCGAGCATGGCAGATTTATTTTGCGTAATGAAGATTATTCTATCCATGGCTGTCATATTATTTCATCAGCAGCTGATCAGCTTCGTGTCATAATTATATCGCATTGTCTGATTTACATGTCCTTGGAAAGTTTTCTTCAGTTTAATGGAAACTGGGAAGTGGTCAAATTTAACTTGCAAGATTTGATTACACAAAGGCAGACAGACACCGAGGCAGGTGAAACTAAACAAAAGTTGGTTAAAACATTAAGTAGCGTATAACATAAAAAAAGATAAGTTCGTTGAACCAAGCTTGAGGTGATCGGTCTGTTTTCCATAGGTACAAACCAAAAGAGGGTGATTGTTTATTTTATTTCTACGGCATTAATTATATTTTAAATGTATGGTATTTTATTTTGTGGTTTAATACATGTGGGGGCACGGCAGTGCCCCCGCCAAGTCGAGCAAAACGAAGGCACGGCCATATATAATCCTTTTCTGGAAGCCATTCAAGCCATTTTCAACCTCCTGTAATTTTGTGCTGGCTAAATCTAGAACCCCGAATTTTCAGGGATATATAGGGCACAATAAGACTTAAATATATCCTCAAAAATATTCCATTTGAACGTGTAGTTTAAGAACTATTGCACGTCAAAGTTCCTTAGTTTTGTCACTGACTCACTGACTGACTGACTGACTGATGATCATAGTAATTCTAAGGAACTTCTAGCAGACTTACAAGCTCCAAATTTTAAACATAGTGAGGTTTTAGCCAATCAAGTCCTATAAAACCTAAAAATATTGCAATTTACAACTGCACACGTAAGTTTGTAATCCTATACAAATACATGTGATTACAAAGTTAGTTTTGTAGTTCAAATCGGAAGTAGAATGGATTGAAATGAAATAAATAAAGGTAGACCACTTACAAAAAGAAATAAGATCCCATCAAAAACATTACATGTAAAAAGATGCAAGTCTCGCAACGCAGTTCTTCTACAACAGAAAAGTTTTGAGCTGTAATGTTAAGCCAAGTCAGTACTGGGGGGGTGTCCACAGAACTCAATTTTCACCGACTTGCCTATTTATTTAAAATGGGAGAGCAACTCATTTTCCAAGAATCCTCCACGGGTAAATAATAGGCAAGTCTGTGGAAATCGAGTTCTGTGGACACGGACTGACTTGGTTTAACATTACATCTCAAAACTTTTCTGTTGTAGGAGAACTGAGTTGCGAGAGTTGCATCTTTTTACATGTAATGTTTTTGATGGGTTTTATTTTCTAAGCTGAAATATCTGAAGCAGATACATATAATTTCAACAAAAATACTTAGTTCAAATGGTGCTGATAAATGGCGCTGACCTTGAGGGCCCAATTGCACGTTAATTATGGTTTTTAGAGATTTTTTATGTCATTTCGCACGTACAAATTATATGAATCTGCGAAATCTATAAAATAAAACTTACTTTAAACATAATTAATGGGTTCAGTTCAGAAGGTCAACGTTTTATTTTGCCATGGTATGCAAAGTTTTACTTTTATAAAGACTTACTTAGCAAAATGCCTAGGTCGTGAAATGTACAAGTAGGCAGAATGACTTATATGCAGAAAGTTTTAAATGTGTAAGGGCTATCTTAGCAAAAGGTTTTGATTGTCAAAATGTCTTAGTTACAAAATGCCCAAATCTGTAAAATGTCAGGTTTAAAACGACTAGGTTATACGGATAGTGAGTAATGTATGCAATATATCCACAATAGATGGATTTAAAAATATGAACTCTATCTAATTTGACAAATAATCTATTGTTGGAAGTAAGGATAAGGATTTTATGCGACATCTGGCCATAAAGTGGCTTTTAAAGCCGCTTTCTGGCCAAGTGTAGGCTTAAAATGATGTACACAACACGGGAGGTAATAAAGAAAGCCCTCGATTGCATGTTTACTTCTGAATAATAGCGACCTTCACATACAAAATAGCCCCGCCGATGCTGAAAGTACTAATATTTCGTATGGTACTCCAGTACTCCTCGAAACATACATCGAAGCAAAGTGATACTGATACTTTACATAGCTTGCATATATATTTCGAGCGAGACTGCTTACACCATACGCATCGACTATTCTTCGACGCTCCTTGGCCGACGAAATGATTGTCCTGGAGTATCGCTTCAACATAATTTGTTTTTCCTCGTCATGTGGTCTACTGAAAAAAAAAAACAAAAATTAAAAGGATTTTTTACAAACAATAACATACGATCACCAGTTGAATTGAATAAGTAACCTGGAACTAGGACCCGGAACAGGAGATGGGGGATGTTCAGGTGGCGCTAGTTTCTCTTGAGGAAAAGAGTTCCCTTGGTTAAACTTTTCCTCTTCCACGCCCTCGTCCTCGCCCTCGTCCACGACCGCGTCCACGACTGCGTCCGGTTTCTTTGTTTTTTTGATTTTGCTGGTCTGCTCAAACAATGTAAAATATCCTAGATAAGCGTAAAATTAATGCACAAATAAAAACACATCATACACCTGTTCCCTCAACCAAAATATTTTTTAAATTAAGAAGTATACAAATCGTAGATGAAGACGCATTCCATTAAGTTTTGCTATTTTATTCAGGTAGTAAACGAGTATATAACCATATTTGAAGACGTTAGTTAGATTTTAGTGTGTATTTTTGTAATATTAAAAGTTATCAACTAAGTAGCCCAAGATGCAATATATTAGTAGTTTGTGTCAAAATCACCAAAAATAATACCGAAATAAAAGCACATTAGTTTGCAGAAAGAATATTAAACGACGAAAAATGAACACATAAGGAAAAAAAAGTGGCGTAATTTCATTCAACTTACGTTATTGTATAGTTTTTTATTTTTTATAAAATGTATTTTATGAAGTGTTAAAAAGTAAAAGTATTTTCTATCTACCAAATATGTATTTATCAAATACAAAGCCACCAGTTAACTAAAACCAAAAAAGTTTCTCCTTTTATCTTTCCAAAATATACTCATTGAACATTCGGAATGGATACACACATACAATAAAATATCTATTAATATAACCGAAACACCAAAATTTATGATAGATAACATTGTTCAAATATCAGTAAGTACAAAAAAACAAATATCTCAAACGCGCTCACAGCGCGTCTGGTGTGCCGCATGCCTTACAACCTTGAAGCGATATGTATGAACGAATTGTTTCGCTGGTGGCTAGCGCTACCACACCCGTACTTGCAATTTACTGTCACTTGTTTCTTTCGCTAATCCTGTATAATAAATCCTGTATTGACTGATTTTATGGTTTAAGTAAAAAACTCAATACTCAAGCTATTTAATTACTATAAGTTAGAAAAGAATTATTCGAAAGTCTTTAAAATATGAGCCATTTAATTCACAAGTTACTGGAAAAAAATCTGTTAAATTACTTTCAAGTGAAGATGTGATTCATATTTATGAGTCTGGCACTAAAATATTGTTACAATCTGCTAGATGGATAAACACTGAATCGTTTGATATATAACTTTAATAATAAAATAGTAATTTGAGTACTTACGGCATTTTCTAAACACTCCGCACTTTCACAAAATCTGACTTGAACTTCACTTTGACAACACCTTGTAAAGTAACACTGTTTAAAAATATTTTCAGTCTACTATGTTGGCTGCCCTTTTTTTTCTGTGTTGCCATGTTATTTCTCTATGATTTGAACAGAGTTTGAACGACGTCTAAAGCACGCTTTACAGATTAAAAATAAAATATTGTACAAACGTCGCCTGGTAGCTCCGGCTACCAAAATCAAATCGTAGGTGCGCAAAGTTGGCAGCTCTAGCTACCGAAAGCAAGTGAGTGGTTACAGGCGCCATGCATTCGCCATTAGGGATCATTCAACAATTACGTGATCACCGGAGGGGGGGGGGGGTCGGGTGCTTGTATAGACATTGGATTATTTGGGGGAGGGGGGGGGGGAGCATCCATGATTACGTCATCATTTTATAACTTGTTGGCTAAAGAAATTTTCTAAAAAATTAAAAAGGTGTAGAACTAGCTAGAAATACTTTTAATTAGAAAAGTAATCAAATTACTTTAGTCATCCATCAGAGAACATTATTGTAAAGCCAATTTAAATTTGAATTTTTCATCCTTAGATGGCTCCTTTCTGTATGACTGGATTAGCTTTATTTCTGTGATTCTTTCACATTTTTTTTATAAAATTAACAAAATGTATTAACACTTTTTATGACGCCGCCTTTTTGCTGTCGTGTGATACTGGATTAGAATAGCATCGACTCATTTATTTTCCGTAAATTTCGTAAAGAGACGACTAAGGGACTCAAGGATTTCAGTGGATTGCAATTTTGGGCGATAGGCTGACAACCTGCCACTACAGTGATTCACAATTTCTGAAATGTCCCTCAACATTTGTCAGAAGTGGCGAAAACAACTGTTTTAAGGCCGTTGATGCTCTGCCTACCCTGCAAAGGATAAAGGCGTGATTTCATATATATTTGTATGTTACGCGGCCCGCCTTTACTCGATTTTGCTACCTTGTGGCCCTTGCCTGCCCAAAGGTTGCCGACCCTTGCTTTAACGTATAGCGAAATTAACACGAGCGCCTCGTTTCCGAAAATAAATAAATTATATTTAAATATTTACGTCCCATTTTGAAGTCTGGTAACACTAACTATTAGATAGATGGAACGGGATTTCCCCTGCTATAGACAAACTGTGGAACAGTGTGACCAGATTCAGTATTTTTACTTTTTCGGCATATTTTATCGATTTTTCCAAGCATCAGTATTTTTATAGGTATATCGGAGGAAGATTACGTAATCAAGGCGAGGGGGGGGGGGGTTAAAACAAAAGATTACGCTGTGATCACATAGGGGGGGGGGGGGGTTAAAAAAACGGCCAAAAATGATCACGTAATTGTTGAACGATCCCTTACCTACAATAGCTGTTCTGGCTGTAACAACTGTCATTTGTCTAAATAAACGATACACTGTGCACGTTACGATACATCCGTATTGCGTGAAGAAGACACAAAGTCAGGTAAGTTTTTTTGTGACATTGTTTGCTAAATCTCTGTGAATGCTGAAGAGAAGGAGAAAGACTCTTTGTCCGTCGACGAGCGCATTTGCAAGTAGTCGCTCGTTTTATTGTCTCTACACATGTATGGAATTACATAAAACTTTTTTTTCTACTCCTGTACTGTTAACTGTCTTTTACTTGGTCACGAACACTAATATAAGAACATACATAATATGAGTTCAGAGAAGTCTATACTCTATTCCCCATAACAGCACTAGTGTCGTTATAGTCACTTTACGTTATTGCTAGCATCCACAGACTTCTAAATCTAGGTTAAACTTAGGTCAAGGATTAAGCGCTCAATTCTAACTTCACGATAAAAATTCACAACTACCAACTTAACAAACAATTAAATTCCTACGATTCATAAGAAAAACAAAACATTCCGAATTAAATTAATTGATGCCAACATAAAAAAAAGTATTTTAATTATCGTCACATCGTGTCACCAGCCATATCAAAAAAAAGTTTACCATAGACACAACTGTCATGCCGGCTGTACACACTCGGAGAGACCGGACGAGATACGCGTGACGTCCATGTATTTTATATTTTAACCTAGTCGTAGAAAAAGTATTGTATGCAACGTTGTATAATTAAGTCAAAAAACGCTCATTGCGTCTCTATTTGCGATACTCGCCGCATTCGCGGCTCGTATCGCAACTCACGCAATTCGCATTTTTTGAACCTTCTTATACAACTGTTGCATAAAATACTATTAATAAACTGAAATAAGCACGTAATTGGTCCTAATACTTTATTATTTGTTTTATTTACATAAATACCTAGCCAGTAGAGTGCCCCACTGCAAGCCCCTTCCTCTCATTTAAAGTATCACGATCTTAAGCAAAAATACCTGGTACAGTCGGCCTCAAAAGTAGCTGGACACTTTAGTACTACACTACGATACAAATGTGTTCAGCAACTTTTGAGGCCGACTGTACACCAAATGTCATGGAAATCTTTAATGTAAAAACACAGTAATTTTACGATTTTATTACATGTATGAAGTAGATAAAGTGTAACACTCCACACTTATTTTATTGGACCACCTATAAGGAAATTATGAGGTATGACATACTGACCAAGTAGAGGGGCAGAGGAGCGTGCAGAAGATCGTGTAGTGTAGCTATATTTTCATGTAAACCAAAAAATCAAGGGTTTTATTTTTAAAGGTCATAATGTCGGCTTTAAGTTTTTAGGTTTAGCCGTGTTTCAACGTGAGTGATTGTGGAGTGAATAAAGTCGGTTCGCGGAGTTCATGAGCTCCGCCACAAATATGAAAATAAACAAACAGTACGTAAATATCCCGAGAGCACTTCAAAGTGGAGTGCGATCTGCCGCCCGCCGCAAGCCACGGGATGGTACGGAACACGGGTTGGCTGGTATGGCAATGGCAAGTGACAAATTTGTGACTTCTATACACATACGTAATAACCACAATCAAAATCAAACCACAATACAGCCAACGGGCGCTAATTTTGTATGAAAATAAAACAAAGGCATCGCCCACTGAGCAAAATTACCTGTTACCGCCGTACCATACTTTTCTCCAAGCCATTCAGGCCATTTTCAGCCTCCTGTAACTTTGTGCTAAAGATAGAACCCTGAACTTTCAGGGATATATAGGGCATAATAAGACTTAAATATAATCTCAATAACATTCAATTTGAACGTGTAGTTTAAGAACTACGTCAAAGTTCTTTAGTTTTGTCACTGACTGACTGATTGACTGACTGATCATCATAATTCTAAGGTACTTCTAGCAGACCCGCAAGCTCCAAATTTTAAACATAATTAGTTTTTAGCTTATCAAGTCAGTTCTTCAACAACAAAATTTAACATTACATCTCAAAACCTTTTTGTTGTAGAAGAACTGCGTTGCGGTTAGTTTATTTACATAGACCACAAGAAACACGTGGCCCGTGTGAATGAACATTATCTCCACTGCTAGGTTCCTATCCTAAATAATTACAAGAATAATATTAAATCTAAGCGTCGTATTTATACGTTTTTCTACTCCTGTACTTTTATCGGTCTTTTACTTGGTCACGAACGCTAATATAAGAACATACATAATATGAGTTCAGAAAAGTCTATACTCTATTCCCCATAACAGCACTGGTGTCGTTATAGTCACATTACGATGCTGCTAGCAGCCATAGACTTCTAAATCTAGGTTAAACTTAGGTCAAAGATTAAGCGCTCAATTCTAACTTTACGATAAAAATGCACAACTACCAACTTAACAAACAATTAAATTCCTACGATTTTTAAGAAAAACAAAACTTTCCGAATTAAATTCATTGATGCCAACATAAAAAAGTATTTAAATTATCGTCACTTCCTCTCATTAACCAGGTACTTCATATTAAAAAAAAAGTTTACCATAAACACAACTGTCAGTCAATATGTCATATTTGCCTTGTTTGGGAGCTGTTTAATTAGGTATGTATTTCATATTTTAAAGCCTAGTCGTAGAAAAAGTATTGTATGCAACGTTGTATAATTAAGTCAAAAAACCCTCATTGCGTCTCACTCACGCAATTCGCATTTTTTGAACCTCCTTATACAACTGTTGCATAATAGTATTTTATGCAACAGTTGTATAAGTGGGTTCAAAAAATGCGAATTGCGTGAGTTGCGATACGAGCCGCGAATGCGGCGAGTATCGCAAATAGAGACGCAATGAGCGTTTTTTGACTTAATTATACAACGTTGCATACAATACTTTTTCTACGACTGGGTTTTAAAATATAAAATACAAAATTAAAAGCATAACCTGCAAATAAGGCAAATATGACGTATGACTGACAGTATCGGTGTCTATGGTAAACTTTTTTTTTTAATTACTGACTGACGTGACTGTTTTAAAAATACTTTTTTTTATGTTGGCATCAATGAATTTAGTTCGGAAAGTTTTGTTTTTCTTAAAAACCGTAGGAATTTAATTGTTTGTTAAGTTGGTAGTTGTGCATTTTTACCGCAAAGTTAAAATTGAGCGCTTAATCCTTAACCTAAGTTTAACCTAGATTTAGAAGTCTGTGGCTGCTAGCAATAACGTAAAGTTACTATAACGACACTAGTGCTGTTATGGGGAATAGAGAATAGACTTCTCTGAACTCATATTATGTATGTTCTTATATTAGTGTTCGTGACCAAGTAAAAGACAGATAACAGTACAGGAGTAGAAAAAATACTATTAAAGGCAGAAATTAGATTAGAGGAAGTTTATGGGCAATTTAAATGTGTTGGGCAGTTTAAAAGAAAAATGCAAAGTAAAAACTGGGCAGCATTAAACCTATAAGAAATTCTTTTGAATAGTAATTAAGAAAAAATAACGACTGGAATATAAATGCGGATTAATATTAAAGCATTTAATGTATAAGAAACAACCACTTCTTCAAATTTAAAATCATTTTTAAAGCAAAAATAGAAGGAACAAAGATAGGGTAACATCGAGGGGTGCACCTCATGTTGCAGAATCTTTTTTGGTCGAATCATCATTTGGCAGAATTCATCATTTGGCATAATGCATTTTATTCTGAAACTGTAGAATTTTCAGGACTCTTTAAGGCATTATCCTGTTAAATAGGTTAGGTTAGGTTTGTTTTATAACAATCCCGAAAAGTTTAAAGTTTCAGAATAAAATGCATTATGCCAAATGATGAATTCTGCCAAATGATGATTCGACCAAAAAAGATTATGCAACATAATAGTAACCCAACATCGAGAGACAGGCTAGAATGAAATCAAGTAAAGGAAAAATGTAGTGTCCTATTCAATGGAGAGGAACAAACGTGTACCAGACATGAGTAGAAGTTACTACACCGAAATAAAAGTCCGACTTTGATTTTTTAAACATATATCTATCCACTGTGATTTAATTATAGTATATCATTTACTGTGTGTTCGATCTTTTTTGCACTGAAAGTTAAAACGTTCAAAATTAATTCAAGTTTGTTAGTGCAGCATTCTCTCTCAGCTTGGACCAACCCTCGACATGGTAACCAACGGATTTGTTTACAGACAATACCGCTCATTGGCCGCCGGGTTGGATAACAAACATGACCCACCTATGGCCCAAAGATGGGCCAATCCACCAACGATGTAGTAATGTAGTTTTCAGGAATTTCTCCCGATTATCAATAAGTGCCGGGGTTTATTGATTATTTGTCTCAGCTATTCTTAAGGATTCAGAGGATAACTTTATCCAAGTTACTTACATTTGTTTATCGGTCAAATACCTCTAAGGTCACACACATTAAAACGATCCTTGCATAGAATTTAGCACCAAAAAGGTATTTTATAATTTTATGGACTTGAGTACTTCAGCGCAGTGGTACAGTCACCACTGTCACTAGCAAAAATATGTCACTTACAGCAATAAGGTCGTGTTCGTGTCAGATATTTAAGTGTTTCACGGTCATTATATATTGTTGCCGGCAGCTATATTTACTAGTAACACTTCTTTTGCTTTGATAGGAAATAATTAAAAAGCGTAAATAGGAGCGCAATTAATTTTAAAACAGGTTAATTCATTGCAATAATAGGTATCATTATTAAGATCAAAATCTAAATTTCACAACCAAACTAAATCTAAACTTCACTACCTTAATCCAAAGCCTAGTTGCTTTCATGCACACCAACTAAACCAAGACCAACCGCTTGGCCAACAAGTTGGCGATTTGGTGTGTTGGCGGGTTTGTTTAGCAGGCATGTAAACATCGGTTACTTCAAAGCAAGCTTCTGGGAGGTGGAGCAGCCAATTTTGATCTATTACACTATACTAGTTATCGTCACATTGTTCAGTTTTCCGAATGATGATTGATATTAGATTTACATACTTAAAACCTACAGTAAACAAGCTGATCTGAAAATTCTGAAATCAAAGCGAATTGCTGTACTGACGATAACAATTATCGTTATCAAAGAGTGGAACCCTCTTCAGTCCGTTTCTTTTGCTCCGTACTGAACTGAGTATCTAAGTAAGATCAAGTCAGTGATCGAATTCTGACGTATTGTGCATAAAATTAAAATCAGTCCGCATTGTTTCCCTTTCTAGTTTCTATCATCCATCACTACTATCAGATTTTTGTATTTTTCTGTATTTTATTAAAATTCATATATGTAAGTACAATTTTATATTGATAGTAAAATCCAATTTATAAAGACCAAATGATACTGATAAGATAACACTTACGTTTCTTATAATTTAAATAATCTATTACAAGTCTTACAAAATCTTCACACAATTTTTTAACCGACAATACGATCAAGACCTTTCGTTTTCGGCTGACGTTCGGTCTTTGATCTTTAAAATCAAGCGCTATTTAGCCACTAATACTTATTTTACCAGATTAAAACAAATAAAAACAAGCTTTATCACAGAAAAATGCACTCTAATGGCATGAGTTAGGGTCAAAATCTCTTTGGTGTTAGTGGTCAAGAATTTACTTCATTAGGAATTAGAAGGTTATTATACTAGTAGGTAAAGCCAAACACGACCGTTCTAATCTGTGTCTTATTTTGTTTTATTTTAGATATAGTTTCTAGTGACGCGGGAATGGGTTCGTAGGTCGTTGTGCTGTAGGTATGGACGTGTCAAAACGTGAAGAGTAGCAGGCAGTAAACATTTACACGTGGTTTCGTCTGCGGTCACTACCACACGAGAAGTCAACAAACTTGCTTTAAAAAATGGCAAATTATAATCATCTGTTCTCAGATATGTACACATATAAGAGAACAAAAATATCTGAACACGCTTTTATGCTCCTGATAATAGGGTCGTGGTTCAGATGTTTTTGTACCTTCCCGTAAGTGTGTAGATGTAACTGAACTCGACTGTACATACGGCTCATACTACAGACAAACCCACATACAATTAAACGTCAGTAAGGGTCTCCCAGTAAAATACAATATAAAATTGCTATTAGAACAAGCTTGGGCGAAAAAAAAACATGCCAAAAACAAGAACCATCAGACAAAGTTGTGAAAACCCACAGTTTTTAATATCACAATATATTATTTATATACCTAACTGATATAATCGCAACACCTACTATGATAATCAGACATAGAAGTTTTGGTGGCAAAAACGTCAATTAACTAGGGACTTCCTTCCGATATTAAATTTATCGATAAATTTATGAAGTGACATTTCATAAGTAGTTGATGTTAAGTTCACCGGATAAAATAGTACATTGTGTATCTAAGGCGGTAATAAAGGAATTACAAACGAGTGTTTGTTATAAGCCCGAGGTGAAACCGAGGCGCACACAATGTTTTTCATCACACTTGTGAGGAAATCTTAATAATTTAACCTTACTAATTGACCGAGTATGATAAGAAAATATTAAAACAGAAAGTGACATTAGTGACATATGTCCATAGACAATGCGAATGTCAAGTCACGTTCGGAAACCCTAGCGGTGAAGACCTAAAACGGCCATTTTAGTTGATTTTATATTTGCAAAATACTGAAATACATTATTTAGTCATTTAATTAATATTACCGAAATATGTGTTTACATGTATTTGTAATAACAGTCATCTTTAAATAAATATTTCAGTGATAAAAGGGCGATTCTCCTAGCGTTTTGACCGCGCGGTTTGACAATCATTGTTGTCCGCCGATTATTTACTATAACGAAAGGACAAATCGTGACAATTTTGATAAAACTAGACTTAAACTCGGGACTGTTTTTCCGTTTCATAAAAAGTTAACTCTAGGCATCGTTTTTTTGAACAATATTTACTGAGACAATAATGACGAAAATAAAACGCCGTAAAAACGCTGAATATTGGCCCAAAAGTTAAAAAAAAGTAAGTTGGCGTTTCCTTTGAACATGACAAATAAGAGTAAAACAGAACCAGCGTTTCAAATTTTAAAAGAAAACCATTACGCCCTAGGCCGTAATAGGTCATTTACGGCCCGCAGAACCTACGTCTAATGATTTTTGAGCAAGTGTGATGAAAAATAAATTACCTAACTAAAATGCTAATCACTACCTGGGCGTTTTCCAAAAAAACGTTTTTTTGGAAAACGCCCACCTATCGATGTTATATAATGATAATATATTATATACCTAATTTAAGTAATTCATACGCATACTTTTTAGGGATTTAAAAATTCAAATAAACATCAATTTTAACAAATAAAATGGACTTTATACTGTATATAGGTATGCGAGTTGCATATTCATAATATTCATATTATACGTTATCTCATAGTAATAACTGTCATAAGAAAGTACAATATTTGTCGATAATATTATTTTATGCAACAGTTGTATAAGTAGGCTGTAAAAATGCGAATTGCGTCAGTTGCGTGCGATACGAGCCGCGAATGCGGCGAGTATCGCAAATAGAGACGCAATGAACGTTTTTTGACTTAATTATACAACGTTGCATACAATACTTTTTCTACGACTAGGTTTTAAAATATAAAATACAAACAAGGCATAACCTGCAAAGAAGGCAAATATGACGTATGACTTACAGTATGTGTCGCCTATGGTAAACTTTTTTTTTAAATGAAATTGACACGCAGTGAATATATTAAAAATACTTTTGTTTTTATGTTGGCATCAATGAATTTAGTTCAGAAAGTTTTGTTTTTCTTAAAAACCGTAGGAATTTAATTGTTTGTTAAGTTGGTAGTTGTGCATTTTTATCGTAAAGTTAGAATTGAGCGCTTAATCATTGACCTAAGTTTAACCTAGATTTAGAAGTCTGTGGCTGCTAGCAGTATCGTAATGTAACTATAACGACACTAGTGCTGTTATGGGGAATAGAGTATAGACTTCTCTGAACTCATATTATGTATGTTCTTATATTAGTGTTCGTGACCAAGTAAAATACAGATAAAAGTACAGGAGTAGAAAAATTAATATAATTGGGAAGTCCCTATGACAATTTCATAGGTATTCGTACCACAAAAACTTCTTTGTCTGATGATAATAATGATAACATGTCATGAAATAACATGTCATCATTAGGTAACCTTTTTTGGACAAAAATCTCCTTTTGGAGATAGAAAGAAAAAGTGTAGGTAATGTGCAAAACACTAGTGTGTAATAAACTAAACCGCATCCCCCACTTTACGAGCAAGTGTGTTGAAATAATACATTACACAACTAGGGTGGTAAAACAAAGAAAGGCCGAGATCGCAGATGTTTGCGGCCCGAGTTGCAAGCGAGGGACGTAAATATGCGATAAAGGGTTTTCTTTATTACCTCCCGAGTTGTGTACATAATTGTTTGTCTACACTTGGTCAGAAAGCGGCTTTTTCCGTACGCGTAGCGTGCGGGAAAAGTCACTTTATGGCCAGGTGTAGCATAAATGTTATTATTACTTACACGCAGTTCGTTGTGTAGGTGTACGCATCATTCACAGACTTGAGACTACCTACATACATAGTTGTTGTGTGTGTTATTGGCTTGTATTCCATTACATACATGATATTCCTATAATGTTTGTTTTCTATTTTATTGGCTTTTCATGTCTAATTGAATAACACTTGTCTTTGGCCACTGGGAAGTCCGCATCTACTCTTACGTACATACGTTCAGGCGCTACAAGAAAGATGTTATTATACCGTCCGATTTCCTGAGTTAACAACCAAATTGGTGCCGTGCGTGTGCGCCAGCCAGCTAATTGGGATAATTGCATTAAGCAGGATGGTGCATACAGCAATTGATGGAAACCGTACACCGACCACCGGCAAAGGCGGATCACAATACAGTCACACAAGTTTGAGTCAGCGAATCTCTCCGAACAAAAACCCTAAATTTGTTACTTACACATATTGTTATAAGGCAAATAAAACTGTGAGGAGATTGTTACGTAGGTAGCCTACGACGAGCACTTAGAGTGATGGGCAAACTTTCTTAATGGGGGGCCAGAAAATTTTAGAAATTTCAGAGAAGGGCCAGAATTATTAATAGCAAAAATTAGGCTAGACCGTCAATAGTAGATTGTGTCACAAGGGAGCAAAATTATGTATTTACGGCGAGGGCGTATATTGAATCCAGAGCGTAGTGAGGGATTCAAGTGTTAACGCCCTTGGTGAAAATAATTTTGCTGCCTTGTGACACATACTGCTTTTCACACCGACTATGAGGAAAATTCAAATGCAAACGCTACCTACCATAATAACGAAATAAATAGTTAATCAAAGAGCATCACACGTTATTATTATAAATTAAATGTTAAACTGTTAAATTTGTAGTCTATTATTATTTTATAAGACGATTTTTATTTTTTAGGTACGGGACGAAAATACCACTTCCATATTATATTTATTTCCACTTCCATATTAATTTGTATACAGTAATAATCCGTTCAATTTAAATTACTTATTCAATTAATGATAATCCCACTAATATTATAAATGCGAAAGTTTGTGAAGATGTTTGGATGTTTGGATATTTGGATGTTTGGATGTTTGTTACCTTATAACGGGGTAACAACTGGATGGATCAAGCTGATTTGGCATGCAAGTAGACCAAGTCCTGGATTGAAACATAGGATACATTATATCCCGGTAAAGAGTTCCTTTGGGACAATAACGGGAAAAACGCGGGCGAAGCCGCGGGAAAATGCTAGTATTGAATAAATGCTAGCAAGCTGATAGCAGCTTGCTTAATTCTCATCATCACGAGGGCATTATGATGAGAATTATTACGAATTACCAACAATAAGGAGCCCCGGTAATAATTAAGAATGGTTCTGGCAAACTCAACAATCGCGTAAACACCACAAACATCCCGCATCGGATCAAATCACGTTATTGTCACAATGTTGCCAGAATGCAACCAAACTCCTAATCGAAACAGAAATGCTGCAGTCAAAAGATTTCATTGAATGAGGGCGTGTTCACATGGGGATACGGTTTTATTCTAAGTTTTTGAAACAAAAATAAGTGCATATTTTTAGAACTTCTTTAAAGTCAACTGAGACTACATATTACGCATCCAGCAAAAAGGTATTTTCTCAATCAAAACATATCTGCAAATGTTCTCAGGGAAGAAAATGGTACTACTTATTTAATCAAACGCTAGCCTGAAGTGTACTTTTTTTTCCGAAACCGTCACAAGGGCTGGTGCAACAAATTGCGTGGTCGCGCTTTTTAATTTTTTTCTATGAGGCATAGTGCGAAAAGGAGAAGAGATGGTATTTCTATTAGCTAGTACTGCTAAATCTTTAAACCATAGAACTAAGCCTTACTTTAATCCTAAGAGCATAACACAATAAAATCCCAGAATCCAGTAAACTGAGTAATGCGGGAGTGATAAATACAAATTGCCCTCAGCCCTCCAATTGACCACGTTCTATTAAATTATTTGTATTGCTCATACTTCTAAATATATAAAAGAAGAAACTGACTGACTGACTGACTGACTGACTGACATATCAACGCACAGCCCAAACCGCTGGTCCTAGGAATTCCAAATTTACAACGTAGGTTTCTTATAAGGTCTAGGGGAGCACTAAGAAAGGATTTTTCAAAATTCACCCCCTAAAGGGTTCAAATAGGGGTTCAAAGTTTGTATGGAGAGTCTGCGATTTTAGAAGTAAGACCTTTGAAACTTCATGTTTAGATTCTTTATTAGATCACAAGAAAAATGATTTGACCATTTTTCGAAATTCATCCCCTAAAGGGTTTAAATGGGGGTTGAAAGTTTGTTTATCAACGCACAGCCCAAACCGCTGGTCCTAGGAATTCCAAATTCAGCATGTAGGTTCCTTATAAGGTCTAGGGGTGCACTAAGAAAGGATTTTTCATAATTCATCCCCTAAAGGGTTTCAATGGGGGTTGAAAGTTTGTTTATCAACGCACAGCCCAAACCCCTGGTCTTAGGAATTCCAAAATTAGCATGTAGGTTCCTTATAAGGTCTAGGGGTGCACCAAGAAAGGATTTTTCAAAATTCATCTCCTAATGGGTCCAAATAGGGGTTCAAAGTTTGTATGGAGAGTCTACGATTTTAGAAGTAAGAGGTTTGAAACTTTATGTTTAGACTCTTTATTAGATTACAGGAAAAGTAATTTCACCGTTTTTCGTATTTCATCCCCTAATGGGTTTAAATGGGGGTTGAAAGTTTCTTTATCAACGCACAGCCTAAACCGCTGGTCCTAGGAATTCCAAATTTAGCACGTAGGTTCCTTATAAAGTCTAATGGTGTATTAAAAAAGGATTTTTCAAAATTCATCCCCTAAGGGGTTTAAATGGGGGTTGAAAGTTTGTATATCAACGTACCGCCCAAACCGCTGGTCCTAGGAATTCCAAATTTAGCACGTAGGTTCCTTATAAGATCTAAGGGTGCACTAAGAAAGGATTTTTCAAAATTCATCCCCTAAGGGGTTTAAATGGGGGTTGAAAGTTTGTTTATCAACATACAGCCCAAAGCACTGGTCCTAAGAATTCCAAATTTAGCATGTAGGTTCCTTATAAGGTCTAAGGGTGCACTAAGAAAGGATTTTTCAAACTTCATCTCCTAAGGGGTCCAAATAGGGGTTCAAAGTTTGTATGGAGAGTCTACGATTTAAGAAGTAAGAGGTTTGAAACTTCATGTTTAGATTCTTTATTAGATTACAAGAAAAATGATTTCACCGTTTTTCGAAATTCATCCTCTGAGGGGTTTAAATGGGGGTTGAAAGTTTATATATCAACGCACCGCCCAAACCGCTGGTCCTAGGAATTCCAAATTTAGCACGTAGGTTCCTTATACAGTCTAATGGTGTATTAAAAAAGGATTTTTCAAAATTCATCCCCTAAGGGGTTTAGATGGGGGTTGAAAGTTTGTATATCAACGTACCGCCCAAACCGCTGGTCCTAGGAATTCCAAATTTAGCACGTAGGTTCCTTATAAGGTCTAAGGGTGCACTAAGAAAGGATTTTTCAAAATTCATCCCCTAAGGGGTTTAAATGGGGGTTGAAAGTTTGTATATCAACGCACAGCCCAAACCGCTGGTCCTAGGAATTCCAAATTTAGCACGTAGGATCCTTATAAGATCTTAATGTGCACTAAGAAAGGATTTTTCAAAATTCATCCCCTAAGGGGTTTAAATGGGGGTTGAAAGTTTGTATATCAACGTACCGCCCAAACCGCTGGTCCTAGGAATTCCAAATTTAGCACGTAGGTTCCTTATAAGGTCTAAGGGTGCACTAAGAAAGGATTTTTCAAAATTCATCCCCTAAGGGGTTTAAATGGGGGTTGAAAGTTTGTATATCAACGCACAGCCCAAACCGCTGGTCCTAGGAATTCCAAATTTAGCACGTAGGATCCTTATAAGGTCTAAATGTGCACTAAGAAAGGATTTTTCAAAATTCATCCCCTAAGGGGTTCAAATAGGGGTTCAAAATTTGTATGGAGAGTCTAAGATTTTGGAAGTAAGAGGTTTGAAACGTCATGTTTAGAATTTTTATTAGATTACAAGAAAAGTGATATCACCGTTTTTCGAAATTCATTCTCTAAGGGGTTTAAATAGGGGTTGAAAGTTTATATAGAGAGATCGGAATAGGTAGAGTATATTTACCTAAACTTCGAAGAACAAAGTCGAAAAGTGGAGACTCTCTTACAGCTAAATTTTTTAGCATTCTCAGTATAGCTGTTGTGTACAGGACCCCTTATGGGCCTTTGAACTACACTTCAGTATATGGCGAAATTTCTCGAAGGAGTGAAAGAGACAGCACTATTAGAAAGAGACAGCTATACTGAGAATGTTCGAGAAATGTGCTAAAGAATACCACTAATATATTTTTTTAGTAAGATTCCGAGACTTAAGTCCCGGATAAAAATTTTGTAAACTTTTCGACTATTTTCTTCGAAGTTTAGGTAAATATACCTACTCTACCTATTCCGATCTCTGGTTATATTAAATTGTATACTTATTTAAACTTTTAAAATTCGAAAATATTCACACTAATATTATACTTAAATGTGAAAGTTTGTGAAGATGTTTGTTACTAAATAACGGGGTAACAACTGGATGGATCAAGCAGAAATTTGGCATGTAAGTAGACCAAGTCCTGGATTGAAACAAAGGATACTTTATATCCAGGTAAAGAGTTTCTTTGGGACAATAACGGGAACAACGCGGGCGAAGCCGCGGGAAATAGCTAGTTTATTATATTTGACAATTTAGCTCCATTACTCATCTTCAATAGGAAAATTTCTTATAATATTTGAACGTAAAGAAATTATCCTTCAGATATATCCACTATAACAACTAATAGAACTTGTATGAACTTCAGGAATACTTTTTTGTTTATTTCAGAATCGACTAGTGATTGATCCTAAAAGCAGCCGATAGGAAGGGGCTAAGGAATCGTAAATGTACTTAGCTTGTTGGTTCATTGGTAGCAGCCTGATCGATCATGCTTTGAAAAAACCAAAATTATAATTGTCAAGCAAGAAGTACAGGTACATAGTATACTATAACGCAAATGAATACCTAGGTGAATAGAGAATCAAGTAAGTTGACAATGAAATAGCTTTACCACATCTGCAGTACCGTTGGTGGAATGTTGATGGTGGAATTAAATTTTGATTTGATCTATCGAACACTTTGATTTCAAAGCAAAGTGTTCGATAGATCCAATACCTTCTAATTCTATATCTGTTTCAGGTTTTGTACCAGCAAATAAATCAGCGTATTCTTGAGAGTCTGGGATCGTCCTGAACGCGATTATCGGAAGGTCGCGCGAATTTTATTTGTATTTTTATTATTGACCTCGAATAGGTGTCCTAATAATAAGGACCGCGTCGCGCGATTGTCAATTATTGACAATCGAGCGACGCGGTCGCGCTCAATTACCTATTCGAGTTCAATATGTTTGTACGCGCGTTTGCGGAAGTAAAATTTGCGCGAACTTGCGATAATCGCGTAGTCGTGTCGCGTTGTATTAGGACGATCCTTTAGGATCCCATTTAGTGGTCGTTCGCACCCAATCAGCGTCTGCTAGACAATTTAGTTCAATCTACCGCCATCTTCACAACACAAGGATAAACCTAAGATGAAAGCTGATCAACAAACCCATTGTCCAGTCTATTACCAGCGAGGTTATCGGCACATACGGGCTCCAATTGGCTCCGTGGCACACAATGCTCAACGCATTATGCTCCTTTATGCCGCAATTGAGCAGCATTCAAAATATTAGTGCTTTTGTGCTCGGTGCATTGTCCACATGAGAAACGACCGCGATTCGCACAGCTACTGACCGTGGCTTTGCTTGTAATGGGAGTTAGGTCAGATTCGATTAATTGGGCA
Source organism: Eudemis profundana (assembly GCA_947034925.1). Classification (NCBI taxonomy): domain Eukaryota; kingdom Metazoa; phylum Arthropoda; class Insecta; order Lepidoptera; family Tortricidae; genus Eudemis; species Eudemis profundana. The sequence goes on along the minus strand of OX344796.1, from coordinate 18,297,907 downwards.
CTTTCTATTTTAAAACTTTATTTAAAAAAAATCTTTAAAAATCTGCGCATCCGGTGTTCACTTTTGATGACGTAATATGTATAATGTAGTTAATTTTTATTCATAAGAAGTTACATTTTTGTCACCTGACGTTTTCGTCAAAAGTGAAGACAATCTACTATGAAAATGCCATTGTAAAATGAGTTAGTGTTTTACTTGATAACTCTTACAAAACTTTTATGGTCCAAGCTCCAAATGAAAGTGTATTTGTGGCATTGTTAATGATGAGCATGAGTATGCAGTTTATAATTGAATGGTTTTGAAACTAAGCGATTAGCACCCACCCTCGAAACGAAACTTTGGAAGTTTGGACAAGAGACAGGGGTCCTAAGCATTGGGTATATGGTATGATTGACCCATAGCATAAAATAAACGGAACCGTACTGTCAGTAAAAAAATGACATTTTTGGGTACATACATATTCAGTGTCGCTCATGTTTTGATAATATTGTTAATTATTGCAATCGCGAATCTAAGGAAAGGTATAAAGTAGTAAATACGATATTTAAGATGTGTTGAGAGTTAAGATATACTAAGCCACCCGTATGAAATATGCATAGGTACGTGCAAAAAACTAATTTAAAACATGTGAATGTGTAAATTTGAATGATCATACATTTTAATAATTTGAATAATCTCAATACCCATTTAGCTTTACTTTACACACTTTAAATAGAGTCAGTATTACTTAGGGTCGACTTTTCCAAATTCACATCCACGAAAGAACTATGTGGCCTTTACTGAACAGCACCATTTTCATAAAAAAATACATAGGTATTATAAAAAGTATTCGTGATAAATTAAACTTATAATGCAACCAAATGTTGTGCGCTTGCGCAGTCCAGCGCCCGCATAGCCGACTCAGCAATTACCATAACTGGCGACGCCGACCGATTGCCATGTCCACGACATGTTTGCACCCCTCAATTGTTTGGGATAAATAAATTATCACTTCTAACACTTAAGCTATCTACTGACTATAACTAGTCATCCAATCGTCCAAACTTAAATTAAGTTTTCGTTTTAAAACTTCCGTCTTCCGTGCACCCCGAAACGGCAAAGGAAGATATTATTGATAATTTTACTAGCGTTGCAACCGATCTCAACCGATTTTACTATTTTGCTGTAGGCCCGATTTACAATTTTCTGTTATTTCTAGAGATACTGGTACTCTACCTAATAACCGAAAAAGGTAATCCTAGCCTACAGAGAAATAATCAAACATGCGACCAGGGCAGTGAGAGCAGCTGAAACACTGGTAGAACTACCCTTAACAAGACGACAATAGTTTTATTCAGATATTAGAACTCAGAGAATCGTCAATTAAAAGTCATTGACGACCTAGTTAAGATCTAAGTTGATGAAGGCAAAAATCGTGCTACAGTTTGTTGTGGATGTCTTTCGGGGAGACCTAGGTTCAGCTTTGGACGTTGCAAGATTGAAATGATGAGGTACTTACTCATACATTGATGAATATAGGCCAAAATCTATTTATTTTACACTTTGCCGGTGGACCAGCAGGTACTCTATACAATACCTAGGAATTGTATAAATTACCTTAGGTAAAGTATGGAATGGACAATAGTGATCATCATATTTCATACATTGCCAAGACGCCCAGGTATTCTACACATTACCTAGGTATTGTATAGAATGCCTGAATTATACAGATTTCCGGTACATATACACATATACCTACTAACACCTACTCGTAGATCACTACATCGTCTAATAATAATATTGTACCTACAAATTTTACTTAGTTTAGTAAGTATGTAATTACGTTTTTAAAATAGCATGCATGACGCATATTTTCCCATCTCAAGATTGTTTTTCTAGAAATCCCATAGATAGAGGATTATAGAATAATTCTGTTTAAATAAAACTAAGTATAGCAGTAATAACAGGTTCTGTTCGCATCGATCACTCGACAGTATCAGTGTTTCATTATTCAACTAGTGACGAGATAGTTGACATTACGTTAATTAAAAGTTAGAAACTACTGAGAAATGGACGAACTAGAATATTGACGAACTGGGAAATTTAAGATGAATAGTGGAAAGTTGTTATTCGCTTAGGCAGGGAGTTTTGTATGTATGTATGTAAACACCTTTGTGAGGTCTAAGGGTCTTCGATGTTTAGTGGACTGTATTATAAATGAAAGACTTAATTTTCCATAGTGAGCGCCTACCTCACTTAGGCACTGTTGAAGAGCTGATTATCACTTGATGATAAATGTAAAAGACTGAAGAGAGTAAAATAGAGTGAGTTGAAATGGCCGGGAACCGCCATTTTATAAGATTATTTTTGAAGGTGGGAGATTATTCTAAGAATACTCCCGCTAAGCTCGAGTCTTGTTCTGAGAAATGAGCCGAGCTAGTTCTGAGAATCAGCTATTCTTTTTGTGCGTGAGTGGGGGTTTGTTTACTTTATTAAAAAACACATATAATTTCTCATTACACAGAAATAAAGATTATAGCAATAATTAATTAAATTCTTATAAACGATGGACATTGATAAATCTTAAAATTAGAGTAAAACACAAGTTGTTTATGATTGATTGATTAAACAGTAGAATGATTGAGTAACGAAACAATAATAAACAGTAAAAGATTCTAATTAGATTTCAATATGATTTTCTCTCCTACGTGATTGACTTAGCCTATTTGATTGTTACCTTATATATACCTAACTACTAAATATATGTACATAGGCTATTTCCGACAGTGTCCCCCTCGGTGTGACTACACCAGTGTAGTTTAGGAAATAATTATGAGCCTGGAAGCCGGACGGCGGATGTATCCTGCTGCGGTACGGACTTCTGTTGATCTTATTTTTCCATCGGGGCCGGGGTGGACTTTTACCACTTCTCCGCGTGGCCATATGCCTCGTGGCATAGTGTTATCGGCAATGAGTACTATGTCGCCGATTTTCACGTTTTCATGGGGCGGAGTCTTAGTACGTGGTCTCAACGTATGTCGGTATTCTGTTACCCATCTTTTCCAAAAGCTTTCTGCTAAGGCTTGTGCAGTTTTCCATGACGATGGCGATAGGGTGACATCACTGAAGAATCCAAATGGAGACATGGCGTTTGATCTGCCTATAAGGAAGTGATTAGGCGTCAACGCTTCTTGGTTATCGTTCAACATGACCGGAATGAGGGGCCGGGAGTTGACGATGTGTTCTGCCTCTAGAAGTAAGGTGTGGAGTACTTCTTCATGAGGGTTATTCTGGCATAACGTGACCTTCAAAGCTGCCTTTATTGAGCCGACGAGACGCTCCCAAGCGCCGCCTGCGGCTGGGTTTCCGGGCGGAATTTTCTTCCAAATAATTTCTTTGGAGATCGCGAAGCTTTTCATCTCGTTTTCTATGGTGCTCATGGCGTCAGATATCTCTCGTTCTGCTCCCAAGAAGTTTGTGGCATTGTCGGTGTACAGAACAGATGGTGTTCCGCGTCGTGCCATCATGCGTCGGAGAGATAAAATCATAGACGAGCCTGAGAGGGATGCTGCGAGTTCTATGTGTACAGCGCGCGTAGTGAGGCACGTGTACAGAACGCCCCATCTCTTTTCATGGCGTCTTCCCACAGTTACGACTATAGGTCCGAATAGATCACAGGCCGTAGACGTGAAGGCGGGTTGATTTGCTGTCAATCTTTCTTTGGGTATATCTCCGGGTGGTACGACGGTTGGTTTCGCTCGGTAGGTGCGGCACCACTGGCAGTTATTACATATGAATCTCAGTGCTCCGCGCAGTCCTACTATGTGGTAGCGTTGGTGCAGCTCGTTCATGACTGTAGCGTGGTTGCCGTGATTGAACTTAGCGTGGTAATGTGCTAGTAACAGTCGAGTGAACGGTTCTCGGGCGTGCAAAACGGGTATCGCTTGCTTTCTGTCCGTCCGGCCGTCTAGTAGTAGTAGACCGTTGTTGTTCAGTTTGACAGCGAGCTTGCTTATCGTAGATTTCTTCGGTAGTGTCCGTCCGGCTTCCAATAGCTTGATCTCCTCGTTGAAATATTCGTGTTGACTGCGTTTGATAAGCAGTAATTCGGCGATCTTGATGTGATCGTTTCTTACGTCTGTTTCTGTATTTCTATTGAGTATCATGGCTTTGAATACCTCGGCAGCGCAAACTACGGTAGCAGTGGCTCTAACTAAACGTGAGTATTTAGAAAACCTACTTATATCGGGTAGGTACGGAAATTTATCCGATTTGTTAGCGACCAGTATTAACTTTTGTGGTCGTTCTTCGCCTGTGTCGACAGGCGGGCTAGGGGCCGATTTGTCGGTCGGCCAGTGAGAGGAATCGCGTCTAATAAAATCGGGGCCTATGAACCACGTATGGTTCTTATCGAAATTCTTAGGAATTCCCTTTGTCGCTACGTCAGCGATGTTTTGCGCACTAGGAACCCAACGCCATTGATCGGTCGTTGTGCTTTCCTCGATTTCAGCTATCCTATGTGCCACAAAACTTTTAAATGACCTAGGATCCGATTTTATCCATGTCAGTACCGTTCGCGAGTCTGACCAAAAGTGACACTTCTCAATAGCATAGTCCGTATGTTCTAATACTGACTTAGCTAGTCGCGTTCCTAATACGCAGCTTTGCAATTCCAGACGCGGTATACTAATCACTTTGAGCGGTGCTGCGCGGGCTTTCCCTACGATGAGGCTAGCATAGGCCTCACCCTCGCTACCGTGACTAACGAAATATACAGCTGCCGCGTATATTTTCTCGCTCGCGTCGCAAAAAACGTGTAGTGATCCCGATCTATTTACGGCCGGCACGTACCTATTTATCTCGAGCGTTTTTAACTGCTGTATGCTAGTAATAAACGCGTTCCACAATGGGACAGATTCGGGACGTATTGTTTCGTCCCATCCTATACCGGTCCGCCAGATGTCCTGGATAAGTATTTTGCCTATTACCGATACCGGGGATATATATCCCATAGGGTCAAAAATACTCATCGCGCTACTCGTTACTTGACGTTTTGTGGGCAATTTTTTCCCATCTAGGACATCTGTCGGCGTATTTCGGAGGTTTACGTTAAAACCTATAGTGTCGCGTTTGTGGTTCCATATGAGACCTAGTGTACGTTCCGTATCGCATTTTCCTAGCGTTTTATTTTCGTCCGTACTCGGAGTCACTACGTCGGATATGACTTCCGGCTGATTCGATGCGAACCCGCGTAGCTCAAAGGACGCCTTCATATTTAATTCGTATAGATCGTTGACTATCTGTCGCGCGGTATCTATGTCCTCGTCTAAAGCTACTAAAAAATCGTCCATATACGAGTTCTTAATCGTCAATTCAGCGGCTATCGGATACCTTTCGCGGTGAGTATTTGCGTTTTTATTCTTCACATATAAAGCGGTACTTGGTGAACTCGCTGACCCGAATATCAATCGTTTCATACGATATTCTTTCGGTTCTATGTCGCTATTCGCCCCTCTCCAATAAAAACGCAAACTATCACGCTCGTTCTCAGGTATTTGTATTTGGAGGAACATTTGCTTAATATCGGCCACTATTCCTATTTTTCCTTCGCGGAATTTCAACAAAACGCCGAATAGTGGTCGTAGGAAATCTGGTCCCGGTAATAACGCATCGTTTAGCGATTTATTCTGGGCCCTACAACGGGCGTCGAAAACGAGTCTAAGAGTTCCTTTCTGTGCGTGAAATACCGGAAAATGCGGTAATATCCATTTACGGGGATATTCCGGAGGTGCGGGTCCTGGCGCGACTTCTGCATACCCTTTTGTCAAGAGGTCGTCGATCTGTTTACAGTACTCGACTTTCAATTTTTCATCCGCGTTTAATTTTGTTTCTAGGCTATGCAGGCGTCGTAGAGCCAGGTTCTCGTTATTCGGTAATGTCTCATCATTACTACACCATAACAAGCCTGCCTCGTACCTATCTTCCGACTCTAATTTCCTACATGTCGCGTCTAGGATATCGATCGCTCTCTGATTCGGATCAGTCTTAGGTAATTTTCCTTCGACGCCTAAACATTCGATGGTGAAATGTTCTTTCATGAGCGCGGTTATCTCCGTTTCCGCGGGCGTCGGCCTAACGTGGCTTACTAAGAAAGATCTATCCCGAGGCGCATCGTGACTGCCGTGCAGTTGCCACCCTAGCTTAGATCGCGATGCTACAGGTAAATCTTTTTTTCCCTGTAGTATTTGTTTGGAAACAATCAGTTCCCAGTGATCCTGACCTATAATTATCGTTGGGACGGCATGATCGTAACATAGTTGTTCCTCTATTTCGCGTAAATGATCGCATTGTTCAATTAAATCGCGACTCACCGTTTGTTCGGGCAAGTTCAACTTTTCTATCGTATATGCGGTGAACTTTTCTATGTTACGAGTATGTGCTCCGCGGATAGTAACGCTAATTCGACACGATTCCCTATCGAACGTACAATTTCCACCGACTCCCTCTATTGAAAGAGGTTCCGGGTTGTCGCGTGGTGCTATTTGATCAGCTATATGACGCTCGATAAGCGAGATAGAGCTACCACCGTCTAACAAGCAAAATGTCTCTACCGTACCTAGAGGACCGGTCAGTTCCACGGGAACGACTTTTAAATAGGTATTCATTTTATACACGTGATTAACGTTACCCGTCCGCGGCGCCGGCGTCGGCTGTGCTTTGGCGCTCATGCCGTGCAATAAGCGATGATGTCCGGCTTCGCAATTACCTATGCCGCAAGCTACGTATTTACATCTATATCCGCGTCTATGACTCGGCTGTAAGCACCTAAAGCACAACTTGCCATTCTTAACCGCTTCCAACCTCTTTGTTACAGACATTTTATTAAAATCGGAACACTCGCTTACTTTGTGTTCGCCTCTGCAAATTACGCACTTGTCTACATAGGTGGAAGTGGTTTGAATAGGTTGCGGGGCCCTCGCGGGCGTATTTTTCGCGGGCGGCGCGGAAAACCTTTTTTCCACGGGTTTACGCTTATCGGTATACCTATTCTGATTTACTTGGGCTACCATCAACGGCCTAGGCTCGTCATAATCTGAATTTGATTGTTCTGAGTCACTGTAATATTCGTCATACTGCGGCGCGCGGCGACCTTTGCGCATGCGCGGTAGGGGGAGGGGCGCGGGGTCATAGTGCGCCTGCGCGGTGTGCACGTTGGCTCGCGTCTTGCGAATTTGAGATTTTCGCGTTGCGCTACTAATCTCGTTTAAAAACTGTGCCATAGCCACTAGACCCGGTGTCCCTTTATTAATTACGCGATATTTATTCCACTCGTATCGAACAATCAGATTCATTTTATCCACGATTTTATTGACGAGTTCGGGCGCGTATAGAAACTCGTTTTGTTTTAACGACTTAATGGTTGCCACGACGTTGGCAACTTGACCGGCAAAGGAAATTATATTGCTATTATCTTCAGCTAATCTGGGCATACGCTTTACGTTATGAATTTCGTTCAATATTATTTCCTCTGGGTCTCCGAAATGTCGTTCTAACGCGCCTATAATTTCAGCCGGAGATATCGCAGTGTACATTATGGACTTAACTGCGATTTTCGCTTCGCCGCGAAGCGCGCGACGTAAACGGCTGATGTTGGACACGTCCGAATGCATAGGTGCACTATCCTCGTACTCGGCCCTAAATGCGATCCATTCCTGAGGCGATCCTTCGAAATGAGGAAGGTCGTAACTTTGCCTCGAGGCCATGGGTGCATTCCTGTTCCTAGTTACCGCGTCTACGACCCTATGTGAAAGTAACTCTAAGTCCCTATTCACGAATTCGCTAGGTCGTTCGGGTTCGTTACGCGGCGGCGTGTACGGAGGTTCTTGCGTGTGTACACCTATCGCGGCTACCTGGCGTTGCTGTTGAGCAACCCAGCCTAATACGCGAGCATCTCTGGCATCGTGACCCGGCGCCGCCATGCTGGATACCTGAGACGCTTCTATCCTAGCTATCTCGAGCCTACTCCTAGCCGCGGCGGACGCGAGCTGTGCCTGCTGCAATTCGGCGTTCCTAACCTCTAATTCAGCCATTAAGACTGATAACTGACTAGCCCTATCATCTTGTACGCCTACCAAAGTCCGCGGATTACTACGTTGCTCGTTCTCCATAGAGTGAACCGATTGTTCATCATCCATGAGCGGCGCGCGGGTCAAAGGGGCGTGGCCCGGCGGCGCGGCGCCGGGAGTGGGGATAGACGGGTCAGAGTGCGCGGGGGGCGCCTCGGCTTCCGAAGCCTTACGGGGAGCGTTATCTTTCGGCATACTGCTACTTTCGTTTGCGCTACTGGTGCCTTTACTCCACGTACTGGTACTCGTCGTTGTCGTTTGACCGGACGACGGAGTTGTTTGGGAACGGGAACGCGATCTTGTAACGCGTTGTTCCTTATGCATAGTACACCGAGGGGGTGGGGGGTCCCTAACACTATCGGGCCCTAACGCGAACGTTACGGAATTGACGTCGCTGTAACGTTCGGGTACCTAACGTCCCTACGGTTTCTTTTTTCTTCTTTCTTGAAGTTTCGCTAAACCGCTCTTGCATTTAACACCGCAAGGTGCAAGATTGGCCGCTCATCAGCTAAAGCTGGCGGAACTGAACCATGTCAGACCAAAAAAGAACCGAAGTCGAAACTTCTAGGTTCCCGGAACTCAGGCTAGGTACTGGGTTTGCACTGTTCCCTGGTTAGAGTTCCTTTTTGAGGCACACACAGACAACTGAAGACGAAGACGAAGACACGAAGACACTAATCCCGAAGGCACGAACAGTTTGGAGCGCGAAGACCCTCTTGCACGGTGGTATTTCTTTTTTCTCAGCGACTCTTGCAGTCTTCTTTTTTCACTGCGTCACCTTGTTTTTTCACTGCGCCACCTTGCTGTCTTCTTTTTTCACTGCGCCACCTTGCTGTTCTTCTTAATTGTGCTGCAGGGGGGTCCGGAAAAGTGGTCACGGACCGGCCCTTCTTCGGTTTTCTGTCTTCACACGGCGGATCCGGAATAGCGGTCACGGATCACTTTCTTCACTTTTTTCGACGTCACGGCGGGTCCGGAATAGCAGTCACGGACCGACAAAATTTCTCATTCGATGAACACGGAGGACCCGGAAATGCAGTCACGGGCCTTTTCTCGGCGATCTTCTTTCGATGAGTACGGCGTGTCCCGGATTTAAGATCTCACGGGACAATTCGGCGATAATTTTGCTGACGACGATTTTTGAAGGTTTGTGTCTTCGTGCTTCTTTATCTTCTTATTGCTGCTGTGGTGTGTCCATTCTTCTTTGATGCGGCTTCTGAAGGACCATTGTGAGGTCTAAGGGTCTTCGATGTTTAGTGGACTGTATTATAAATGAAAGACTTAATTTTCCATAGTGAGCGCCTACCTCACTTAGGCACTGTTGAAGAGCTGATTATCACTTGATGATAAATGTAAAAGACTGAAGAGAGTAAAATAGAGTGAGTTGAAATGGCCGGGAACCGCCATTTTATAAGATTATTTTTGAAGGTGGGAGATTATTCTAAGAATACTCCCGCTAAGCTCGAGTCTTGTTCTGAGAAATGAGCCGAGCTAGTTCTGAGAATCAGCTATTCTTTTTGTGCGTGAGTGGGGGTTTGTTTACTTTATTAAAAAACACATATAATTTCTCATTACACAGAAATAAAGATTATAGCAATAATTAATTAAATTCTTATGAACGATGGACATTGATAAATCTTAAAATTAGAGTAAAACACAAGTTGTTTATGATTGATTGATTAAACAGTAGAATGATTGAGTAACGAAACAATAATAAACAGTAAAAGATTCTAATTAGATTTCAATATGATTTTCTCTCCTACGTGATTGACTTAGCCTATTTGATTGTTACCTTATATATACCTAACTACTAAATATATGTACATAGGCTATTTCCGACAACCTTATTGCAACACCTTATATAAGCAATACAAAAATTAATGGTTATGTACAAAGGTGAACTTATAGGGATAAGTTCGCCTTTGTACATAACCATTTGTTAGCTGGAAGAGATCCCTTACAGGGGTAAGGGATCAGCTAACCCTTGAGCAAATGAGAAAGGACGACCAACATCGAAGATGAGTTTTCATCTTATGAATATTAGATAATAATAACAGAATAGGTACAATATAATATGGAACATTTTCTGAACAGTGCGAATTTATTATACAAGTGTAGAAAAAATATAGTAATTCCTTAGTCAAAAAATGTTCTCCAGTGATAGTTGAATGTTGAATGAATACAACATATGTGCCTATTCGCAGCCTCGTTGAAAAACATTTCACCCCTTTACTATTAAATTTGTTCAGTTATAAACAGTTTATGGCGTTTTGGAGCAGAGGTCGCGGCGATCTGTTTTGTGTCGTCAATTAATAACAATCACTTGCTCTAACTGCTTGTCTTATAAATCAACATTAATCATTTCCTTGACCACAAAAAAACTCGACACAATTTAGTGCTAAACAAAAATAACACTTAAATTATACTTATTGAGTTTCTTTCCACTTAGGTATATCCCATACATTTAAAAAAGACATGTTTAGCATTCTTTATTTTATCTACGAATTATAATTATGTAATGAATTATTCTAAATTACATATAAAATGTACTTCTATTAAAAAGATTAAAATGAATTGTTAAAAATTCAGATCGTTAGTAGATATACTAAATTCTTTTTAATCTACTAATCTAATCTACCCACCTAAAACTTTTTTTTTTAAAGATTGAGTATAAGCACCAAAATTTAGTTTCTATTACGAAGTCGAATACGTTTGTATTAGAGAGTTAAATCTACACATTTAAAAGACAGTATCCTGCCTATCAATATCATAGTATTCTTAGTCACCACCTCCATAGTCATGAATACCTCTGCTACGTATGAACGTTCACCCTCAATTCATCCAATAGACGGTTATTGAAGTATTATCATCCTTTCATAGGCCAGGACACAAAGGAGCAATTACTTGAGTTAACCTCGTCGTGGGGTCACAATCTAATCTAATAACGACGGACTGTGAGCCTCAGCCACTCGCCCACTCGCGCACTTGCACGTAAATATGTCACGTTTATGGACCCACACATTAGAATTAATACATTTTAGTCTAGAGAGAACCAAGACAAACAACAGTAGTATAGGACCTCCTGTAATGGACGGAAAATCGGTACAGGTTAACAATTAAATACTAATCTTCAAATATCAAGTAGTTATAGTTACATAGTACCTACGTAGGCATATAAATCTTTGGGTACTAAACATAAAGAAAGAACTCCAACCAGGGTTAAATACCGGTATTTTTCCGTTCTTTTCGTACTTTGGTTTATTATTTCATTTTGTAATGGGACAATCTAAAGTAATGATTTCGTATTATTAGATTCTAATAATATGAAGTCATTACTTAAATACATTATTGAGCCCTACATAAAAAGCATAAAATAATTCAAAATATTGGGCTATTTCGTGGTTTTTGCAAAATACTGGTCCCGAGCCCTGAGTTTCCAACAGCAGTGGCATTCATACTGGTTTCGATTAAAATTAATGACAGTTTTTTCACGTTACCGTAGGCCGTAAGTAGCATTTCTCGCCCAGTGGGAATCAATACCAAATCGGCACTATTACTTGTAAGTTGTTTACACCCCGTTTATCTGTATTTCTACCTTGGTCAAAAACACCCTTAAAATATTAGCGGAAATAGGTATTAGTAGTGATATAAAAACAAGCCTAAGTAAGTACACTTATTTTTTAGGAGATGATATCTAAATAAATACCTATTAATGCAATGCAATTACATAAGCAAAACAGATTTAGATTCCTTTTAATTTTCGCTATGGATATGACGCAAAAACTCCCAAACCCCAACAATAAAAAAAAACATTTAACGGACCATTTCTCTCCGGCCAGCACGATAAAGTCCTAATTGCGCCAAATCGCTGCAAAATATCCGATTACCGATTGTTGCACCCAAAATATTTTAAACGTAATGCGATATGCGCAAGCGACGTAATTGCACTAAACAATGACATTAAGATGCGTTTGTTGGTGCGTGCAGGCGCCAAGAAAAGGAAAAGTATTTTGGATTTTAGTTTTTTTTTATGTACTTATTTGTGTTTCAACAGTGCATTGAAGCATTTTTACGTCAGCAAAGCTACGTGCCCCAGCAGGTGATATTCGTAATCGCCATTTAACTTCCTTGTGAGTTGTGGTATTGTTAAATTAGTCCCTTTGCCATATTGATAGACACTTTATGCTATGCTATAAGTTTATAGTTTATAGCTGCTTGTATCTACGTCTCAGTGGCGTGGCGTAAAAGATATCCTAGGGCAAGCCGATGCAGATTTAGTGTACATTTTCCTTAACAGCTGTAGAACAAGGTGCTCAAATGCCTGATATTAGGCTAGCCGGTAGGAATTGAGATCAAAGCATATGACAATCCAGGTTTAAAATTAAATGATTGTAAACCAATGAGACGTTAAATACCTTTTAAAAAAATCGGTTGAATTGAACGATAATTATTGTTGGCAACACCAAACACTGGACCATAAAGTTTGTTTCGGGCCGCTTCTCCGAAGCCGAGAGTTGTTTATGACGACTCAATCTCCTGCGCAGGTGCCGCTATCTAAGGCAGTGTACATACAAAGCTTAGGTATACTGAATCTGCTTAGGATTATTCTTAGAAGACATGATACCTCTAGCTACAAATAGGTACTCAGAAAACCCCTCCTCACTAGAATGTCACTTCTGGTTGATTTGTAGAACTTGATAGGTGCTATGAGATGGAATAATAGTAGTATGAGTATTTTGCAATGCTATCAAATAGTAATCAATTATGCCATACCTGGCCATAAAGTGGCTTTTACCGCACGCTACGCGTACGGAAAAACCCGCTTTCTGATCAAGTGTAGATATAAAATGATGTACAAAACACGGGAGGTAATAAAGAAAGCCCTCGATCGCATATTTACGTCCCTCGCTTGCAGCTCGGGCCGCAAACATCTGCAATCTCGGTCTTTCTTTGTTTTACCACCCTAGTTGTGTAATGTACATACAAAGCTTATGCTTTGCTTATGCTTTGAAATTTAATAGTAGTCACTCGTATACATTGTAAAAATAAAAACCGCAAAGACACATCGCGCAAAGTTCAAATTATATCATAAAAGACTATTTATCCTCGTCCTGCCCAATGTTCTCAATTAAGAACAAATTAGATTTGATAGTTCCTGCCCAAGCTTTTTTATTTATACTTCCGAATTCTGCCCAGTGTTCTCAATTAATCACATATTCAAATTTGCCGCACAGCGGGCAAATGTTTCGCACTTTGCGATTTTTATTTACTTGTTTCTGATTGGTTGGAGTATTAGCCAATACTTAATCAAGCCCTTGTGGTGAACTTCCGCGGACTCGCCGATCAGTGTCACGCCACGTGTCAAGGATGGTGCAATTTCGCTGGAGAGGTAACTTCCATCCCTCTTTACCTTGATAATCAACCGTGCGTTTTTACTGAGTACCATATAGATGTAAAGCCATATAGCTCTAATATGTCACAATAGCTTTATTTTTGGAAAAGTTTTTATTTTAGATTTTTCAAGGTAACTCATCGAAAAGTGTGATTTATTGAGAACATTGGGCAGAACTGACTACCAATACCGCTTAACTCAAGTTCTATCTATGAAACAGTTAGACATGTCAGAGATGGATGTGGTCGCAGATTTCACGGTCAACATGGTAGTAGACGAGGTGGTGGCAGAGAGGTAGTTAAAGTAGAGACTTACAAGCTGGATCAACCAGGGATCGGAAACCGTTCCGAGTAGAATACCGGTTTTGTTCATTGACACGAGAACGGAAAGGTTCTGGTTTTTGTTTGTGATCACCGGTTAAAGAACCGTTCTTTTGCGATACCGTTTTTTACTAAGTTCCGTTTCTGTGGAACGAAATTAAACGTTTTTCTCGTTGCGTAACAAGATAGAACGAGTTGCTATTTCTAATTTTACCTTGAGTTTGCCTGCGGGATATTTTGTTTTTCGGTATGCTGCGCACAATGATTTTGTATTTTTTGCTTTTGTGCGTTGCTTAGGTTGTTGTGTTGTTTTGTTACGGATTCATTCGGATTATAAAAGTAGTTTCGGACAATTAACCATTTTTCGTAGATAATTTAGTTAGCAAGTGTCTAGCGCGATGTATTTGGTATATGGTATACATATAACGAGATTAATTACACTCACGGTCAATTAATTCGGGTCATTTTCTAAGGACAATTATAATAGGAAATGACCAGAATTCATTGTTCGTGAGTGTATTTAATTATTTGTAGGTATAATTTTAATTTATATTACCGAGTGAAAAACAAGCATTCTGTCGACCTGATAGAACAAATTAACGTTCAAACTGTTCAAAGCAAAAGATTACACATGGGTGGTCAGTCTGGGGACTAAGATGTAGTGTCTGATGCACTGTTATACCTAATACATACTTATATTTAATTTGGATAAATTTAATGATTAGAGGCAGGTACATTTGTTTCGTCTTGACGAGTACTCTGTACCGAAATAATATCCAGGGTCTGATGATGGAGCCGGAAGGTCGGCATGGGAATTCCGTAATAAAACGTCGGAACCCCATCGTGTCTGGGCTCATTTGTTTTGTCTTGACGAGTACTCTAAACCGAAATGATATCCAGGGTCTGATGATGGAGCCGGAAGGTGGGCATGGGAACTCCGTAATAAAACGTCAGAACCCCGTCGTGTTTGGGCTCATTTGTTTTGTCTTGACGAGTACTCTGAACCGAAATGATATCCAGGGTCTGATGATGGAGCCGGAAGGTGGGCATGGGAACTCCGTAATAAAACGTCAGAACCCCGTCGTGTTTGGGCTCATTTGTTTTGTCTTGACGAGTACTCTGAACCGAAATGATATCCAGGGTCTGATGATGGAGCCGGAAGGTGGGCATGGGAATTCCGTAATAAAACGTCGGAACCCCAT
The DNA here is from genome assembly GCA_947034925.1 of Eudemis profundana. NCBI lineage: Eukaryota > Metazoa > Arthropoda > Insecta > Lepidoptera > Tortricidae > Eudemis > Eudemis profundana. Next base: position 18,282,888 of record OX344796.1, on the reverse strand, counting down.
CGTGTCTGGGCTCATTTGTTTTGTCTTGACGAGTACTCTAAACCGAAATGATATCCAGGGTCTGATGATGGAGCCGGAAGGTGGGCATGGGAACTCCGTAATAAAACGTCAGAACCCCGTCGTGTTTGGGCTCATTTGTTTTGTCTTGACGAGTACTCTGAACCGAAATGATATCCAGGGTCTGATGATGGAGCCGGAAGGTGGGCATAGGATATCCGTAATAAAACGTCAGAACCCCGTCGTGTTTGGGCTCATTTGTTTTGTCTTGACGAGTACTCTGAACCGAAATGATATCCAGGGTCTGATGATGGAGCCGGAAGGTGGGCATGGGAACTCCGTAATAAAACGTCAGAACCCCATCGTGTTTGGGCTAATTTGTTTTGTCTTGACGAGTACTCTGAACCGAAATGATATCCAGGGTCTGATGATGGAGCCGGAAGGTGGGCAAGGGAACTCCGTAATAAAACGTCAGAACCCCGTCGTGTTTGGGCTCATTTGTTTTGTCTTGACGAGTACTCTGAACCGAAGTGATATCCAGGGTCTGATGATGGAGCCGGAAGGTGGGCATGGGAACTCCGTAATAAAACGTCAGAACCCCATCGTGTTTGGGCTCATTTGTTTTGTCTTGACGAGTACTCTAAACCGAAATGATATCCAGGGTCTGATGATGGAGCCGGAAGGTGGGCATGGGAACTCCGTAATAAAACGTCAGAACCCCATCGTGTTTGGGCTCATATGTTTTGTCTTGACGAGTACTCTGAACCGAAATGATATCCAGGGTCTGATGATGGAGCCGGAAGGTGGGCAAGGGAACTCCGTAATAAAACGTCGGAACCCCATCGTGTTTGGGCTCATTTGTTTTGTCTTGACGAATACTCTGAACCGAAATGATATCCAGGGTCTGATGATGGAGCCGGAAGGTGGGCATGGGAACTCCGTAATAAAACGTCAGAACCCCATCGTGTTTGGGCTCATATGTTTTGTCTTGACGAGTACTCTGAACCGAAGTGATATCCAGGGTCTGATGATGGAGCCGGAAGGTGGGCAAGGGAACTCCGTAATAAAACGTCAGAACCCCGTCGTGTTTGGGCTCATTTGTTTTGTCTTGACGAGTACTCTGAACCGAAGTGATATCCAGGGTCTGATGATGGAGCCGGAAGGTGGGCATGGGAACTCCGTAATAAAACGTCAGAACCCCATCGTGTTTGGGCTCATTTGTTTTGTCTTGACGAGTACTCTAAACCGAAATGATATCCAGGGTCTGATGATGGAGCCGGAAGGTGGGCATGGGAACTCCGTAATAAAACGTCAGAACCCCATCGTGTTTGGGCTCATATGTTTTGTCTTGACGAGTACTCTGAACCGAAATGATATCCAGGGTCTGATGATGGAGCCGGAAGGTGGGCAAGGGAACTCCGTAATAAAACGTCGGAACCCCATCGTGTTTGGGCTCATTTGTTTTGTCTTGACGAATACTCTGAACCGAAATGATATCCAGGGTCTGATGATGGAGCCGGAAGGTGGGCATGGGAACTCCGTAATAAAACGTCAGAACCCCATCGTGTTTGGGCTCATATGTTTTGTCTTGACGAGTACTCTGAACCGAAGTGATATCCAGGGTCTGATGATGGAGCCGGAAGGTGGGCATGGGAACTCCGTAATAAAACGTCAGAACCCCATCGTGTTTGGGCTCATTTGTTTTGTCTTGACGAGTACTCTAAACCGAAATGATATCCAGGGTCTGATGATGGAGCCGGAAGGTGGGCATGGGAACTCCGTAATAAAACGTCAGAACCCCATCGTGTTTGGGCTCATATGTTTTGTCTTGACGAGTACTCTGAACCGAAATGATATCCAGGGTCTGATGATGGAGCCGGAAGGTGGGCAAGGGAACTCCGTAATAAAACGTCGGAACCCCATCGTGTTTGGGCTCATTTGTTTTGTCTTGACGGATACTCTGAACCGAAATGATATCCAGGGTCTGATGATGGAGCCGGAAGGTGGCCATGGGAACTCCGTAATAAAATGTCGGAACCCCATCGTGTTTGGGCTCCATCATCAGACCCTGGATATCATCTCACTTTAGAGTACTCGTCAAGACAAAACAAATGAGCCCAAACACGAAGGGGTTCCGACATTTTATTACGGAGTTCCCATGCCCACCTTCCGGCTCCATCATCAGACCCTGGATATCATTTCGGTTCAAAGTATTCGTCAAGACAAAACAAATGAGCCCAAACACGAAGGGGTTCCGACATTTTATTACGGAGTTCCCATGGCCACCTTCCGGCTCCATCATCAGACCCTGGATATCATTTCACTTTAGAGTACTCGTCAAGACAAATCAAATGAGCCCAAACACGATGGGGTTCCGACGTTTAATTACGGAGTTCCCATGCCCACCTTCCGGCTCCATCATCAGACCCTGGATATCATTTCGGTTCAAAGTATTCGTCAAGACAAAACAAATGAGCCCAAACACGATGGGGTTCCGACGCTTTATTACGGAGTTCCCATGCCCACCTTCCGGCTCCATCATCAGACCCTGGATATCATTTCGGTTCAGAGTATTCGTCAAGACAAAACAAATGAGCCCAAACACGATGGGGTTCCGACGCTTTATTACGGAGTTCCCATGCCCACCTTCCGGCTCCATCATCAGACCCTGGATATCATTTCGGTTCAAAGTATTCGTCAAGACAAAACAAATGAGCCCAAACACGATGGGCTTCCGACGCTTTATTACGGAGTTCCCATGCCCATCTTCCGGCTCCATCATCAGACCCTGGATATCATTTCGGTTCAGAGTATTCGTCAAGACAAAACAAATGAGCCCAAACACGATGGGGTTCCGACGCTTTATTACGGAGTTCCCATGCCCACCTTCCGGCTCCATCATCAGACCCTGGATATCATTTCGGTTCAGAGTACTCGTCAAGACAAAACAAATGAGCCCAAACACGATGGGGTTTCGACGTTTTATTACGGAGTTCCCATGCCCACCTTCCGGCTCCATCATCAGACCCTGGATATCATTCTGGTTCCGAGTACTCGTCAAGACAAAATAAATGAGCTCAAACACGATGGGGTTCCGTCGTTTTATTACGGAGTTCCCATGGCCACATTCCGGCTCCATTATCAGACCCTAGATATCATTTCGATTCAGAGTACTCGTCAAGACAAAACAAATGAGCCCAAACACGATGGGGTTCCGACGTTTTATTACGGAGTTCCCATGCCCACCTTCCGGCTCCATCATCAGACCCTGGATATCATTCTGGTTCAGAGTACTTGTCAAGACAAAATAAATGAGCTCAAACACGATGGGGTTCCGACGTTTTATTACGGAGTTCCCATGGCCACATTCCGGCTCCATCATCAGAACCTGGATATTATTTCGGTTCAGAGTACTCGTCAAGACGAAATAAATGTACTTGCCTCTAATCATTAAATTTATCCAAATTAAATATAAGTATGTATTAGGTAGGTATACCAGTGCATCAGACACTACATCTTTGTCCCTAGACTGACTTTTGCTTTGAAGAGTTTGAACGTTAATTAAACAAAAATATCAATAACGCGGTAATAATATAAGTAACTCCTGACTCAATCAATCAGTTTGAACGTTTTTTTTTTTTGACAGTGACTTCTTTATTGAAAGAAAGTACAGTAAAATAACAAATACATAGAAGATAAAATTTAAATTTCCTAAAACTAAATAAACCTAAAAATTAATTAAACTACCTAAATTAAAATACCTAAAATACAATAAAAATATTGCAAAAAGAAGAACGTTATTTGTATTATTTAATTTTGCATTCAGTTTGTTCTGTCAGGTAGACAGAATGCTTGTTTGTCACTCGGTAGTATAGAAATACCTGCAAATAATTAATCTAGTTAAAAAATTACTATGTATCATCTTTAAAAACTTAATATCACAAAACAAACAATATTATAATAAAGAGCGTGCGCGCTTCAACACTCAGAATTTAAACTTTCCCGACAAAAATTGAAAATAAATACATCGCGCTATGCGACGCGCTACAAAACACGGAATTTGACCTTGTAAATGCCGGCGCACATCGTCACCACCCCTGCGAGCCCCTCGGCGAGCTCGGCTCGTCGAGAATACCGGTTTTTATTCTCATCAGGAACGTTATCATTTCGTTCTTCATCACTTAGCGATCACCGAAATATTCCGTTCCGTTCCATCAAAATACCGGTTGTAGCACGAACGGAGTAAAATAACGGTATTTCAACGAAATAAAACGGTAATTCGATACCGGTTCCGATCCCTGGGATCAACCAGAGGCTCTTTGCCATTGCAGTCGTCACCAGTTCCAATTCCTGCGTGGCGTGATGACTCATTTGCACCTAACTTGCCAGAACAGGTATCAGTCCCTAATTTGTTGCCCGACCACACTGAACGTCGGTCAATTCTGAACTACTTTACTGAACATTTAAACGATGATATTTTGACTGTATGTGTTGAAAAAACTAACCAGACTGTGGTGCAAAAAACAGGAAATAGCATAGATCTGAACTGTGTGTAATTGAAAAGGTGCAATGGGATAACATTAATCATGGCCACTGTGGACTATCATGTTCTGTATATGTATTATTTTCCTCGATAAAAATCAATTAAAATCCAGGCTCTTTAATTTATTTTCCTTTTATTGTTCAATAAATACTATATTTTAATTATGAAGTTCATGCCCAATGTTCTTAATAAATGCCAAATCAAAGATAATAAATTTACTAAAATCTGCCCAATGTTCTTAATAAAGAACATAAGATATCGTCGAAATATCTAGCTCAGTCTATTTAATATCTAACCCCTATAACCTAAAAAATAATATAAAAAATCCTACTTACTTTTTACACACAAATTTCAGCAAATAATGCCTTGGGCAGAACCCATCAAAATTAACTTGTGCTTAATTAAGAACATTGGGCAGAAACTGGAAGTCTATTTAAATATGTTTGGGCAGGACGAGGTTATCTGTTGCAAATGAGCTAATTTAAATAAATAATATTTTTATAGCTAGGATCATCATAGCTAGTGATAGCTAGGTTCTCATACTATGATTTAAACTCATTATGATCCCTTTTGACATCCAACGTGGTAACTCTGACTCCATTACGTTCCTTCCTGATAACACTACCAAGTTATCCTGCCTTGTATACCTTTTTTTTTTTGACCCCGGGAAATGCATAAAACTGCATACCACTACGTAACCTAAGGCCATCGGGGGTGACAGCCAGATGTTACGTATTGGCTATGTGGGGCTCTCCGCTCCTGAAGGGATTGGCCTACCCACTAAAACCCAGGGATGCTACCAACCTGTGCCTTCACGGTGATGCCGTGGGATCGCTATCAAGCCACCACGACATCACCAGCACCTCCGCCCTAGGGCGGACCCTCTCCGAAAAAGGCACACTGTAGCATGGCCAGTGTGCCTTCCCCACCTGCTTCCCTCCGACCAACCGGGCCGTCCCCCAGGGAAGCCAGGAACCAACACCAGACACACAGGGTCCGCATGTGTATCCGGTGTCAGTCCCTCCCTCGCCGCCACGGGAGGACAAACGCCCCTGCCCCGCAGCCGTCTACGGGAGGACAAACGCCCCTACCCCGCAGACACTCCCGCCTGTCCTTACGGACCGCGGTGGGCCAGTCCTCCGCCTCCCGCCCCCAGCACATGAGGTAGCGGCAGCCTGCAAGGCTGAGTTCTCGGGACGCAGAGGACTAGTCCACCGCCACCACGCAGCGGCACAGGTCACCCGTCTGGTGCCTGCCCGCAGTGCCCCCCAAAAGGAGACGTCGGAGGGATGCTGCCCGTGCCCGACGCTCCGCCCTCGCGTGCCGCACCTAGAGAGTCCTCTAACAGAGGAAACCCGGTGCGGGACCCCCCAACCCCCCCTGACAGGCTCATTCGCAGCATCGGCAAGTGATCAATTAGGGGCCCCTAAGAAATCACTTGTCGTTGCTCCCGGGGTGCACCGGCCAAGACGCTTCCCTTTCCTGCGGATCAACCGGATCAAGAGGAATGAGAAGAATCCAGACACTCTGGGAGGTTTCCTGTCTAGCACCCCCTGCCTTGTATACCTGTATAGAGTTGCTTAATTTCTTTTTGGAGTGCAATAACAACAAAAAACATCTGTATACAGGTATTGCAATATCCACAATCGAAATTATAGGAATCGCAATCATCAGGGAATGTGTATACATTTATTTCTTTATTAGGTATCCTATTGCTACACTGCCGTCCACAAACTAAAAGGCCGCTACTTTGTATGAAAATTCATACAAATTGGCGTCCTTTTAGTTTAAGGAAGGCAGCACTGCCTTGGATAGTAGTATCCTATGTAGATTACTGATCACGATCATCGATACGCACCCTAGCCGCGCTTCCCGCCCTTTGATCCGAGTGATCTGCGCCGACGCCCCGCTAACAACACAACACTACGCTAAACAGAGCGCTGAAAGAGCTCGAGTAATCGTGTTAACCCTGAAAAATGCAGGGTGAGCAACATCCAAACAAATCGGTACGAAAATTCAGAAATACAAAAATTGCTACTATTGTTTTAGCGACATTCGATGTTCGTTTTTCATTCGTTTTATCATTTTTAAATATGAAGCAATCTTGGCCAATCTTAATTAGTTTCAATTAAATTGTACACTCTAAAAAAAATTGGTTGCTCCTAACAAGATTGTGATAGTTATAATCAAGCATCTTGATTCCATACGAGCCTAACAAGACATTAGATGCACCAACTAAGATGATTTTGATTGTTTATCATAGTTCAATTAACCATGTTCTGAATTGATTCAACAAACATTGATGTATAAGGTAACTAATTAAACATGATCGAACCGTACAAAGAAGAAAACAATGATAGAAACAAGGAATTATATTTGTTAAAATTATCAAGATTCTAGATTGTTGTTTTAATCAAAAAGAAAGCTTTCGTGGATATGTGTAATATCTTGTTTGTTTTATTTAAGTTAACGCCAACAAAGAGAAAATCTCTCTTAGTTGGCTCAGATTTTTTTAGAGTGTAGTGTTAATATTGCAGGATTATTAGATAGACTTTATGTCTCATTGCTACAAAGTAAACGGTTCGCAGACCCGGACCGTTTGCTATGTATATTTACTAGTATCGTCGTATCAGTTTACGCTTAAAATATTTAGGGTAGGTACAACAATGGGTAACCGGATATTTGGCAGCGATTAGTCCAATTGCGATTTCATTGCTCTGACCAGATACAAACTCTTTATTTGAATTTCACAGTTATTATTACACTTATTCGACTGCTGAATTTTATAATCTACCGATTTTAAATAGGTACTGAATGCAAAGTCGCTAAATGAAAAAGGTCCGTCACTATTTAACTTTAACTGATTGAAATGTAGTCGAAAAGTGACGAATCTTTTAATTCCGCGGCTGTACTTAATATTAATATAATATTATTATTATTATTAGGGGACAATCTTACACAAATCGAACTAGCCCCATAGTAAGCTCAATAAGGCTTGTGTTATGGATACTAGACGACGATATATTTAATAGATACAAATACTTAAATACATAGAAAACATCCATGACTCAGGAACAAGTATTCGTGCTCATCACACAAATAAATGCCCTTACCGGGATTCGAACCCAGGACCTCTTGCTTCGTAGGCAGGGTCACTACCAACTAAGCTAAAGCGGTCGTCAAAATATTGTAAAGCGAAAATCGGTATCCAAAAATTTAAGATCTTAAATTTTTTGATTAAATCAATTTTTACACTCAGATCGATGACTAATTTCATGCTACAGAAAGAACACCACTGATGCTATAACATTTCCAGTCGGAACTGATTAAAACTCGAAACTAAATAAGCATTGTATACAGCCGCAGTCAATTCGGTAAGCGTCTGTATTATTACTACAAATTCCGAAGAACTCATAGTAATCCAGTCTATTTCAGACAACGAAGACAAAGCTCTGCGTGTTAATGTTAATGTTACGGGACGCGGTTCTGGGCATGTTTGATAAACACTTTATAATGAAAGCGGGACTTTTGGGAAATAGTAATCAATACGGTTTAGGCGAAATGTGACATACGAGTACCTCTGTGTGTGCAGGATTGAGTGCGTATTGGAATCTCTTGCTCGCCACTTGTTTCCACCAGAGCTGCGAGGTAGCGGAGCGGTGTGCGAGGAAAGAAATCACCAATGCCGGGCCGCGCCGAGCGAGGGCTAGGCACGTTGATTGCAACAGAAAAATTGGTACAATTATAAGAAAACAGTGTATGTTCTTCCCGAGATCGGGCACCAATATTGCGATTGATTAAGAACTCCAATAATTTAATTAAATATCAAACCATAATGAATTATGATATATTATTACTGACCAGCAGTGGCGTGGCGTCCAAAGAACTCGATTCCTAATCTTGTCTAATATCAGGCATTTGACCACCTTATTCTTCAGCTCTTAAGGAAATATCTTTTACGCCACGCCACTGCTGGCCAGTGTAGTTTTTTGTTTATGCTTGCTACTTGAACGACCATATCATTGTGTAATGTACTATATCGCCACTTTTGCTTATATAGGTATATGTCAATTATATTAATTGTATAATATACGAAAAAAAAATACTCTTTTGTATTTTTATAGTTTGCCATGCCATGGGTAGTTTAAATTTCTAGCAAATAACCAAGCCTATTTATTAAATAAATTACAATGTCTTTTTTTTCAAGATGACAATAGGGTATTCATTTTAAAAGTTTTGCCATTATAGCACCAATAGGTAATCTATAAGTATATTCTGTCAACAATGCAGTTTTGTTCGCAATTGTTATTTATAATATGGCCTCATCAAACATTTTAGTGAGCAAATCAAACGTATGTAAGTAGGTACATCCAAAAGAATATCACATCCCAATGTCCATTCATAATTGTCACAAAGCTATGAATGAAATGACCAAAAACGTATTATATTTTACAACAAAAGTAGTTTTAGCAAATTCATAATCATACGTTAATCCTATTGCTATGTTCTGTCGAAGAAAAACATCCGCTCGCTAAATGTGGGCAAATAAACATATTCATTGAATAAACTAAATGTGTACAAACAATCCACAAAAGATCGCAAATAGGGCTCTATAAATATACACAATTGTCCCCATTTCGTCTGTCCGAATCCTTTATTTTTTCTCAGATTATCCCGTACAATGTGATGAAAGGATTGAAATCTCAAATTCCGAAATGTCGTGTATTTTCGTCGTCACAAAATCGGAGAGCCCTGTAATTGCGTTCACAAAAACTCACACCGATTTCGTATAAAAACAAACTAGCAAAGCCATATTTAGGGCTATTTCCTGAAATCCAATTTCACGCCGCCATATTTAAAGAGAGATTAACAGATCGTTTTGGCGGGAAGCGCGTTCGGAAACCAAATGCGTGTCGTAAAGAGCAACGGGTTAATCCGCCGTTAATCCCGACATATGTATCTGTCGTTGCGTTTTGACATAGATTTACAATTATTTACAAGAAACACTCTGGCTCACCGCTTGTGTCTCCTCTCCGTAAGCCGAGGATTAGCGTGGTTCTTGTTTATGGTACGCTGTCTCTCGCCTAATTGTCTGTGGTCGGGAAAAGGCGCGAGAACGTGGAAACAAGATGGCCGATTGATTTATTCAGGGTTGCGATCGGTGCAGGTTTTCACAATATTTCTAGAGCAAGATGTTTTGTGTCGGATGAGAGATGGGTGGGTTTACGGAGATTATTTCGGTGTCATGTTACGCGCGACGTGTTTTTGTTGGCAGCGTTTTGCTTAGTTACATTTTTGTCGGGAGCATAGTGAAAAGAAGAGTAAAGCGGCCTCAAATATACCAAAGAAACCACTGAAAGAGGATCTGAATGATCCCATCTGGTTATAAGATTCGTTACAGAAATAACTATACCTACCTATACATGTGTAATTAATACACACATAAATCATTTTCGATTTTTGTTAATTTCATTTCTGTGATATTTCTGTGAGTTGACTTCCTGACATTCATATTATTATGGTGCATTGCGAGGCCTTTAATATATACTAATTATTTTGAATTCCTATGAATGAAATTCTTTTGCGATTACGAAAAGAATTTTCCTGGTCTATTTTCGTGATAGATCAAAATCAACTATCAAAATGTTCGGACAGTAGGAATTGAAGTGGAGAAAATGTGCTCTCTTTTTATTCAAAGATATGACAGCACTATTTGACTAATGTTTCCAAATTACAAGTCGATGAGAATCAACATTCTTACATATAAAAATTGAGTCTACTTTTTTTAATTCACTGTCGCAGCGAGTGTCACTCGCGTCGCACACATGGCAGCGCTAAAACGCGCGCTTTATGCCCACTCTTGCCCGTAAATACAATAAATGTTTGGACGCCCTCGCTATTATAACAAGCGCTAATGATTCAATATTTACAACGTGGTATAATTATATAGTCGCTGCACAATGGCATGACTGTCTTTTCAGAATGAAATGACTCTTGAAAATGCTGAAAGTCAACTCTATTAAAATTTGTTTGAAAAATCATTATGCCGCCATTTTGGTATTGTACAACAAACAAAGGTAAACATCGTGATGTAGATGCATATTTGTGCAATACTACAAAATGGCGAAGGAAGAACTGAAATGAAGAACAGAAATTAGTCATACTTATAGATACTTTTGAATCTATACGAGCAAATATAAATATTTGTGTTGAGCAAAAAAATTGGTTCCCGGGTTCCCAGATTGTTTAGTGAGGGGGTTCAGTCGTATTCCGACATAGAGTCTGAAGCAGCCAAAAGGGAAGACTGGTCTGTTTAAAACTGATCAACTACCGTCTTGCTGCGCCTATTCATCAGAAAAAATAGTGCAAGAGACCGCCGAATTTTAGTTTTTTTCTTAATAATGAAGAAATTATGTATGGGATAGGAGATAGATGGAATAGACACAATGCACTAGGGTTGCTTTCTAAGAGTGTGTGAAGTAGAACTTCTTCATATAAACAGTAGTTTTTCCTGTGTTGCCCAAGTTTCAACCGCATCAAAGCCGCAAGATGGTCTTACGACCTGGTTAAGTCACCGGAAGTCGATGGAGGCAGAAGGCATGCGACCGTTCGTTGTAAAAGTATTTGGAGGAGACCTATGTTCAACAGTGAACGTCTCGCTCAAGGTTGAAACGATGATGATGATGATCTTTAAGGATGTTTTATATGTCTTCAGTCTTCACTATTACCTTTCCTGTTAAACTAATTATTTAGGGTCTGCACAGGGCGCTTAGTAAGCGCCTGAGGGAGGCAACGGGGGACCCTCGTGCGGGCAGCTTTCTCGCGCAAAGACTCGCCATAGCGATACAGCGCGGGAATGCTGCCTGTGTGATGATCACTCTGCCGAGGGGGCCAAATCTTAGTTTGTAATGTTTTCTTTTATTTTTAATGTAGAACTTAGTTTATTAATTTTAATTTTAAATCTACTTCCCTTAAATCATGTATGTATATTCGTTTTTGTATGTTTGATAAATAAATATTTTATATTTAGCGAATTAAATATAGCCTTGCTATTAAATATAGGGTGGCTGTCACTTGATATTTAGGTCAGTCGCTGTAGGGTAATTCAGAACTTCTACGTCCAACTTGTCCCTAATATAATTTGACCTGTGAACTAATAATTAACATATCGTAATCTCGGCTCAAATTATGTCGGAACTTGAGCTTTGACGGACCATAGTCTCATGATCTCCCATTACTTTAACTATCATTAATAGTTTACGTGTCAAATTACGGCAATATATTAGGGGCAATGTTAACGAACAAATTCTTAATTACACTACTGGCCAATGTAAAATTTAAAGTCAGAATAAGAGTTAACTTCTCTTTTATTTACCTAGTTGTCTTGCTAACCTCTCACTAATATGCTCAACTCAAAATAATGTAGAACACGCTCTATTATGGGATGATCAATAAATCTGAAGGAGCATTGGTGGTCTAATCGTTCGGGACGTTGACACTGGGTCAGGGCTCGGAAACCGGTATTTGCTCCATACAAAAATACCGGTATTCTTTCCGTTCTTTGGTTATTTATTTCGTTTTTTAACCAGACAATCTAATAATACGAAATCATGAGTTAAATACATTACTGAGCTCTACATAAAAAGCATAAAATAATTCAAAATATTGGGCTATTTCGGGGTTTTTGCAACCCAAACCCTGCACTGGGTCGTCAGGAATTGAATCCCAGCGGTCACCATGTACCATGTATGTACCACAATATATCGTCGACCGTAGGCTGAATTACGGTAAGGGACAGGCAAAACAATGTCCCTTACGCTAATTCAGCCTACGGTCGACGATATGGCGCTTTGGATGTTACCGATTATTTGATGCTGACTGTACTTACCAATGAATTTTCCTAACTTATGTGTCAGTGTATGTACACTGAATACTGGCTGTGGTAACCAACGTTCGCTCGGTGAGGAAAAATATCGTGAGAAAATCTACACATCAAGGTAAACTTAGTGCGGAAGTATGATCCCGACGGTCTGGTTTCCCTATGACAAGAATTACGGTTACAGAGGTCAGATTGTAGTCGCTCCGTGGTTATACCCCGAACGAAACGGAAAAAAGTGCTAAGAAATCTGATAATAATTAGAATAATTTGATGATAAAAATGTGAATTTTTGGTTAACAAACATTTGTAAATGTCTCTAAAAATATTGTTTCAAAAAAAGCGACTTCAAACATTGAATCTATATAAAAAGTTCCCTCAGTACATGCATCCCATCGCCAAAACTAGATTTTCAAAAAATTGGCACTAATTTCAAAAAATACCGTTTCAATAAAAAAAATTAATCGGTTCATAAACGAAGGAATCCAAAGGTAACAATCATTTTAAAAAATACAACAGACTAGAGAACCTCCTCCTTTTTGTCAAGTCAGTTAAAAATTTACTGATAATCTACGTAACCGTGTCCTCTATTAGGTACACCACACACCACAAAGGGTACTTTCCTGTAATCGAAATAAATTAACTTGCATGTTCAAATTTCTTATAACGCCCATCAACCAATTCTGTTTTCAGAACTAATGAAAATACTACTTATTTTTTCGTGTGTTCAACCATTTTCAAATGACGGAAAACTAAAAAAAAATAAAGAGGTTATAAACCACAATCAACAGGTTTTTTTTTCTGGAAACTGCATAATATGTAGGTCATTCTCATTTTTGTCAGTTCCACGGCAAAGATTTTTTTTTTAATAAGCGACTTCAAATGGACCTATTATTCGATAAAAAATGCATGGGTTACAATAATACGAGTACAATACCCAAATCTCTATCTATAATATTCGGAGAGTTCTCAAAATTTCTTCAAGATCCCATAATCAGATCCTGAACCTAGTTGCAATGAAACCAACTGGAAGGAACAAACAAAATAAGATTTTTCCAAGTTGGTCTAGCCATCTAATCGCGTATTCGCGTAACAAACATACAAAAAAACATACAGTCGAATTAAGAACCGTTTTTCTTTTAGAAGTCGTTTAAATAGAAGCTAATAGCTTCGGTCAGGAAACTAAATACAGGGTGAGTGGGATGGGTACAGCAGCATTTCTAAATACGATTTTGGTAAACGGTATGGAAATTGCTACATCTTACATGTGTATACATTTTTAATAACTAACTTTAAGTTTAATGATGTTTGAATAAAATAATTAGGCTGTTGGTTTTTCCTTTGTTGCAACGCCGTAGGTAATAAAAATTGCCACAATAATGGTCTAAAATTGTAGATTTTGCTGTCACAGAGCATTACGAGTATGTCTTAGGCTGCTGCGATGCCCTAATCTCCCCGTCGATTTTTTTTTTCTTAAATGGAGTCTACATAAATGATCCTTAATTCATAGGCGAAATATCGCTAGTAAGTTCTACTTATGTAGATGGGTCTATTTATACCATTATTAACGAAAAGGAAAATTGCTGGTTCTAAATGTTTATATTAAATTGTATGTTACAAACAATTACATAGAATAAATATTTATTTCTCTCTAAATGGTAAAAATATTACTACATTAGGTATCTATAGTTTGTAGGGTTACCAAACTGATTTAAAAAAAAACACGTAAAAAATAACAATTTCAATCGCAAATATAAGTATAATATTAATGTAACCCATAATGTAAGTATTAAAATGTTACAAAAAGGAAAGCAAATAATGACAAAATAAAATTATAGTTAATTAGATAACCGTCCATTATGAACCCAATAGGAATAATCCAATTAAACACATGCGTAAGCATCTGCTCAAACATTTATTGCATCCATAACTTAATCAAGCCTCTTAACATTAATTTAAATTCGTTAAATATAATCTTACGTTAATAATAAATAGCGACACTTCCTTTACTGTACACCTATCACAGTTTTAATCCAACACATCTGTCCCGTGCCGTTGCTAGAGATAGCATGAGGGTATCTCTTCAAGGCCTTATCAGCTGTGCTTCACTAATTGGGGGTCTGGATCGTCGGGAGGACTACTCGCAGCCAATCCTTGGATTCGCCTGTAGAGCTGATGGTAAGGGCTTGGCGGAGGCGGCGGCAACCTCAGTAATGGGCTTGGCAAGGCGTACCGACCGTACACTGACAGCAAGGGAGGATACAAGCCCACCAGCGATGCATAAGGATTCCCGAACATTGGGTGCAACATCGCACCTCTCTTAAATGCAGCTAATCTCGACCTAGATGCGGCCGTAGACCTCCTTCTTAATTTTCCAGTGGTCCCTCCGATAAAAACGTCGTCCGAAGACGGATCCAGCATCCAGTAATTCCCTTTACCGGGATCATCGTAGTGCCGTGGAACTTTGACGAAGCATTTATTCAAACTTAAGTTGTGCCTTATGGAATTCTGCCAGCCTTGCTTGTTTTCCTTGTAATAGGGGAAGTTCTTCATTATATACTCGTAGATTCCGTTGAGTGTCAGCCTTTTTTCTGGGCTGCTTCGTATCGCCATCATTATGAGCGCATTGTAACTGTAGGCCGGTTTTTCGTTTTTCTTCTCGTTCGTTGAAGAGCTGGGAGGCGGCGTTTCGGTTCCGGTGACATCCAACTCCGTGTCGGAGGGTGAAGGGGACCGGGACGAAGCTTCGGGCAGCAGGTCCCGGATCGCGAAGCTGTGCGGAGGTGTCATGGTGCGGCATCGCGGGCCGCTCTCTCCCGACTAAGGAACGAAGCGCGACTGGTTTGAGAAGCCCCGCCTTCCAACTACGCCCAGCTAAAACCCCTCCTTTACGTAACCCATGAACGCTCCGCAAATTACTAACTTACAGAAGCGATCACGTTGAACTTTACAGGAGTAAAAATAGAGTTGATTTAGGTTTGGCAGAATGGATATTTGGCTTGTATTTTTTGTCTTTTTAATGGGGGAAAGAACGAGGGGTGCAGGGTTAAAGTTAACACTATCTGCCACGGTGTGTAAACATTTTTAATAATTTTTCACGCGTAGTTTGTGGGTTTATTTAAATACTGGTTTGGTTTAATGAATGTTTGGGTCGTAAATGTAATTATGAATTGTGTTATTAATGTCAGCAGATGCGTGGACAATATAAGTTTTAAGCACGTGGAAATTGACATATTACTTATTCTGATTAATTATCAACTATTTATTATAACACCTAACAATTGTAGATAGATGACGATACATTTTTATTTCTTTAGTGTATGTAGGTATTTATCTACCGACTCTTCTTTTGTGTAGTATGGTGCGAAAACGTCCCCACGTACCTAACGTGGGGACGTTTTCTATACGTGATAATATGTAGAATGAGATTTGGCAGTTCAGAGTCAGATTCACGAATGAAATCCGATTCAAATTTGGTAATGTTGGACCTCTGGTTAATCTATTCACGACATCAATTTTGGTCAAAAATGTGTAGCTTGAGAATAAAAACTTGGTAACTACTTAAGACAGGTCTGAAGAACCTAGCTGTTTGCTACCCAATCACATAAGATAACTTGGCCAATGTCGAATAAGGCCAATAGTAGCTTGTGTCACCCGCTCACTGTTTAGTTTCGGAAGTTAGTCTGTGCCGCTGGGCGCCGCCCCCGCACCACGCCCATCGAGAGTACGGGCATGGCTATACAGACGCTTTGATATTTGCTGAAAACAACACTACACAACAGTATATATACAATTATACACCTTACAGAAGTAGGGACTATGTAAAGAATAAGATACAATAGACGTATTTTAATGCATAGGTACTACAGAACAAAGATCATAAAAACATTACAATGAGATTTTGAACAGATAGAGACCACTAAAGAACTATCTCTTCAGACAACCTTGGGTAGCAGACGATCCCGAGTATTTCAGAAATAGGGCTTGAGAAAAGATTTTAGGTTTAATACGATACCACAACTTCTATCCGGAATGAAAAAACAAGGTAGGAGAAAACCTTAGTATGACGCAGCTACATGAGAAGAAAGACTGGAACTCCACCGACAAGAGTGTAATGCTGCGTTTCCACCAAGGATGTGCGAGGATGCGTAGCAAGGGATGTGTTTGTCATGAACCAATAGAAACACTTCATTTACCTATCGTCGCTCCGCTGAGCTGTTTCTATTGGTTTATGACAAACGCATCCCTCGCTACGCATCCTCACACATCCCCGGTGGAAACGCAGTCTAATTCTTGAATCGATCATGGTGGTTTACTGTATTAATCGGAGGTAAAAAATTACAAAGTGAGGCTATATTTAATCAAAATGTTTTTCCTTTTTCTAGAAGATAAAATGGGGTTGTAATTTTGTAAAGAAATCCATTAAGTACACGGCTAGTAGGTTGTAATTTGACATGTGTCTCATAGAGACCCTGATACCATTTTCACATTTATTCCGGACTAGCTGTCCCGGCGAACGAAGCCTTGCCTTACACTCTAAAAAATCTGAGCCAACTAAGACAGATTTCCTCTTTGTTGGCGTTAACTTAAATAAAACAAACAAGATATTATTCATATCAACGAAAGCCGATTAATTAAAACAGCAAGTTCATTAGTGATTAAAACAACAATCTAGAATCTTGATAATTTTAACAAATATATTCCTTGTTTCTATCATTATTTTCTTCTTTGTATGATTCGATCATGTTTAATTAGTTACCTTATACATCAATGTTTGTTGAATCAAATCAGTACATGGTTAATTGAACTATGATAAACAATCAATATCATCTTAGTTGGTGCATCTAACGTCTTGTTAGGCTCGTATGGAATCAAGATGCTTGATTATAACTATTACAATCTTGTTAGGAGCAACCAATTTTTTTTTAGAGTGTAGAATTTTTAATTTTTTAAATATTTTAATAGTTATTCTGTTATTCGGGGCAGAGACAAACCCAAAAAATCAAAGATCATAATCGGTCCACCCGTTCTCGAGTTATAAATGATGTAACTAATCCGACTTTGTTTTATGTACCTATATAAGATTTGCCTCCAGTGCAAATGAACCAATCTGTAACTAAATTAAAATAATGGCGACGTTAATTTAGTTAAAATACAGGGATGAATGCGATACTGTGTTGAAGAGTGTTATGTTAAAGTTGCATCGGATCAGCGACTGTTTTATCACAAATGTTTCTGAAGCCCGCATAGTGACTCATCCCTAGGGTTACGGAGAATTCGCTTGCTATGCGACCGAAACCATTAACTAACATGTCTAGTGGTAATTAAGTTTATAAATTGTAAAGTTTCACACAACCATCTGAGCCATGCCTGCTTTACGATATCTACATTCAGTACCTCAGTATGTACTAGCTACCAGAGGCAAGAGACGGTTTGAAAGGAGAGCAGGAGAGAGGGAGAGGGAGAGGGGGTCAGACCGCGGCGCGTGTTTACGTACGATTGGGGCAATTGATGTCGCAGGGTACAGGCGCCATACATTTGGACGATGAAGGATAGTCCGTCAAATCTCCTTAGCAAAACTTCAGTATTAAACGGTTGCTACCAGTGGGCAGGCTATATAGCAGGGAGCACGGATAACCATTGGGGTAGTAAAGCCCTGAAGTGGTGACCAAGTTTAGGTCAATGCAGCTTAGGACGGCTCCAGACTCGGTGGACAGAAAACCTCGTGAGAGTAGCGGGGAGTCGGTGAATGTGGTACGCACAGGACCGCACTCTATCCCAATATATGGTAGAGGCCTATATCCAGCAGTGGGCGTCCGTGGCTGATAAATAGTTAGAAACTCCAATGCTGAAAACAAGAATAATTTCAAAATAATATGACATTTTAATTTAATCGTCATAGCAGTACGCTACAAGGTCCTTATTGGCAACTAGGTCATTGGTACCTTCTGTTTGTAACTTAGGAACAACTGGGGTTTAACACATAGCTACCTATAAGAAAATTATTTTTCAGCATTGATAGGTTATCTTTTAATATCCAGCGCCGGTGCTTCATTCATTAGAGAACAACCCTACATTGAGTTCTATGAAAAAATGGTTTCCAGGTTTGTAGAAGTGTGACTAAATAATCTCTAACCTGTAAAGATACCATATTCGCAAGTTTCTAAAAACCTAGGGTTGTCTTAAGCTGTGCCTAAACCTCACGTACCTTTATGGATAAAACGGAATTGGTCCCAATTATATTTAACTTCGTGGTCAGCCTAGCTGTACGTCGTCCCGCGGCGCCGGCTATGTTGCGTCGCACCGCGCAAATATTTGACAACCGCTAGTGCTGTGCTCAGCAGAATTTTGACACTGCCACTGGGGGCAACCCTAGTAATTAGAGATGTCACACTTGTCTTATCCCATGTAGAATGTGTCCTGCAATGCTGCCTAAAAAATCCAATCCCATTAAAAACGTGTAAAAAGTATGCCAAGTTCTCATTTACTTATTTAAGTAAGTGCTTAGTGCGATTTCAATGTACAAATTTGATGGTTTTTCAACAGTCTAGTGCTACACTTGGCACCTTTTCTGTATCACTGCTTATGGTGGCATACGAAAACTTGTCTACCTGTAGGTACCTAACATCTCACTCCACACCAGTGGCGTGGTGTAAATTATATCCTTGGGCAAGCAGGTGCAGATTTGGCGTACATTTTCCTTAAGAGCTGTAAAATAAGGTGCTCAAATGCCTGATATTAGGCAAGCCGGTGAATCGAGTTCTTTGGACACTATGGTACTGCTCCACACACTAATTTTCATCTTCAGAAGTCCAAACTTTTAATTTTGAATGATAAAAAAATGCAATTTTTCATAATACTTCTTCAACCGTAAGAGGCTTTTTTTATTTAGATTTGGGATTTGATCATTGGAATTAGAATTACTTAGATTAGATAAACTAGGTTGAGTAGGTTGTAAGTGTAAAATCAAAAAGATGTTAAGTTATGGACGTGTCGAAAGAGGCCCGATTGGTGTGCCTAATATACCCACTGGTGTCAGCCTTGTGTTTAGCGAACTTGGCTGACATGACGTCGCAATCAGTATCTTGCGTTTTTTTACTAAAGTATTCATGAATCCAAGGTTTCCAAAGTTGCTAAGACAGTTCAAAGTACCTATAAATCAACTTGAAACCGAGTTATGACTCGCATGGCAGTTGTTAGATGAGATATTGAAAATTAAATGATGATAAAATACATATTTTAACATAGCTAGCCCTTGTATATGGCCGCCACGAAATCGAAATGGACAAAAAACATTTTTTTGCCTTTTTTACAAACTTTCGGACACAAAGTTGCTAACGATCTCTAAAAACGTGAACTACAAACAAATCCCTCGGCAAAATCACGCGAACACCGCGAACGTGGCGCACAGAGCCAACGAAAACTGTTAAAAAGCGAGGGACCTCGTTACTGTTTCGTAAATACCAAGTAAATAAATAAATACGACTGCCGCGCGTGCTTTGCCCAGATTTGAGCAATTACCGTAGTTAAATAAGTATCTACAGAAGGCTCATTTTACACACTGGCTCGACCAATAATCGAAGAATGCGAGTAATTTAATTGCACCCGGTAAAATCAGACGTGTCAGGCACAATTAATTTTATGAATTTCCAGAACTGAATCTACTTAACAAAATTGACTGTGAAAGTCTCAAGTCAATAAAATTCAAGGTAATTTGGCCTGAAAGTTTTATAGAAAGCGCAAAATTTAAATATTTTATCCCGCGGGAAGAACCTATATCTTCTACAGCTGTCCAGGCCAACACAGGCGCGCTATACCAATAGTGTTTTCCTAGGAGTAGTTATCAAATGTAAATTATACCTAGATTCTTCTTATTCTTAGGTAGGTATAGATAGTTCCAGCAGAGTTGAGGTCACGTACAAACAACATGTCATGTCATGACAGCGAGATTTTGAAATGACTGTTCTTTTTTTGTACCGATAGTGAATAGGAAATATGCATGAATTTTATTTAATACATTTCTTAACAAAATATTAAAAAAGGCCGTAAAAAAGATGATATAAATTCAAAATCAAATTAAAATCGACCGAGAAATACGGAAGATACGAGTATAAACATTTTAAACCACTAATCAGACAGCGATTAGACAGAGAGATCCGATATGGACTATGACGTCATAGTACACGGCCGCCATACAGTCTCCATACCATATTCTGTTTTGCTAGAAAGAGATAGAGATAAATCGTTGTTGTCTTATATGTTGGTTATTTTTGTAGTTATTTGAAAAAAAAATCCTCCTGTTTCTTATATGAATGAACTTTTATTTAAGTAAATAAAAAAAATTCCTGCATAGGTATTCCCTATTGCAAGATAGACCAAAAAGTTACTTTAAACTATAGCCTTGTGTTTATTTACTCACTCATTAATCTCATTCATTCACCGTTTTTGCAATGAGTACTTCATGTAGGTGTGTGTGTGTGTAATCATTCACCTCAACTCTCCTGGAACTACCTATACGCGGTGTTGCTGTTAGTGGCGTCACACTAGTGGTACTGTGACGGAACGTAGCCTCGTCAACATATTAAAAAATAATTTACAGTTCATTCAGAATTTGAAACTTCAGTTGCAATCTTCAGTTACGGGTTTCAGAGCTGGAAAAATTGTAAGGATTACCAGTTCAACCAACCGAACTGAAGCTCCTAAGAAATGCAGAGTAATGGATAAAATCCTAACATTGCTCAAACAATTACGTTAGGCGTTTGGATAAACATTATATTAGGAAAAGATATGGAAGATTTGCAATCTTACCTAGTATAATTATCCATGGACGTTGGTGACGAAAGCACTCAAGGTAGGGTATATTTACAACCATGGCACTTATAAATATAACGTAGGACAGTTGCAGATTATTCCAATACTTAATTAATTTTCTTCGCCACGTGAACGTAAACAAGGAATGATATCGAAACTGACCGAATGTATTTGAAGTGATGTCACAAATACAATCGCGTAAGTTATGGTTTAGGGAAAATTATCGGAATTAAGATAATGTTTTAATTTAGATTAATTATATTATATAGATTAGAAAATTAAGAGAAAATTATTGGTGAGTTTATGAAAGTGATTTGTGATAGCTAAATTAATAATATTATTTGCGGGTTCGAATGGGAAAACTTAGTTAATACAGAACTGATTGTCTATGGCAAAGATAAGTAATCGAAAGTACCCGTAGATAAGATTCCTCAGGAATAGACCTTTTGCTCTTAGACATAAGGTTGATTTTGGGCAAACCGTAAAATATTGGCGCCTTTTTATGGACCAATCACAAAGCGTCCCAATGATATGCATATGTGTGCAGTACTTTTGGACTGTTGGATTATCGAAAAATGTTGCCAACTACTGGAGGAGCAAATTGGATTGGAGAATAATTGTATGATTAGATAATAAAATAGGTAGACTATAATTAAGCTTTCTAGTAATTAGAAAAGGACATTAAAAGGATAATTTGTTTATGTGTTATTATACGCCAGGGCAACAGGTATTTTAGCATAAATGGGAGATAATCGGGAATTTATGATTGAATAATTGGGAACACCACTTACGAAACAGGCGGATATATGGACTACCCTCGAAATAAAATTCCTCAAATCAAACAAAGAAATAGGCAGTATGTCTTTAGCCATAAGGGCGATATTCAGCCAAATGAGAAAGTGGCGTGATCTTGCTTCTTCCAATCAGAGGATGTCCCGGAACTATGAATGTGTGAAATTTACCCTGATGAAGAATCGTGCATAATGAGACTGAGATATCGAAGGATGGACATAAGGTTGAAAATCATGTACATACGAAAAACCGGGAGAAACGTCTATAAAACCCGATGTAACCAGTATTTCAGCGTTCAGTCTCGCCTCGGCGACACTGAAACCAACCTCAGCTCTCGCGAGCTGCCATCAATAGTCTACGTCGTCAAACCAGCCCTGGAGGCTGCCAACATTTAGTCGCCGATACTAGATCTCTGCGAAAGCTGTACAGCGGAGGGAATCGTCAATTGTCAACGGCGGGACAGCGGGCACGGGGAGGAAGCCGTCCGCTGCGTGCTCGACGGCGTGCACCTGGTCCTAGATTGAAGATAACAAAGACAAACGAGCAACGGCGCCGCGGAGGGCTGGCTGGCGGTGAACGTGCAGACCACGGCGGCGGCGTGTTCCTGTCCTTGCAGCGGAGGGAATCGTGACTATCGGCGGCCGTGCGGGTCGGCGGCGGGCGCGTCGTCCTGGGGCAAGACCCGGTTCCTGTTCGTAGAGGTTTGAAGACATCGAGGGGTAAGTGTTTTATTTTATCACTGGTAGGGCTATTCGTGTGAGGGTTGCTTTGTTTTGGGAGGTTGTATATGAATCTGAAAGTCATAGGCCTGTTTGGTCCTAGAATTGTCTAAAGTTTACTAAAGTTAGTATCATATTAAATGCATTTTGAGTCAAAGATAGCAACAATTTCGGTTGAGACGTCAAGCGAAATTGTTAGCATATTTTTTTGAACGAGCATAGGCAGGCAAATTTGAAGTGCTTTTTGTAATAATGTACATTTTTGCAAGGGTTTTATTTTAGTTGACTTTTCTTTCTTGTGTGTTACTTGGATATTTTGTTTAGTGCGGAATATTTCGACATTTGCGTTAAACTATAAATTTGGTTTATGAATAATGTGTGATACTTAAATATTTGTGCGAACACACGGATGTGTGTTAATTCGTCATTAAGTGTATGCGATTGGGCGCCTACCCTCAAATTCGTACGGAATACCTCGACCATTGCGTTGAACTATAATTTTGTTTTATGAATTATGAGTTTATGAGTTTCGTACACGTATGAATAGAATTAAGTCGGGTTTTACGTTTTACCTCACGGTATTACATAGTTGTAAGCTTGCGTTTAATTGATGCGTAAACTACTATTTGTTTATGAATAATGAGTTTATAAGTTACATACAGGTACGGTTGGATTTAAGCCAGGTGGTACGTTATCGTATTGTGGTGTGAATGTGCGGTTTCTCATGAATTTTATAAGTGTTCATTTATCTGAACATACATATTTTCTGCTGCGTATTTGCGTGTGCAATCATACCCTCAATCTTTACTATACTGAGTTATGTATGCAACTTACTTCCTAGGAAGTTTTATTTACGAATCTTTAAGAGTACGAATTGGAACATATTCAAAACACCGAGACCTTTTGTTGGTTTCACCGGGATTTATTTATTTTAATTATTATGCATTTATGTGTTGTGAATGTGATGAGACGAATCTATTGTCGGATACTTGCATGTAATATATTGGGTTGGTTTTGTCACTTATTGCATTTCTATGAGTGGATGCTTTTACATTTTATGATGATAAACCCGTGTTCAGGCAATTATTACCCGATGTTTATTCATGTTTACATAAACTTTACACACTCAGTCACACATACTTGCACATTAATTTAGTATAGGGTAAGTTAGCAGCTGATAGTCATAAATTTATTTATTACTTATAGACAACTTCAAGCATTCTTTTGGGAACCGAGTAGGTAGTAAATTGATCTTAAAGGGGGGGGAAATGAGGTCAATTTAATAGGTGGATAGGGGGTGTATAGTTAGCAATAGATATATCATTACTATATGATATTAGGTAGGTGCCGTGGTAATCGGGGGGAGACGGTTTGTCTGCCATATTGCCGTAATGTGACAGGGGAGCGGTCTCTGCCTCCGGACTGACTGTACTTACGAGATAGGCTAGTAGTTCTGGGGATAGGTTTCAGAATTGTACTCATGCAGGCAGGAGTCCTGTCGGCAAGGTTGCAGTTCCTTAGGGGTTACTGATAGTGGAGGTAATTGTCAATAGTGTTGGTCCGTAGTTTATATAGCTCATCCTGGTATAGTCCCGCCGTTTGTGGACCCATGGGTAACTCAGGCTGACGTGAGTGTCTACTGTATCTCCCCCTAATGGCAGTGGGACTGTAAGGAACCTAGTATCGTAGCTGAGTCTTCATCGGCGGCGCGGTACTCATTTGACTAGCGGCGGATCGCCTGGCCTCTTTCGTAGAGTTGAGCCTTGCTTCGGCGAGAAGATCCAAAACGTAGTTGACCCTATTTATATTCGAGCTTAGTTCGCGATTTGTTTGGCCCTTTGCTATTAGTGATCCATGGGTATCTTATAGGGGAAGCTTAGTCCTAAGGATCATACCGACCAGAGTTGAGTTGTAATATTATCATTTCTTATATCGTCACGCCACATTATTATGCAATCCCGGGGAGGTCAAGGTCCATATCCCCGCAAATGTTAGTGGGAGTCATGCAGGTTACGACCGGTGTCTGTTGAGTATGTGATTTTGAACTCTTTAGCGTGAGTGCTTTGGGAGCTGTATTATAATTGGCTTAGGGAGAGTTTATTCTCAATTACATAACAAGTTTGAACACTTGATACACCACTCTTATTCGTCAATAAGAACCAGCTCTGGGAGGACCCTTGGTAGCTATTCGAGTAGGGATTTAGGTACACTGGTTTAATCCTAGGTTCCCACATACCGACTTTTAAGACATTAAAGTCACACTTAATACATATCACATTATGATTTAGGCTTTATTGACTACTTACTTTTGATTTGTTCTTTATCATATTATGAAATAGGTTTGACTGACTGACATCTTAGTATAGCTAGGCCAAGATACTTGACCGTTATAGGGTTACTGACATCCTGCCTTTGACAAGACTACTAGACTGAATACTATGACTAGACCCTCTACATACAGTGACTGTACTGGTAGGTTAACTGACCGGTGGATGGTTATTTTGCGACGTTTTTTACCATTCGCAAAGCCCTACCTTACAAAACGTTGGTAGTTTCATGAATTGTGAAGATTGAGCAAATTCCATAAAATAATCCATCTTTCACAATTCTTCTTGCCAGGTATTAGGGCAGAATCAGTCTATAGATAAGCCTGTATCTTAGCTTATGTTGTCCTGCATGTGGGGAGCTGGGACTGACATATGCTATAGATACAGCACCTTAGTTATAACACTACGTTATAACCTCCCTATTTGCTGTCCTCTCAGTAATATTGGCATCTGAGCCGATACAAGAATTTCCCCATAAATGTTATATGCCTCCAGGCATTTTTGTGGAGGGGGCTCATCGTCTTTGGCCGGAGCTACTGGTGATAGCGGGGATAGGAGCGTCACCCTTGCCACAACCCTAATACCTTTTTTATACTATAATATCAACGACTATAATCATACAAAAGACTACTTCAATTGACAGACAATTTTGTATAGAATGACTCATGACTGCCATCCCGCCTCTCTAGAACCTTCTGTATAGTCTAGAATATAGAACTCTAACATGATATCATCTCTTATTAACATTACGCCTTTCTTACATAAGATAATAAAAAAGTTAGCTAATGTATTTTACATCCACCATACTTACATTTCCTTCAATCAAGTCAAATGTTCCTGCGGAGTCCCTGTCTTATCGAAAAGAGTTCTGGGTTATTTACACCACGACGAAGGGTCCTACCAATACTAGAACGATCACGCCATGGCCAAAGACAAGTTTAGATTATTAATGTAGGTATAGCACATCAACCATCCAGTAATAAGTATTATAGGAATAGTTCAGTATTAACAACCTTCAGTACCTACACTAGAGTCAGAGAAAATTACCAGTAGTTTCAGATTCTTTAGATTTTCATTCAGTACTAAATTTCAGTAGTATAGTTTCAGCTACAAAATTCATCGTCATGTAATTTCAGTAGGGCAGATTTTCTAGGGCGAATTTCCAGGGCGGGAAAGAAGATGTAGAGTAGCGAGAGTAGTATTTAGGTAGTAGGGTAGGGATTTATTACAATTTGATGCCGTGATACCAGGATTAGTTAAAAGCTAGTTTAATCAGAAAAGTTACATTTATTATCATAAGCTTGTCTGTAGTAACCCAACAATGGGTTACAATTTGTTGTCGTTAATGGATAGAAAGACGGGGGGCCGCAGGGATTTATTGATTAAATTATGTGTATTTCAAAGTCTTAGTCATTTTAGTCATGAGCACAGGGCAGGTATCATTTCTATTAAAATAACTGCATAACTGTTTATTACCAAGCAGGAACAACATTATTATCCTTTTGCCAATACTTCATTATCATGTATTATCTTTTCACTCCACTATTAATCTGAAACAATAGAATAATTTATTTTTTATTAATTTCATTTTCAATTAAAACCACAGAATTATTTTTAAAAAATTTACAGAGTTTTATCTTACTAAACAGGTGGTTACCTTAAACCATGATCATAGTTTATAGTTAGGAAATAATCAGAAAATCATTTCTCAAAAATACCAACAATAATTATTTGTTTTATGACTCAAGTAAGAAATTGAGAAATTAATATGAATATAAATAATAAAGCAGAAACGTGCAATTAAATTATCAATTAAGGATCATACCAACCTTGTTTTATCAGTATTCATCACTGTAGAAAGAAAAATCCGTGTTTGGAAATTTTCTCCGGAGACTCTCAGAAGACAAATTATGATTTCTAATCGAATTGTATTCTGAGATGTAGTTATGTTGTAGTAGACTCATCATTAAGCTGGGCTAGTTATGATTAGTAGATAATAAAATCCACAAATAGGTTCCCAAGCACTTTGCAACTCTTATCTTTGCTTTATGAAGGAGGGGTCAAGGCCGACGGTCACCGACATCACTTAATCATTAGAAAAGTTTGGGTTTGCTTGGTGATTCCAACCGGGCACTGCAACTCTTCGTGTACAATGATAGTTGAAAGTCAGATTTCAAACTATTTTTCAAATTAAAGGACATGTTTTCATAATTAAAGAAACCACTTTCATAGGTTATG
Organism: Eudemis profundana; assembly: GCA_947034925.1. Lineage (NCBI taxonomy): Eukaryota > Metazoa > Arthropoda > Insecta > Lepidoptera > Tortricidae > Eudemis > Eudemis profundana. Next base: position 18,255,585 of record OX344796.1, on the reverse strand, counting down.
ATTTCAAAAAAAAATATTATCATGGTTTGCAGTAATGTAAAGCTTGCTGTTTGTACACTAACATAATTAACTTACAAAACAGTTCATTGTTGTACATTTTCACACTCCAATATGCTTAAAATTTTAACATTTTTTTATATACACTCACTAGGTTATATTTGCTTTGTATTATTTGATTCATTGTTTAGCATTTACAAATTGATACCGGTAACCTGTTAGGATACATGCCCAGTCTTTATTTATCACACTTGAGAAAAACCTAGGTAGCGTTATGTATTTTTACTACTCAATAGTCAGGCAATTACAAGGAAAATAGGATATGGCACTTGTGACGAATTTAACACTCCCGACGCGTTGTCATAAATTAGGAGGGTTTGTCTTTCTAAGAAAACATCGCTGTAGCAATGAATGTCTTTGATAGCGATAGTGATGAGAAACGTCATGTCAGTGTCATCACAATAGGGTACTTTCCTGACAGATCAAATCAGTCATTTTTTATGAGTTATCAAAACGCTCGGATAGTATGAAGTTTCTATGAGAAAAAGCATAATGACGTCATTGTGCTCAAACATCAAATAATCTCCTCATTTATAGCTTTTTGGTCTTTTAAAAATCGTATAAAACGTTAAATAGGTGAATTTTAGTTGATCTTTGCAAATTTTCGAAAGCAGATTTCAAGGTTAGCGTGAAGTAATAAATTACTTGTTGATTACAGTACATTATTAACTACAGGCAAGTACCCTATTAGAATGTCATCCGGCCGCGTGATGGCATTATACGTCGTTCAGTAGCGAGAAATATAAGCTAGTTTAAGTAACAAACTATATCTCGTGCGGTACAAAAATAGATTGTATTTATTCCATTCGTGACACATAATTATAAAGATATATTTGGCACTATTAGGGCATTTATGTTGAGAAAATTCGTAATGATGAAATATTAGGTTAGCTGTAATTATGTCCACCTTACAGGAACATATAGGTAGTCGATTAATTATATTACGGGAATTTCTTAACGTAATAGTATTTCTTGTGCATCCTTCCTTTATGACATAACTATAGCTACTTTCATAAAACATAAGTAAATTATTGATAGCTTTAATTGTCCAGTAGTAATTTTATAATACAATACTTACCTTTATGAAAAAAAAAAATTACAAACAGCATACAGAACGCAGAATTTTATTTAAATCAGTGTTTAGTAAAATCGTGATATTACATTTTTGAATATGAAGTGACATTACTAAAATTGCAGTCAGTACATCCCTAGGTAAGATGACAGATTATAGATAGGAAACTAAAAGTCAAGAGAAAAATTATGTATTAAGCAGAGAAAGGGTTGATAATTGTTTGAGATATGTCATCATACTTCAAACAATTTTGTAAACTTTCATGTCATTTTGCCATAAATTATTATGTTAGAAATTAACAATTATAGCAAAAACTTGTTTATTCGAGCCTGCAGAAGTATTTTTCCTGCCTACATAGTGTCTGTCACCACTATTAAAGAGAGCAGATAATTAGACAGATTATAAACTGCATTGTTTAGGATTAATAATGGTTATACGGATATTCCTAGGAAATAAAATCACGCTGAGGTACTTTATTATCAGTAGGGCGTTTGTATAAATAACTTTGGTCAGAACACTGAAATTTATTGCTTGAATTCCACCTTCAGATAGTTAATACAAAGTAGTAAAACATCAAAAGAATTAGATAGTATATAAAATTTTGTTGATTAGTAACTCTCGGGTAATGATTACAGCTTACACTTTTATCACAAGTTCACCTTACAAGCAAATTTTATGCCATATAATCAGTTAGTGGATTCAGTTTTTCCTCACCGAATTATTATAGTCTGGTTCATTAATTACATCAAAGTATGACTACACAAATGATGGGTGGTCCAAAGGAAAGAAACATACTTATATACACTTAATTGTCTTAACCGAATTAACTAAAATAAACTTTCTAGTGGCATTCTACAGATGTGAATCATAGGCACAATTTATTAACCAAACATTGATTATGATGGATGTAGTGCAGTACAGCGTATGACACATATAAAACCGGAATTATAAAGGTATTGAATATTAAGATACAGCACTAAAGGATTTTAATTATGTTTATTTTTTCGTAGCATTGAATGATATTAGGTGTGGCGTTAAAATAAGGTTTCAATTAGTAGGCTGGAAGCTGTAGAATATCTTGACTAGTCCTGGTAATGGCTCTGAAGTTCAACATTCTGGAGGCCCGGGGGCCGTCAGTAATAATAATTAAAATGGGTGCCCTTTATTTGGCGTATTTTTGTTTGTCCGAGTGTATTGGAAGCCCGAATTTTATTTCGCATAATTTTTCTCTAGCTTTAACGGAAAATATTTTGCAAAATCTTTTACATCAGCCATTTAGAACATATTAGGTTAGGTTAGGTTTCTTTTATAGTTATTCTGAAAAGTCAATATTATCTGTAAAATAACAATTATGCGTAAATGGTATTCGGGCAGATAGAACATTCGGACGGATAAAATTGTGCCATAAATGGGTGACCCAATTAAAATAATTGAAATGGTTAAATAAGGAGCTTTATGTAGGTAAACTTTGGCCTAGACGCGCACAAATTAAAACTTTGGAAAGAGATATGGACGGGGAAATTATTCTCTACATTACCATAAATAATTAAAACTATAAACAATGTAATAACAACAAAAGTACAAATACCTACGTAAATTATCAGAGGCAAGGTCAATGAGAAAGGCAAGCCTGAACAGCGTCCTGGGTCATATTAAGAAACCCGTCATCTAGCGACTGAATGCGTTAATCGTCTGAAAGATAAGGGAAAATCACATTACATATAGGTAGTAGTATCATTAAAATGTCTTTATTGTATCTATTTCTGTGACACAGTTGGTGGTTACTAACACTAATTCATTATTAACAGGTTTATAAGAGTAAATATCTGCATTACGATGGCTATACAGGTCTTTATCTTAAGCCTATAATTTATTATTTTATTATTATTTTGCATTCCACTATAAATTAAGGGGAATCCTATTATAACTACATTTATTCCATATTTAAGAAGCAAAGGTAGACGATGGTGTGTTAGCTTCATTCTCTACACACACTACTGGTACAAGCTAATGCAAAATAATGAGCATTAGTCATTTATCAAAGTAGTTGGTGGAATAATGCATAGGCATTATTATACTTATAGACTGAATTAGGATTAGCAGACAGGAGAAATAATACTTACAAACATGCTATTCAGCAAACCGGGTCCGACATCTGGCATAGCTTTTTAACCATTTATTTTGTTTAGATTCCATTTACTCATGTTCCGATTATTAAATCGACATAATATATAATAAGCAGCGTTATGAGTATTACTTTAAAGAGGCACAAAGAAGTCTGGTAACGTTGAAAACCTGTAAAGATACAAAATTACACGTTAAACTCAGTAGGAAATATTTTATATTATGTCACTAGTATCAACGTTTAAATGTGGCCTAACAAAAGGTAGTATTATAAAACTTAGAATTTCGGTGCCATAGAATCCTTTGGCGTTTCCATTATATTATATGTCCAACATTAACTTACTTGTATCACATATACTATTTGCATACTAGAAGTAGTTTACTAAATTATCCCTTCATTGTAAGTCCTCTTAAGATATGTCCTTTGCTTCCTGTGAAAGATTTTAACGATGATTACAAAGTCAGTCTGCTGGTGTAGTTTCATGTACAAATATAGAAGATAGGCATTACACACATACTTACTCTTTTATACGTCATAGTCAATTCATCCACTAATTACTATAATATACCACGAATCCATTGGTAAAAAGTTAGTTATATTCTTCTTGTGGAATATTATGAACATTTTCAAAAGAGCTAACAGACAGCCGACTACTAGAGATGTCAAATGGAACTATGGAACCGCGGTTGAGTAAGCCGACAAAATTAAATATCACACATAGATGGTGGACTTTAACACTAGTATTATCCTATCAAATTTGGTCGGATTAATCCATTACCATAGAGAATAAACGTAAAGGTGTTTACACACTTGAACGCATGGAATTTTGCATACTTTATGGCTTTTTATCCAACTTGAGAAAATGAAAATAATTACGATCACGTATTATCGTAAAGGTCTTTTGAATGCAAATCATTTTAGATTCATTACTTTTAGATAGATTAGAACTATCGAGGTTTAGGTTAGTCTTATACGTAGTTTAATTGTATCAGTTTAGGATAAATTTTAAGTCATTTTACGTTTCTATGATCTTGTTATTCTTTGAATTGCCAATTAAATATATATATTTCACGTTTTAAATTTTAACATTTATGACAGGTTAAAAACGAATTACAATTACAAAATTATGGCACTAAAAATCCATATTCAGCGTTTTTTTTTACGTCGTTTTATTTTTATCATTACTACTCAGAAAAAATGTTCAAAATCAATGACTGGATTTGACTTTTTTTTATGAAACCGAAAAACAGTCCCGAGATAAGTATTATCAAAGTTGTCACGATTTGTTGTTTCCTTATAACAAATAATCGTCGGACAATAGAGATTGTCAAGTCGCGTGGTTGAAACGTTTAAATATTTTAAGGATTTTCCGAACTAATCAAAGCAATAGGAATATTTCACATTGTATCCAATATCAGATTAGGAAGTCGGATACAACTCGTACATTCTATCTAGTCAGTATCGTATCGGAGGTTGGAACCGATATCAGGTCGGGGCATGTGAGATCCCTCTAGCCATTGACAAAATATATTTTGATTGTCTGTGAATATTAATAGTTACCATATTTGAAAAAATTGGGACCCTAAGTGTTGCCATATATTACGGTAAAAATTTATAAGCTGAAATTAAAGGAAAATTAATAACCGACCAAATCGGGTGTCAGACGTGGGCAATAAGTTTAGCATCATGATTGAATTTGACATTCTGCCAGGTTGACCAACTTTGAATTAATAAGAAACTATAAATTGTACTCACAGAGTCCACCATTTGACACCTTATGATTGTATAGAAGAAGTGTTTCTGAACGTACCTAGAGTTTAGCCGGAGTTGCCAATGTAATATAGTTTGAGCTGAATAGGATATTTTGGTAGTAACATTTTCACATGTCAAAATGACAGAACAATTTTAAGAGTTAACAGTTATACTTATGATGAGATTGACGAATTAATCGGAATTTGACATATTTTGAGACGGTTTGTTGGCAAAATTTACTTGCGAAACCATTGAGATAGTAATTAATTAATATGGACTAGATACTATTAGAATAATTTTATAGAACGGTGTTAAGTATTCAAAGTAGTGCGACACAGTCTGTTTGGCTAAATTTAAATGACGCAAGCAACACTGAAAGATAATTGTCATTGTCAGATGTAACCGCTAAAAAAAAATATAAATTATGTTGTTTGAATCATGTTTGCAAAGAAACATAAAAGTTTTATCAGTAAAATTAATGGTGATTATAGTTTTGTGTTAGAAAGATGGTCAAGTTGAAAGTGAGAACCAGAGTGATGAGTTCATTTTTGTGAATATGAAGTTAGTAATAACAATCCGATCCGACTCGAAAATATAACACCCTAAAGGTTAGTATAATTTTGTCATAATCATACATTCTGATAAATAGACTGTTGAAAATTAGGTAGAAACATCGCGTCCATAGGATACATTCAATAAAAGATGCGGCCTTATCAAGAATGAATGTTATAATGATTGAAAAGAGATTTGACAATAGTTGACAATTAATATCAGAACTAGTTGATATAAACATTTTACCATCCAGATAAACGGTTTACAATTAAAATAGTAAATTTACACACTAATTTTGTCGAGGAATCCTTCATGTGTTTAAGGTTCCTCTGCGAAACATTCCGGAATATCAATAAATACAGTACCTATAAATGTTTGTCATTATAACATTTTTATTCTACATATGATGACATCGCATAGAGGTAACTAAAATAAACATCTTTTATACGGACCACTTTTCCCTAAAATCAATATTTACCGAGTTATTAAAATTCAGACCAAGCGAGCCCGAACAAATTTTAAACTTAGAAAATTTTGAAGGTAAATTTTGATGTCAACATAACCTTACATTTTTGCTAAAGAATCTTATAAAACATGATAAAATAAGCATGTTTTATTATATAAACTTTTCCCCTCAGATTAGTGTTTAATGAGATATTGGGGTTCAAACGTTATGAAATTTATATGAATCTAAGACTTAGAAAATTTTTGAGGGTAAATCTTGATGTCTATAAAACCCTACATTTTTGTTGAAGAATCTCATAGAACATGATAAAATAAGCATGTTTTGTTATATAAACTTTCTTTCTCAGGTCAATAATTATGAGAGTAGAGGTGGTTCAAAATTACAAACATCCGAGGACATTTTAATTTTACTTTCTCTTCCTATAATTTAGGCTAGTCTTTTGCTTAGTCACAAATATAGAAGCATACAGGGTATGAGTACAAAGTAGGCTGTTAGAAGTGAATTTTGCCTTCAAGTATGACAGGTGGATTTAAAATAATGTCATCTCGCTCATAGGTCAAACCCACATTTACACCTGTAGGAGCTCCTTTAATGAAGATCAATAGATATGAATAAGAAAGATATATACCATCATGGGATATCTTGATGAAGTTCTTAATTTATTATCGCAGGTAGCAGCTAGCAGCGTTCGAGTATTTATCTCAAACACCCACAACAATGTACGCAATCACATAGATATCTATAGTAGGCTAGACGAATTATCGTTAAAAACTAATACAACTCGCTCCGTTCAGTAACGGATACTAGGGCTATCTTAGGTAACCCGTTAATTTGTAGATGGCGCTGGCGTTGAAATAGATCGCGCGTTTTCAAGTACAACCCAGAAATACCAATTTGAAAATTCAAGTATTATGTTGTTTAATCTCATAAACCATTAAATGGCGGCAACATCAAGATAGATCTCATTATCGTTTGTTTAACTTGGAATTCGTAAATAAGGTTTAAGTAATTTTGTTCTATATCAAATCTCAACTGGCGACTTCATATGAGTGCAAATTAATTTCAGTAGCTCAGGTTAGTACGGAGCCATATTTAAGAAGCCTTAGGAGAATAACTAGTTAGCCAATCGAAGTTAGTACCTAGTAGAGGTATCAACTGGTCTTGTTGGCCTAGGGTAGCTCAGGGCCCTATTTGTTTGTTATTAAAATTATTAATGTAGTTTTAGGGTTCAGTCGTAATGAAGTCCTTTGGTCACTCGTTCTCTACACCAGGGTTCCTGCCGTTGCGGTATACACTTTGATGTTACCTGTTAGAATGTTATAGTAGGGAAGTTTTCACCCATCATCATCACCATTAACCTTTAAGGGCGCTTCATTTTTCTTTTTCCGTATAAGGGTAGTTAAACTGTTACAAAATGAAAATAAAAATAGGACATTAATCGTTAGCAGAGGAAGAAAAAAAGTGATTAGGGTATTTATGATATTATTAACTCAATAACTACCAATGATTATTTTCCATATTCTAGACTGCTAGTCATTTATAAGTTATTCAAATCAAGGTCATGCCTATACTTTTATGATTATTTCATAGTATAACTTTTGGAAGTTTATTATCTTTTGAATTTCGCTGCATTTTATGACCTACATATTTGCTTAATTAATTTGATGCTATTCCATGAAATGGAACAAAGTAAACGGATATGTACTATTTTAAGATAAGTTAAAGAAGAAGTAATCCATGTTAAACCTTGAGGGATTAATAGGGGTTTTAAAAGGGTATTCATTGATTTCCATTTTACAATGTAGACATTATATATTATATATTTATTGATATACAGGATGACTCTGAATATTGCAAATATAGGGGTTAAAAATCATAACTATGGAGTTAAAATTAAAGGTTCCAATTTGGAAAAATGTTTTACTTTTATCATGAGTGGTGGTGGCATTATAACTCTATCATTATAGTTTTAAGTCTTGAGAGAGGAACCGGTATTATGTATCCTTTAAGGTATATCACAACATACAAAGGTATGATAGATATATTTTTTTTATTTCAGGCTAAGGACAGTCTGTGCTGAAAAAAATTTTATGAATCATTTTTAATTTTTTTTTTAGTTTTACTGGTAATACCTTGTTTGGTTGTATGAAATAAAAGTAATAAGGGCCCGATGAAAGATAGATGGTGTGAACTTTATTAATGAGATGGTGAGTAAGGAAGAGTGTGTGGCTAGCTGTTAGAGAATAAAAGGGGGGAGGGGACACCCGGGTTTTGATATGGGATGAATGTCTATGTGATGTATGTTATGTGGTGTATGATAGTGATGAGACAGTGAAGATTGCATTTGGTTAAATGGGTTTCTTCAACCGGACAAGGCTTTGCTGTTTAACTATTATTATAAGTTAAGATTTTATTTATTTAAGAGGAACTATTATTCTACGTTAGAGCCGAAGGCGACCACTGCGCATAATAGTTGGGGCCGGCTGTGACGGAACGTAGCCTCGTCAACATATTAAAAAATAATTTACAGTTCATTCAGAATTTGAAACTTCAGTTGCAATCTTCAGTTACGGGTTTCAGAGCTGGAAAAATTGTAAGGATTACCAGTTCAACCAACCGAACTGAAGCTCCTAAGAAATGCAGAGTAATGGATAAAATCCTAACATTGCTCAAACAATTACGTTAGGCGTTTGGATAAACATTATATTAGGAAAAGATATGGAAGATTTGCAATCTTACCTAGTATAATTATCCATGGACGTTGGTGACGAAAGCACTCAAGGTAGGGTATATTTACAACCATGGCACTTATAAATATAACGTAGGACAGTTGCAGATTATTCCAATACTTAATTAATTTTCTTCGCCACGTGAACGTAAACAAGGAATGATATCGAAACTGACCGAATGTATTTGAAGTGATGTCACAAATACAATCGCGTAAGTTATGGTTTAGGGAAAATTATCGGAATTAAGATAATGTTTTAATTTAGATTAATTATATTATATAGATTAGAAAATTAAGAGAAAATTATTGGTGAGTTTATGAAAGTGATTTGTGATAGCTAAATTAATAATATTATTTGCGGGTTCGAATGGGAAAACTTAGTTAATACAGAACTGATTGTCTATGGCAAAGATAAGTAATCGAAAGTACCCGTAGATAAGATTCCTCAGGAATAGACCTTTTGCTCTTAGACATAAGGTTGATTTTGGGCAAACCGTAAAATATTGGCGCCTTTTTATGGACCAATCACAAAGCGTCCCAATGATATGCATATGTGTGCAGTACTTTTGGACTGTTGGATTATCGAAAAATGTTGCCAACTACTGGAGGAGCAAATTGGATTGGAGAATAATTGTATGATTAGATAATAAAATAGGTAGACTATAATTAAGCTTTCTAGTAATTAGAAAAGGACATTAAAAGGATAATTTGTTTATGTGTTATTATACGCCAGGGCAACAGGTATTTTAGCATAAATGGGAGATAATCGGGAATTTATGATTGAATAATTGGGAACACCACTTACGAAACAGGCGGATATATGGACTACCCTCGAAATAAAATTCCTCAAATCAAACAAAGAAATAGGCAGTATGTCTTTAGCCATAAGGGCGATATTCAGCCAAATGAGAAAGTGGCGTGATCTTGCTTCTTCCAATCAGAGGATGTCCCGGAACTATGAATGTGTGAAATTTACCCTGATGAAGAATCGTGCATAATGAGACTGAGATATCGAAGGATGGACATAAGGTTGAAAATCATGTACATACGAAAAACCGGGAGAAACGTCTATAAAACCCGATGTAACCAGTATTTCAGCGTTCAGTCTCGCCTCGGCGACACTGAAACCAACCTCAGCTCTCGCGAGCTGCCATCAATAGTCTACGTCGTCAAACCAGCCCTGGAGGCTGCCAACATTTAGTCGCCGATACTAGATCTCTGCGAAAGCTGTACAGCGGAGGGAATCGTCAATTGTCAACGGCGGGACAGCGGGCACGGGGAGGAAGCCGTCCGCTGCGTGCTCGACGGCGTGCACCTGGTCCTAGATTGAAGATAACAAAGACAAACGAGCAACGGCGCCGCGGAGGGCTGGCTGGCGGTGAACGTGCAGACCACGGCGGCGGCGTGTTCCTGTCCTTGCAGCGGAGGGAATCGTGACTATCGGCGGCCGTGCGGGTCGGCGGCGGGCGCGTCGTCCTGGGGCAAGACCCGGTTCCTGTTCGTAGAGGTTTGAAGACATCGAGGGGTAAGTGTTTTATTTTATCACTGGTAGGGCTATTCGTGTGAGGGTTGCTTTGTTTTGGGAGGTTGTATATGAATCTGAAAGTCATAGGCCTGTTTGGTCCTAGAATTGTCTAAAGTTTACTAAAGTTAGTATCATATTAAATGCATTTTGAGTCAAAGATAGCAACAATTTCGGTTGAGACGTCAAGCGAAATTGTTAGCATATTTTTTTGAACGAGCATAGGCAGGCAAATTTGAAGTGCTTTTTGTAATAATGTACATTTTTGCAAGGGTTTTATTTTAGTTGACTTTTCTTTCTTGTGTGTTACTTGGATATTTTGTTTAGTGCGGAATATTTCGACATTTGCGTTAAACTATAAATTTGGTTTATGAATAATGTGTGATACTTAAATATTTGTGCGAACACACGGATGTGTGTTAATTCGTCATTAAGTGTATGCGATTGGGCGCCTACCCTCAAATTCGTACGGAATACCTCGACCATTGCGTTGAACTATAATTTTGTTTTATGAATTATGAGTTTATGAGTTTCGTACACGTATGAATAGAATTAAGTCGGGTTTTACGTTTTACCTCACGGTATTACATAGTTGTAAGCTTGCGTTTAATTGATGCGTAAACTACTATTTGTTTATGAATAATGAGTTTATAAGTTACATACAGGTACGGTTGGATTTAAGCCAGGTGGTACGTTATCGTATTGTGGTGTGAATGTGCGGTTTCTCATGAATTTTATAAGTGTTCATTTATCTGAACATACATATTTTCTGCTGCGTATTTGCGTGTGCAATCATACCCTCAATCTTTACTATACTGAGTTATGTATGCAACTTACTTCCTAGGAAGTTTTATTTACGAATCTTTAAGAGTACGAATTGGAACATATTCAAAACACCGAGACCTTTTGTTGGTTTCACCGGGATTTATTTATTTTAATTATTATGCATTTATGTGTTGTGAATGTGATGAGACGAATCTATTGTCGGATACTTGCATGTAATATATTGGGTTGGTTTTGTCACTTATTGCATTTCTATGAGTGGATGCTTTTACATTTTATGATGATAAACCCGTGTTCAGGCAATTATTACCCGATGTTTATTCATGTTTACATAAACTTTACACACTCAGTCACACATACTTGCACATTAATTTAGTATAGGGTAAGTTAGCAGCTGATAGTCATAAATTTATTTATTACTTATAGACAACTTCAAGCATTCTTTTGGGAACCGAGTAGGTAGTAAATTGATCTTAAAGGGGGGGGAAATGAGGTCAATTTAATAGGTGGATAGGGGGTGTATAGTTAGCAATAGATATATCATTACTATATGATATTAGGTAGGTGCCGTGGTAATCGGGGGGAGACGGTTTGTCTGCCATATTGCCGTAATGTGACAGGGGAGCGGTCTCTGCCTCCGGACTGACTGTACTTACGAGATAGGCTAGTAGTTCTGGGGATAGGTTTCAGAATTGTACTCATGCAGGCAGGAGTCCTGTCGGCAAGGTTGCAGTTCCTTAGGGGTTACTGATAGTGGAGGTAATTGTCAATAGTGTTGGTCCGTAGTTTATATAGCTCATCCTGGTATAGTCCCGCCGTTTGTGGACCCATGGGTAACTCAGGCTGACGTGAGTGTCTACTGTATCTCCCCCTAATGGCAGTGGGACTGTAAGGAACCTAGTATCGTAGCTGAGTCTTCATCGGCGGCGCGGTACTCATTTGACTAGCGGCGGATCGCCTGGCCTCTTTCGTAGAGTTGAGCCTTGCTTCGGCGAGAAGATCCAAAACGTAGTTGACCCTATTTATATTCGAGCTTAGTTCGCGATTTGTTTGGCCCTTTGCTATTAGTGATCCATGGGTATCTTATAGGGGAAGCTTAGTCCTAAGGATCATACCGACCAGAGTTGAGTTGTAATATTATCATTTCTTATATCGTCACGCCACATTATTATGCAATCCCGGGGAGGTCAAGGTCCATATCCCCGCAAATGTTAGTGGGAGTCATGCAGGTTACGACCGGTGTCTGTTGAGTATGTGATTTTGAACTCTTTAGCGTGAGTGCTTTGGGAGCTGTATTATAATTGGCTTAGGGAGAGTTTATTCTCAATTACATAACAAGTTTGAACACTTGATACACCACTCTTATTCGTCAATAAGAACCAGCTCTGGGAGGACCCTTGGTAGCTATTCGAGTAGGGATTTAGGTACACTGGTTTAATCCTAGGTTCCCACATACCGACTTTTAAGACATTAAAGTCACACTTAATACATATCACATTATGATTTAGGCTTTATTGACTACTTACTTTTGATTTGTTCTTTATCATATTATGAAATAGGTTTGACTGACTGACATCTTAGTATAGCTAGGCCAAGATACTTGACCGTTATAGGGTTACTGACATCCTGCCTTTGACAAGACTACTAGACTGAATACTATGACTAGACCCTCTACATACAGTGACTGTACTGGTAGGTTAACTGACCGGTGGATGGTTATTTTGCGACGTTTTTTACCATTCGCAAAGCCCTACCTTACAAAACGTTGGTAGTTTCATGAATTGTGAAGATTGAGCAAATTCCATAAAATAATCCATCTTTCACAATTCTTCTTGCCAGGTATTAGGGCAGAATCAGTCTATAGATAAGCCTGTATCTTAGCTTATGTTGTCCTGCATGTGGGGAGCTGGGACTGACATATGCTATAGATACAGCACCTTAGTTATAACACTACGTTATAACCTCCCTATTTGCTGTCCTCTCAGTAATATTGGCATCTGAGCCGATACAAGAATTTCCCCATAAATGTTATATGCCTCCAGGCATTTTTGTGGAGGGGGCTCATCGTCTTTGGCCGGAGCTACTGGTGATAGCGGGGATAGGAGCGTCACCCTTGCCACAACCCTAATACCTTTTTTATACTATAATATCAACGACTATAATCATACAAAAGACTACTTCAATTGACAGACAATTTTGTATAGAATGACTCATGACTGCCATCCCGCCTCTCTAGAACCTTCTGTATAGTCTAGAATATAGAACTCTAACATGATATCATCTCTTATTAACATTACGCCTTTCTTACATAAGATAATAAAAAAGTTAGCTAATGTATTTTACATCCACCATACTTACATTTCCTTCAATCAAGTCAAATGTTCCTGCGGAGTCCCTGTCTTATCGAAAAGAGTTCTGGGTTATTTACACCACGACGAAGGGTCCTACCAATACTAGAACGATCACGCCATGGCCAAAGACAAGTTTAGATTATTAATGTAGGTATAGCACATCAACCATCCAGTAATAAGTATTATAGGAATAGTTCAGTATTAACAACCTTCAGTACCTACACTAGAGTCAGAGAAAATTACCAGTAGTTTCAGATTCTTTAGATTTTCATTCAGTACTAAATTTCAGTAGTATAGTTTCAGCTACAAAATTCATCGTCATGTAATTTCAGTAGGGCAGATTTTCTAGGGCGAATTTCCAGGGCGGGAAAGAAGATGTAGAGTAGCGAGAGTAGTATTTAGGTAGTAGGGTAGGGATTTATTACAGTACTCACCAATTTGTATTGCCCACATCATTCGTTTATAATGAAAACGTAAAAAAAACGACCTACTGATTTTTTTTATTAAAAGGCGTTAGAAAATATACTTGAACTTTTGTAAAACGTTCACCTACTGTGTAACTTATTCAAGATTGTATCCGTTCGCCCGCTACGTTTCGCTTACCCGCGCTACACTTCGCTATGTTGGTCGCGTTGTCAAAATGTTCACTTCAATGTTTTTGTAATATTGTTTTTTTTTCATATATTTTTGTGACTTTATTCATACACGTTATATGAAGAATTTTTACGCCACACCTGGTCATAAAGTGGCTTATCCGCACGCTGCGCGTACGGAAAAAGCCGCTAACTGGCCAAGTGTAGACATAAAATTATGTACACAACACGGGGGGTAATAAAGAAAGCCCTCGATCGCATATTTACGTCCCTCGCTTGCAGCTCGGGCCGCAAAAATCTGCGATCTCAAGCTTTCTTTGTATTACCACCCTAGTTGTGTAATGTACTATAAAAGCAACGTTAACGCCTCTGCTATCACATAATACATTTTTTCTACTCCTGTACCTACTGTTATCTGTCTTTTACTTGGTCACGAACACTAATATAAGAACATACATAATATGAGTTCAGAGAAGTCTATACTCTATTCCCCATAACAGCACTAGTGTCGTTATAGTCACTTTACGTTATTGCTAGCAGCCACAGACTTCTAAATCTAGGTTAAACTTAGGTCAAGGATTAAGCGCTCAATTTTAACTTTACGATAAAAATGCACAACTACCAACTTAACAAACAATTAAATTCCTACGGTTTTTAAGAAAAACAAAACTTTCCGAACTAAATTCATTGATGCCAACATAAAAAAAGTATTTTTAATTTAAGTATATTTTAAATTAAAAAAAAAAGTTTACCATAGACACATACTGTCAGTCAAACGTCATATTTGCCTTGTTTCCAGGTTATGATTAATTTTGTATTATATAATTTAAAACCTAGTCGTAGAAAAAGTATTGTATGCAACGTTGTATAATAATTTAACATGGCTCAAAACTAAAGATACTTTTATCAGACAACCAATGCGTGACACAAAATACAGACAACCCTTCCAACACAAAATGAAGATTATGTTTATACACGTGAAGCCATAGACGAGGGAATGAGTCAACAAGAGACGAACAAGATGAAGCCGGGCGCAATCAGCCATGAACAATACGCCTAATTCAAAACCTATCAATACACAAACCGATAGGTAGGTACAATATAGTTAGCTATGTAAAGATCTGTGGTAAACGTCATTGATCAATAGCTAGGTTATTCTTCAGAAATATGTCTGCGGTCACCTTATTCCTCTGGCCCTTTTTCATACTAAATGTATGGAGACAGAGGAATAAGTCGCAGACATATTTCTGAAGAATAATCCAGCTCTTCTTACAAGCTTATGAAATGTAAGTATAATACCTATTGTTATGTATTAAACACAACGGACACCCAAAAATTCCGAAGAGTCATAATTCCGAAATTTCATAGGTACAAACAAACGCTCTTTTTACCCGACTACGGCGAAGCAAAAAGGAGGGTTATGATTTTAGCACCGTATGTATATATGTATGTATGTTTGTATGTTTGTATATTTGTATGTTTGTATGTTTGTATGTTCGTTTGTTCCCTCATAACTCAAAAACTACTAAACCGATTCAAACATGTGGGGTATCGTTAGATTCGTCTTGATTCTGCGCGGGTTATAGGCTAGTTAGTTGAAACTGAAATTTAATATAAAGGCCGTGATTCTCAAAAAACTCAAGGATTAAAAAATAAAAGTCATCGAGTAGCATCGAGTTGCATATCAAAATAAAGAGCTTTAAAAACCTATTGCAAAAATGTATCACACATGCTGATACAAGTATATTATGCAACAATATTTTCATTTTAATAACAACAAGAACGAAATTCAACAGCTTGATTTCCGACGATTCGTTACAGAAGGGCTAGCATAATGTGCAGTTATGGCAGTCGTGGCACGAAACGTCATCACCCGTTACTTTCATAATATATTTGAAAGAAAAAGAAAAAACATATATTGATATTTTGACACCTGCTAAATATCCTAATGGCCTGCTATGCTAGACCTTTACATGTGTCATTCGTATTGAGAGATATCGGGTAACTTCGTATTTGCGAACATTGCCGAATACATGTCATTTTCATGCCGCCAACTGACGCGTGTGTTGTGTCACATCAAAAATGTTGAAATAAAATCGTTGTAATGCCGTAAATATGCTGCCTCACTGCGAGCAGATTTAAAAATATGTCTGAGGAGGCATATATTATCACCGGTTCGTATTATTGTATTAATATTGAAATAATTGTACATGTCGATTTTCCCTATCCGCAATGACAGTTTGCTAAGCTACTCAACTAGAGGTGTGGCTAAGATGAAGTCGATATTTTGTATCGACATTGGTTACGTATGAATTGAATAACTCAGTGCACCTAAAATACAAAATCAACCCTTTCAGATTTCCGAAAGATCCGCTTCTAGAAAAAGAGTGAATGAATACTACCGGCCGGGATAGTTTGGTTTCCGCAGCCCTGTAGCAGTAGCACAGTATGCGGTGGCCAAGATATTAATCATAATTTCATACAAACACGGCTTCTACGATAGCTACAGAAATGAAATTTTAGGGCCCTAGGGTACTATTTGGGTACTATTTTTTGAGATATAAAGCGTTTCCAAAAACAAAGCCGTTCCAGAGATACAAACGGTGTATGCCTGCTTGACCCCCAGTAGCGTACACCGTGAACAGGCCTTATATTTCGAAAAGTTTAAGGGTACTATTTTTTTCACCAAGGTATTTGTCGGTACTATTTGGGTACTATTTATTGGCTGCATCAGATTCTGAATATCTTTACGGTGTACGCTATCTTGACGGACACGTATGAAAACTCGCCCGCAAATCGCCAGTGTGATAAGGCCCTAAATCGATATCTATAAATCACTCTAGTCACACTTAGTGGCACCCCTATAATAATTATTTCTTTCTACTCAATAACAGATGACACTGTGTTGTAAACTGCTTTAATCCATCTGTTGGCGAGGAGTGGAATCATATATGACAACATTTAGTTACGTTGAATCACGATATTCAAATAGGTGTTAGTGAAAGATATTTTTTCTTTGTACCTATTTTGCAGTATAAGTAAAACACGTTAGAATTGATTTTGATAATTCTAAAGTTGTTCCAATTAAAAGCATTTTATAAAAGTGTGGCATGTACATATGTTTGGTACGGTTGTATGTCACCGGTTTTCATACTTTTTGACTAATTAACATATCAATTCGTGTTGTTTCTCCTCCGCAAGCAGTACCGCACAGAGCCAAAGGCATGAAGCGCACCTGGTTTCTTCGCGCAAACTGTATATAAATGTCTAAATTTTGCGAGCCCGAAGGGCGAGCTTCAGGCTTTGAGGCCAAAGGCCGAACTACCCAGCAAACACCTAATAACCCAGCATTCCGCAATAATTTTAAGCGGGACAAAGACCGAATACCGCGTCGGACCAAAGGTACCGAGCGCCCCTGGTTACTTACGTATACCTATTAGTCTGATTTTTGCGAGCCCGAAGGGCGAGCTTCAGGCTTCGAGGCCAAAGGCCGAACTCCTCAGCAAACACCCAATAATCCAGTATCCCGCAATAATTTTAAGCGGGCAAAGACCGAATACCGCGTTGGACCAAAGGCACCGAGCGCCCCTGGTTTTTATGTATACCTATTAGTCTAATTTTTGCAAGTCCGAAGGCCGAGTTTCGGGCTGCGAGGCCGAAAACCGAGCTCTTCCGCAAACACCCCGTCTCGTAGTAATTTTAAGCGGGACAAAAGCAAAGCATAAAGTGTCTTATATCGTTGTAAGCAAACCATGTATCTAAGTGTTACTGTTGTAATTCTTGTCATTAATAGTACATTACACAACTAGGGTGGTAATACAAAGAAAGGCCGAGATCGCAGAAGTTTGCGGCCCGAGCTGCAAGCGAGGGACGTAAATATGCGATCGAGGGCTTTCTTTATTACCTCCCGTGTTATGTACATCATTTTATGTCTACACTTGGCCAGAAAGCGGCTTTATCCGTATGCGCAGCGTGCGGAAAAAGCCACTTTATGGCCAGGTGTGGCATAAATACTATTAAATGGAGGGTGCTCATGAAAGAGCTCGGTCGTTGGCCTCACACCCTGATATGGTTCCTAGGAAGGAAAAGGCGCTTAAAACCGTAACTGAATAATAACTAAAAATACGTAAATAAAATAAAGTTAAAAACTAAAACCCGACTACGAAAAAGTCTAAAACAAGAATCTTAGGTTTTAGTTCGCCAGGTACAGATAAATTGCATTTTTTTTAATTTAGAGAACGTTTCGAGTATGCCGTCAATCGTTCGTAGTCGGAGGCCCCTTTTTTGTTTGTCTTCTTGCCGGGGCCTCCGACTACGAACGATTGACGGCCTACTCGAAACGTTCTCTAAATTAAAAAAAATGCAATTTATCTGTACCTGGCGAACTAAAACCTAAGATTCTTGTTTTAGACTTTTTCGTAGTCGGGTTTTAGTTTTTAACTTTATTTTTCTACGGTACGGTATGGTGATTTTACCGTAGATAGTAAAATTAAATAGGTTAGATTAGTAGTAGGTAAGTACCTTTATCGAGAAAAAGTAAAAACTATCTCGGTGCAACATGGGTTCAAAACAATGAAATTCGGAAGAATTATGCTTTTAGAATTAAGTATGACTCTTCGAAATGTTGTAGTGTACCCAAAACAATATGTTCAACTCATAAAGCTGTATTTAATACCTTAAATCTTATGACCATGGATATACCAGTACCAGTGGTTCTGACAAAAGTGCCAAGCAAGCCCCAACATTTCGCATCCTTAGAAATATAGTGACCTAACATCAAATAAAAAAAAATGCTTTGTGTCACAATAATTTAGCGTTATTCTAAGCGTGCAATTTGATGCACTTTTTAATCTTGACCGGTTCAACATTTAAATCGTAATCATTAGACATCAGTCCTTCATCCGTCACACCATGCCTGCGGTGCGTATACGCATATTACTAGCTCACCCCTCGTACGATTGCGCCCTGCACCACGGGAGCTCTCGACACGTTGCACATCTATAATGAACCAAATATTTGCCTAAACCCATTCGCGCTGATTGCAGGTTAATGGAGGGTCGGCATAGGAGGGAATTTCACGCGTCGACAAGTCCAATACTTTTCAATCGCTTTGGTAACGTTTTGTAAACTATCACACAGCATGACTATAAACATACTTGTATCTATGAAGATTAGGTAAGCTTCGTATATAGTGTAGATAAAACTGGTTTTACCTTTTTAAGTCTTTTAACCTTTCGGATGCATGCCAGAGAGGCTCGCACTCTTGTACCCGTCTGACGCCTTGTCATAGGCCGGAATGGATTCTGCAGTACGTGTACGATACAACGCACATAAGAGACGGTTTGCCTTTCTTTTTGACATATTAGGTTGGCAACACTGGCGTTGGTGTCAGCCATTAGATTCTAATCAGCTTAAACAAAATGTACGATGTGCATTAATTTACATAAAGAAAAACAATATACTTCTCATTGTGCAACTCATTGTTTTATTTAGTATCGCACATGAGAAATGGTCCTTCGAAGTAAAAAAGTTTTGTTAAAATCAGTGATCTACACAGTTAAAATCATCGCCGGTGGAGAAGCCGCGCCTATGCGCTGGCGACGCTGTTATCCGACCGAATACGATAGCGGTTGCGTTCAAGCGTATTCGACCGAGCGCCGTGTTCTACTTCGTGCGGCGGGTTGTCTCGTCTCGCTTGAAAGAAGCCTTTGAAAGAATCCTCTTCGACGTGGTGAAATTACAAGTTAAATCTTTGTGTTTTATTAGCATAATTGTGTGAAATCGATAATAATCGAAGTGATTAAAGTATTTGCAGTTTTCTCGTCTATAACAGTAATTATTGACCACAATATCACAAGGCCAATACATCGATTGTCACATGGTTGTTGAAGTTAAGGGAATACAACAAGTTCTTACTCAAAAATGGATGAATTACGCCGTCTTATCGCTTGTCGTGGACAATGCAAAGGCACCATCACTAAAATGGACAATTATATATCGAATTCGAGTGCGGATCTATCGAACATCGAGTTTCTAAAGGTGAAAAAGGAACGTTTGCTCGCCGCCTTCGCTCAGTACTCGGAGGTGAACATTGAAGTGACGGCTTTGGATCCAGATGATACCGAAGATTTTGACCTTATAGAGGAGAAGTTTTGCTCCCTGCTGGCGCGGATTAACGCTTTAATTAGTACGTCTTCAGAGGAGAAAGCCCGCGACGCCCGCAACAGTGTAATCGATAAAAAGACATTTCAAAAATTACCCAATATAGTTATTAATAGTTTCGATGGAAATTTAAGTGAGTACCAAACGTTTATAAACCTGTTCATGTCCGTCGTAGATAAAAATACAACCTTATCACAATGTGATAAATTGTACTATTTAAACTCCTTTCTTCAGGGGGAAGCTTTAGATGTAATTAAACATTTGCCCCTTACCAGTGACAGCTACAACGTAGCGTTAGAATTATTGAAGCAGCGTTATGATAATAAGGCCAGACTCATCATGCACCACATCAACCACATATTGGATTTGCCCCAAATTAATAGATGTACCCCTGTTGCCTTGCGTAATCTAATAGGTGTAGTTAAACAGCATCTGGGAGCTTTGAAAGGGTTCGAGCAACATACAACTCAATGGGACAGCTTGTTAGTTTGTATATTACAAAAAAAGTTAGATCAATATACAGTTAGGTCTTTCTATCTAGAACAAACATCAACGGCCATGCCGTCTTTGGACATGCTTTTTGAATTTTTAGAAAAAAAGGCAGCAGCACTGGAGACATTGTCACAGGCCGCCAGTCCTTCGCACTCTCAGCAATATGAGAGGCCAAGAAGAGCTTCACTTGCAACAAGCTATGTAGCAAGTAGCGAGGAAAAGAAAAAAAAGATTAAGTGTAAGTATTGCCATTCTCAGATCCACAGGCTGTATGTTTGCCCAAAGTTTAAGCTAGCTAGCGCAGGTGAAAGGATACAATTTATTGAGAGTAACAAAGGGTTCTGCAGTGTTTGTTTAAATGAACACGATGATAAATGTAAGTTTAATTTCAAATGCGCTGTATGCAAAGCGCATCATAATACACTCTTGCACCAAGAAGTCAAGAGTCCTGACTCCAATGAGCAGGAACAAGCAAAGAGCTTGCCGCCAACCAACAATAAGGTAGGGCTTGTGTGTAGAAACGAAACTGAGGTCATTTTGCCCACGGTAGAAGTAAAAGTTAGGGCCAAGGATGGTACTTATATTAGGACTCGAGCGGTACTTGATACAGGTAGCCAGGTTTGCCTTATACTTTCAAGTCTGGCTGAGAAACTTCAATGTACTAAATACAGCGAGGCCCATACAGTGCTAGGAATCGGTGGAGGTAAAAATGACATCCAAGAAATGGCTAAGGTTAGCGTAAATTCATGCATAAATGACTACAAAGTGGATGCTAAGTGCTGTGTTGTAGATAGAATCACAGAAAACATGCCGCAATTCGGCATCTCAAGAAAGGCATTAAATATTCCAAGTGACATTGTCCTTGCTGATCAACATTTCGATAAAATGGCTCCGATCACTATTTTATTAGGGTGTGACATATTTTTTCAGGCGCTGCTGAACAATGTCCGGCCGCTTAGCGCTGATGGTCCATATATAGTCAACACGCAGTTTGGTCACGTGGTTGCGGGGGCCGTGCCCACTCACCATGGTTCGATGAATAAGACAAGTTTGTTTGCAATAAATAAGGTCAGTCAAACCCGTTCAATTTTTGACGCGGAGTCAGGGCAGCTTGAAATGAACCTTAAACAATTCTGGGAGGCCGAAAAGGTTCCTGAATTTTTTCCTGAAGCCAGTACGGAGCAGGAGCTAGCTGAAATCAGCTTTAAAGAGTCTGTAACTTTAAATGATGGTAAATTTCAAGTTGCGCTGCCACTGAAACAGCCAATGACCAAGCTGGAGTTAGGTGATTCATTTTCTAGCGCCTTGCAACGGTTTCTTAACCTAGAAAAACGATTATTAAAAGATAATTCACTCTATGATAAATATAGGGAGTTTATTAGAGAATATATTGAATTAGGCCATGCGGAGGTTTATGATATTTCAAAATACAACCTCAAGAATGATGCGGTATACTTTTTGCCTCATCATCCGGTATTTAATGAAAATAGTCATACGACTAAGATGAGAACGGTATTTGATGCTGGTATGATTTCTAAACATGGATTTCGTTCAGGGATCTCGTTAAATGACGTTTTATTAAATGGACCTATCGTTCAGAGCGAGCTGTTCGACATTCTCGTACAATTTAGGTTTCCTAAATATATTTTGCTAACGGATATCAAGCAGATGTTTAGAATGATTTTAATTGAGCCCAAGTATAGGCCATTACAGAATATCTTATGGAGAGCAAATGTAGATTCGCCAATTCAATGTCTTCAATTGAAAACCGTAACTTACGGACTCAAGTGCTCATCATTTCTAGCGACAAGGTGTTTGCTTGAACTAGCAACCAGATTTAATACTGACTTTCCATTAGCCGCAGAAGTGTTGCGTCAGCAAACATACGTTGATGATATTATTACTGGGCATGACGATATTAATATTTTATTACAAATAAAGTCACAGCTGATCGAACTACTTAAGCTAGGCGGGTTTGAATTACACAAGTGGTGCGCAAACAATGAACAGGTATTGCAGGGCATCTCTCCGAATAAGCTGAATTTCAGTGACGATGTGGATTTAAATAAAGATGATGTGTGTGTGAAAACCCTTGGCCTGCGTTATAACGTTGCTTCAGACCAATTCTTTATCAACTGTCCTGAAACTAACATTCAAGAGAGGTACACTAGGAGGCAAGTGTTATCCTTTATAAGTAAATGTTTTGATCCCCTCGGGCTGGTAGGGCCAGTGTTTGTATCCGCAAAAATAATGCTGCAAAAAATCTGTAAATTGCATTTATCATGGGATGATGAGCTCCCTTCTGATTTAAATGAAGAATGGAAAGAATTTGCTAAAAATTTAATTCAAATGTCTTGTATAAAAATAAACAGACATGTTGATGTGAGGTGTGCTAAAAGGCTAGAGCTGATTGGATATGGGGATGCCTCAAACATGGCCTATGGCTGTGCAGTATACTTAAGAGTTGTAAATTTTGATGGAAGTGTCTCAGTAAGTTTGTTGTGTTCGAAGTCCAGAATATGTCCTATCAGCAAAGATTTGAGCACTCCTCGTCTGGAACTAAATAGTGCATTATTGCTAGCAATGTTAGTCAACAGACTATATAACGTCTTAAAAACCAAATACGAACTTAATGTATATTTGTATTTGGATTCCATGATTGTACTTGGGTGGCTGGGAATAGAGCCAATGAGATTGCAAGCTTATGTTGCAAACCGAGTAAAGAGAATCAATGAGCTCACTCGTGACTTTCCTTGGTTCTATGTCCCAACTAACTCAAACCCGGCAGATTGCATATCACGAGGTATCCAGCCACATTTGTTACAGTCAAACAGCTTGTGGTGGCATGGACCTAGTATGTTACAGGATAGCAATTATGTGCATACAAAGCCAAATGTAGAGACAGCAATGAAATTACCAGAATTAAAAAATTCAATTAATAGAACATGCAACCTTGTAAACATAAAAAATGAGTTTAAATTCATGACAAAATACTCGAATGTTGATAAAATAAAAAGAATTATGGCATATATCATAAGGTTTTGTAAAAATTGTAAAATAAATAGTGAGTGTAGGATAATGAAAGAATTCTCACCTGGTGAACTTGCAGATGCATTAAATAATGTGATAAAAATTGATCAGCATCAAAATTACGCTTCAGAAATTGCTCTTATTAAAGAGAACAAACCTGTAAAGGGTAGTTTAAGTTCCTTGAATTGTTACTTGGACAAACACCAGATGTTAAGGGTAGGAGGTCGATTACAAAATTCCGAGCTCGCTTATTCAACAATGCACCCAATTATTTTGGTGAAAGGGTCGAATATTACCAAACTAATAATACTCAAGGCTCATAAAGATTTAATGCATACCAGTCAAAAGGGAATTTTGTCCTATTTAAGTGAAAAATACTGGTTAATTGATGCCCTTAGAGAAATAAAAGGTGTTATTCATAAATGTATTACCTGTTTTAAACTTAAGGCAAAATGTGCATCCCAATTAATGGGTTCTCTACCTAAAGAGAGAGTGCGTGTGGCAAGAGTATTTGAGAAGGTCGGAATCGATTTTGGGGGCCCATACACCTTGAAATTTGCACGGGTTAGAAAACCGGTTCATTATAAGGGATATATTCTGATATTCGTGTGTTTCGTCACTAAAGCCATACACATAGAGTTGGCCTCGGATATGACCACAGATAATTTTCTAAGCTGTTTAAAGCGTTTCATAGCACGCCGTAACCGACCGGCTCAAATATTTTGCGACAATGCATCTACCTTCAGATGTGCCAATACGCAGTTACAAGAGTTATATAAGATGCAAAGTTCATCCAGCCACACCAATGCTGTACATACATACGCGGCCAATGAGGGCATTGAGTTTAAATTCGTGCCAGCGTATAGTCCCGTGTTTGCCGGATTGTGGGAAGCCGGAATTAAGAGTATTAAATACCACCTTAAAAGAGTGGTAGGTAACAGCGTGTTGACCTATGAAGAGTTCAATACTGTATTAGTACAAATTGAGGGTATATTAAACTCTCGACCCCTTACAAAAATGTCCTCTGACCCTAACGACATGTCATACTTAACACCGGGGCATTTTTTGACTGGTGCGCCTTTAACTAGTGTTCCAGAGCCTGATGTAACAGAAAAGGTGGTTAATCGCCTATCCTTTTGGAAGCAGTGTATGCACATGCAACAGAATTTCTTTAAACAATGGTCTAAACAGTACTTAACCATGCTGCAGAATCGCCCCAAATGGAAAGGTGAAGAGCCTAACTTAACTATTGGTACATTGGTCGTGTTAAGGTCGGACAATATTGCTCCTTTAAAGTGGCCAATGGCCAGGATTGTAAATGTATACCCTGGAAGGGATAACAAAGTCCGAGCATTAGATGTAAAAACGGCGAGCGGACACATTATGCGTACTAGTGTGATGAAAGTGT
Organism: Eudemis profundana; assembly: GCA_947034925.1. Taxonomy (NCBI): domain Eukaryota; kingdom Metazoa; phylum Arthropoda; class Insecta; order Lepidoptera; family Tortricidae; genus Eudemis; species Eudemis profundana. The sequence continues at coordinate 18,230,492 of OX344796.1, read as the reverse complement.
GCCCACTCCCCATTAATGATTAATTAGGATATGTCCTCACAGTCATAGTTATGTTTTTAGTTGTTTTCCTCTGGTGGTGGTAGCGCTTGTATTGTTATGCAAGTAAAAAATTAGTTTTAGGAGTTACGTTAGTTTTAAAAATATATATAAAAATATATTAGAGTACATGAACCAGTTGGGTTGGTGGTAATGGTTGTATTGTTTGCAAGTGCTCATTTTACCACTAGGAAAGACAGGTTATAGTGTCTAGTATGTCACTGACCCTTGTACTAAATATCAAGCAACCGGTTACTTACCTACTTATAATTCAGTTCCTAGTTAGTTGATAATATTAGTTTATATTAGTTAACATGGGTTCACATAATACTTACCGAATGTTCTGCGACATATTTAGAACAGAGTACAAGGGTGAACCATTTTGACTAAAATAGTTTCCTTTTAAGGTTTATTATAAGACCGTAGATTGTAAGGAGCAAAAAGGAAGTCTGAGCGTTTATTCGGCTGGGCCGCAGTTTATGTACGATACAACGCACATAAGAGACGGTTTGCCTTTCTTTTTGACATATTAGGTTGGCAACACTGGCGTTGGTGTCAGCCATTAGATTCTAATCAGCTTAAACAAAATGTACGATGTGCATTAATTTACATAAAGAAAAACAATATACTTCTCATTGTGCAACTCATTGTTTTATTTAGTATCGCACAGTACGTGACTGGTACAAGTACGAGTACGGAACTAAGTAATTAAGCATACTACTATCCGACTAATATCCTACATCCTGATATAATATTATAAATTGGATAGTTTCTGAATATGTTTGGAGGTTTGGATATTTGTCACTAAATCTTACGTAACAGTTGGATTAGGGTAAATTTGGCATCCATGTAGACCAAGTCCTGGATTGAAACATATGTATGAACTCAATAACCTATCAGGTATATCCCGGTAGGATGCTCCCTTAGGATAATTATAGGAATAGCGCAGGCGTAGCCGCCGTAGATATGTAATGTACCTGCAAGGACCATTAAAACAAGAGGACTGTCATTCTCCATACAAAAAGCTGTTCCCCGAATTTACAACGCAATCTATGTATAAGCTTGGTAAAAGAATTATATTAGATTAGATTAGATTAGATTTTTTATTTCATAATACAAGTACAATATAAATTACACTATGTCAATTTATATGAATCTACACACAACACAATATACAATACACAACAACAATTACAATTATTCAACTTTGCAAACGTAACACAGTTTTTAAATGTTATAATTTATTTATTATTAGCTGTTTACGAACTAATTGTTACTATACTATGTTTCTTTGTTCAATTATAACATCGTTAAATGTTTAGTTTTTTAGCGCCATCTAGTTTTTGCCCGGAAATCCCCTAGCGGTCGGGTTACAATCCAAAGTATGGAGAATGACAGTCCTCTTGTTTTAATGGTCTCTGGTACCTGTAAAAAAATATAAGCGCATACCGCGACAGTTAGTATAGGACTTTTGTTTGTTACTTCTTTGGAGAGATTACGGAACAACATAATATATACTAAGCTACTATTATAAAGTCATTTATGAGCACAGGCCTTTCATTCCAGACAAGATCATCAGTACAACGACCCTAAAATATAAATTTGAAAACATGATAAAAATTCTAAAGATAATGATACAATGCATGCCAACTAACGCCAAGCAACTTGTCCAATTGTAAGTTATGAAGACCCAAAACAATCCATCAGGCCCGTCTGTTAGTTCGTCCGCTACCATTATACAGTTGCTGCATTTTGTTATAATAATTAAACAACCAATATAAATGAAGATGTGAAACCATAGTGTCCGATACAAAAAAGGGACTCAAAAGCGTTGGTTGCCGTTGAAGACTCATTTTAATATTTATAAGCAGCTTTGTATTAATTTAGTTAAATGAGTTCAACTAGGTACCGTATTTTGAGTAAGAAAGAACCTACTTTGGCCTAGATATTTGTGTATATACACCGTGAGCCCGTACAACCCGACCAACTTTAACCACGTATTCCTGATGGTATTACAAGTAAAAGACATTATATCCACATAGGTCGAATTTTGTCATTTTATATTAATAGTCTTATGGAACAAAACAAATCAATAAATTCAGTCCCTCATTATAAACATGTCCTTACTGGAAGAAAAGTTATTAAAAAGGGAAAAAAAAACTAAAATGGAAACGAAAGGTCAATATTTTGGCTTTGTAATCACTTACCATCTAATACTGCGAAGGTTAATTGCTGTTTAGTTAAAGGATTTTAAAAAATCAGTAAAAATATCTTAGTCACATTTATTAGGGCTTGTTACACACTTGGGAGTTTTTATTTTAAAAATTATGAATATCTCGGAAAGTAAGCGTTAATCGACTATACGTCACCTAACTTTTTTTACTTCTAATAGTTGTTAGAATCTATGGTTAATGTTAGTCGGGTTATACGGGCCCACGGTGTATATATATATATACATATATACATGCCCGCATGCCGCATAGGATGGTCAAAGGTAGAGACAGAAAGCAATGGAAGGAATTGGGGAAGGCCTACGCCAAAGAGGCGACTACTACATAAGTATTTAATGTGAAATTTAATTTATTGTATTTTTTTGTAGTAGATCAAATGGCTTTTTATTTATTTTATGTATATGTATATACATATCCATTAGTGTATTTTATAAATGCGTAGGTACCCGTTGTATCTTTATAATTGGGTCATCTAAAAACCTACAAAAACTCACCAACGTACAAAATAAAATGGCAACCAATAAATCTAGCGAGATTTACTGTTACCCTACGTGGATACAAGCGAAATATTGTATCCACGCAACCCATAAAGGGTGTGCCGACATCTGGAGGACTGCGGCGATCAATTATCACCATTGTCACAAACCGACAATTCTTAACACCGTCGTCGCACCATATTGAGACATTCGTTACTGTATAAAAGACCCACGCTCCTATAAAACACCTACGCGCCATAATGGACTTTACGTTCGAAATTTAAAGTCCATTTTTTTCTTTAGGAAGATCGTTGACAGGTGCGTTCGGAAACCAGCCTCCCACTGCTTGCCAACAATGCGTCACAAAACGAGCGGCCCATTCAACCTCACGTGTCACGAATGACTTAATTAAATCTACGGAGATGTAGGCAGATGATTCGTCATTGTATACCTCAGGGGACTTGTTTGGTAACATGCACTGGGAAAGTAGAAAGCTATGACTCTCACGTGAGTAGACAAAATCACAACCTTAAAAAAAGACTGCAACATAAAATACAACAATACCTATATCAAATCACTATCACATCGATATTGAAAAAATATTAATTAGGTATTTGGATTTCTATATATTTAATGGAAGAGCAATATATAAAAATATTTTTCATCACACTTGCTCGAAAATGGTGCATTACACGTAGGTTTTGCGGGCCGTAAATGAGCTATTACGCCCTAGGGCGTAATGGTTTTCTTTTTAAATTTGAAACGCTGGTTCTGTTTTACTCTTATTTGTCATGTTCAAAGGAAACGCCAACTTACTTTTTTAACTTTTATCACTGAAATATTTATTTAAAGAGAACTGGTATTGCAAATACATGTAAACACATATTTCTGTAACATTAATTAAATGTTTCAATAGTGTATTTCAGTGTTTTGCAATTATAAAATCAACCGTTTTAGGTCTGTACCGCTATGGTTTCCGAACGTTGCGCATTGTCTATGGATATGTCACTAATGCCACTGTCAGTTTTACAATTTTATTTAGGTTAAGTAAGGTTAATTTTAATTAGATTTCCTCACAAGTGTGATGAAAAACATTGTGTGTGCCACGGGCGGTAAAGGAATTACAAACTCGTGTTATTAAAGCCCTCGGCTTCGCCTCGGCCTTGTAACAAACACTCGTTTGTAATTCCTTACCTACCGCCCTTGATACACAATGTACTATTTCATCACACTTGCTCTAAAGTTGACACGTAGGTTTTGCGGGCCGTAAATGACCTATTACGCCCTAGGGCGTAATGGTTTTCTTTTTAAATTTGAAACGCTGGTTCCGTTTTACTCTTATTTGTCATGGTCAAAGGAAACGCCAACTTACTTTTTTAACTTTTATCACTGAAATATTTATTTAAAGATAACTGTAATTGCAAATACATTTAAAAACACATATTTTGGTAACATTAATTAAATGTTTAAATAGTGTAGGTATTTCAGTATTTTGCAAATATAAAATCAACCATTTTAGGTCTTTACCGCTATGGTTTCCGAACGTGACTTGACATTCGCATTGTCTATGGACATGTCACTAATGTCACTTTGATGTTTTAATATTTTCTTGTCATACTGGGACGGTTAGTAAGGTTATATTATTAAGATTTCCTCACAAGTGTGATGAAAAACATTGTGTGTGCCACGGGCGGTAAAGGAATTACAAACTCGTGTTATTAAAGCCCTCGGTTTGGAACACTCGTTTGTAATTCCTTACTTACCGCCCTAGATACACAATGTACTAATAGAATAGAAGTCTTATTTTACGACCCAACTGTTTAATGGTAATATCAAAAGTTACATTAAACGAACGTAATTTATGAATATAGATTGCATAAAAATACTTTTTCATCACACTTGCTCGAAAATGGTGTTGTTACACGTAGGTTTTGCGGGCCGTAAATGACATTTTACGCCCTAGAGGGAGTAATGGATTCTTCTTCTTCCTCCTAAACCTTGTCCCATTATCTGGGGTCGGCTTTCCTTGTCTGACGTTTCCACTTCGACCTGCACTGTGCAGTTTCGGCGTCCAGATCCTTCTCCTTCAGGTCTTTGGTGACCGTCGTTAGCCAGGTGGCGGGCGGTCTTCCACGCCCACGTTTCGTTGTGGGTAAGTCAAGGGCTACTTTGACCATGTGCTTTGCTGGGCGCCTCTCCACGTGGCCGTACCATCTTAGGCGTTAGTTAGGGTTTTCTTTTAGTTTTTCGTCTACTGAGGCGATCTTATAGCTGCCGCGGATGTGGATATTGCGGACTTTATCTTTTAGAGTGACGCCAGCCGACCAACGTAACATGCGCGTCTCTGTGGTGTGTAGCTTCTGAAGATGCTGTTTTGTTGGTGCCCAGCATTCTGTACCATATAGTAGTGCAGGTCGTATTGCAGTTTTGTAGAGTTTGCCTTTCACCTTGATTGGCATTTTCTTGTCGCACATCACGCCAGTCAGCTGACGCCACTTCATCCAACGGGTTGTGGTTCTATGAGTCACGTCACGATCGATTTTCCCATCGTTGCTTATTACTGACCCCAAGTACTTAAAGTGATCTACTGTAGGTATAGGTGTATCCTTTATGTGAAGCTTAATCTGCATTGGGTCAGTAATGTTATCGAATACGCACGACATGTGTTCAGTCTTTTTCCGACTGACTTTAAGCCCATTGTTCTCCAGGGCTTGGACCCACGAGTTGAAGTTATTTTGGAGGTCTTCTACGTTGTCAGAGACTAGAGCTACATCGTCGGCGTAAAGTATATTCCATGGTATCGCTTTCTGACATTTCCGAGTAAGGTAGTCCATCGTGGTATTAAAAAGCAGAGGGCTGAGCGTTGAGCCTTGATGTACTCCTACCGTTACCATCGTACATATCCTTTATCAATGTTATATATTGCTCTGAAACTTGTTGCGCTCTCAACGCCATCCAGATAAGGTCACGAGGCACATGGTCGAACGCTTTCTCTAAATCGATAAAGATCATGTGTAGATTGGTGTTGTTGGTTTTTGCTTTTTCTAATAGGATCCTGAGCGTTTGGATAGCATCCGAGGTAGATTTTCCCGCCACAAAGCCACACTGATTTTCTGTTAATGTGATGATATCTTTCAGTCTGTTATTCAAGATCCGTTCCCAGATTTTGAGAGTGTGCGACATGAGTTTTATTGCTCTGTAGTTATTACAGTCTCTAACGTCGCCCTTCCCTTTGTAGAATGGGATAATAAAGCTATTTCTCCAGGCGTCTGGCATGGTATGCCCTCGTATTAGCTTCTTGCAAAGTTCGTACAACCAAACCATGCCTTCCTGTCCATACTTCTACAGGAATTTCATCCGGACCCACTGCTTTATTGTTTTTCATATTCATGATCGCCCGATTCAGTTCTTCAGGTGAGACTGGAGGTAGTGGGCCATGTACTGGTTTTGGTACTATCAGTAGTTGTTGTCTAGGGTGGCTGACATTAAGTAGTTCCCGGTAGTAATCTTCCCATCTGGAATTTATATCTTTGTCTGTTGTAAGTAGTTGTCCGTTCGTGTCTTTTATATACATATTTAACTGAGTGAGTAATTGATTATTTTTTGTCAATTTGAATACGCTGGTTCTGATTTACTCTTATTTGTCATGTTCAAAGGAAATGCCAACTTACTTTTTTAACTTTTATCACTGAAATATTCATTTATTTAAAGAGTACTGTTATTGCTGTACAAGTAGGTACAGAATTGAAAAACTCACACTCTCGCTTGTGCAGATAGCTTACATCCCATTTGATCTCACTAAGTTGACCAAATTGTGCCCAAATAACTCACGTCTCATGATGTTTTTTATTTATACGCACTGCCTACATTCCGCACGCTTTCTCTAATCCTCTTTCTCAAATAGCCTTTTCGCAAATCCGTCACAATCGGACAATCAAAGGGCGAAACTAACAACACCGAGCAATCGTTAGTGTACTCGGAACACAATTCGGACCCCCCGTCGGCAAAGCCGATCGAGTTGGCGAGAAAGAAACGCGGTATAAAAACCGGCAGGACACGAGGCAGCGACAGATGCGCCTGAAAAAATGCCGTCTATGATCAAAAGGTTACTTGTATTGCTTGTTAAGTTAAGATTCAATATTTTATTAGTAGTAAATATCGCTCATTACTTAGGTCTTAAATTTGCTTATCCGTCTCTCATTTGTATGGTATCCGTCTGTCTCTGAAAGTATCATAATTTAAATAATGTATTTAAGGCGCGGTAGGACCTGGCTCGCATTTCACATACAAACTAGGGTCGGGCGGAATGCAGATTATTGCAGATTATCTTCGATTTCTAACATAAAAGTATACGTTATCAACCCAAACATGAGAGGATGCCCTGCATGACTGTGAAATCATGATTGTCAGGTATTAATTTTGTCAGAAAAGGTAACTGGTGATGAACAAAATGAAAAAAAATGAAAAAAATACTTTATTTTATAGTGTTTTCGCGCTACTTTTCTATCGAGCGAAGTGTTCGCTATCGTGTTCTAAGTGAGAGGAAGCCCTAGATACAGTTCTGAATATTATTATATATGTTTAACAGTGACCTAAGAGTCAAATAAGTGCTCTAAAAATGATTTGGAAACTAGGCTTCCGTGCCCGATTCTGGTCTCACCTCGCCTTAAGTGTTTATGCGTGACTTACTCAGTTACTATTGGTAGTTTTTAACTAATTCCTTTTTTACACGACTCCCCAAAAAAAGGAGTGTTATTTCTTCACTCAGTACTTAAGTACTGCTATGTAAAGAATTTGACCGGATACATAGATACCTATTTATACAAAGAAATAGAAAATAATGTTATTGTATATTAACTGGCTCGGACCTACATTTAAGCATATTTCAAATGAGGCGTATTTCTGCTAAATCCTTAAACATGTCACGTCATTGTAAACTGTAATGTCATTGTTAATGTTTGTGACATTATTTGTAGGCTGCTTTTGCCAGTTACAACAAATAAATGAAATCGAGAGCATGCTTGAGCGTCAGCTGCTTCCCACAAAGAAATGAATTTAAAATTAACAATACTATGCTAATAGGTTTCCAATAGCTCCTTTCAATGACAAAACCCCAAAAATTACAGTCAAAATGTACCTACACAAAACCAAGTAATTCCTAATGGTCTTTGAGTTTCATCCGAAAAATACAGTAGGTAATGTCTTAAGTGATTCATAATGAGAAAATCCAGGTGGCCCGAAAAACAAAAGGCGCTTTTCATTGCGTAAACTTTTCAGTCCATATAGCACTTCTATCGAGTGATTGGTTGAATTAATTTGTTGATTACACAATGTACGGCTTCAATAACAATGGGGCTCCAAATGGAATTTTACTAACCCCAGGTTCTTTAACAATAAAATAACTAACATTAACACAGTTGCTCAATTGAGCGTTCACAAGTTTGCTATTGTCTATGGCTGAAAATATTTTTCATTGTTTAGAAAATCTTTTAAAATTTTCGGAAGCGCTCTCGAGGTACTTGTCGGGAACAATGGGGGCATGAAAGGAGTTTCGAACCGGAAGATCCGGTGGGGGGAAGTGCTCGAGCGGCGTGAGTGGCAATCCAGCATGGCGACAATATTAATCAATATTTCAACAACATTAGCCGAACGCTACTCAAGACGAGACGGTTACTTTGTGATTTTGCTTACTTTGCCTATTCAGTTCGTTTCTTTCTTAACATTATCTTGGGATTTTTGTTTCGGTAAGTAAGTACTTAATATAAAATCTAAAATATTTAATTAGGACAACCGAGGATTTACGAAAGGATGTTTACAAAAACAATAAACCTAACTGAAATGTTTGGTAAATTCGACTTAGTAGAGTAAAACCAATCTCAAACTAAACAGCTTTTTTTGGGACTTCTCGTGGTGTTTTGCGCACTCAAAATGTATCAGTAACCGATTCTTAACACTCATTCGTTTGTACGTAGAACCGAGCGACTTGAATAACTTTTTTATTAATGGATGGAAACCGACGACAGACATTTCTAAAAAGTTAAGCTAATGTAAGTATGTTATGATTAAATAGTAATACTAGTAATAATAAGTTACACACTGACGCTTACATGCAACTGGCAGCATATAGGTATGACCAAACAGAAGCAGGTACAGGTACCTACATACGATTGTCTAAAAGTGGATTCCCGAGGGAACTTACACATTACAGTACCTATTTCTAGCAGACAAAAGCTTATTTATTTGTTTATCGGCTATTTATACAACAGTGCTCGCCCCCGAAATCCAACAAAAATCCACGCACGCGCACTCATCATTATCAAAACATTAACTGTCCGCGGGGCGCCAATTATTTTCACTGGCAACCCTTCACGTGGCGATTATTACACTAGCAACACTGGGCTCTGCTGTCATCTATTCATTATTCAAAACGAACAGAGTTAAGTTTAAAAATGGAGTCATTTTAATTTGCACCATATATTCTAGTATTTTAAGTTGCATGTGGATGTAGTTATTTTTATGGATATTTCATTGTTTTCGCGTATGTTGTGGTGTCGCGTGTAGGACACGCGTTGCTTTTAGGATGGACGCTGATTGTTATTCTGTAATTATTCTAACGAGAGACTTCGACGAGATACTCGTAAGCCTGTAATGTAAAGTGGGCTTTGTTTTCTCTCTTCGAATACAATTCAATTTGCCTAAGTATTTTAATGCCTATTAATCCCATATGGTACACATATACACTAGTTATATTATATACCTCCACAACGAAAAAAACGAGTTACACCTATATACAAAATATTCCAAATTACGAGAATTGTCTTCGACCTTTCGTTGCATAGCCAATGAGCCTACGGGCCGTGCTTTATTGAAGCCAATAGCCGCTTAAAGACTCCAGCGTCCCGATCGCGTTAACAATAGAACACTCGAAATTTGATTCATCACGGCAAATTGTTGTGAAAATCAGAAATTTATTCTCAGGCCTATTAGTAAGACTTCGATATACGTACTTGTAAAATCAGAGCACACATTGCACAATAATGGCCAAGCAAGCAATTAACAAATCGCACGCACATTCACAAAGACCACAGTAAAAATATTCTTAATCTGCGATTCGCACCCTGTTTGTCGTTCATTCGCGATTACGTACCCAATCATTCGTTTAGTCTTTGTGAGTCATTCCCTTCCTTCTTTCTTATCGAATGTGGGAAAAAGGCATTCGAATTCTGATATTCCAATGTGGGATTTTGTTTATCAAGCGCTATTACTTATGTTCTAATTGGGTCTAATGGCGCAACCTAATAGAGAGCAAGGCATTGTTCCCTTTAGCAATTGATATCGATCTAGCCCGGTCATTATTTATAACTGTAATCAATTTATAATTGTATACGAGCTTGCCTATCATTTGCAACCGAATCTACTATTACGTATCATTAAAATATTACTTTTAACGTGGTTAAGTAGGCCAAATAATGTAACGTTAAATATTTCTTACAGTTAGACTTGTTATTACAACTTTAAAAACGAACACAAAACGGCTTTAAAAATGTTAAATCTATAGATAAACTACATGTCGATGTTTTTTTAACAGTGTATCGTTTACAAACGAGGCGACGCCCGGGGGCATAACTGCCAACCTCTCGTTCAAAAACAATTAGAAGCAAAAGGAATAAAGGGGCGATTACGCGGGTCGGCCGGGGCGCGCCTGTGGGAACCCTGTTATTGTTTCTGCATGATTTCTGAACGCACTCATTGATCTTGCTCGCTCGCCTGATTACCGAAGCCACACGAGCTCAGTCGAGTGATCGGACAGCCGGTGTCGTTAGGTTCAAACAACACTGATTTGTCGTGAAAAGAACGCATATGGTGGATTAATTTTTCTTTTATTGTTCCAGATTAGACTTCAGGTTGCTCGTGGTTACAGGGGCGACTTATTTGGTACTTTATAGAATAAATTATAAAGTATGACACCAAAAATAGTTACACTTACACCGCTATAATTAACTGCACATTGCACCAAGAATATCACAATATAAGTATGGGGTACCTACCTAGTATATCGTAGTAACTTTATTTATGCTGTGGTGACATAGCAGCACGGTCGTTGCCTAACTAACCTGCGTTGTTCCCTGTAGCTGTAGCCTCTAAGGGCCTTATCACACTTGCGATTAGCGGGCGAGTTAAAAGCGAAGTTCCATACAAATGTCGCCTGGCGACTGGTTTTGGAAACTCGCCCGCAAATCGCAAGTATGAACACTTAGTCTAATAGTAAGTGGATATTAAATCGATACTGTAAAACTCACTGATTAGAGTGATGACTATTCTTATTTAGTCATCGGCATTAGAAAAGGTCAATAGGAAACTTAGGTCCGTGCGAATGAATTATAGGTACCTACATAATTATCTAGTCTAGCATTTAGTATATTTCTGCATTCATGTAACGTATGTACCTCAGCTATGTAAATAGTCACCTACTCGCAGGGGCGTATTTACCCTAGGGCCATCCGGGCCATGGCCCGGGGCGCCAATCGGCCAGGGGCGCCGTAGCCGCCCCGGGCCGATTGCCTTTTGTTCTGGTTTTGGCGCCATTCAACTGACTTTTACTTCTCACCTTTTTTTATTTTATCGAAAATACGGTCGTAAGTTAATTTTCGTCACTACCTACGGAGCGCGTCTGTTATTAAAAACATACGGCGTGGTAAGTACAATAAGTACATGCTCTGAATAAGGGCGCGGGCGGGGCGCAGAGGGAAGAGGGGGCGTTTTTCAATATTGAAACCTATTTTGCAAAACATTGAATAATCCAGTAACCTTGTCACCTGAAAGTACGGGGTACTTTGCGCCAATCCAGTAGTTCTGATTTTTTGCAGACTTGTTTATGATTTTGAATGAATAATCTAAGTTTGTGACCTCGAGCGCCAATGCAACTTTGTCAAAAATCGAAAAAAACCGCGAAAATTTCGGTTTTCAGATTTTGGAGATTATGACCCTAAAGGACTAGTTTTTGATAGTACCTTCTCAGGACGTTTTAAAAGTACACAAAATTTTCTACAATATGAAATAATAAAATTATCTCTGTAGACACAATAGTTTTCGAGATTATGCTTTTCAAAATTCATAATTTTTTGAACTGCGCTATTTTGGTGAGGACATTGATTTGCTGATCATCCTCACTGCGATCGGCGCCGCCCTTCCAAGAGGGCTAAAATAACTTAATTTATTGATTTTGAATATCTCAATTTATTAACTAATTAACTAATAAACCTATTAACTTTTGTTGTCCTTGCCTTTTTTATTAGCTTATCATTAAACATCATCATTCATACTTCTCATTTTCATTTTTAACATCCCATAACATAACGTACAAGGCTTCGATAGTATAACAGGGGTTACGAAGAATCAGGGTCTAAATTCATTCAGAACGACAGAATATTGCAAAAAATGGCGAAGTTCGGAAAAATGGTAAACTTTGAAAGGCTTCTTCATAAACTATTGGGTCTACAGAGACAATTCTAGTCTCATAGCTATTGTAGCAAATTTAGTCTACTTTAAAAACGTCCTGAGAAGGTACTACCAAAAACTAGACCTCCCCAAATTTTTACGGTTTTTTTGAGTTCTGACAAAGTTAAGTTCCGCTCTCGAGGCAAAGTATAAAGACGAACAAGTAGTCCAATTTCGGCCGTTTAGGAGCGCGCGACACGTATTCACACAGACGCACGATAGCTCGCCTGCGTGCGTGCGATCAGAATTTATTAAAAATATTGTATTTTTTATTTCAATAATTTTTTTCCTTGACTTCTGGGGCGCCGAAACGTACATTGGCCCGGGGCGCCAAATTTCAAAATACGCCCCTGCCTACTCGTATGATAAAACGCAGTAGGCACCTCGTATAGGAAGTTCATAAATCTTTACCATGTTTTCTCATGGCACGACAGTCTGAGTCCGCTACGCGTAGTTAGTAGGTGTTACTTTGAAACTGACCTGTCAATCGATAAACCACGTGTGCCATAGACATCGGAGATACCTTTTTATTATTTTAAGCACGTGCTGGTAGCGCGGCAACAATAGATCGCGCTGATCGCACGTTTCGGACCTCGCGCCCTCGCGAGCTGTCACTTGAGAGCTTCAACGCGTGCTGAATCGCTCTAAACGGTCCACGAGTGGCTAATTGACGCACGTGTTTCCATCCCATTGTTTAATAGATATGGAGGGTTTATTGAAGATGTTTATGGCACGTGACAGCTTTTCTTTTTATTATAAAACTAAAATTTGCCCATAACTTCGTCCGCAAAGGAGACACAGCAAAGGACCACAACGTTATCCGAGAGATGGCACTGTTTACTCATTAACAAAATTCCAAATAGTTAGCACTATTAAGAATTATACAGCCTAAACAGTTGAGTTTCACTCATTAACAGTCGTGGAATTGGTTTTAATCAGCATACTAATATAACGATACCAGGGCTCGGAACCGGTATAAATTGAGCAAAAAGCCCGAAATAGCACAATATTTTGAATTATTTTATGCTTTTTATGTAGAGCTCAGTAATGTATTTAAGTCATGGTTTGGCACGAAATAATAAACCAAAGAACGATAAGAACAGAAAGAATACCGGTATTTTTGCATGGAGCAAATACCGGTTTCCGAGCTCTGAACGATACGCTAGATCCTATAATAAACACCTTAAGGGTTCCTTTTTTACCATTTTGGTACGGAACCCTAAAAACACAACGTAGCGTCAAAAAACACCGATAATATTGCATTTAACAAGTTTATTGAACATATATAGATACAGGAAATCAAAGTACACAGAAAAACTAAATGGCACTCGCTTGTGTACAGACCGAGCGAGTTCCCATTAAAACAGAAAAGATACGGAAGTCAAGGTAGATAGCAGAATTGAGGGAGTTTTCTGAGTGTACGGTGGACGAGTGGTTGAGTCACTGGGCCGGAAATCCAGAGGTACCGGGTTCGATTCTCGGTCTGTACACAGGCGAGTGCCATTTAGTTTTTCTGTGTACTTTGATTTCCTGTATCTATATATGTAACATAAAGTGTGGTGTAAATTGCCCACATTAAAAACCAATGAAGAGACAAAAATGTTTCCTTCATATATAAAGTAAGTTTATTGAAACAAACACTGCAGTTAAAAATAACACTACAATCACTACATCATATGTTTAGTTTATATTCACAGGTTTTATCCAGTGATACGTACCTGACGTATCTTACCACTAGGCTTGCTGGATGCATGTTGCAAGCTGCAAATCTTCAGAAATACATAAGTATACCGACCAGAGAACGGTCACTCTAATCGAAACAAGTTATTTGGAGATCGCCAAGCGAATTCCCGTTTTAATTAATTTTCATATTTGAATTTAGAAATACTTCATTATAATACGAAATATAGGTAGGTAGGTACATAAATCTAAAACTAAACATTATCTCTTATGAGAATCAATTTATCGTAAAAAGGAAAACATAGGAACATATCAATAGTAGCCATAGATTTTTGGACAAAAAATTATTGCTCTACTGGCATTATCCAGGGAGGAAACAGGGGACTACGTTTGTATGGAAAAACTGCCCTCCTGTTTCCTCTTAACTAAAACCTTAAAGAAAAATAATGTCTAAAACATTCGGCTCTTTGGCAGGTTTCGAAGGTACTGGCAGCGTTTCCTAGCTGTATCGCTATACTTATGCGTCAACCAGTTTTTTGGCTATTTCCTTGAACAGCTAGTGGGCGCTGGGGCCCCACGGGCCAAGGGTCTCGACGCCGAACGGCGTGAAGCTGTACTAGGCGCCGAGGCCCCTATATTTATGAATTTTGAGTTTCATCGGCCCTGGCGATGCCGGCAGGCTTAATAGAGTCGCCACGTTGACGGTGGCAAGAGAGCGACGGATGATGTCGATGAGTGCGGCGTGCCTCGAAAAGCGGCCGGCACTTTTCTGGCAAGCAAGGCCCTGGTGTCCCAGCGCATTGACATCACTGCCACAGGAGCACTTGTGTGGAGCTTATTTAAATTCGGTGGACCTGGTCTATACAATTATAGTGTTAATGTGACAAAGTGATTCTTAGCTCCATCTAGCGGTGAGTAGTAGTGCAAAGTCAAAGATAATTATTGTCCCTTTATATTTATGATTTTTGTTCTTTAACACTTGCTAAATGCTAAATTGATGTAAAAAAAAATTGTAAAACAACCCAATATTTTTGCACGGCCAAATAATTGACCGATCTCAGCGACAGTTCAAGAGTCATCCTTATAGAATTTTATGTACAATTTAAATAATGATAAAGTATGAGAATAAATTAATCTAGTTTTTATTTATCAAACCAGTAACACTAAGTAGGCAAGTCATCAGCTGAATAAAACAACAACAATTTTACTTGGTACAACTACTCAACACTAGATGGCGCTAAATACTAGGCACGTTTAGGCTAGAATTTTTACCAAACATGGTTTTTACTGTGCTAAAAATAGTTTGACAGTTGCCTTTATTAAGACTCCATTATTTAGACTGCAAGTCAGAATATTATTAGACAAAACATGACATTGTGTAAATATTTTAAAAATTAAAGATAAAAACCTATCGATCGCCGTATACATATAACATAATAGGTGATTTGATTTACAGACTACATTATTTTCATCAAATAAATGTCTACCTACGTATATGTTCTTTAAGAACAGATGAGCACTAAGATAACGAAGATGGTGCGCTCGACAACGAACACTAAATCGAGGAAATCAATTTACCGACACTAGTCATATGATGCCCGCATTTATTCCCTCAATATTTTCTGCCAAATGTCACCCTTCGCCTGCAAACATGCAAGCCGAGCTTCGTTAGGAAAAATACGGACAAAAATTGCGTCTCCGGTTTGCGAAAATGTCCAGTATACATTGACTTATTTTTCGATTATTTTAAGTTCGGTCCGGGGCCTGTATAAACTGGTTAAAATGTCCAGTTGAATGCGTCGCTAACGTATTTAGAACTACAGCCTGAACCATTTGAAGCGTATACATAGGCTTTTTAAGGTTGGCTTTAATGTCCAATGTAGTAAGACTTATTGCAGTTCACGAGTAAAGATTAAATGGGGGTCTATGAAAACTGGTACATGTTGTCAAGTTGCGAATTACGGCTGACAGAGGGCCGGCTAAGTAATATTTGATGACTCGTAATTGTCATTCGAGACCGGATATCCGCTTACGCCTACGGCCGTTAGGTAAAATAGCACTTGGAAAATGTGAGATATGATGGTTTAAAACAAATATATGTATCTATTTCATGTGGAGTAAATATGACAAATAGAGGGTTAGATCAAATGACATAGGTACCTAGGCAATTAGCAGTTTTGCAAATTCCACATTTTAAACTTAAGTTAATCGATTGTAGATATGAGCGCCGCCGCGCCGCGCCGCCGCCGCCGCCGACGCGGCGTCATTGGCGCGCCGATCCCCACCTTCCGCGGTTTTAAAACTATTGTATAGGTAAAAACTTAACTAAAGCCCATCTCGTTTGTAGTTGTGTACAGTTTGCAAGAAAGTATGGTAAAGTATAATTTAGTAGTTTATGTAGCTTAGTGATCCAAAGGACTCGAGCCTTTTAGCCCTTTTTAAAAAGGCTCGGAGCCCTTTTTTAGAGCTGGCTTGAAAAAAAAGGATTAGTAGGACTCGAGTCTTAAAAAAGCCTCGAGCCCTCTATAGGCTTTAAAAAGGACTCGAGCCTTTTTTAAGCCTATAAAGGGCTCAAGCCTTTTTTTAAGCCGCAGATCTCGGAGTTTCTTTGTTTTACCACCCTTGATGTGTAATGTACTATTTCAGAGAGGTGCACTGGTGCATCCACAACTACACATTATGCCGTTGAGTAATCATTATTTTTCGAGTATTTTCTTCTTGACAGGCATTCCATACGCACCTTCTTGCATCCTGCTGTCCGAGCCCATGATTATAGCATAACCTAAAACAAACACCATCATAATAACGATTCTGCGATGCGCATTTATTCATTGACCGATACGACATCGGTCCGGCATAGGATTGCCAGATGATCGGGATTTGGCGGGATTCTCCCGATTTTTTGTATGTCCTCCCGGCACCCGATAAAGAAGAAAATCTCCCGACAAACGACTTCATTTTAAAACTTAGTCCGATCCACTCAAGGTGGTACAGCCAGCGAAAATTTCTGCTCTTTCAGCCTAAAAAAAATAGCGACCGCACGGGGCATCTCCCGACCAAAGTCTCAAAATCCCGACATATTGTTTTTTCTCCCGATAATAGGGACATTCAATCTGGCAACCCTAGTCCGGCATCCCCTATCGCTTTCTACATCGCCGTAGAGTGAAAGAGACAGAGAGTGAAACGGACGGCGTTGACATATCGGTGCCAGCAAGGACCATTAAAACAAGAGGACTGTCATTCTCCATACTTTAGTTAGATCGTAACCCGACCGCTAGGGGATTTCCGGGCAAAAACTAGATGGCGCTAAAAAACTAAACATTTAACGATGTTATAATTGAACAAAGAAGCATAGTATAGTAACAATTAGTTCGTAAACAGCTAATAATAAATAAATTCTAACATTTAAATACTGTGTCACGTTTGCAAAATTGAATAATTGTAAATAATATAATTCTTAAACCAAGCTTATACATAGATGGCGTTGTAAATTCGGAGAACAACTTTTTGTATGAAGAATGACAGTCCTCTTGTTTTAATGGTCCTTAGTGCCGGCATTGTTGGGTGAAGAAACGCTCCATCTGCGAGCAACCAATAGGTACCTAAGTAGGTACAAACAAAAAATAAGTTCGATAGGCTCTCAATCTTGCCAAAGATAAATCAGATACCCTTTGAGAATCTTCAAGATTAAGGCTCATCATAGTAGATTAGAAGCAGATACCCCATATTTATTTTATATATACATATCTGTAACTATTAACATATATGTATGTTATGTAGGTGCCAGGGGCGTAGCGTCCCAAGAACCCGATTCCTATCGGCTTGCCTATTACGAGGCATTTGAGCACCTTATTCTACAGCTCTCAAGGAAAATGTACGCCAAATCTGCACCGGCTTGCCCAAGGATATCTTTTACGCCACGCCACTGGTATGTAGGTAGTGTAGGTATCCGTATTTCTTTGTCGTTGTGAAGTGAACTTAAATGCTGCACCTATAATGATCTCTATTTACCCTAATGATTGACGTATAGAGAATGCCTCACGGCATTAAGTCCGCTATTTGTACTTTCTTGTATTGTGCGACAAATAAATGGATAATTTTGGTAATTATTATATAGGCGTGTAAAGATTCGTACCCATATACCTATTTTGGTTTTGTCGTGGTGCCGTTTGTGGTGGTGGTATTAAGCCACCACGGCGTCGGTTGTTCCAAGGTTATCGGCAAATACTTCCAAAATCCGAACCTTTGCTGTGGAAAATCAATAGAACATTAATCTGAAAACTTTGACTCGTCAGATACACCAACCGGCGGTTTCACTCTAACTTTGTTTATTGCCTTCTGTGCTTGTGCAGCTGCAGGGGCTTATTTACCATAGCGCCACGTGGGCCATGGTCCGGGGTGGTAAGCCACGAGGGCCGCACCAAACTGCCCTTACGCACACTTTAAAAAAAAACACTTGTTCCCTCTCGGTGCGTGGGGTGGAAAACTTTATTTACCCCTGCTTTATGTACCCACTAACGTATAAAGAATGTTCAACGGCCAAGTCACACAACATTAACTATAATAATAAAGAAATCGCAGTATCCCTTCTTTCCCACCGTCCACCTCCCGAGACCACCTGGGTGAACCGTTGAAAATATTTTTTACTACCGTTCACCTTTGACCACCTTGGGTGTACGATGGGAAAAAATTTATTTCCACCGTACACCTTATTATCAATACCTATTATCAGAACTCTTCAGATTTCAAGTTTGTCTATACACATAATTTCAATATGGCATTGACAACTACTATTCCGGTGGTTCTTATTTAAATGTTGGAACATGGAAAAGGGTTGATTTTTACCCGACTGCGGTGAAGCCCAAAGGAGGGTTATGTGTTTGACCTGTATGTATTTATGCATGTATGTATGTATGTCCGTTCCTATGTCCGCTCGTAACTACTCAACGGCACAACCGATTTTGATAAATGATACATCATTAGATTCGTCTTGATGGCGCGAGTGTCACTGGGAAGTTCGTTAAAATAAACAAAATGGCGGTTTTATGCACTTTTAAAGTGTACACCATACAAATTTGTATGCCATACATTTAGTTAGGCATACAAATGTCGCGGACGAAAATCCACCCAAAAATTAATTAAATAAATTTCAGAGGTGGACGGTCACCAATATAAAGAATACGATATATTCGGGGGTGAACGGTAGTAAAAAAAAATTTTCAACGGTTCACCTAAGTGGTCTCGGGAGGTGGACGGTGGGAAAGAAGGGCGCAGTCCCTATGTATATGGAACCTTAGACTTCGCACGACTTTGTCTAGATTTCATTACTTTTTAGAGCTAAACAAGCAGCTCCATCGAGACTTGGCTAGTTTTTTACAGAATGTTTTTGGTGGGATGATGTTATACAGAAATTCACTTCCTCTGTCCGTCTTCAGATTGCTCATTCTTACCTTTGTGGTAAATAACGCCGCAAAATCGTCTAATCCCGGCGTTTTCGATGTTGTCCCAGTATATTTTGTCGACTTTCTCTGATGAAATGCAGTAATTTCCTTTTTCTTAGTAGTTGCGATTCGGCGTGGCGCCGTACCAAAATCCGTACCGGTACTACTGGTGTCGCCGTCAACTACACGTAACCACGTTACAGCGGCGCAAATTACCATTATTATAACACCAGGGTGGTTTTCCATTCCTGGTGAAATCTTCGTTCAAATTTACCTCACAGCACAGCTTCACAATCACGAGAATATAGAAGACGCGTACTTTATATTAACCGCTTCAAAGTACTAGTTATAAGCAAGTTTCCTTTCCCAATACCTACGTCCTCTACCTGCACTCAAAGTTTCCTTGTTAACTGCAAACGTTAATACTTACATGCAGTAAAAAATATTGCTTTAATAATTGAGTTACTATGGTTGACTTCATTTAAATCAATCATCTATGTCGCAGTTATGCCTTATGAATGAGACAACTTATATGAAACCTGTCCGTTTTTCTACACGTATAAAAAATACTGAAATACCTGTACTATTCAAGGGGTGTACATATACCCTGACTACTACTTGGAAGGACAAGAAATAGGATACGGTATTTTGGATAAATCATTTATCAATCATTTTACAAGAACAAAAATAAATTCTTCCTTTAAAGCAACTAAAAAGCGTAAAATTATAGCAAAAATGGTACATCCAAATTCTTACGACCATTGCCAACGTACAGGAAACCAGCATCAGGCGTTCGAACCTTATGGAAATACGTCATCCCGGGCCAGTATAGACTTTTCAGGTAGGCAACACTGCCTGTTTGTTCCAAACTCAAATTCCAACAACCGTTAGGAATATCCTGATCAACCGAATCAAGAAAATCCATGCTATAGTTGTAATCTTGACGACTGAGGAGGTTGGTATTCCACTGCTGCTGCGGTGGACGTATGTGAAGATAAGACTTTAGTTCTTTAGCTTCAGATCCCGTTAGTCCGTAAAAGTTTGAATTGATGACGACTTTCCCGTCTGGTTGTTTAATGAGCTGCCCTCTCGCGCATACTTCCGCTTCATCACAAATGTTAGCTATCGTTCCCGCCATTCGATTTTCTTCTGTAATAATATGGCAGCGGTCTGGGTTGTTTTCTTCTAGCGCTTCGTCTAAAATCTTAACTTTGAGCGTCGGATCACCTCGAAAAGGGAAAGTCGCCAGAAGCGACAGTAACTTGTAGCGCCGCTTCGCTTTCGGTAGTAAGGCCCAGTACTTCAAGTCGGTTGTGTAGAAATATTTACGATCCATTATGGCGTCGCTGTTTATGCCTAAAATATAATATAAAGGTTATAAATAGAAAAGGTGATGCCAGGGCATTTCGGTGGCAATATCCTATTTTTAGTACCGTTGCTTAAAAAATAATGTTGGATACTGGACACCGGTGGCGTGGAGTCACTCGATTACCATCGGCTTTCATAATGTTAAGGCATTTGAGTAGGTTCTTAATTCTACTGTTTAAAAAATCTGCAAGCCTTATCCGGCGGCACGGCAGTGCCCGCGCCAAGTCGAGCAAAACAAACTAAACTGACTGACTGACTGATGAGCATCATAATTTTAAGGTACCTACTTCTAGCAGACCCACAAGCTTAAACTCCTACAAAACCTAAAAATATTGCAATTTCTGTCACAATCACAACTGCACACATAAGTTTGTAAACCTACACAAATACATGCTATAACATGGTTACTATTTTTAGTTTGTAGTTCAAATGGGAAATAGAATGGATTTAAATAGAATGAATGTAATAAATAAAGGAAGACCACTTACAAAAATAAATGAGATCCCATCAAAAACTTCCCGCCGATTCCCACCGACTTGCCTATTATTTACCCGTGGAGGGAGGATTGTTTATTTGAGAAGTATTAAATGTTCCTCCACCCTCGGTTAAATAATAGGCAAGTCGGTGGGAATCGAGTTCTGTGGGACCCCTCCCCCCCACCCCGCCCCGGTACTGACTTGGTTTAACATTACATATCAAATCTTTTTTGTTGTAAAAAAACTGCGTTGCGAGACTTGCATCACAGTATATAAATAGAGCAGTTATGGAAACTAGGCTTACTTTTTGAAATAAATACCTACGCTTCAATAGAGCGTTAGGGTTGTCGATTTAATTTTTGTAAAATTGAAAAGTTTTTTGTTTAGTTAGCGCTATAATCTCAACTAGTAAGGCCTGATTTAAAGTAACTAACTACACTTAATTAAGAGTATTAGGGTTGACACCCTTAATTTCTGTAAAAAAGAAACAAACGTTTATTTGTGTTCTACACCATGGGCCCGGTAACCGGACCACCTTTAACTATAGATTCTAACAACTTTTAGGAGTAAAAAAAATAATATAGGTGTCTTGTATGAGCCGCTACTTAGTTTGGTAGTTAAACAACCAAAATATTTTTAGGGGGGGCGGGGGTTACAGACACTAAAAAAAATTTTTTTCAGCAAATATCAACGTGTGGTACATAGTTAGACAGCTCTTTAAAAAACACTATAAGGTTTCAAAGTAATGTTTTTGATTAAGTGAATATATTTGGAAATAATCGCTCCCAAAGTTGTTTAAATTGTGCGTGTGTCGAACTAGGCCCATAGTAAGCTCAATAAGGCTTGTGTTATAGATACTAGACGACGATATATTTAATAGATACATACATACAAATACTTAAATACATAGAAAACATCCATGACTCAGGAACAAATATTCGTGCTCATCACACAAATAAATGCCCTTACCGGGATTCGAACCCAGGACCTCTTGCTTCATAGGCAGGGTCACTACCAACTAAGCTAAAGCGGTCGTCATTATAGATGTAAGATAATAACGATGAAAGTCGAAGAAAAGATCGCGGACTGTCTGGGCGCCCGTAACAGGCGCAAAGCATGGCCACTGTCTCAATGCGGCACTCGCGACTGACGGCACCGCGAGATCCGCTTAGAGGCCTTGTAGAAGCGCGCGTCTATGTGTGCGTTCGTTTTGATCGTTTTGTTAGTAGTTTCCTTACTGCTTTAGCTTATATATATTCTGTGCTTGCATCTTGGGATATTTTTGAAGCTGCGGCTCTGCTGGACACTGACCGTAGATAACAGTTTTTTTTTTCATATCTTACGTCAAGATCCTACCATATCAAACTATGTGATTAAACCTGCTTATCAGTATGCCTATATTCGTATCCATACTTTGCAAAATGATATCTATACTTAAATAAATTAACTGAATGAGACATTTCGGCCCTTTCGTGGTATACCCGGGATCTTAGAGCATTTAGACTGGAGAAGCCTTTCATATTATTTCCCCTCTGCCAAAGGCGCAAGCACAATGTGCATGCAGATTATAAAAACTACTTCAATTAATCGATTATACGCAGTCTCGAAATCGTTCTCAGCGCATGACGAGCTCCGTGAAAATGCCGTTATGTGCTGTTTTTGGGTGCAAAAAACATTCCACCACATCAAATCTACAAAAAGATGGAATATAATCATTTCACATGTAAGTAAATATTTGCTTTAACTTCACTATATTTACATTATTTTCGTATTAAACGCTTTATTTAAAGTTCGAAGCCAAGTATCGATTATATAAAATCGATTTGAAGACATTCATTTAGATCCTAACGGAAAGAACAAAATGGCGTCTATTTTGACGTTTGACGTCTCACCGTATTTCAGGTAATAAGGACTACTGTCTTCAACATTTTGTATGCAAACACAAGCCAATATGACACTTCGCAACATTTGTAGGGAAGCCAACTCTTACTTAATTGAAAAATGAACCTTGTGTCTACGGCTATAAGGTCGATTCGTTAAAAATTATATCAACTGTTTTAAAGTGTACGTGAAGTCATAAATCTGCCACAGTAGTGCTACGCTATTTGACGAATATTTTTTCGATAAAAAGTGAATAATTTAATTTACTGTAAATATACAGTACTACATTAAATTGTTACCACTGAGCTTGTTGATATCGGGTTTTACTCGTAAAGTATATCATAGTAGTGATGTTTATTTTTACCGACAGAAAACAATTCTTGTGAATAAATTGTACATAGTACCTAAACGTTATGTAGTCTTATTTTGATAAGCTCTATGGTGCTGAATTTAAAAATACATAAATAGATTATTTTTTTTCACAATATAATTGTTATTTATGTGACTGGTGCGGTGCATAATGAGTGAGAGGCATTAATACGAGCGTGGTTTTATGAAACGAGCCGAAGGCGAGTTTCATAATAAGATCACATGAGTGATTTAATGCCTAATTAAGTACAGTCGCATACATAACTTTATTTACATGCATATCATAAGTTTTTTACAATATTAACAAATATGGCCTGCGATTTCAAGTGGTACCTACTATTAACTTATTTGTAGGTATAAAACTAAGTTTGAATAAAACACAAATAACTAATAAGAATTTAAAACTTTCATGTTTCAAATATTTGTTCTTTCTGTTTCTTATATGAATGGTGAGGTTTTATTAAAGCAAAGAAAAAAACCATGCATATTCCCTATTGTTCTTAAAGGTATTCTATAAAACGTAACCTTGGTGGTACCTATTAGATATGTTAAATAGTGTTCATTTCGGATCCACCTAATTTCCTATAACCTAATTTATTACTGGTTTGATATTATTACGTTAAAGTAAACTGCTCCAGCTCTAGCAGGTTATTCCTCGAAATAGTTTTCGAAGTAGACCACATTGTAAAAATTTAACCAAACCTAATTGTGTAAGTATCGATAAAGAATACCTAGTCATATTGGTTTTTTATTTCTAATCAATTTTTATTATAACACTTTTATTAAAATTATACTTCGACTTAGTTGTTTAAAGTATAATGTTCATGTTTTAAATATATTTTTTTGAGATTCTAAGTGAAATAGAAAACCGAATTAAATGCAGTAGTAGCATATTTATAGTAGTATATTCAATTTTATAATCCAGTAAATTATTCCATAATTGACGAAATATTTTTATACGTACACCAAGGCGCCATCTTCACCGTCTCGAAAAAATATCGATATCGATATACGCCAACCACTTCGCAGCCCAATAATCGGTTCGAATTTTAGGCGATTACGCCTACATCCTATGAAGCGAGTTGTGTATTTACTTGCTTTTTATTGCATTTTTTTGCATTAGTGTGAAAAGTTAAATTTGTGTTGTTGTATTTTTTTAGTATGAGTGCGTAGCAATGAGAGAGACTTTTGCATTTGTGGGTAGTTTTTTTATATGTGTGTTACCCTGCCCCCCTCTGAATGCGGCAGACTTTTTTGTTCGGAAAGATGCGTTGAAGGCGCCTCCTGTCTAAATGCTCTAAGCCCGGGATAGCGGGCGGGGTGACGCAACACCTTCATCCCCGACTAGTATTTTAGGGATTTTAAGATTCTGTTCTGCTGAGCATGTGCAATCAAACCTCAAAAGAACACAATAAACCTTGGAGCTAAATAAGGGCTACCTATATTAGCTTATTTGTTTGAATGTGTTGTTTATCCGAGTTTTTAATTATGCGGAGAAAATCCTGCCCAGTGGGGCGAATTGCAAGAGTGATTGTTACGAATAGTCCTTTCAATATGTTGACATACCAACTGCGATGTGGTAATCCTCGTCTACAGCGTACAACTGTCCCCAGTACTGCACGTTTATGAAGTGGTTCTCAACTTGGAGCATGGTGAGGGAATTCTGCAGCAAGGAAATTAGTTCACTGCTAAACATCATGCCATTCACGTTCATGTACTCGCGATACTCCCAAAGTTTGTGGACATCCATATTTCAAAAAAGATTTATGCTAAAATGTATACGCCAAAGAAACGTTTTAGGCGCGACAGAAAACGGGTAAAATTGCTATAAGCTAGATTTTTACATAAACTTTCGTTATTTTCAAAACTCAAATAATTAAATTGATGCCCAAGCGGTCAGTTTGACACCGTTGTGATTAAACATTGGCTGTCTTAAAATTATATGGCATTGTTTTTAGACCAGGAAATTCCCTATGACTAGATGTCATAAGTTTTCTACAATATGTGGGCAAGGCCGCGGACCTTGACCAATTTGGACGTTTCAAATTTCCCGCTGATTACAAAAAATTGGTGACATTGGGGACAATTGTAAGGATGTTACTTATGACATCGACAGTGGAAATTTCAAAAATTGCAAGGTTTTAGACAGATTTCGAAACAGTAAAGATATGATAACATGCATCGTCAATAATATTGATAACAGACTATATGAATATAGCGCTAGCTGTACACACTTGTCGATTTTTTTTTTATGTGGCAGCACCAGCCGTCACTATAATACAATTAAAAAAACGTTCGTAACGTAAGTTCGTAGCATGCATAGTGTCTATCTCACTTGGCGCCCTTTTGTAACCGGCTTTTCTACTTATAATTTCAATTTGACTTGATAAACGCTAGTGATTTTGTTATAGTTTCTACATTGAGACGCGCTAAAATGTCCACTAATGGCGTGAACGTCGAAGATGCAGAAATGGCGGATTGCGACGGTGAAAAAGTCGTAACAATGATGGACGTTCTACAGGAACAACAAGAATTCGAAGAAGATGCTAATGCAGTCCTTGGAGCTTCGGATGATAAAAACTGCACCTACAACCAGGTAAACACATGCTCTCTTTTAATTATATTATTCTTGAGACTTTCAACTACAAGTAGATGCATATAGCATAGCATTGTTCTATTTAACTTTGACGTTCGACGCCCGTCAACGTTAACTCGTACATAAAGAAAATGTCTGGGAACTACAAATTTATGTCGATAAAATTATCTTAGATATTATAACGTATAGTGACTTAATAACTTATAATGTCTAACCATACACTTAACGCCTCTAATGATTTAGTGACCAACCGAATGTGCACTTGTTAGACTCGACACCATTAAAGACTCCCAAGAGTCCCAAGTTCTAGGTCTGAGATACTTCTGCGGATTCATTATAACTAATAAATTAGATCTTCCGTCTAAACAAGCTTAAACCTATATCTAGACACGTGGCTAATCATTACCCGAGACATTTTTGTTATGTATGTTTAGTAACTGTTAAACAGACTACTTGCCTAAACTATTAATAAGCTTGTATAGTTTTGTCTACATTTGTTATATTAGCCAAGTGAAGAAATTTAAAGGTTATACAAACACAATGTAGATAATTTTATCGTTATGGGTATGATAGTTCTACCAAAGTTGAGGTCACGCACACAACAACATGTCATGTAATGACAGTGGGATTTTGAAATGCCTTCTTTTTTCGTACCGATAGCAAGTTTAACAATGAATTGCCAGATAGACCAAAAAGCTTTTTTAAACTACTGCCATGCTAGTGTAAAAGGTGACCTATTTGTATGGAATCACCTTTTACACTAGCAAGGCAGTATAGCCTTGTGTTTAATTACTCATTAATTTCATTCATTCACTTTTTATGCAATGAGTACTTCATGTAGCTGTGTGTAATCATTCACCTCAACTCTCCTGGAATCTATATTTGTGTAATGGCCAATCATAATTTTTGAGTTATAAGTGTATATCATCAAATAATTGCATACAAATAGAAAATTTATGAACAGCAAGCATATAAAGGCTGAATAAAAATATAGGTCTGTCAAGATCGTATTAATTTTAATATTCATATTGCACTAAAAATCTGTCACCACCTCACTACGATGACAGTTTAAAATCCTGTTAGTTCTGATGTTAACTTCGTAATATCATTTAAGGGTTTTTTTTGTTATCCCAAACATATTTCTTGAAAATGCTTGTAAATACATATTTAGAATCTTCCACTCTCTACTGCAGGGGTTCCCAAAGTGTGTAGAAAGTAAAGAGGGGCCCCGTGAGTCGATCCTCTATCATTATCAAAAACCACAAATATTCTCGGGTACCTATAAAGCAACAATACCTATTTTGAGCGAACTAGGGTAGGGCGCCGTGACTAAAGTGACGTGACGAAGAAACTAAACTTGTAAGTGCGCCACGGGCTGAAACAGATTGGGAACCCCTGCTCTACTGGATAGTTTTTAGCATAGTAATTTATGTATCTTTCAAACGTTCCGCAACAGCTGAATGTCATATTTCTGGATATCCTTTATATGCATATTTCCTGAAATAAAATGAGAAGGAATAAGGTTAAAAGAAAATGTATCTGTATCACATAATCAGCCCATGTGTTATAAACTGCTAGGCATAGGCTTACTCTCACAGATGAGAGTTTATGTATAAGTAGGCATGTAGACTCGGTGTTTTTTCCTGTCTTAAGTCGATTCTACTATTCGTAGGAACAAATATCTATACATTTGTATAACTATAACAGCCACATATATTGTAATCAAAAGTAGCCAATATCATTATATTATATTATTTAATCAGGCAGGCAGTTGGGACCACTGATAATGCCTGTATCCAGTGAGTTATTTTGTATGAGAAAATTAGTAATGTGCCATTTTGTACTTGAAAATTTCAGCACATTGTTAAACATACTTTTTTTCATCAATACTTGTGCATTCTTAAAATAACTTAAATTTTTCCTTTGGACAATAAAAATATATCGAAAATTTATAAAACTAAGGTCTCGTAACTTTATAATTTTTTTTTATTTATTTCTTCTTTATTACGATAATTCGGTGTTTCCAAACTACATAACTACATTTAGTAGTAAATTCAACATTAGTCAACATGCCTTTTATCATAACTACAACTGTGTATTCTTATATACCTAAGATTACATTTCTAACTTTATCCAAATCCCTTTGCTTTTAGGGTTACATCAAACGTCAAGCTGTTTATGCATGCCTGACCTGCTGCAATGACGCTAAAATCGACCCCGAAAAGCGTGCTGGCGTTTGCCTTGCCTGCAGCCTTACATGCCATGAGAACCACGACTTGGTAGAGCTCTATACCAAACGCAATTTCTGCTGTGACTGTGGCAACCCTAAATTCAACCACCCCTGCCAGTATACTCAAAACAAAACAACCCTCAATGATGATAATGTTTACAACCAGAATTTTAGTGGCCTCTACTGCACCTGTCATCGACCTTATCCTGATCCAGATGGGGTTGAGGAAGAGATGATCCAATGCATAGTATGTGAAGACTGGCTTCATACTTCACATTTAGAAGCTACTGTACCATCCAGTGAACTTTATGCTGAAATGATCTGCAAGGCTTGTATGGAGAAAAATGAATTTCTTCATGATTATGGTAAATATGCAGTCAATGGAGATGTTGATGTAGTGGATATAAGTGAGACATTAGACAGTTCCATTAAATGTAATGGGGTCGAGAATGAAGTGAATGGAGTTGATGCGAATAAAGAAATGGACAAAGCTGAAATTGAAGATATTAAAGTTTCTGAGGAAGTAAAGAAAGATACAAATCCCACTGAATTATTAAATGCTAGTCATGACAACATTGATGAAAATAAAGCCGAAGAACCAACCGTACCAAAAGATTCAACTTCTCAGAAAACTGATGCTGAAGAGACTGAAGCTCATGATATAGTATCTGAAAAAGCTGATGATGAAAACCATGCAGAGGCAAACCAAACTAAAGATGTAGTATCCAATAAAACTGATGCTGAAGAGAATGAAGCTCATGATATAGTATCTGATAAAGCTGATGATGAAAACCTTGCAGAAGCAAACCAAACTAAAGATATAGTATCCAATAAAACTGAAGCTGAAGAGAATGAAAAAGCTGATGATGAAAACCATGCAGAGGCAAACCAAACTAAAGATGTAGTATCCAATAAAACTGATGCTGAAGAGAATGAAGCTCATGATATAGTATCTGATAAAGCTGATGATGAAGACCATGCAGAGACAAACCAAATTAAAGATGTAGTATCCAATAAAACTGATGATGAAAATTCAGAGGAAGTAAGCCAAGCTACTGATGACAACCCCACGGAAGAAAATCAAGCTACAGAACACACCATTACAAAAGAAATTTTGGCCTCTGATGATAAAACAAGTGAACATCTTAGTAATGAGAGCTCTACAGACCAAGGCAACGTGAATGATGCACCAGTTTCATCTGAAATCAAGGAAGAATCTACAACAAATAGTAAAGATAATGATTGCACAGGTGACATAGAATTAAATCTGAATGGACAAGAAAATCGAGGCAAAGTTGATGATGCCCCACAAGCTAAAGTTGATAGTGAAGAAAAACAAGATCCTACTGATTCCTCTCTCATGGATGCTGCTGATACAAGTGTTGAAATGGATAAAAGTTCACATGTAACAGATAACCGTGTAAAAGATACATCTTTAGGAGATGAACAAATAAACGAAAATAAGCGAAAACTATCTGTTGAGGAATCTGCAGATGATGTTTCTGTAAAAAAAGCAAAATTAAGTGAAAGCAAGTGCATCAGGCCACAAGGTGAAAAGAAGAGATTCAAAGGAGCTACATTCTGGCCCTGCCAATTTCGACAAAAGCTTTGCACATGTAATGAATGCATTACCATGTATAAGGACTTGGCGGTCTTATTCCTCGTTGACCCGGAAGACACTGTCACTGCTTATGAAGTTCTAGGGAAAGAAAAATCTGATGGCACTGCTTCTACGCAATATGAAAAAGGCCTAGAGGCCTTATCGTCTCTAGGAAGAATTCAACAAATTAACGCACTGACAGAGTACAACAAAATGAGGGACAAGTTGCTTGATTTCCTGAAAAGCTTTAAAGATAGAAAGGAAGTCGTCAAAGAAGAAGATATCAAAGCTTTCTTTGCAGGAATGAAACCGAAAAGGGAGCCTGATGGCGTGTATTTTTGTAGATAACTTAGTTTTGTTTCATAAGCTACCATTTTATTTACTCTTATATTCTTATCTCAGTGATTGACGGCATTCCTGCTAGTATTATTACCTCTCAGTTCTGGTTAACCAATGATTCTTAATATTAATACTTTCGAAGTAATAAACGTCGTAATTTTTCTAAGAACAATTTGTTTTATTCTGAATTTTAATCAACAAAAGTATATTATTAAAATCATTAGCATGAGCGAGTATCTAGTGCACGCCGCAGATGTGCCTCTTATAGGTAACTATTCATTTAATGAAATTGAAGATTTATTATGAGCTATTATAATATTTATAATGTATAACCTGGCAATACTTCCTCCGACCTTAGGCCGGATTTACACCTTATAGTTTTTCTTGCGTAAGTAAGGTCGCAGCTATACGTTAGACTGCTGACTATTTCAGCCTAACGAATAGCTGCATCCTTACTTACGTAAGTAAAGCTTACAGGTGTAAATCCGGCCTTAGAACAGGCTCTTCTTATTGTCCTCTTTCCTATCGACTATAAACCTCACAGGGCCGTTAGTGATTCTTCTGAAAAACCTATATTAATATTTCAGCCGACAACTAATGGTTAGAGCCAAAGGATCCAAGATCCAACACAACTTGAAACTAGGGCTCCCGCTACACGTGTTACACGCCGAAACGGATACCCGTGTTCTTAAGACCGGCGGTACTAAGAACCCGGATTAACCAAACCCGCCGGGTACCGGAAACGTTTCTCAGAAACGTTTCCGGTACCCGTACCCGTTCTACGTGTCCGCGGGTACACGTGTATTTAAAACCGGCCCGAACGGGTACGAACGAACCGAAACAGTCGGAGTCAAGGCACACAATATCTACTATTTAATGCTGACTTCAGATGAACTCTTTTGGCGTACGAATGTTTAATAATAGTTTGTAACCGTGTTGGAAAATCATATTTAGCAAACTACTTAAAATATGTTTTTTATATAAATCGAAGTAGGCATCGTTATTCTACATTGTCTGCTGTATTTTATTCTAAATCTGCTCGTACTTAGTTTAGAAACTTTATTCTGATGTGTCAGGTTTTGATTTAATAAAATTAAAACCTATTGCGTCTTATCTAAGTCAATTAATTAAAAACAACATTTTATTTATAATGGCATATCAGAATTGTGACGAATATGGTTTGCAGATATACTATAATATCAATTAAAAATAACAGTTTAGAATATAATTATGAATTACTTCGCAAAAACAACAAACATCTGCCAATGGCGCAAAAAAGATAAACATAAGCGCCATTATCATGTGATTATTCATAACTGAATTTCACCCGAGAACCACAAAAGTCCATGTTACCTTAGTTAACTTGCGATAAGATTGCTTATTTCTTTAAGATAAATCCTAAAATTGGTAATCATTCAAGTTTACTTGAGTGACTTTCACAATAGGGTTAAGGTAATAAACTTGAACGCCGAACGCCTTTTTGTCTGACGAAGCGAACAAAGAAGTAGGTTCCCAAACCATCATCACAAGTATGACTACCAATTATAAGCTTTATGTCGTAGCAATAAGGTTAAAACGTATGCACCAAATGCCCCGGCAAAATCTTAAAAGATTAGATAAGTAAATGTTTTCTATTGATTTGGAGCCGCATCGCACTAACAAGTAGTTTACTATGAAAAAAGGCAGAGCAAAAACAATTAGAATGAACAAGAAATGGGTAAGATTTTGGAAATAAGGTACCTAGTCTAGTTGTTTTTTAGTATGATTCCAGTTCCAGAGTAATACAGTTTCGTTGCAAGTTATTTTAAAATCGTTTTTTTTTTGTTTTGTTGTGTTTGGTTTTGTTGTTATATACTGTTAATGCGATAGATTGTTATTAAATGTTAAAAAAATAGAAGAAATTGGGTGTGGAATTTTGCCACAAGAGTCGATGACAAAGCTTATTGCTCATTGTTCAATTATCGCACAAACAACAAGATTTCTTGTAATATTAATCAGGACTACTATATAGACGACAGGAGCGATTGGAAGACATTTATTAACAATTCACCATAAGTCAACAAACCCGACGACCACCGAGTAAGTACAATTATTTAACTATTTTATTTATGTAAAAAAATATATAAACGTAACTCTATTTTGTATAAATAAATAAACCAGCCAAGTGCGAGTCGGATTCACGCACGAAGGGTTTCCGTACCATTTCTGTATCTGTTGTTATAGATGCTACAGAAATACATAATCTGTGAAAATTTTAACTGTCTAGCTATCACGGTTTATGAGATACAGCCTAGGGACAGACAGATAGACAGACAGTGGACTCTTAGTAATAGGGTCTCGTTTTTACCCTAAAAAGTGCTAGTATTTGAACTTCGAAGTCTAATATAAAAATGTCTACTCGTATTCTATGCAAAAACTACCTGCTCTTAAAAGGCCGAACCCTTAGCCCAATAGACTGTTTATTGACTTTCGGCTTTACATATTATACACCACGGAATAAGATATGCTCGAAACTTATACATATTGTGTCTATTAATTTGTAGCTCGAACCACGATTCGTACCTTCGCTACTCGTTAAGGACGGATCCGGAGACACGGGTAAATAAGATCCGTTTCTTCAGGTACCCGTGTACCCGTGGAAACGGATCTTAATTACACGTTTCCTAATTACACGTGCGGAACGGGCCAGAAAACCGTGTCCGTGTTACTCAGAAACGGGTAATAGAAACGTTTACACGAAACCCGGACACGAGCGCGAGCCCTACTTGAAACGTAGTTTTCGGGCAATAATATACGATGATACGGGACACTCATAAATATCAAACACTACCTTATTACTATAGAAATAAAGTGGTGTCAGGTATTTGTGGGTATGTATATACGTTTGTAGACACATCACGTCAAACTACTGGATTGATTTTAACTAGGGATGTAACGATACCGATACCGATATATCGGCCGATATATCGGTATCGCCGATATTATACAACCGATATTTGAAGAATTTGCTGTATGAAAACTAATCTGCAAAAAATAATTTCGATTTCTGACTTAATTTATGTACTGGCCTATTCTATTACCTTGTGCAATGATAATTACTATGTTAATTAAATCTTTGGTTCTTAATAAAAAAAATTGAATTTTGAGTTGACAATTTATTATTTTTACTTTACACTTTCAAGGTTGACTCTCTGGTAAATATAGCCAGTAGTCATTGCCATTAGTTATAATAAGGACATAAAAATATCTGAAGTTCATACTTCATTATTAAGCTAAGATATCGGTATCGGTATCGCCGATATTAACTACTATATATCGGTATAGGTATCGTATCGGCAAAACTGTGTATCGTTACATCCCTAATTTTAACCAATTCCGGTTCATGCATAACCTGGATATCCCAAAATGATTTTTTTTCTATCGAGTGGCGACATGGGGGCCGAAGCTGGACTGTAGGGACTTTTCCACCCTCATCATCACAGGTAAGTGACTGTACAAATGAAAAACATGTGGGTAACATTTTTTATATGAACAGGTACTTTTCTCTGTTACTGACTGTACTTATACAGAGATAAGGCCCGGCCACGAGTAGTGGCGCGGCGTTGGAATTAACTTTGCCAGAAAGAAAAACGTTGCCTAGTCTTCAGACGAGGGAAGCCCCTACACGGCACGCCGCGCCTGTTTTTCCCGCTGCTGCGCCGTTTCACGTTGACGGTCCCGTGCCGTGGAGATGTGGCCAGGCCTTTGACACGGTATACGGTAGTTTTTGTTCCGATAAAAGGTACATCGGGAGCGTGTGCGCGCCGTGTACGGACGCACCACAGGCAAGCATCGCCGCGTGCTTAGTCAGGGCTGAGCTATCGTCGCAAGCGGTCGAACGTTCAAAATGTCTGCGGACGAAGCAAAGTATAGAAGACGTATATACTGCAGTGTGTTCGGATGTTTGAAGAATAATGCGTAAAATCCAGAATTGTCATATTTCTGCATTCCTAAGGATCCCGAAAGGTGTGTATTTTATTAGTACCTATATAAATGTTATATTTTAAGTTGTTTATAGAATGTTTGATAGTTTTGTGATCAAACTATACCAATTAAACAGAGTAGATATTTTTTTTGTTTGACATTGATGAGTAAAATTAACAGATTTTTTAAACGTGTACTAATTAAATAGTAGTTGATTCTATTGATACATAAAATGCCTTAGTAAGCACGAGAGTGGTTTTATTACACGAGCCGAAATATCGTTGCGTTACTTACATGTACACATACCAATACTAATTTATTTAAACTATTATACTTAATAACATTAACATCAGATGTGTGCGATCAGATACTTTCATATTGAAATAAGTAACTTTTACTAGGTTGACGAACGATTGTTCGTTCGATCGAGGTCAACGTAAGAAAAGTTACGTTCGTAGTAAGTAGGTAATTTTACAGAACCGACGAGCGGCAGCCCTGTGCCTTAGGCACGCTCTGGTGTCGCGCGCTCCTAAACGGCGAAGTGTCCGTCAAGATAGCGTACACCGTAAAGATATTCAGAATCTGATGCAGCCAATAAATAGTACCGATGAAATATCTAGGCGAAAAAAATAGTACCCTTAAACTTTCTGAAATATAAGGCCTGTTCACGGTGTACGCTAGGTACCGGTCGTCAAGCTGGCGTACACCGTTTTTATCTCTGGAACGGCTTTGTTTTTTGAAACGCTTAATATCTCAAAAAATAGTACCCAAATAGTACCCTAGGGCCCTAAAATTGCATTTATCTAGCTATCGTAGAAGCCGAGATATTCCATTACTTAACGGTGTACAAAATTTCACACCGTCAAGCTGGCGTACCCGGGAATTTCTTACAGAAAGAGCTCACTATATCTCGGCTTCCGCGATAGCTAGAGAAATGAAATTGTAGGGCCCTAGGGTACTATTTGGGTACTATTTTTTGAGATATTAACCCATTCAAGGCCCATGACGCGTATGCGCGTCACAGCTGAACTCTGCCGCCCGGCCCGTGACTGGTATGCGCGTCATGAATAATTCCCGATTTAAAAATAAACTAAAAGTAACGTTTCAAAAAACAAAGCCGTTCCAGAGATACAAACGGTGTACGCCAGCTTGACGCCCGGTAGCGTACACCGTGAACAGACCTTATATTTCAGAAAGTTTAAGGGTACTATTTTTTTCGCCTAGATATTTCGTCGGTACTATTTGGGTACTATTTATTGGCTGCATCAGATTCTGAATATCTTTACGGTGTACGCTATCTTGACGGACACACGGCGAAGACGAATTACTTGGTTGTCTTTATACTTTGTCTTTGAGGACAGGAGTCAAAATTACCTACAGCGCTGGCAACGCGTTTGCGAAAAGCGCCATACGAGTCCGTAGTATGTAAAGGCAAAAAAGAGTAGAAAATAAAAGGCCAGCATTGTTGTAGTAATAATGTTTATTGAGGAGAGCACACATCACGCGTAGAGGATGTCGTAGTGGCCGGGCCGGTACAGCAGCTGCACCTTGGGTGAGCAGCCCTCCGGGAAGTCGTGCGCGATCACCTGCTCGCACACAAATGCACCATTATTTCAAGTATTTTTTTGTCATAAGGGGCAAACGAGAAGAGCAGACGGATCACCTAATGATAAGCGATTACCGCCGCCCATAGACACCTGCAATACCAGAGGAGTCACAAGTGCGCTGCCTGCCCCATCTAAGACATCATCTATGAAATTTGAGTTACAAAGAGCGTTAAGCTGAAAGGTTTGGCTGCGTCGCATTTTTTGTAATTTTTCCGAACTTATCAAGAAAATTAAAGATTTGCTATATAATAAGGGCCGACACAGCGGACTGCAACCCAGCTGCAACTTATATAGAAACTGCAGTTGGCGTGCACCCGGGATGCAGTTCCCATACAAATCGCAGCTGACATGCAGTCCACCTCTATCAGCCCTTACGTGTATGATTGCAATACCTAAATCGTTGTTTTTTATTGCTAGGAAAAAAGATACGTTTATCAGCATTTCATTATATTTAAAATCATAATTTTGTATCGAGCACATTTTAAAGTTTCATACAAATTATCAAAAATAATGAGAAAAATGTGACGTTTGTTATAGATTTTATCCCCTGAAGTGGGCTAATGCTGTTAAAGAATACAATACCATTTTTTTTTTTTATTTATTTAAGGTCTACCAACAATTTTTGGTCAACAAATCATTGAGAGGTTAACCGCAAATTAGGATAACGAGAATATAGTTTCAGAAAAGTATAACTGCCTTGATGAACTTTCAACGGATTATCGGTTCTATGACCGTAATGATAAGGCGGTAAATGCTTTAAAACAAAATAATAATAATAATGCGTTTTGCTTTTACTGACTTAACAGTTAGCCAGGTAGGCCGGGCCGGGTCGTGCTCGTGTTGTGTGCGTGCAGTTCATAGTACCTCTAAGTCTTTTCTCTACGGAATACGCACTTGCAGACCGTCGGGCGAATGTGAAATGCCAAACAAATTAAGATCGCAGTATTCTATAAGTGCATTTACACTTTACTGTCTAGTAAATAGAATCCATAATCTAATAATCTTTCAAGGCAGTTAAACTTTTCTGAAACTATATTTCGTTATCCTAATCTGCGGTTAACCTCTCAATGGTATTGTATTCTTTAACAGCATTAGCCCACTTCAGGGGATAAAATCTATACTAAGAGGCATAAAAAAATTGTGAAAAAAAGCACGGATTTTATACACTTACCTCAACCTGAAACGATTTAGTAATTTAAAAAGATTATTTTGAGGCATTTCAATCCGATCATACCTATCGGCAATATGGAAGGTATTTGACTACAATCAACATAATAGTACATTACACAACTAGGGTGGTAATACAAAGAATTCTTTATTACCTCCCGTGTTGTGTACATCATTTTATGTCTACACTTGGCCAGAAAGCGGCTTTTTCCGCACGCGCAGCGCTGCGCTCATCTCGGCCTATGCATTACCACCCTAGTTATGTAATGTACTATTTCGTCTCATCAACGATTTTAAAATGACAAATACTTAGTTAAAAAAATGTTAATGACATTTAGGTGGGACTGGGACCACCTCAAAAGATATAGAAATTATTTCAATAAAATAAATTAAACTGATTACTACGCGTATGTAGGTATTTCATTTAATTTTGCAGTCCATTCGCAGGTACGTCGCAGAGTTGACTCCATCACATGATTTTTCAGAATTATCAGTCTCTAATCTATACACATCCCACTGCTGGGCACAAGTCTACTTTGAACGTTCGAATTTTCCCGTTCCCGGGAATATTTCCCATACAAACGGGGAATATTCTCGGGAACCGCACATCCCACGCGTCATTTCGCGCAGACAAAATGTATCAAGCTATAAAATGAAACGCATTTCAACCACATTTGATGTTGTGGAAGCAAATGTTGACCGTCTGTGTTTGTATAGAGAATTGACCGACTCAAATAACCTTAATTTTTTTTTATTTGGTTGTTGTAAATTCTTAATTGAATAGTGTGACCAACCTGGCTGTTGGTGCCGCGGTCCATGTACTTGACGCGCACGCCGGCGTTAAGCGCGGCGCTCAGCGCAATGATGTGGATATGGTCCGACTCCTTATACATCGGCTCCACCTCCTGTACAGAAAACACAAAAGGCATAAGTATCATGGTGGGAAATATAGATTCTATAGTGCTTGGGTGTCCCCGGTAGTTGTATTGTAAGGTGTTCATAAAACCTGATTTTCACCAGTCTTCCTAATATTTCAGATTGGAGTCTTTAGTTTAGAATAAGGTTATTCTCCAGACATAAAAAAGCAAGCAAACTGTACTGCAGCTGACCTAAGGATACATTTGATATTGTGGTGTACATCAATTTTACCAGTGTACAGTGTACCAATACTAACCCATATATGCCCATTGAGTCGAAAATGAACCAGCCCACAAAAATCTCCTATGCTATTGTTAGTTGATAGTATATTCGAATTGCTCAAAAAAGATATGGGCGAGAAAAAAAAGCTCTGGGCATATATGGGCTAAGTAAATAAATCACCTACTCATGTCTATTTTTTTTCAACCAGCTAATGCACAGATTCTGAAAATTGTTAGTAACAAACAAGTAATACAAAAATAATAGTACTAACAGAAATAGTTGTTTTAGCTTGGAAACAAATATAATTTGGTTTATGGCTTCACTAAGCATTTAACTTAATTTAAAGTAATAAAACTAGCTTAGTGAATATCCTTAGCAAGGCATTAGCAAGGATTCTGTCAAGGGCAGTTCAAGCGTGTGATACCCATAATTCGAGCATCATTCGATACTTTTGTTTATTTATAAACACCACTTACTTGTCTACAAAACTCAGTGACTGTCCTGGGTCCCTCAATGAAATTCTGGTAGAAATCCTGTTGTGTCTGCAGCGCACCTGACGTCACGAGACGGAGGTACACAACTATGTAGTCAGAGTAACCTTGCTTGTTGAACTTCTCATGAAGCTCAGCACGCGCCTTCTCAAGCTCTTCGGGTGTACCTCCAGCTTGTTCACCCACTCGTTGGACTACTTCCATGAACTAAAAGGTAGGATGGAAAAAAATTGTTAAGTAAACAACACATATTGGTTTCTCATTTCAGTGTGCTTTTGTTACCCTTGTTTTTGTTGTGGTGTGGGTATGTGTGTTATAAGTTATCAGATTATTGTTGTTAAAACTTGAGGAGATTATAAAAGGTTTACATGATCACCAAAAAATAAATCCCATCAAAAACATTACATGTAAAAAGATGCAAGTCTCGCAACGCAGTTCTCCTACAACAAAAAAGTTTTGAGATGTAATGTTAAAGCAAGTCAGTACCAGGGCCCGGTGTCAACAGAACTCGATTACTACAGACTTTCCTATTATTTACCCGTGGAGGATTCTTTATTAGAGTACTATACAA
Organism: Eudemis profundana; assembly: GCA_947034925.1. NCBI lineage: Eukaryota > Metazoa > Arthropoda > Insecta > Lepidoptera > Tortricidae > Eudemis > Eudemis profundana. The sequence continues at coordinate 18,191,332 of OX344796.1, read as the reverse complement.
TGTGTTCCTCCACATAACTTTTTGTTGTTGGAGAACTGCATAGCGAGACTTGCATCTTTTTACATGTAATGTTTTTGATGGGATCTCATTTCTTTTTGAAAGTGGTCTTCCTTTATTTATCACATTCCAATCCATCCTATTTTTGAACTACAAAACTAACTTTGTAATCGCATGTATTTGTATAGGATTACACACTTACTTATGCAGTTTCTAATGAAATTGCAATAAAAGAAGTCACACCTACTTATTACAATACAGCTGGCAGTGACATAAACCACAATTTTGAAGTAGGTTAACTATTTTAACAGGTTCATTAACATTAGTTGAATTAATGAATAGTAATTGTATATTAATTGATTATAGCATGGTTGCTGATAAAAATGGGATGCATCTACCCTTGGTCACCATTAGCTTTCATGTATAGTGTTGTGTAAGTAGAGTCCACATTGAGAACTGAAATATAATCAAGTCACAATTATTTCTCTATAACATTCCTGAAATGAAGACAACTATTTTTGGTGATGACACTATTATTGGATTTAACATTGTACACAATGGAAGATATTTCATTGCATACACATTTCAAACCAGTACTAGAAAAAGGTGAAAAACAATTCACAACTCTTACTTCATACATTCTAACAAATAAAATAAATAAAAAGCTGGAAGGAACCCCAATGGCGTAACGTCTAGTATCGCAACAAAGAAAAACAAAAACACAACAAAAAAAAGTAACCTAAAAAATCAACACTTACCGTCTCATAAAAATCTTCCACTGTGAACTGTGAGAAACCTAATGCCACGAGAGTGTCTTTCGAGTTCTTTGCTAACTCGTGGAATTTTTCATATTCCGCCTTATCCGTCAGGAGGTGCTCTAAATACGCATATGAAAATGCCCGGAAGAAACAGTTACCGTCCGGCCGCGTTCTTCGCACGTATTTGTACTTAGCTGCTAAGTCTTTTACTTTTAATAGGTACACGGGATCTTCATTATATTCTTTTTCTAGCGACGACAAAGGTTCGAGTTCCCCGACCAGAGGAATGCTCTCTGAAATCTGCAAAATAAACACAACACCACATTTTGTACTACCAAATTGAAATGAAATAAAATGTTGCAGCAATCCAAATGCGATCTATGTATAAAGTTTACCTCTTTTTCTATCTCCCGTTGTTGTTTCATAATCAACTCATCTTGATTTATTGAATTGTCAGGTAAAGTACCGGTGCAGCCGCTACTGCTAGATGCATCGTCCGCCATTTTCAAATAAAATTGACATGACAGAATGACAGATGACGACAAATGACAATCGAACGAAAAAAATGTAAATGATGCGTTCAGGGCCTAGTTTCATAAATTTATATCACTAAAATTATTGGAAGGAAGTATGATGCGTTCATAGATTAATACCAATAAAATGATTTATAAGTGGAAACAGTGCAAGGGAGTGAGAGTAAATATTTAGAAAAATAGATAAATTGTAATTACGTTTCGAAATCACAATTTCAACACAATGAGATGACATTAGTATCATATCAACAGCATTACAACCCCGTCACCCTAACACGATGCTGTTTATTTCCAACGTAAAACATGGGTTTCACTGGGACACTACGGCACCTCTGGATAAAAATAAATACCACACAATATTATTTTGTAATTTATTCTTAATTAAATACAACTTATACTATTTCTTTAATTAAATTTTAATCAGCAAACATGTCCTCAATCTTCTTTTGCACTTCTTTTTCGGACTCTGAATTAAGTTTATCTGGAAGCATTTTCACTGATTCCAGGTCTGCAGGCTCACCATCATCGGCCGTCGCCTGACCCTGGGCCTGAAATGAAAAGCAGCCAATTTAACAAAATGCGTACCAAATAAATAAGTGAAATATTGCAACTAATCACATGCAGGGTCGTCTAAGCCTGTTCTGAGCAGGGCTCAAAGCTTTGGTTACAACATCACCAACATGCCCCATCGAGATTTGTATTGCTACCCCTTCAAAAAATAGGCAATACAGTCTATGGAACTACTCAAAGAACACAGCTCAATATTTGTGCATATTATTTACCCCTAAGAAAACTTGATTTTAGAGGGAAAATTAAGCTTGCAAAATAATCAGCCAGTGTTCTATTTTTTAACTCTCACTGAAGCACTGAAGTGAGATACAAAAAACCGGGCAAGTGCGAGTCGGACTCGCGCACGGAGGGTTCCGTACAAATTCGTGAGTAGATACGTGGATAATTCAAGATAAACTGTATGGTGGGACAAGCTTAACTTTGCTCTTGAAAAACTGTTGTCCCTATACACCGACATATGTCGCGGTTAATTTAGTAGGAGCAAATAAATTTGTCTTACAATTTTTGCGAATTTCTAAAAAACGCTGCAAGTTAGGAAAACCGTTTTATTTTTCCTGTAATATTTAGGATGATATTAATAATCGGTAATTATTTCAGATTTTTCTATTCAGTAACTTCGGAGATAATAGGGGGGAATGGTATTATTTTTAACGTTTTTTGTATTATATCAAAAACTACATGACTAAGAAAAAAACAAAAATAGTTTTGAAATCTACACATTAAGCCCTTTCATTTGATATACCTCTACTTTTGATTTTCGACATCCCATTTCGGTCCCCTTTAAAAAAACCTAAAAAAGCTATAAGATTTTTTCTGTCCAATAAGTTTGGGTTAACGACTTTTAACACTAATTCCAAATGTCAAGTCGATAGCATTAGTAGATCCTGAGATATCTTGCTGTGACAGACGGACAGACAGACAGAGTCGCGCCATAAGCACGGTAGACGGTAGTTTTTGTTCCGATAAAAGGTACATCGGGAGCGCGCATGTGTGCGTGCCGTTTGCGCGCCGTGTACGGACGCACCACAGGCAAGCATCGGCGGCGGGCTTAGTCAGGGTTGAGCAATAGTCGCGAGCGGTCGAACGTTCAAAATGTCTGCAGACGAAGCAAAGTATAGAAGACGTATATACTGTAGTGTGTTCGGATGTTTGAAGAATAATGCGCAAAATCCAGAATTGTCATATTTCTGCATTCCTAAGGATCCCGAAAGGTGTGTATTTTATTAGTACCTATATAAATGTTATATTTTAAGTCGTTTATAGAATGTTTGATAGTTTTGTGATCAAACTATACCAATTAAATAGAGTAGATAATTATTTTGTTTGACAGTGATGAGTAAATTTAACAGATTTTTTAAACGTGTACTAATTAAATAGTAGTTGATTCTATTGATACATAAAATGCCTTAAACACGAGAGTGGTTTTATGAAACGAGCCGAAATATCGTTGCGTTACTTACATGTACGTACACATACCAATACTAATTTATTTAAACTATTATACTTAATAACATTATCATCAGATATGTGCGATCAGATACTTTCATATTGAAATAAGTAACTTTTACTAGGTTGACCTCGAACGATTGTTCGTTCGATCGAGGTCAACCTAATAAAAGTTACGTTCGTAGTATTATCAAACCGCGTTGAGAAAGGGATTCGAGTGTACCGTTAGCACAAGTGTACTTAATAAATGATTAAATATAATCATAAACCAATCTTTGATATCTTCATAAGTGCAGACCCTTATAGATAATAGAATTAATAGCTAAATATGATTTGCATATTTAAACTCTATTCTCGGTAAATATTGTCATTTGTTTCATAAAAAATAGTATTATCATATTTGACAAATCTGTCACCAGTCACATTATTTCGCTTTATCAAATTGCCGTAGCTTTTCAAAAATACGTTTGTATACAATATGAATCGCGGTAAAGTATTAAACGGTCGATGCCGAGAAATTGTCTACAATGTACTAACATATTTTAATAAAGAAAACGATAAGACGAAGGTTCTTTTGAAAACTTTGATGGCCATCTTAAGCGTTTATTTATCTGCATACTCTACCACTGACAATGTCATATCATGCATTAGTTCAAAAATGACATATGAGCTCAATCCCTTTCTAAACGCGGTTTGATAATAAGTAGGTATTTTACAGAACCGACGAGCGGCAGCCCTGTGCCTTAGGCCCGCTCTGGTGTCGCGCGCTCCTAAACGGCGAAGACGAACTACTTGGTTGTCTTTATACTTTGCCATAAGGGTTCCTTTTTTACCATTTTGGTACGGAACTCTAAAATGAAAAGGCGGCGCACCTTCTGCAGCTGTATATCCAACTGCAACAGCGCGCGCTCGAGGCGGTAGTTGTCGGACACGAGCTGCGCCCAGCGCCGGCGCAGCGCGCGCAGGCGCGTGCCGCTCGCCGTCTGCGACCGCTTGCGCTCCCAGTTTACACCCGCTATCTGCTTCCTGGAACACACGCATTAAATTTAATTTAATTTATGTCAGTACTACCTGCAGCATCACTCGCGTGGCGTTTGTATTGCAAAACAACTTTTGTATATACATAAATAACTTTATCCCCTTAAATCTCTTTTATCCCCTCAGTACCTCTAGCACAACTGTGACGCGCGACTCTTTGTCGCGCGACAAATGCTACCTGTCCCTTTCTACTTAACATAGTGTGACAGTGACAGGTGATGCCCTGTCGAGCGAGAAACGAAGTCGCGGCCAGTTATGCTAGACGTACAGGAGGTAATTTATTAGTACATTATGATATGATGCTACGTTGGTCATTACAGTCGAGGCTGTGCTGTATTGCACGCTGTAATGGCCGAGATTGTAATGTAATGACCAATGGCCACGAGTGTCATACGACGTTTTTCTAGCTTTTTATAGCAGTAATGCGGTGATGTAAAACGCACGCGTGTTTAATTTAAGCTGTGTTCCGCGCGTAAGAAACTTGAAATAAGAGTTACTTTATGAGCAAATGTGTTGAAAAAAAAAGTAGTATATTAAATACCCGACATTCAAGCATTTTGTTGTTGGTTTCTAATAGTAATCGATTTTCGTCTACTGTAGATAGCCACTACAGTTTTGTAAAAAAATGTGTGCAATGTGTGCTGCCTCTTTTGCTAGTGCAGTTGCAAGGGCAATTTGAGCAGGAAAAATTAACAAAACGTACAAATAGTAATGACAAGGGTCCTATGAAGAAAAATAGAGCGAACCTATTGCCATCATGATGGCCCAAAGTACACCCAACATGCTCATTGCGTGGGGCGTTATGGAAAATAAGTTTCTGTCTATAAATTATTCTTGAGACAAGCTTTTATTGCCGACTGTACTTTTATTTATATAATCGTAAACTGCACGTCAAAGTTAATCAAATGAGCCCAAACACGGTGAATTTATCTTCTGTAATTTAGATCAGTTTTTCAAACTATTTCATGGCACGATCCCCTTTATATGCGAAAATATTTCGCGACTCCTCCACGATTTCTAATCTGAATTTTATTCCGTTACACTTTTGAGCTTTTTGATTTTTTTTTCCTTATTGCCTGAGGTTTCGCGACTCTCGCGACCCACTTCTAGAGGCTCTGCGATCACAGAGAGGGGGGCGCGACGCACACTTTGAAAAACACTGATTTAGATGATCCTATGGCTACCACCTGGCTCCATGATCAGATCAGCTTCATGTTATAATAATATTGCGTTGTCATCTCATTTGCATATCCTTGCGGAATTCCAGCTCAATCATAAACCGGGAAGTGGTTCAAATTTAACTTGCAAGATTTTATTACAGACACACAGACATCGGGACTGGCGAAACTAAATAAAAGGTTGTAAAAACTTTTAAAATAACGTTGCCGGCTTCCAGAGCAGGCATATATTAACCAATTATCTTGATCCTTACCTTAAATTAGTATGCACATTTTGCGCACTCGCCACAAGCGCTTGCAGCGTGTTTAGATAGGAGCGCCAGGCCTCCGATCCGTACTGCAGCTGAAGCTCGAGGTTCAGGACTCGCGTGGCCTGGTGCGAGAGCTGCGCGTGCGAGTTGTCGACGGACTCTGACCAGGCTGCCGGCTCGCCCAGGCGCCCTGCTGGGGGTGGGGGCAACTCGTATCTGCGGGAATCAGAATTCTTTAAAACAGTCGTCGCGAAACTGTACATTCACCTAGTTAAACTTAGACCTAGAGCTACATCACATGCAAGTAGTTTCATTTTGTGCTGTCATGAATAATAGTACATTACACAACTAGGGTGGTAATACAAAGAAAGGCCGAGATCGCAGAAGTTTGCCGCCCGAGCTGCAAGCGAGGGACGTTAATTCAAATTCATTCAAATTCAAATAATTTATTTTCAGACATAGCATCCATAGAAATGTGTTAGTACAAGGCATAATAATTTTAATACTAGTGTTAGTAACTATATCTAAGACAACATACAATTAGGTACTCGATTTTTTAAAAACGACGAGCTGGGGCAACAACAGGTGCGTGCAGCTGCACCCAGCGCGCCTGCAGCGGCGAGTCCCATCGCTCCGCCAACGCGCTCAGAATTCTGTTTGAGCTGCAGCTAGAACGCTTCTGTAACGAGGCGCATCGCTTTCTTATGATAGCCCCGAAGCTGTCGGTATGCGCCTCGGCAAACATTGCTGACGCGCTACAGTGACGTGGCAACCCAAACAGCACCCTAAACGCGTTGTTATACTGCACGCGCAGAGCGTTGTATGCCCGCTGCGTAAAACTGACCCATAGACTGCACGTGTAGAATGTTTGACAAAAGGCTTTGAATAAAGTTACCTTTACTTCATTACTACAACGTGCAAATCTGCGAGCCAGCATATTACAGCGTACACACAACGCCCTGCGCTCCCTTTCAATATCTTCAACATCAGACATACTCTCAGTGACCCAGTGACCCAGATACTTAAACTTTTGTACTCTATTTAGAGGTGTTCCAAAAAGTCTAACAGGAGGCATTCTGTAACATTTTTTACCAGCTTTAAATTGCATTACTTCGCTCTTAGACGTATTGTATCTGAGTCCATGAGCCACTGCATATGTTTCACATATAGTTAAGAGTTGTTGCAGAGCTCCAACCGAGGGGCTCAGTAGCACCATGTCATCCGCGTAGCTTAGGTTGTTAACGCAGACCCCATCAACGTGGCATCCGACATACGTGCTACTGAGCTCCTCGATCAGCTGATTCATGTAAAGGTTGAATAGCTTGGGTGAGCTCAATCCTCCTTGCCTCACGCCGCACTCCATCCTATACACGTCAGAATGAGCACCTGCCCATCTTACAGCATTCATTTGATTACCATACCAAAACTCAAATAATGACGTGACCTCCCGAGGGACGCTCGTCCGTTCTCTTAGCTTTTGCCACAATATGTCATAAGTAACCATGTCGAAAGCCCGTGACAGGTCCAAAAAACAGGCAAATACCGGCGTTTTACGAGAAGTGTAGTAATGAACGGTCTGCTTGAGACATAATATTGCGCTCTCAGTAGATAAGCCTGGCCTGAAACCAAACTGAGCGTCATGTAGGTCCAGGTGTATTCCCAGTACATCGTCAAGCAAACCGTCCAATACCTTAGCCACAATCGTGGCTAACGATATGGGCCTGTAGTTGGACAAGTCAGAAGCGTCTCCTGTCTTATTTTTTACAATAGGTACTACAACAGTATACATGAGATCCTCAGGCAGATAACTATGACTAATACATAAATTGAAAAAGAGAGAAAGCACTCTCGGGAGATGTACTCCAGCAAACTTGAGATGCTCAACACTCAGCCCGTCGTGCCCGGGAGACTTCCCTTTAACCATGTTCTTAATTTTTAAGGCGACTTGCCTGGCTGAAAATCTGACGGAGGGAATCTCGGGCTGGAACCCAGTGCTAAGCATCCCCGTTGACTGGGGTAGCGGAGATACTACTTTAAAATGTTCTTTAAAAACATTGGCAATGCCAGTTTGCTCATTTATGCCGGCCACGCTCACAGGGAGGCTCGGCTTTGGAGTAAATTTATTAGTATTTTTCCAAAATCTACTAAAGTTTCGATCTGCATGATTTTTAGCTAAAATGTCCATTTTTATATCCTGTTCATGATCCTGGCAATACTTCAATTTATTCTTGAATATCTTTTTTGTTTCAAGCATTCTTTCATTAACGTACCCAGAAACCGGTTTGCCGTACGATAACCACCAACTGTACCAAAACCGAGCCTCCCTATGGGCGTCCCCGACATGCCTATTCCACCCCGTTATGTGCCTATGTTTCTTACGAATATTATGCTTGTGACTAAGTTCCGCGGCTTTCTTTAGTACAGAGATAATTCTGTGATACATGTCACTAAGCACCTGTTTATGCATATTATTAGCACACATCTTATCAGCACACTCACAACACTCGGGGGGAAAGTTAACATTTTTTAATTCAGAGTTACAGTATTCTTTAAATATATCTATTTGCTCAGGGCTCCTTTCACCCCAAGTCACTTTATTCTGACCTAATTGCGAAACAGTTGTTTTAGGTTTAATACACTTAAAGTCGCATTCGATTAACAATGGATAATGATCGGACCAGTAAACATTATGCAACACTTTCGCGCTAATCACCGCCGGGCGCGCTGCCTGAGTCACGACACAGTGGTCCAGCCAGCGTCTACACGCGTGAGCGTCACTAACATATGTGTACGTGTCCACAGGCAGTAGTTCCATGTCAACGCAACACCAGCACTGTTCAGAACAAAAGTTCAGCAATTCACGAGAAAAGGACTCACCCGGATGTGCATTAAAATCCCCGAGCACTAAAACTGATTCCACATTGTTACTCTCGATTATTGAGTTTATTTCACTCATACAGTTCGTGAATTCAGTTAAATTTTCCGTCGTATCCGTTGGCATGTACACTGACATTACAATCACGGCGCGATCGTTAAGTACTATTTTAATAGCCGCAAGACGCACACTATTACACTTTATCACAGAAACACACGGGAATGACGATTTTCTCCATAAGAGGGCAACTCCGCCGTGTGGCCGGCCTCTTAATATTTCAGCTGAAGAATCCACTGCAGACTTGCCCGTGAAAGCGAAATCATCATCTATACTTCCGAGAAAAGATAAATTATAATCCATAATCCACGTCTCCTGCAACGCTATTAAATCAGCTGTGCGACATAGATTACGCACACACTCCACAGACCGAATAACATTTCGACAGTTAAAACTGATAAAGTTCGATGTAGTTCCCATACAAGTTATTTATTGTTGTTTACTCTGATCGCCGGAGCCATTACCAGTTTTATTATTCTTAAAATCAACAAAACGTCGAAACGCAATCCCATCAGGCCAAAAATTATCTTCCAAAAAAATATGTTGTTTATGCTTAGGCACATATATTTTGAAAGCGCTATAATCCTTCTGCATTCTCATAATCATTTTTTCAACAGTGACAGGAATGTTTGTTCTGCTCGCAATATATTGCTCGATGTCACACACAGACGCATCCTTCGCAACATCGGAGATGTAAATAGGGACTTTAATATCGGCCGCTTTGAATTTAGTATCGGTGTTCATTGCAGCTTTTCCTCGATGACCTATAAACCTATTTCTCAGCCTGTGCCTTTGAACGGTCTGCCAGGCCTCACTCGAAGCTTGCGATTTCCATACACCACTCTTAGCCATCTCCGAGTATTGTACCTTACGCGGTGACTCACGCTCATGCTCACTCGGGCCGGCGGTCGCGCCTGTGTGCACCGCCGCAACCGTAGACTGAGTAGGTACTAATTGTCTGATAACAGAATCTTGCTTAACAGGTTTACTATTCGTATTGTCGTCGTTACCAGCTGACAAAGTCGGCTCATTAGTAGTTAACGGCGCACACAGCAACGGCTGCATTACCAACGTATGACCTTTTTCAAATCTACCCTCTTTTTCCGGGGTGCTAGCGTTATTTTTGAAATTTGACGATTTTTGCATCGTTGAACACTGATGATGTTCCTTGCTTGATGATTCAGACTCGTTACAAGAATGAGGCAAACCCATGGGACCGCTCAAACAGTCAAAGCTATTAAGTAAACAGGCGCCACGAATATTATTAACATTTGCACCAAAATTATTCACCAACGACGTCCTTTTAAGATTATCAAGCTCCACCTTCAACAATTCCATTTCTTTTCTGGTTGCAGCTTCTTGCTGTATTTGCTCGATATCATTGCGCATCTTAAGTATATCTTTTAAGATCTTAGTGGCATCTAGGTGTTCAAACAGCACTGGCGGCAGCTTATGCAAATCTCGAGCAACAAAGATGGGTAGATCTTCAGCTGGACATTCTTTTAAAACACAAATTATGTCCTCAATGTTTCGAGCCGATTTCCCATCCCCTTTCCTTATTACTAATGGGTTTTCACAGGATACAGCCTCGAATAACATTTTTTTCGCATGCATGATGTCGGCTTCCGAAAAAGCAGTAACACAAATGCGGCTTAAGCTTCCTTCGTCCATGATATGCACTTTGTTGCTAATAAAAGCAAGTATTTCATTAATCAGCAAATTACACGAACTACATTTTACTGTATTTGACATTTTGTTAATTTCACAACAACGGTCATCACGTGCGTGACTCACACTCGTGTCCGAGTCCGTTAATATGCGATCGAGGGCTTTCTTTATTACCTCCCGTGTTGTGTACATCATTTTATGCTTACACTTGGCCAGAAAGCGGCTTTTTGCGTACGCGCAGCGTGCGGAAAAAGTCACTTTATGGCCAGGTGTGGCATAAATGTATTTTCTTTCTTTCTTTCAAGTACCTGATCTTACAATAGTATCTCAATAATATTACAGTATGTAAAGGAATTGCAAAATAAAAAAGCTTTTGTAATCTTGCTTTAAAGCCTAAACAACTACATAAAGGTTCATCAATAAATGACCCCTAGCCCCCCTACCCTGGGCCCCTTTCTCCTCCCAGTCAGTGGTCTTTAATTATTTTTTAGACAGAAGCCTCCTCTTCACCTAACATCACATGTATTTTTAAATTGTTTTATTGAGCTTGACATTGTATATATCTATTTATTTGATCCAAATGTTGCAACAGGTTTTTGTGTACTTCTACTAAATAGATTCTCATGAAACTGCACACACATTGAGTTCCCCTGACAATAATATAACATTATGGTAATTTAAATTTAGTAATTATGATGAGTCAAGAGGCGCAGAATGGAAAAGCTGTTGATTTAAAATAAAACATTTAACTTTAAACTTTTTTTAAGTAGGCACTTGGTTACAAAATTACTTAATTGGATTTTCTAACCATTGAACTACTCCACATTCCCATAGTTACTTGCAATCCGTCCTGTTAGACATGACTGGGGTCTACTGCTGCTGGGGTCTACTAATGTCTTAGTCATAATATGTTAAAGGTCTACTAGGCACAAATCTTAAATCGTGTTTGTACATGGCGCCCAGTTAGCGGCAGATCCGCGCGGCCGCCTCGAGATTTCAATGTCGAGTGACGTAAATAACCACAATTAGCGGGATCGGTTCCGGAGGTCCAAGTTGTATTTAGCAATAGTAAGCGAAACACCTTAGTTGTATATTGTCCAGGTAGAGAGATGTCTCAATGTGTAAAATGTCCTCATTGCAATATACCATAGTAGGCGAAAGGACTTGGTTGTAAAATGTTGTAATATTATAAAGTTTTTATAGGCAAATGGGCAAGATGATTATAACAACCAATGTGGTAGAACATCTAGGTTGCATAACGACAATACATAATATCATTATTATCTCACCAGTATTTCAAAATGCTAATCCTTACTTTATGCTTCCAATAATAGGTCATTTGTCAAATTACATAGTTAACAACTTTAGCCTCCTGAACCGAACCATAAGTAGCACAAGATTTTCAAGTGTCGGCATGAAAATTGAGCAAACTGGGGAGTGTGTGAGAAGCAAGGAGAGGGCAACAAATCGAGCTTTGTCATAATTCACCCTTACAAGTCTCACCTATCTTGTTTCTCAATTAACTTGTATCAATAAATGCTTAGTGGATAAAATGGATTTTTATTGTGCTGTAATTAATTGTTAAAGTTGTACCATTGCAGAAAAATTATACTATGTATTGCAGCAGGGTCACTTTTATCTCCAGCTTGCTGCACTTCCATCTCCTTCATTCTAGTCTATATATCTCTACATTAAAGCATGCTACCTTTTCATTGATAATGGTTCCATAGGCAGCCGCTGTTGTACTCTTTCCATCTCTCTCTGGAGAGCTGGGGTTTCAAACGCCGTGCTAGGCTCTGGCCCAGCATTCTCTAGATAGTTCTTGGTCGGTCTATAGCGACGACACTCTTCTTCAACCATGGAAAGGGCCTGCAAACCAGAGCAAGAGCATTTATTCAAAAAACAAAAAAAAACTGACCCTGGCCCTTGACACACTATTTCTTTAATGCTTACAATGAGACAAATCAGACGTTTGCTATTGTACAATATTACGATTCTAAACGAATAGGTTAGGATTCTTACGTACCGCTTCTCTAACTCCTGGATCATCATACCCTTGGTCAATGTATGGTAATGCATCCACTACAACTTCTCCTGCCATTTTGGAACAATTTATATCTTACTAATGTTAAACAATATTAATATGAATAAAATTACACTCTTAAAAGCATAATTGTTTTGACTTGTCGTGAAGTGAGTGACGGTCAATGTCACTGTCACAACAATGGTATTGTATTGCTATAAGTAAAATTAACATGTTGCATAGAAATAGCTTAGGCCAAGCATATACACGAGAAATTTATGGCAGAAAAATTCGTGAACATGGTGCTGGAAGTAGGACAGTCAGTGTACAAATGTGCAGTGTAGTTAGCATGGGGGCGACGACATTAAATTTTATTATCAAACCAAGCATACTGTAATATTTTTACAATGCATATTACTAGCTTTAACATCATACGACACGATATCGGTATCGAACACCGATGGCCGATAGCCGATAGCCAATATTGTGTGATGTCTTTACATATCTTCGATAAAATTGTGTCGGATCTGCCATTTTTCGAGCTTTGTGCGAACAATGCCAGCCTTTAAAAGTGGGTTTAGACCAAACGAATTCTAACACATTCTAACCCCACTCTACCAAATTCTTTGTGTGTACACAAAGAATTTGGTAGAATGTGTTAGAATTCGTTTGGTCTAAATCCACCTTAATAGAAAACTTTATTTGCTGCATCTATTATATTTGAAACGTAAAAAAAGATCTGTCCACAGACAGTGTTGGATACATCATACCTACATCCCACTGTGCAAGCTAAATATTTAGACTTTAAAGGGAGCATTTTATATTCTTTTCAGCAAGCTACAAGATGCATCTGGAAAGTTTTTAACTACTTTCGTATTTACAAACAAACTTTGACAGAATTCAGCAAAATCATTGAGTTCAAAATGACTGCTGTACACCAGTCCTCACGCACACAGAGACAATGTAGATACACGTATAGTATAGCACACACACGAATATTATCGTCCGATACATATCGGTGTCGGCTCCGATATCGGATCGGACAATGTGATAGGCAGGTACATATTTCATACATTTTACTCGTGTCGTATAATGTGAAAGCGCTCTAAGACTTCTAAGAGAGAGGGATTATTTATAATCGTTTTTCTTTTAATAATGTATGGCAGGCCTAACTAACACAAACTAAAACTAAGGGGAAACCGGTAACAGGCAACACAGGCACTACAGGGAGTTTGACTTTTTTTGTCATTTGTCAAATTCAATTCCAGCAACAAAACGATACCTACCAACATGAATAAATTCCTTTGACCAACCTTTGACTGAACTGACATTCGTAGTAAAACACGAAAGATTTATTTTGTTAATTATTTATGTCCTATTTATGATTTGTTTTGTTCTCTTTCATTTAATTTATGTTCTTTGGTTTGTCTATCTAAATTTAAAAATGAGTGCACAAGAGTCGATCGTCAGCAACGAACATAATGTAGATCTGTCCAAAGTAGGTGGATTTCTTACAAATTTAATAAACTTCTGAACTTGGCGAACTGGAATTATTCTCATGGTTATTTAACTTTTACCAGATAGCTGGGTTGCAGCAAAAGAGAACATTGGCGTTCGTTAACCATTTCCTCGTCACCACTGTGCAGTTTTTGAACAAATTTACGAAGGATTGCGAAGAAAAACTAATGCATTTTGAACGTAAACTTGAAAAAGTAAATGCTTCTATGGTGTTGTTGGAATCTAAGGTAAACATCGACTGTGCTGGGCTTCTTCGCTGTAGCTTATTTTTATTGAAACTCAACTACCCTGTGCTTCTCGTGCATTTAAATAGTTATTTTTATATTACAGCTATCATCAATTCCAGAAGTAAACAACCAAACACTACCTAAGTCTGATAACCCTGAACCTCCAAAGGAAACCAATCCAGGTAACCAAGATAGTAAACCCATAGACGTAACAAACCAGTCTCACAATACAAACCCTGATGCAACAGCAGGCAGTGGTGACGCAGCTGAGCCTCCAAACACTGGACCTAACATTCAAGAAGAAGCAACAGTTAGTCCTGAATATATGAGGTTTGTGAAAATGGTACAAGTAGGAGTGCCTTTACAAGCAGTGAAATTAAAATTAATGTTAGAAGGTTTAGACTCTAGTGTATTTGATAAAATAATCAACAAATGAACATACAAATTATATTTTGTAATATGTAACAAAGTGGCTAATATGTATATTCCTGCATGTGTAAATATCAAATAAAGTAAGTAAAATTGTACTATGTTATAAACATAAAGTAAACTAAAAAACCTCCATATTTTTTTAATAAACCATTTAAATATGTATTGGCCTTCAACAATTAATATATTTGACAAGGAAGGCCTAAAAACATTATCTTCGGGTCCCTGATCACCTTTGGTCATCAATTATTAGCAACAACCATTGAGTGTTACATGACATGACAAATTCACAGAGCTTAGCACATTCCTTGTTTTCCAAAGAAGACTGACATTTCATCTTTCAACTTCATATTTCCCCTTTTTAATCTGCAACTGCCTGCATTTCATAACCAACCTCAAAAAATATCTAGTACCAGATGATAGGTAATTCTAATAAATAATAAAATTAGTGCCCTCTCTGCGACCTTATTCAAGCCAACAATCAGATATTGTTGGCTAATGTAATATTGTTATGATTCGACATATTGTTCCTTTACTTTCTTAACCTCGTATCCACTCAAATAGTTTCATAGGAAAATCGCACTTTTCTACTCGTAACACAGGTGCTTTTTCTATAAAACTATTCAAGTACCTATATGAGTTTGAAAAAGTAAAGGGACAATATTAGTGTTAAAATTATGACCATCATTACTTTTAAGCATTTTAAATTATATTCTGATTAAAACTAAGTACAATAATAATGAGGTAGAATTATTTTGGGGGTCCTTAAAAATATTCTGGTCACAAAAGGGTTCTGCTGCCTGTAAACTTTAAATATGCTGGAATAATCAAAGTCTCACTGTATATTTGCTTAGGTATTTATTTAAATATGGAATTAAATACAAATAAAGCTTTTCTTTAAATCACAAAAGAAAGCTTTTCTCTCCATAAATATTAATAGTAGGACAGTCAAATTCAATAAAAAAGATGTTAGTTTGATATGCAAAACCATTTTCTTAAATTTGACCAACAGGTACTGTCTGGATTTGTCTTTCATAAAAAAAAAACAATCAGAAGTATTATTATTTTATGGACAGCTCACACTTAAACCGCTTGTGCTAAATTTTAAGTATTGACAATTTAATAAAAAAAATATATCAACGCTGGAACGACTATTTGAGTAACAGACCATTTTGGAGCAAATTGAGTTATACATCGTTGAAATCATCTATATTAATAATTTAGCCGGGGCCTACGGTAGACCTGAACGAAAAGGGCCTCAAAAATTAAAGCGTAAAAAAATAACAATTTCGAATCGACAACTTATATTCGCAAAATTCGTATAACGGAGAAATAAGCGTATAAAGATGTAAAATAATTCGAATAATACCAAAAACAGTCGGCCATGTTTCTTTGCTGCGTTCGGAAACTGATATAGTTTAAGGAAGCGCGCGTAACGTGTGACTTTGACCGCGACGTAAGTTTACGGTGTTTTTTAATTAGAAAAATCGTGCGATATCCTTACGAATATTATTTCAAAGAAAACGATCTCTTAACAGGAAAATATTATGCATCTTGCTTTATTTTTTAAAACGTACCTAATAAATTACTGACATAAGTGAAAATTGCTCAATATTATAGTCTCATTGCTCAATGAAAACGAACCAACGTCAGGCGAAAATGACAGTTAAAATTCTAAGCTTAAAAAACAAGGAATAGGCAGTTTTGATGCACTTTTGTATTTAATCCTTCTGAAGTGGTGACTTGAGCGAAACTCGGTATTGTAGCTTTTTAAGTTTAATTTTTTAACTTTTATCTCACCTGTTGGTAAGACATGGATTTGATGGTATCTTGGTTATTTTTATACTTATTCGAAAAATACTTTTTGCCTCCTGTTTCTTATATGAAAGAGCTTTCGTTAAAGTAAACAAGAAATATTATGCATATTCCCTAATGTTTTTTTATTTTGGCTTGGAGGTGGGAATGTTCAAATATATACTAATTCTTTCGAAAATTCCTTTTCTATTGAGGGCAAAATAGTGGATGGAAGTTAATTTTACCCCCATAATATAGAGGATAGAGGTAAGGATAACTATCTTATACGGGGAATCAGTTAAGTATGTAGGTCACATGTTT
Organism: Eudemis profundana; assembly: GCA_947034925.1. Taxonomy (NCBI): domain Eukaryota; kingdom Metazoa; phylum Arthropoda; class Insecta; order Lepidoptera; family Tortricidae; genus Eudemis; species Eudemis profundana. Next base: position 18,174,649 of record OX344796.1, on the reverse strand, counting down.
TTTTATTAAATTAACAATTTTCACTAATGAATTAACAAAAGTCAAATAATTTTTGGCGCTTTGCTGCAACATTTACCCACCTGTGATAGTAGCGCCATCTTAATTTTTACCTCTCGCGGGCACTTCTACATACACAGGAACCATTCCATAAAATAAACTAAACATAAACTCCATAAGATGATTCTATACTTTTTGAAGAAGGTCTAAATTGAAAGAGGAGTGACACGAACTGACCGGGTCTGGAACACCACACTGCGCATACAAAACCGCGTTGCTGATGCAGGGTCCAAACCCGCCAGGTTGAAGATGGACTGTGCCCGGGCTAGCCACATCTGCCACACACATAGGTTGACTAAACTGACGCTAAGTGGCTGCCACAAATTGGATGACGAGGATGGGGCCGGCCGCGGCGAAGATAGTGGGATGATTTAGATGTATTTCTTCCGCCGGGTCCCGGCCAGAGTTTGCCCGGGACCGGGACAGTGGCGCAGCAAGACCTAAATTTGCTGTGGACAAAAGATATTTCGCGAGGCCCTTTGCTGTTCCATGAAGACGGTTAATGGTATTATTAACTGCTGACGAAGCTCTTTTTGCTGTGCTGCCGTCGAGGCGCGAGGGCCCTTGGACCGCGTGGCGTTGGTGGTGGCCCACGTCGCCTACGTCTAACGCCGCCTCTGGACCGGGGCGATTCTAATTTAAAGGGGAGAGCTGTGCTCACTAACGGGAAATATAGTGTAACAACAATAATTTAATTTGGATAATTTAAACCAAAAACGACTTCAACATTATTTTAATGTTTGGAACTCAGCCATCAGTTCAACATCCTCCTTTTTGTAATGTCTGTTAAAAATAAGAAAATATTTCTAAGGAAGTAAAACGGGGGTTTGTGATTTTTTACATTTTTCCCGGGCGAAGCCGGGTTCACAGCTAGTCTATATTAATAATTTAGCCGGGCCCTACGGTAGACCTGAACGAAAAGCGTCTCAAAAATTAAAGCGTAAAAAAATAACACTTTCGAATCGACAACTTATATTCGCAAAATTCGTATAACGCAGAAATAAGCGTATAAAGATGTAAAATAATGCGAATAATACCAAAAACAGTCGGCCATGTTTGCTTGCGTCAATTCGAGTTCGTTCGGAAATTGTCACAGTTTAGTGCAGGGGTACGTAGCATGCGACTATAATATAACTGCGGGCGCGGCTGTACATACTTGGCATGGGTAAGAAACCCGTTTTTTATTTTAATTAGAATAATCATACGTTTCCATAATTTTATTTCAAAGAAAACAATCTTTAAACGGGAAAATATTAATAAGTTACTGACATAACTGAAAAATAATATAATAATATTGTACAATATTATTGACACATAACCCAAAAAAAGTAACAAACGTTGGCAAAGGTGTCAGATAAATTTCTAAACGAAAAAAAAAAGGAATAGGCACATTTGTTTTTAATCCCTCTGATGATCCTTGTGATCTTAACCATTTGTTTTTCGCCTGCCGGCTTTACGATCGCTCTTCCTTGATGTCACAACTGACAGATCTTGCCATTCCGTTCCCTACCTCTATCGCATCCCTCCTACATATAAACAATAGCTCAGCGATATGTGTATTTAAAGCACTTTCTTCATATTTATCTAAATATATAAAAGAAGAAACTGACTGATTGACTGACTGACTGACTGACTGACATATCAACGCACAGCCCAAACCGCTGGTCCTAGGAATTCCAAATTTAGCATGTAGGTTCCTTATAAGGTCTAGAGGTGCACTAAGAAAGGATTTTTCAAAATTTACCCCCTAAGGGGTTCAAATAGGGGTTCAAAATTTGTATGGAGAGTCTACGATTTTAGAAGTAAGAGATGTGAAACTTCATGTTTAGACTCTTTATTAGATTACAAAAAAAATAATTTCACCGTTTTTCGAAATTCATCCCCTAAGAGATTTAAATGGGGGTTGAAAGTTTGTTTATCAACGCACAGCCCAAACCGCTGGTCCTAGAAATTCCAAATTTAGCACGTAGGTTCCTTATAAGGTTTAGGGGTGCACTAAGAAAGGATTTTTCAAAATTCGTCCCCTAAGGGGTTTAAATGGGGGTTGAAAGTTTGTATATCAACGTACCGCCCAAACCGCTGGCCCTAGGAATTCCAAATTTAGCATATAGGTTCCTTATAAGGTCTAGAGGTGCACTAAGAAAGGATTTTTCAAAATTTACCCCCTACGGGGTTCAAATAGGGGTTCAAAGTTTGTATGGAGAGTCTACGATTTTAGAAGTAAGAGGTTTGAAACTTTATGTTTAGACTCTTTATTAGATTACAAGAACAGTAATTTCACCGTTTTTCGAAATTCATCCCCTGAGGGGTTTAAATGGGGGTTGAAAGTTTGTTTATCAACGCACAGCCCAAACCGCTGGTCCTAGGAATTCCAAATTTAGCACGTAGGTTCCTTATAAGGTCTAGGGGTACACTAAGAAAGGATTTTTCAAAATTCATCCCCTAAGGGGTTTAAATGGGGGTTGAAAGTTTGTATATCAACGTACCGCCCAAACCGCTGGTCCTAGGAATTCCAAGTTTAGCACGTAGGTTCCTTATAAGGTCTAGGGGTTTTCAGTAGAAAAGAGGTCAAGCTGATAGCTAAAGGATTTAAATGGGGGTTGAAAGTTTGTTTATCAACGCACCGCCCAAACCGCTGGTCCTAGGAATTCCAAATTTAGCACGTAGGTTCCTTATAAGATCTAGAGGTGCACGAAAAAAGGCTTTTTCAAAATTCATCCCCTAAGGGGTTTAAATGGGGGTTGAAAGTTTGTATGGAGAGTCTAAGATTTTAGAAGTAAGAGGTTTGAAACGTCATGTTTAGACTTTTTATTAGATTACAAGAAAAGTGATATCACCGTTTTTCGAAATTCATCCTCTAAGGGGTTTAAATAGGCGTTGAAAGTTTATATAGAGAGATCGGAATAGGTAGAGTATATTTACCTAAACTTCGAAGAACAAAGTCGAAAAGTGGAGACTCCCTTGCAATTAATTTTTTTTCCGGGACTTAAGCCCCGGAATTTTACTAAAAAAATATATTATTGGTATTCTTTCGCACATTTCTCGAGCATTCTCAGTATAGCTGTCTGTTTCTAATAGTGCTGTCTCTTTCACTCCTTCGAAAATTTCGCCATAACTATACTGAAGTGTAGTTCAAAGGCCCATAAGGGGTCCTGAAAACGCCTGAAAACGGGTTTTCAGGTTATTACGCCTTCTTATAGAGGGTGTTCTGAAACGGACTGAAAACATGTTTCAGGCACCTGAAAACAACGGCAACTTAGGTGAATTTTCGATCTTCTACTATGTGAAAGAGCCACCGGCGAAAAAGTAATGTGTGTATGTGTGTTGCGCCGATGGTATAGGTTAAAACTTCAAACGTGATTTTCCGTGCTTTAGAAGCGTTTTCAGCAGGCTGAAAGGTGATTTCAGGCCGTTTCAGAGGTGGCTCTTTCACATAGTAGAAGATTGAAAATTCACCCAAGTTGCCGTTGTTTTCAGCCGCCTGAAACATGTTTTCAGTCTGTTCCAGGACACCCTCTATCACATGGCGCAATAACCTGAAAATCCGTTTTCAGGACCCCTTATGGGCCTTTGAACTACACTTCAGTATATGGCGAAATTTCTCGAATGAGTGAAAGAGACAGCACTATTAGAAAGAGACAGCTATACCTACTGAGAATGTTCGAGAAATGTGCTAAAGAATACCAATAATATATTTTTTTAGTAAGATTCCGAGACTTAAGTCCCGGATAAAAATTTTGTTGTTAGGGACTCTCCACTTTTCGACTATGTTTTTCGAAGTTTAGGTAAATATACTCTACCTATTCCGATCTCTGGTTATATTAAATTGTATATTTAAACTTTTAACATTCCAAAATCTTCACACTAATATTATACTTCAATGTGAAAGTTTGTGAAGATGTTTGTTACTAAATAACGGGGTAACAACTGGATGGATCAAGCACAAATTTGGCATGTAAGTAGACCAAGTCCTGGGTTGAAACAAAGGATACTTTATATCCCGGTAAAGAGTTTCTTTGGGACAATAACGGGAACAACGCGGGCGAAGCCGCGGGAAATAGCTAGTCATTTAATAATATTAAACTGTAATTTATTTATATTCCGTACCCCATCCTGATCTTTTCCTCGCCTTTTCCAAATTCCGTATATTCCGTTTTCCTATCTTAAACAATTCCGTTTCCTCGTTTTACTTGTCTGGCTGTATGCGCCAAGAGCGCGATGCCATAAAAAAAAAAAAAAAAAAAATCCCTCTGATGGTGAAGTGGTAAGTTAGGGCGAAACTCTGTAGGGGCTTTTTAAGTTTTCTTAAATTTATTCTGACATCAAAAACAAATTAAATTATACCCGTTTTTGGTACAAAGATAGAAATTTGAAAATCAATGTTTATCATTTAGGTGAAAACAAAAAAATTACCAGGCGTTTGAAATATTCGACCATAATAAAGATAATGCAGGTCTGAATGTTTTTACGGTTCCGTATCAAAATTGTAAAAAAGGAACCGTTATGGTGTGACTCTGTTTGTCTGTCCGTCTCTCATAGGTCAGTCAGATATCTCAAACGATTGCTGCGATCGATTTGAAATTTGGAATAGTTTTAAAAGTCGCTAACCTGAGCTACCTACTGGACATAAAAAAAATCTCTTATACCTTTTTTTACTTTTTTTAGGGGGCCGAAATGGGAGGTCGAAAATTTCAAGTTGTGCTATTGTTTTAAGTGGGGTATCAAAAGGATGGAGTTTATTTGTAGATTCCAATACCATTTTAAGTTTTTTTCTTAAGCATTTACTTTTAGATTTAGGACGAAAAAAGTTCAAAAAAATACCATTCCCCTCCTTCCATTATTAATACATATCTTCGAAGTTACTGAACAGAAGAATCTGTAATAATTGTCAATAATTAATATCAACCTAAATATTATTTAAAAAAATAACGGTTTTCCTAACTTACACAGTTTTTTAGAAATTTGGAAAAATCGTAACACTTACTTATTTGCTCCTACTAAACTAAGCGCCATACAGTTTTTCTTAAAATATTCACGCATCTATTTACGAGTTTTTCATGTTTGAGGTAGGAATAAGAACGTTCAAATATGATTTCAAAAAATTATTTTCTACCTACGGGGAGCAACAATGCCGGTTAATTTTACCTCCATAAGATGATTCCGTAGTTTTTGAAGAACATGGTAAAATTTAAGGTTTGTCAAATCACGCACGCAGCAATCAAACCCAATCAGGAACGTAGTAAGCGTAAAAAACTGACAGAGCGGGAGGGCCTATATAATCCGGCACACGAGGCATTCTAATCCGGCCCGCGTATAGAAGCCTCCCCTGCCTGCACAGTAAAGTACCTACAGATGTGAGACACACAGCACCCCCAGGACGAAAAAGATTATACGTAACTTCAAGTCGACCATGTCATGTAGCCCGCGCGACATTTTCAAAGGTGCTGTACGGCCCTCTGGGAAAAAAGTTTGGAAACCCCTGATGTGAATGCTTACCCCTTAGGTTGAAGTAAGACTACGCCGGCCACGTCTGTAGTAAGTATCCACATAGGCGGGCTAAACTGGCTTCGAACTGGGTGTGACATGTTGAATGGACAGGACCGGACTGGGCTCCGACTCCCCACGAGTCCGGGGCCCAATAACAACAACCACAAGCCGGGGGCCCGGCCCGTGCGGGCCCCGCGGCGGCTAGGAAAACTGGAAAACACCACCTTAACTATATGGCCAGTCCGACGACGCTAGAACAGGCCGCGGCGAAGATAGTGGGACGACCTGAATGTATTTCATAACGGCTGTCCAAAGTTAGCTCGGGACCGGGACGGCTGTCATATTTTGTAATTCACTGTCATATTTTGGACGAGGGCTTAAATTAAATATTTAGACCATGTTGGGGTGGGGTGAGCCTGAGGTACAGGCTGGGTGGCGAGGACGTAGCATGCCACGGTGAAAATAGCAGGACAACCTAGACGTATTTTTAACGGCTGGTCAGGGTGGGTCTTTGGACCAGAACCATTGCAAGCGGGATAGATTTGCCCTTCAGCTTCAGTGGGACATTAATAATTAGACTTAAAAAATAGGATTTGGCTCTAGAAGGGGTAAAATTATGAATAGGAATCTGTTATTTCAGATATTTGAAAGTAAAACTTGGTATATAAATTACATACCTAATACATTAAATATTCGTGATGTTCCCTCAATTTCAACAAAACATAACTACATAGAGAACCCACTTTCTTAGATGTCGGTTAAAAATAAAAGGCTTCGAAAGATAAATAACAAAATGTACCTAATTGAAAAGATTCTTGGTAATGCTATTTCTAAGGAGGTGAAAGGGTTAAATGGGGTTTGTAATTTTTTACATTTTACCCGGGCGAAGCCGGGTTTTCAGCTAGTGGATGTATAAAATAGAAGGATACCGCGCGGTCTAAGACGCGGGTGAAGCCAAGCAATGGCCGCCGAAGTGAGCATGTGTGCGTTGACGGCCCAATGGCAGCCGACCGGCCCATTATGCTGGTTGATGTGTGCGTGCGTGCCATTGGGCCATCAACGCACACATGCTCACTTCGGCGGCCATTGCTTGGCTTCACCCGCGTCTTAGACCGCGCGGTATCCTTCTATTTTATACATCCATGGTTGAAATCAGCTATTTTTTTCTGCGTCTAACGAGCCGGGTTTTGTTTGACTCGATCGGAAAGTTTTTGTGGCTTATTAGCAATTTAGAAAAAGACGATTCACGACAAACCATTTCTGTAAAAAGCCAGTTTTTTGACAAAATATCAAGAATATGTCTGTAAGTCCAAATTCTTTTCTGTCTTTAGTAATTTTTCTTAAATGTTATTTTATTCATTTTGGCTGAACAGCCGTTTTACGGGAAGACTTAAATTTCTTAATGTACGTTAGACCCAAGGACCTTAAGGGATCATTCAACAATTACGTGATCACCGGAGGGGGGGGGGGGGGGGGGTCGGGAGCTTGTATATACATTGGATTATTTGGGGGAGGGGGGGGGAGCATCCATGATTACGTCATCATTTTATAACTTGTTAGCTAAAGAAATTTTCTAAAAAATTAAAAAGGTGTAGAACTAGCTAGAAATACTTTTAATTAGAAAAGTAATCAAATTACTTTAGTCATCCATCAGAGAACATTGTAAAGCCAATTTAAATTTGAATTTTTCATCCTTAGATGGCTCCTTTCTGTATGACTGGATTAGCTTTATTTCTGTGATTCTTTCACATTTTTTTTATAAAATTAACAAAATGTATTAACACTTTTTATGACGCCGCCTTTTTGCTGTCGTGTGATACTGGATTAGAATAGCATCGACTCATTTATTTTCCGTACATTTCGTAAAGAGGCGACTAAGGGACTCAAAGATTTCAGTGGATTGCAATTTTGGGCGATAGGCTGACAACCTGCCACTACAGTGATTCACAATTTCTGAAATGTCCCTCAACATTTGTCAGAAGTGGCGAAAACAACTGTTTTAAGGCCGTTGATGCTCTGCCTACCCTGCAAAGGATAAAGGCGTGATTTCATATATATTTTGCCAAATGACACACCCTCTTTCGACGGGGTAGTTTCGACGTTCGAATCGTTCATACCTATTTCACTTACGCTCTACAATACGTGCCTAAATAAATTAGTAGATTGATAATTTCATCTTGACGAACGTTTCAATAGTAAAAAAACAATCAGTGATTTGTTGTACTGTAGTTTATTGTGACTTAAAAGACTCCGTGGTGCACAAAATCTGCGTTTAAAATTTCGTCTCTACAGCTATAGAGTACAGTAAAATTTTTTGTGCGGGTCAGCTGACAATACGTCAAGAACGGACGTTCGAATTGGGACTCTATTTGCAATACATGTCAGTACACTTCACAATGTCGACTTGCGCTGGATGTTTGAATAAGATCAGTGATAGCAGTTTTTTAAACTGCTGTAACTGCCACCAGACCTACGACTTCCTCTGCGCGAACCTTGCAAAAGGGATGCTGGGGCCTGAAGAAACGAAAACATGGAAGTGTGTGCAGTGCAAAAGTGCGGAGCCCAGGACCGATAACACGGAAACGCCCCTGCGCGGCGGAAACACCAATGTCAACATGAGACGCGGAGCGTCCCGGTCTCAGGCAGTCATCAGCCCAGGAGAGGCAGAGGAAGACAGCTCTGTCATGGAGGTGTCATATTCGGACAACCACGTACAGCACTCGGTGACGGGCGCAGCCACCCCACCCAACAATGGACTCGACACGACTCGTATCTCGGACGTCCAGCTGCTAGTGACTGAGTTCCGTCTCTTCCGTGAAGAAATGCGGGCGATGAGCAGCGAAATGTACGCTCTCCGCTCAGCCATCACCAGTCTGACCTCAAGGATCGATGGCTGTGACGGGCGTATCGATGAGCTTTGTGCCCGTGTGGATGTCCTGGAGAGTAGGCCTCAGCCACAGGTCGACAGCTACGCTCCTGAGTCTGTGCTGGAATCCGTCGCGCAACTCAGGATGGAGCTGAACGACCGAGATCAGGACATGCTCGGTTGTGATATCGATATATCCTGCATTCCTGAGTGTGGTAGTGAGAACCCGATACACCTAGTGGTTACCTTGGGCCAGAAGCTAGGGGTGGAGCTCACGGAGCGCGATATAGTCCACGCGACGCGCGTCGGGAGCTCATCGCAGCTCGAGGAGGGCGCTCAGGGGCCCGCGCCCAGGCCGAGGTTGCTGACGGTGCGCCTGGCGCGCCGAGCCGTTCGGGACCGCTTGCTCCAGGCGGCGCGGGTGCGCCGCGGAGCGACCACGGAGAACACGGGCCTCCCCGGGCCTCCTCGCCGCTTCTACCTCAACGAGCGGCTGACACCCTTCAATCGGCGACTGTTCCAGAAGGCTAGGGAGCTCAAGGATCGCTTCAGCTGGCGCTACGTATGGACCAGGGACGGTCGGATATACGTGCGACAACGACCCGGCACGGATTCACCTAGGCACCGTATACGCACTGAATCAGATCTAACACGTGTTTTTGGTACAGTTAATATTTGATCTCACTGATAGCACTAAGTTTACGTATTGCACAGGTATGTACTATAGCAGCCTTGTTGTCGCACTCATATGTTTTATAATAATTAGTACAAAAAATTACACAGTCGTTATCCGCATTTCTATTACTTTTACGATTGTTTGCAGAATCCTAATACTTGAAACACGAAAAAATCAGTCTAACACACACTTCACTTTAATCTTTAATAAATATTTTAACATAAATGCATTAAATATTACATTTCGCAACGCATCACACACAAATTACTTTTACACACTGACCGCATGCTTGGATTCTAAGCTTATCTATAAAACAGAACCGGTTTGCCACTCCACACACATTAGCTTCCATCTGTACAATGGGGAATAGGAAACTAAAAATTGGTTTGTATAATGCGGGTTCTCTTGGAACGAATCATGATAACTTTATAGCGACTTGCACTCGGCATGATATTGACGTCTTAGCAATCAACGAAACGTGGCTTAAAGAAGGGCAGGAATGTCGGGCGCCTGTACTTCCTGGATACAGGCTACGACATATTCCCAGGCCACAAAGCACTCGTTCGCGCGGAGGAGGCGTAGGGTTTTATTTTAAACGAGATATCAGCGCCCGCACTTGGCCTCATCCAGTACATCAGCTGCATAAGTCGGTAGAACAAATGTGGATAACATTCAGCCTTAACGGAATAAAATTGGTAATAGGTACAGCGTACCGGCCGCCTTGGATGGATGTTGACCTGTTTTTTGATGCCTTATCTGACTCGCTAAGCTCAATTCATAATTATGATCATGTTATATTGTTAGGTGATTTTAATATAAACTTACTGTCCACAACTGACCCAAAAATAACAAAATTTAACATGTTTATGTCTAGTTTTAGTCTAAAACAACAAGTGTCAGTCCCTACACACTTTACTAACACTAGTCAAACGCTTATTGACTTGGTTTGCTCCGACATGGGCGCTAAAAGCGTAGCTACTGACCGGGTAGGCACACTTTACGGTCATTGTCTTGTTTTATGCGAATATAACATTAAAAGAGACAAACCAAAGCCTTACGCAATCACGTGTAGACCTATCAAAGACATTAATCACACGAGTTTTGACAGGGACTTGCAAGGTGTAAGGTGGGACCTGATGTCGGGATTGGGTACGGTCAATGACAAGGTTACAATGTTAAGTGAGCAAATAGTTCGCCTTTTTAACTTACATGCACCATTAAAAACATCAGTAATCAGACAATCTTCTTACCCTTGGATCACGGACACGATCAAACTCATGATGCGCTTGCGCGACAGGGCCGCGGCGGACTACCATGAAACCGGTTCAGACAGCAAAAAACTATACTATAAGGATCTTAAGTCTACCGTCAATCAAGCACTATACCACGAGAAATGTGCATATTTTGAACAAAATATAAATAACAACATAAAAAACCCTAAAGAACTTTGGAAAAATCTCAAATCTAATATATTACCTAAAAAAAACGTTGAGCTACCCATCTTTTTCAATGACCCTAACTTAATAAATACACACTTTGTAACGTTACCAATTGCAACACAAATTAAAATATCACAGCTTACCTATTTTGAGTTCCATAGGTTTAGCAACTCTGTATTTCATTTAGAACCAGTAAGCTCAGATAAAATTATGAAAGTGATAAGTTGTCTAAAGTCAAATGCGATAGGATGTGACGACATCAATTTAGACATGCTTATATTTACTTTTCCATATACACTAGATATAATTACAGACCTGATTAATACATCCATTAGCACAGCTACCTTCCCTGATCCCTGGAAGTTGGCAATTGTACGCCCACTGCCTAAAAACTCAAACCCGACTGACCTGAAGGACCTTAGACCAATTAGTATATTACCTTGTATGTCTAAGGTACTGGAAAAAGTTGTATGCACACAATTAACAGAGTACCTGGAACATAACAATATTTTGCCAGACATGCAGTCGGGTTTCAGGAAGGGTCGCAGTACAGTGACTGCTTTGCTTGATGTCACCGATAATGTGCTGAGTGCTCAGGGCAAAGGAATGTGCACAATACTTGTACTGCTTGATTTTTCCAGGGCATTCGATTGTATAGATATCAATATGTTACTGTCTAAACTGAGCTACTATGGCTTTGACAACAATGCACTGACCTGGTTTAGTAGCTATCTAAGTAATCGACACCAATATGTTAAGCTGAACCTTAGTGACGGGTCTTCACATGTGTCAGGCAAGACGAGACTAGCTAGAGGCGTGCCCCAGGGTTCCATACTCGGGCCAATCCTTTTTATTCTATACACTGCTGACATCGGGTCCCACATTGCACATTGCAAATATCACATTTACGCAGATGATACACAAATATACATATCGTGCAAGCCATCTGAAATTGACAGTGCCATAGAAAAGCTTAATATGGATTTATTAAGTATAGCTACTTGGGCCTCCAGCAATAGCTTAATACTAAATCCTACTAAAACTAAATATCTGGTTTTTGGCAGTAAACATCAATTAAATCAATTTACACCAACCATTGATATCAAACTAATAGATCAGCCGATAGAACGAGTATATGAGGCACGAAACTTAGGATTATTAATGGACTGTGACCTTCGTTATGAGAAACATATTGCGAGTGCTGTTAGAAGTTGTTTTTATAAATTGAAAATACTATATAAGATTAGGCCTTATATAAATGAAACATTACGTATACAGTTAGTTGAGTCCCTTGTATTGTCTAAATTAAATTATATGGATGTAGTAGTTGGTCCCAGACTTCTAGCTAAAACCAAAAGGCTCATTCAACGCGTCCAAAATGCTTGTGCTCGCTTCTGTTTCAATATCCCACGGAGAGCACATGTCACTCCATTTCTAAATAAACATAAAATCCTTAAGATGTTACACCGTCGTAAACTTCATCTAGCTTGTTTATTATTTGGAGTAATACAACACAAAGCTCCCTCATATTTGTTCGAAAAGTTGTCATGGTTGTCCAGCAAACGTGGAACACGTCAATGTAGTATACAGCTGATTACTCCTCAACATGCATCAGCTGCTTTTCGTGGTAGTTTCCGCTATGTTGCAACTAAATGTTGGAACAACATTCCTCCGCCAATTAGGAACCTGCAAAACATAGAAAGTTTTAGATTGTTACTCAAAAAACATATGTATGCACATCAAAACAATGAGGAAACATTAAAACATGACACAAGCTGTTTTTGACTTATAACCCACAAATGGTACATACCTTTGCTTTATGTCCTATTAGCATTGACCGAGCGAAGTTGTGTGACGAGATCTAATACCTAACGCATCTAAGTTTGTAACAGTGTGATCCATTCATAGATCATATTAAGAAACAGTGCACTTTTCGTTCATGTTGCCTTTTGTATTGTTTTGTCCTTTCACTGTTGTAGAAATTAATTATGTCTTACGTTCGTAGTTAGTTGTTACAAATCACTTTTTGTTTTCATAGTTATTTTTGATTAAATATTTTCGTGTATAATTTGCAAGTTAACGAGACAAGCAACAAGCATGTATTGTTGATGTTATGCTGTTGACGTTTTCAATGTCAGGCAGTTACCAGAGATAATGGCATGGTTTGGTTGGTTGGCACTACTGGTGACGCTGTCTGTCCCTAATGGACGCGTTCACTTTAAGTGGGGCGAACCGATTGAACCAGACAATATCAATTGTAATTAAATATAAATATCTCACTCTCTGGAACGGTCGAATCGCCCCTGTCTGGTTCCACCGGAAGACCAGCGCCAGCTCTGGAGTTGGTATTATGCTGAGGTGGGACCTTTTTGTGGCAGCAAGATTTTTTATTTTCTTTGTGTTTTCTTGTATATTTTTTCCATTTTTTGTAACTCTCTGCTGTCATAAATAAATGTATTTTCTTTCTTTCTTTCTTTCTTTCTTTCTTTCCAAATGGAGGTAATTTAAGACCCATAGAAACATGACATACGTGTCAGTGCTAATAAACAGCAAACATTTTAAGCACGGACGAAGATTACGTAATCAAGGCGAGGGGGGGGGGGGGGGGTAAAACAAAAGATTACGCTGTGATCACATAGGGGGGAGGGGGGTTAAAAAAACGGCCAAAAATGATCACGTAATTGTTGAACGATCCCTAAAATAGACCTTTTTCCAGAAACACGATAGTTATAAATTGCACGTTAGCAGTTTATACCGACCGGTGAACGTCAATTTTGTGCTATTTTAAGCAAATGATCTAAAAACGTATAATAAAAAACCTTACCTTTAATCATTTTGTCGTTATTCAGTTTACAAACATTATAGTCCGATTAATGAAGCATTTCACCTCGGAATAATTCCTCTGTCGCTGAAACTTTGCAGTGTGATAAAGTAGGGTATAAAGCATACGTTTGACAAATTATCTAGGATTTTTGATATTTCGAAGTTAGGTATTTCTGCCAAAACATGAAAATCGCTTATAACAACTGCTTGTGGAAAATTCCTCCGTCCGAAATTCCATCGGTATATGATATTATATATTAATAAGAGTATATATTATCATTATCTAGGAAAATTTCGATTTCGAATAGGTAGAAATTTTAAAATACCTATTTTGCATCATAACTTCTTCAGGAAAATTGCTCCGTCAATATTTATTTTTTTATATGCCCTAAATCCTTTAAATATATCCATTTTCACAATTATCTAGGAAATTTTCCTCATCGATCACACCTTTACAGATTTTCGGCAATAACTCATGGGGAAAAATTGCTCCGTCAATTTTTATTTTTTTATATGCCCTAAATCCTTTAAATATATCGCTTTTCACAATTATCTAGGAAATTCTCCTTATCGATCACACCTTACAGATTTTCCGCAATAACTCACTGGGAAAAATTGCTCCGTCAATTTTTAATTTTTTATATGCCCTAAATTATTTAAAGATATCGCTTTTCACAATTATCTAGGAAATTCTCCTTATCGATCACACCTTACAGATTTTCGGCAATAACTCACTGGGAAAAATTCCTCCGTCCATTTTTATTAACTTATTAGACACAGAACATCAAAATAATTGTGTATTATCAGTACAGATATAATAAACTATTTTTAAAAAGCGCGCTTTCGAACAGCACCGAGCGCGGGGTGCGGGAGGACTGCGGGGAGTGGAGAAGAACTACAAGCCTACAAGGCCACCGCCGCCGCACCGCCGACGCCGCGTCGCCCCGCCCGCATACCCGCTCGCAGCTCATCATCGTTCTTCGTACCGACGACGACGACACGACCCTCCCGCCCCCCTTGATTTTTTTTATTTAAATGACCTAAATAGAAGAAAATAAACTTTAAATTAAATCAAATCACATGATTTATATGATATAGAGGCTTTATGCATGAATACAATATGTACCTATCGATATGATCATGAGCTCGATATGAGTAATTCTAAGGAATCTCGCGACAAGCTTTTTATATCATGTAAATCTTGTGATTTGATTTAATTTAAAGTTTATTCTCTTCTTCTTAGTTCATTTAGAAAAAATTATACCTGTACATATAATACAACTAAACTTTTATGAAATTATGATTAACAAAGTCATTTGAATTGTAATTTGTAGGCAATTTGATAAATAAAAGCTTTTTTTAAACTTTTTTCTATATTATTCAGTACATCTGGAGATATCTGCGTGTAACCGACGGACGGACGGATAGATGATTTACACGGCGCTTATGACGTTTTTGTCGCGATGTTGATCCCTGTATAGATTAAAATAGAAGCCGTAGAATAGAAGGGACATGGGTGTAGATATAATATAACAAAATAAATATTAATCCATGCCTGCTCTTTTTTTCATGGTCCGGCCGAGGAAACCTTGAATAAATGTTGTGTTAATAAAAATAACCTTTTTTCCGTAGTCGGGCAAAAATAAATATTTCATTTAATAACGGCTTTCTAGCCCAGTCGGTAGTGACCCAGCCTACGAAGCAGGAGGTCCCGGGTTCAAATCCTGGTCAGGCCATTTATTTGTGTGCTTATCACAGATATTTGTACCTGAGTTATGGATGTTTTCTATGTATTTAAGCATTTATATATATCTATTTATTATACTGGGTGTCCAAGATTATGGCACATCAAGGAAAAGTATCTCAAATATTGTAGATAGGATGTTTTGCTGAAAGGGAACATTATTTTATTTTTCAAAGTAAGACATACTGCATTCAAAGATTTTCTAAAAATTACTTGCTTCGTCGGAGAATCGAACCGACTCAAATGTGAAAAAACAACACCCCATATTTTTAAGATTCCAATCAAAAGAGTGGTTAAAAACAAATAATTCCTCTTAAGTAACATAGTATCCCAAAAGAGAGGAATAGCGTAAAATATTTGATTTAAATGTTAACCCTTAAATGGATTTTGTCCGTTTTAAAGGACATACCAATAAAACGCACACAATTCAAATTTGCACGAACTTCCGCGCGGTTCAAGTGTCACGTGACGTTCGTTAGGCTATCCCCTTTCCTCCTTGCGTATCGAGAAGCCGTGCGCACGCGACGCGTGACAAGGAGCAAGCATTCCTAAAAGTATAACGACCGAAAGGGTGTAGGCTCATCGTCAAAACATTTTTTTCGTAAGTATTACTAGGATTTATGTTATTTTATTGTGTAAATAAGTTGTAATAACAGTATAAAGTAGTTATTTTGCTAAAATGATCTGTAATTTCTTCATGATGCTTGAAATAATCAGAGTGTCACTTAAAACGGACATTGCCCGTAATACCTTAAAGTTGTGATTTTAATGTTTGTCCTTTATAACGGACATTGCCCACGTTCCCTAAAAGTAGTGATTTGAACATATGTCATTTATAACGGACTTTGCCTGTGATCCCTTAAAAGTTATTTGTCACTTATAACGGACAAAGTCCACTGCTTACTTACTATTCTGTCGAGACATGGGCAGTACTATAGTCGCTCCAGCAATACCGAATTAACTGAGAGATGTGCACAACAACGCCATTATGTCGGTCCAAGTACTATACCAGTGTATGGAGGCGATTCTGTTGCAGAGGGGTGTGAGACAAGGAGATATGATATCTCCAAAGCTCTTCACCAAAGCAATGGAAGACGCCTTCAAGCTCTTGGAATTGCAAGGACTTGGCACCAGAATTAATGGCGATTACATCACGCACCTTCAGTTTACCGACGATATCGTGGCAGAGACACAATACAATGCTCGAAGATCTCAACAGAGTATTCTAACAGGTGGGCCTTAAGATGAACATGGACAAGATGAAGATCGTGTCGAATGTCCATGTAGCGCCCACCACAGTATTGCATTGTATCTCGGTCCTCGAAGTTGTCGACGAATACGTCTATCTAGGACAAACAATCAAGCTAGGTAGGTCCAACTGCGAGAAAGAGATCACATACCGACGGATCGACGGATCGAACTCGGATGGGCAGCGTTTGGGAAACGGCAAAGTATCTTCTCGTCCGAGATACCTTAGTGCTTGAAGATGAAAGTCTTCAACCTGTGCGTATTACCGGTGATGACCTGCAGAGCCGAGACGTGGTCTATAACTATGGGCCACTTAAGGAAGCTCAGAGTTACTCAGCGAGCGATGGAAAGGGCTGTGCTCGGGATCTCTGCGTGATCCAATCAGAAATGAGGAGATTTGTAGACGAACTAAGGTCACCGATATAGCAAACCGGGTAAGCATACTGAAATGGATATGGACAGGGCACATAGATCGAAGAACCGATGGCCGTTGGGGCAGAAAGGTTCTCGAGTGAAGACCACGTACTGGTAAGCGCAGCGTGGGACGGCCACCTGCCAGGTGCTCGGATGACCTGGTTAGGATTGCAGGGACTCGCTGGATGCCCATCATATATGCCCATATAATATCCGGTCCATCTGGAAATCTATTGAGGAAGCCTGTGTCCAGCAGTGGACGTCCTATGCCTGAAATAATGATGATAGAGATGCTCATGGGTATTGTAAGGAAGCTGGCTATTGAACATTACTAGAGCAACGACCTCAGATTTGAGCCGATCGCATCTGCCATGCCACTGGCGCAATCTATGTATGTAAGCATGTAAGTATGTATGTATGTATGTAACTATGTTTGTTCAGATCGAATCTTGCAACTCAATTTTGTAGCAGATATCTTCAACCGATGGAACTGAAATTTTGCAGGAATATGGTGGAACCAGACGGTATGATGATCTAAATTCACATAAGATAAATTCACCGTGTTTGGGTTCATTTCATTAGTTCTGACGTACACATACAGTTTGCGATTGTACAAAAAAGTACAGGCGGTAATATAAGCTTATTTTATATTTATTTGTTTTCTTATATTCCGAAAGGGAAAAGACTAGTTTATGTTTAGATTTTTTTTGAGAAGCATGATAATGATTTCATTGTTTTGCAAGTTTAATAATAAGAACGTATGTATATGTGGAAGGTAAATGTTTCCTATATAATAAACATGAGTCGTGATCTCAAAAGCTGTGATTACATATAATTTTTATTAATTTCATTGTTTGTGTCCTAAGAATATTTCATTAGGTTAAATGGGCAATGTCCGTCCTGTGTGACAGATCTCGAGTACGCATAGTTAACACATAAACGGGCAATGTCCTTTTTAAGTGACATGCTGAAAATCATAAAAAAATTATAAATTATTGACAATTACGAAAAAAAAATTCTTTTCCTCCCCAAATACAACACTATAATCAGGATTTCAAAAAAAAACAGCAGGGGAAACACATGTGTCCATTTAAGGGTTAAGAAAATTATTTCCCATACAAAACAAGTAATTTTTAAAAAAATCTTTGAATGCAGTATTACTTACTTTTAAAAATAAAATAAAGTGTCCTTTCAGTAAAATATCCTATCTCCAATATTTGAGGTACTTTCCCTTCATAGTTTAGGGACACCCTGTATATGTCGTCGCCTAGGACCAACAACAGAAGCCTTATTGAGCTTACTGTGAGACTAGGTCGATTTGTGTAAGATTGTCCCATAATATAATATAAAAAAAAAATCGAATAATATAAAATTTAATATCCGATAGGGAACTTCAAAATAATTTCATTATCTATATTAACATAACACCTCGATATTGTCACGTCTGTGTAAACCTTTTTTTTTTACTCTTTGATTTCAACAAAACATGGCCGCCACCACATGGCGCGACTGCCAAGTTTAAATTGATTCAAAAATTATTAAATTAAGCGTGATTAAACGAAAATGCAGTAAACTTACGTGTGAAAAGTCACTCCTTGACTTTTATTTGATTTTCCTGAGCAGTTTGTACAGTACCTCACTACACATGACGGCATATTTAGACGTAATTATTTTTCACTCCAATGCGTCCAGCTACCGCAGCCGTCCGGCACAGATTAAGCGTGTTTGTGCCGATCGGCTCAAACAGGTTTTACAAGAAATCAAGTTTAGGTGCCCACTCTAGTATACATAATAACTCAATGGGCACGGAAAACTTGACGGTGCGGGCGGGGTTACCCCACTCCCGCACTACGCGCTCGGTGTTGTTTGAAAGCGCGCTTTTTAAATATTGTTCATTATATTGCGATATTCGAAAGTTAATGTTTAAGGGCGAAAATTTACTGGATAATAAACAATTATATTATATTTTTATGTTCTGTGTCTAATAAGTTAATTTCATACAAATGGACGGAGGAGCTTTTCCCAGTGAGTTATTGCGGAAAATCTGTAAGGTGTGATCGATAATGAGAATTTCCTAGATAATTGTGAAAAGCGATATATTTAAAGGATTTAGGGCATATAAAAAAATAAAAATTGACGGAGCAATTTTTCCCCATGAGTTATTGCCGAAAATCTGTAAAGGTGTGATCGATGAGGAAAATTTCCTAGATAATTGTGAAAATGGATATATTTAAATAATTTAGGGCATATAAAAAAATAAATATTGACGGAGCAATTTTCCTGAAGAAGTTATGATGCAAAATAGGTATTTTAAAATTTCTACCTATTCGAAATCGAAATTTTCCTAAATAATGATAATATATACTCTTATTAATATATAATATCATATACCGATGGAATTTCGGACGGAGGAATTTTCCACAAGCAGTTATAAGCGATTTTCATGTTTTGGCAGAAATACCTAACTTCGAAATATCAAAAATCCTAGATAATTTGTCAAACGTATGCTTTATACCCTACTTTATCACACTGCAAAGTTTCAGCGACAGAGGAATTATTCCGAGGTCTCCATACAAAGAATCTCCTCGTTTCCTGGACTATTAGCTTCTATAGTCAAATATTCTGACTGAAAACAAATACTATTACGTTCATAAGTAAATTAAAAAAAAGTATGTGACCAGTTTAGTGTGTGTTAGGTATTAAGGTGGATTTAGACCAAACGAATTCTAACACATTCTAACCCCACTCTACCAAATTCTTTGTGTGTACACAAAGAATTTGGTAGAGTGGGGTTAGAATGTGTTAAAATTCGTTTGGTCTAAATCCACCTTTACAAAAACAAAGAATGTTCGTACCTACCTAAGCCATTTACAAAGGCGCAAGCGACGCGCGGCTCTTTACTTCTTAAACTTCTTTAGTCTTTAGTTTTTAGAGTTTAGTTTAGACGACGACCAGCGCTGTTCGAGGAAGGACGTGTTGATGTTTATGCCAAATTTTAGCGATCATCCGTTTGTTACCTACGTAGTTGTTGTACATTGGTGAGTTTTAAGATAATGTGTTTCCATTTTGTAATTTTACTTTATATACTTATCCATTTTGTAAAAAACCTAACTTAATATCTTACACCCCTCTGCAATGGAATCGCCTCCGTACACTGGTCTTGTACTCGGACCGACATAGTGGCGTTGTGGTGTAGTACACACTTCTCAGCACCTCGACATAACGATAGTCAATCCGGCATCGCTCGAGCGACTATATAATAGTACTGTACTGCCCATGCCGCATCGTGGTAATAAAAAGACAAATTTTGTACATTAAAGATTTTTCCAAAAAAGTAAAAAAAGTGTGTAATAACTTACTAATGGAGCATAAATAATTTCCTTTTTTTAAATGTTTGTTTGTTTGTTCGCACATCACAGGTAACCCAATTTCATGTCAATCGGCCCAATAGTTTTTATTGGGCCGATTGACATGAAATTGGGTTTACAGGTAGATAGATTATGGCACTGCATATAACATATTACCCGACTAAGTACGGTGAAACAAAAAAGGGTCATTTAAGTTGTATAATAATAGGGTACTTTCCTGACAGATCAAATCAGTTACTTTTTATGAATTGTCAAAACGCTCGGATAGTATGAAGTTTCTATGAGAAAAAGCATAATGACGTCATTGTGCTCAAACATCAAATCATCTCCTCATTTATAGCTTTTGGTCTTTTAAAAATCGTTTAAAACGTTAAATAGGTGAATTTTAGTTGATTTTTGCAAATTTTCGAAAGCAGATTTCAAGGCTAGCGTGAAGTAATTTATATTGACTACAGGCAAGTACCCTATTCCGTATTTTTCTCTTCTTCTCTAAAGTTTGGTTTTTTACAATACATTTTATGTATATGGAAAGTAAAATACCAAAAAATACCAAGGTTATTGTATATATTTGGTATCTATTATTAATGTTTTACTTATTTCTTTTTATATAATTTACAGATTGACTAACAAAAATGCCTGGTTTTCGAACTAACCGAAATAGTATTATACTGCATAACGCTCGCTTTGGTGGGTGTTGGGGAGTTGGCTTGCTCACGATAATTGCAATCTGTGTCATGTGGATGGTGTTCGGTGAAGTGACATACTGCTGTCAGTTTGTATGGGGCGTTTTCAACTCTCATCACTGAGTGATTCAACAATTTCCATCTGACTTTATTTTTTTTTGTATAACTAGTGTAGATCCAGTTTTATAAATTAATCTTGCCCAACTCTTCTGATACACTTGCCAAGTCACCATCATTGGCTCTATCACCAACTAAATTTTGGTCTATATTGTGCATAAAATGTTGGTCAATACTATTATTAAGATTCGGTATTTGTGCCTTCCAGCTTTCTGCTATCTGTATTACACTATGGTCTAAGTTCATAATTTCTTGCTCGTCCATATTGGCTAACAAAGAATCTAAGATTGCCATGCAGTTGCTGGTATTGTAATCTAGTGGAGGATTATTCAATACCGGTTCATTCGCATTCATATAATCTTCCTCTCTTAGTGTGATATAACCCGTGGTTGTTGCAAGGTTACTGTTCGGAATTGGTAAAGGTTCATTTGTAATGTTAAATGGGTTATTTGGATTGAAGGACATTGATGGTCGATATCGAGGTTGTTCGAACTCTGGTGAAATCATCTTTTCACGTTTTGGCAATAGTTCACCCGAGTCTCCCGTAGCAGGGCGCTCTAGCACTGATCGTTTTATTTTCGTTCCTGGAGGGATTCTAGCGGTAAACTTGTGTACGTTATTGTTATTTACATTGAAATTTGGATCGTGCATGTTATCTACTCTCGGTACGGTTGGTGGTAAATTAATATTGAGGTCTACATTTGCCATGTTAGGGTCCAGAGTGTTGTGTGTATTCATATTAGGGATGATGTTATTTCCTTGTCCAACGTTGTCCGAGATCAGTTGTTGAGCACTGCCGGGAATGTTATATCCGCCAGGCTCTTTAAACGCGCTGTAATCTAATTCTGCATTCTCGACGGCCGGACTAAACATCTGGAACAAAATAAACAAGGTCGACTAACTTAATAGGTTTATACGTAGGAACCCCAAATAGAATGATCGGGCCTATCTTCATACATAAAAACCTTCAACAGATTCTGCTCATATTTCAACTCAAAAATTCTATTGGCTTCTACTCCATTTTTGATTAAATTTCACAAATATTGGATGCTTGGTTTGGTTTTCAAGTAGATATTTGTCGAACAAATATTTGTAGTGAAATGTCGATGTCTCCCCAATCTACGGCATTATAAAGTTGTAGTATATGGGTGTCACGTCAATACGGCTGAACGGATTTTAACCGTTTTTGGTAGACGGAGAACCTGACATTCAAGGAGTTATAGGATACTTTTTACCCGAATACCTACAGTGGTGTAAAAATAAGGTTTTGGCGTTTTTCACCTCCGTGAAGTTGTGTGCGACTCCTAATTTATTTATTCATAATCATTTGCCTTGCTCGTTCTGTCAACAATATAAGGGTCGTTTTAAAAAAATGTCCGGAATGGGCTTAATTTAACAAATTAATCTTGCACCTTTGTGTAACGAAAGTTAACCACATAAATCGTATGGTGAAATGTTGTTTATTTTCTTTGTGTAACGAAAGTTAACCATATAAATTGTATGGTAAAATGTTGTTTCTTTGTGTTACGTAAGTTAATCATATAAATTGTATGGTAAAATGTTGTTTCTTTTCTTTGTGTTACGAAAGTTAACCATATAAAGTGTATGGTAAAATCTTGTTTCTTTGTGTTACGAAAGTTAAATATGATAAATTGTTTGGTAACTTTCGTTACACAAAGAAACAAGATTAACATTTTGTCAAATTAAGCCCATCTTAACTACGGACATCTTTTTTTGAAAATGAAGAATAAAGCACGGGAAAATATCTACCTGGTAGCTGGCAGGAGACATCTTGATGTTTTGATATGGAGAAAACGGCTGCCCCTGACCCTGACCTGATGCTTGAAAAAGAAATTCAAATAATTAGGTAACTTATTAACGATATTCAATATAAGTAGTAAAGGAATCCAGTAAAAAGAGCGCACTTTAAAGAAATAAAGTGACAATGTTGGTCACATAAAAACCTAAAAGGTACGAGTATACAGGTGTATACTAACTAACAGTGGTGTGGCGTTGAAGAAATCCTTGGATAAGCCGGAGTAACTTTAGCTTCAATTTTCTTTAAGAGCACTAGAATTAAGTACTAAACTGCCTAATATTAGGCAAGCCGATGGGAATCGAGTTCTATGGACGCCACGCCACTGCTAACTAAGTACCCTTAGAATCATAGAAATAACAAAGAAGCAAGATCATAAAAGATTGCTGTCTGTTTCAATAAATATATGAATGTTTTACTCATACAGAGACGATTTGGACCAAAACAAACCGTGAAACTAAAACCAATGAGTATGGCGTCCAAAAACGATCTGCTCCATCTACGGGCCACAAGACCTTAACCTTTTCGACGCTACGTGAAACAAAAAAGTTGCAAACCAGACGCCATGACATGAGTGTCAAAACCGAAATTGAACTTTATGCTGGTATGTATACATGTAAGTTTATATCGCTCTGCACTCTGTGACGGATTAATCCGTCGTTGGCGTTGAACGTGTGGTGCGGATATATCTGTCGTTGGCGTCTGAAAGGTTAAGTCACAGTCAAAAACCATTCTTTACTGTCTCAACTAGTAGTACCTTGATAAATGAAAGCTATGGTTAAAATCTTCAGCTTATGGGAGCGGGCTTAAATCTGGACGATGAACAGGTGAAAACAACTTACTACTTGGCATTGCGAAAGAATCACATTTCTCTTGCTTGAAACTCCCCCTGCCTTTGATCTTACTCAGCTTATTGATAGGGTAGCCCGGAGCTGAAAAATCATGATATAACAATTAGTTTGCATAATATACAGTTAACCTTTTATCAAATGGCATGCATTATTAGCAGTGGTCGGCACTATCGGTGCAAAGCTTCAACAAAACTTGCCAAGCGGACATAATAGAATGCTTAGAGCCATGACAATATTAATATCTTTATACTCAAGTATTGGAGATCAGATATTACGATATAGAACTAAATTTAATACTGATCTGCCAATAATATTCTTATTGCCTTGGTTATAAGTTCTCCTTTATGGCAGCTTTATAAGTTTTGTTAAAGTTTTGCACTGACACTGATTGTTAGGGACTTAAATGACAAAGGAAGATCATAAATGAGAACAATGCAATCAACGCACAAACAAAAATTTGCCGTCCTAGAACTATAGCAAAACCATACATTTCTAATTAAAAAATGTTGTGCAATCGAAATGTGAGCAGTCAGGCTGCAGTAGTTTTGTAAGAATAAGACTTTTACAGGCATGTAATCATAACACTTGCTTCGCCGTAGTTGAATAAAAGCCTTGAGTCACAGTATAACCAGTAGTTTAACTTCATAGAAAGGAACATCGGGCAACGTGTGCGTGGTAAAGCGCGCCAATAGGGCCATATAGCAGCACATAGACATCAATAGATAGGTACACTAATTCATTAATTATGGTTGCGTAGCTCGGGTCATGCCGTAGCGCCGCGCGCGGCTACGTCTTCGTTATGTACTTACATAATTGCCTAAAAGGACGGAGTTAGACTACTGGTTATTTTTCTGGAGTTAACGTTCCCATACATGCACCGGTGATAAACGCCACCGTAACCAGAGTACACCGTAATCGAGAACGAGATGATGTTGCCAAAATAACAATAATCATTTGCATTTTCCGTTCCTGGTACCTTGTCCATTGCGCGTATAGCGCATTCATGACAAATTAATAAACAAACATTAATGAATGATTAATCAAGAATAAAATCGGAAATTTACCTTTTATGCCTACCAGATTTGTGCCACCCTAATCAAGATTCCATGCGAATTAAAACAACACTTATAATTTGGATATTTGTATAATTATTATTTATATAATTATTTGAAATAATTAAATAACTAAACAATGTCAAAGTAAATATAAAAAAAAATGGTTTTTAATTTTCATACTGAGTGATTTCCCGGTACACCCGAGTTCTGAAACAAAGAATAAATGTTAAAATATAATGTATGCACTGGCACTCCTAGTCCTAAGGCCAAAGTATCGGCACGTAGTTGTTGCAAGATAAACACCACTGTTCCCTTGCAATAAGGGAACAGTGATCATTTACAGCTGTTAACGGTACTATTAGTTATGGACCACCAAAGTTCCCATAAGTTTGTTACGAGTACTGTGCGAAGATACACGGTTTTTTTATTCTACAACGCGAGAACAGATAAATAAGATTAACGCGATAGTTTTTTTTGTTCTCTCAACCTGCTTTGGTAAGACTGTTAAGGCAATCTGACTTTCTATTTTTGTTCTGAAGAAGCACGGCACGGAATGAGGTTAAAAAGTACTAATTGCTCACTGCAGAGGTGCACATATCGCCAAGGTTCGTAGTACCGAATTGCTGCCATTTGTAACCTCATTGGCGAATGACGCTATAATCTCTTGTATTTGACTAGCTACGTATATTCTGTTATATTCTATTATACTTAGTTCTAAAATGAACGGAAATGCGAGCTTTCAATTCAAAAAAGAAATGAATTTTCTTGATCGTTTACGTCAGCTAAAGGTGGGTTTGTGAACACACAAAGAATTTGGTAGAGTGGGATTAGAATGTGTTAGAATTCGTTTGGTCTAAACCCACCTTAACGTAATCCTGCGCCAAAATTTCATGCTTCAACCAAATGGTTGCTATGCCTTTTTCATCTTGGGGCCCATTCATTTATTACGTAAGACGATTTAGGGGGGGGGGGGGGGGGTCAACCAAGTCTTATTTTTTCTTACAGGGAAGGTGGGGAAGGGGATCAGCCGATTCTTATTTTTTCTTATATAAGGGGGGGGGTCAAAAACTAGCAAAGATAAATGAATGGCCCCTTGTTACTTCTGTGACTGACGAGGCCTCTTATTCGCAGGGGCGTATTTAAAATTTAGCGCCCCAGGCCAATAATGTTTGCTGTCCTACAGAGAAGCGCCTCTTAGGTACTTCAAATTGAGCGTGCGCTTGCAGCGCCCCTCGTGGATTGCGCCAGCCTCCTTTCGCAGCGAGTCCGGTTAATGCCCGGCCCCGTATTGTACAGCGACCCCAAAAATGGTCGCGGATTATCGGGCCGGGCTTTATTACCCTGTGCAAAACGTGGCTTCTAATTAGAAGCCACGTTTTGCATAATTATCCCCCTGAACCAAGCTTGTTCAGCTCGATAAAGCGCGGCCAAATAATGCCCAGCCCGATAATACGCAACCCAATAATTGGTGTACATTGCTTCTGATTCAGGTACCCTGTACCGATAATGCCCAGCCCGATATTCCCCGGCCCGATAATGTACCACTCGATAATTGGTGTCCACTTTTCCAGCAGGTCGACGAAGCCCCGCTGCGCGGAGCTTCTATTTCTACTCTAAAGGACACAAGCTGACTAACAAACCTAACCTAAAAAAAGGAGGCTTTCAATTATCGGGCTGGGCATTATCGGGTCGAGCTTTATCACCCTGTACAGATAATGTTCGTCCCGATAATTCGAAGCCATTGGGTTCGAATTACTGGTCACCAATTATCGGGCTGCGCATTATCACCCCGTGCCAAACGCGGATTATCGGGGCTGTACATTATCGGGTCCGACTTTATTTTGGCTGTGCGTTATCGTCTCCCTTTGCAGCTTGCCGCTGCGGGCCATGGCTCATTCGGCCCTAAGGTTAATACGCCCCTGCTTAGTCGGTTATTGATTTTGGTGGATTGGTTGAAGTATTACTGTTTCATACCTACGGCATTAAGTAACAGTTTTTTATTTGTTATATGATACGTTGGATATCTTATTTTAATTTAACTGACTAGTAAGTGTATGAAGAGTTATTTACCTCATCTGTCAGCCAATCAGGTGCCGGGTTACCCAACGATGGCGAAGAAGAACTGGACGTTAAAGTGGAACACGGCTTATGCCAACTTTTCTCTAACACAGGTCTTCTTTGATTGCGTTGAATGCAAGAAGGTCTAATTTCATTTTGCCTGCTTGGTGAACAATGTCTAATCACATGCGGCTTTTCTTCCTTGCAACAACAACATACTCTTCTATTGTCTTCCTGGCCGTTTGTCCCAAATGAGTAATCGGCTCCATTGAAATGAATGATTTTCCTGTCTTCTTGAACGGCCGTGCCATATTTGTGATTAGTTATATTGATATTAATCGGTTCTATTTGTCGGGCATTCATTCGAGGTTCTTCTATATCTAAGTGATAGTCAGAATGCAAATAGCCATGTGTCTCATAGTGGTCATAGAGAGCCGGTGTCATCATTTGCAACGGCACTCCTTCAATAAGACAGGCGTATGCCTTTTTGGCATTCATTTCTAGTCGTGAACGTAAAGCGTGTTTGTTATAATAATACTGCGATCTCTCTGGTATTATTTTTCTTCGCGCTAACATTTCTTCAATCAATTCAGCGTAATCGACCTTCCGAGGAAATGCTTCTAACAGTTTCTTTGTCCATTCCTCCCAGGTCATATGATCAATATTGCGTAGTGACGACAGCCAAACTTTGGCGATTCCAGATAATCTCGTCTGCATGTAATAGGACTTCACCGTGTCTGACCAATTGTGTATGGCACCGAGTTGCTCGATCTTTCTGATCCACTCGTGTGTATATAAGTCTGATTTTTCTGGATCAAATAAGGGTATCGCATGGGAGCGCCCGTCGTTATCATTGTGTTTCGATGCGGTTTTATCGAGCTTGTCGTTCTGCGAGTGAAGATGATCTACGTCCGAGTCCGTGGCCGAGGTGTCCGGTGGAGCGTCGCTCCTGCCCCAGGGCCGCCAGCGCTTTAGGCGCGCCTCCTCTGGGCTGCTGTTGCCGGGAGAAGGTCGTTGCTGTATCCGCACTTGTTTCAGCGAAATACTTGGCTTCTCGTGTTCTGAAATTAGGAATCCGGTCACAATTCGGTATACGTGCAGTAACGTGGTTTTCAAGGAAGACAATCATTTCTTTGCTAGCTACAGGGTTTGTAAAGCTTTACGCGATAAAATGTGTGCAATTTGCAAAGTAATGCGGGGAATAATCATAATAATGAACTAAACTAAAAAATAATTTATTCCCAACTAAATGCAATGTACGTATCTAGGTATGTTTTTTTTACTTAACCCTTAAATGCATGGTGTACGATGCATCGTACATAACCAAAACATAGTTAGTGTTTGAAAACTAGATATATATGACTGATTCTTAAGACTGATTTTACAAGAATAACTAACGCATTTTCATATTTATTACTAATTTGTTGGCATAACTGTATTAAAAAAAAAAGTTATTAGAGTATTTGAGCAAAATGGCGGCAATTTTGAAAAAGTTAAATTTTTAAGGTTTTCGTTGAGTGTGTTTTTAACGGTTTTTAACAAAATAAGTAATTATTTTTTAGTATAATTTTGTAGCACATATCATAACGATTAAAAGTTCTCAATCTATAAGTAATCAATATTTGATCATGTGGATCTAGCCTACATTTGATTATTAGTGCAAAAGTAACCCAAAAACTTGCTATAGATTTATTTTTTATTTTTCTAGTGTTCATTACATCATTAGGTAGCCACATATATTATTTGGTAGCGATAAAAAAAAATCATGCATTTAAGGGTTAAGTATATGTTTGAGATGGCGATGATGAACTTTAAGTAGTTACAATTTTTTTTTAATTTAAGATATGATTTCACACTTCTTTGTGTTGATTATTGTGGACGGCTACCGATAAAACCCATACATAGAGTAAGTTCCCTAAATATGGACCAGTCACATAATATGGACCACGACAATAGTTCGCTAGGTGTCACTGCTATCGCAGTGAAGTGAGCCGCTTTTGATGCCCTGGCTTCGCGCCCCTCTGTCAGTCGATTGCCACGAGGCTACATGTCCGTACGCGTCAGTGATCGCCATTTTGAAATAGTAGGCACATTTCATGTAACTTTACGGTGAGTTTTGTAAGATTATTACTACGTTAATTACAGCAACTTATTCTTGAATCTACATTTTTTAGAAACAGTGTTTTGTTAGGGAATATTCTTGATATAATGTGTAACTGTACGCCATACCTATAATTTTTGTTAAATGTTTAACGCTCAAAAGGCACTGGCTTTTATTATGGACCCATAGTGAGGTTTCATATATGGTCTAGTGGTCCATATTATGAGGTATGATGACAATATGGACTACTTGTGAATCCATATAATAAATAGGTATCTACATTCGAAAATTTATTTGTTTAAGGTCATGGCATCGACATCAAAGAGGCAAATATGGGACAAAGACTCAATGACTATGGCTATACTGGCTATCCGTGAAAAAAAAATGGGTTTTTTAAAAGCCTCAAAAGTTTTTGGCGTTCCAAAAACGACCCTCATACGTTTATCTAAAAAAAATGATAATATACCACTAGAGGAGGTGACAAATTTTAAACTTGGAAGGAAAGCTACACTTACTGCCGAATTAGAGGCTGACTTAGCGAAATATGTGCTTGAAATGGAGGCGTCAGGGTTCGGGTTGACGCGGAAAGATATAAAGTGTTTAGTGTAAATATGCTGCTGTTAGTCGTATTTAATTTTGATGGGAATATTGCTAAAAATAATGGTATTTCAAGGCGGGGTTTTAAAACATATATTTACTTGTCATTTAAGACTGATTACATGAATAAGTTCCTTATATTTTTTGCAAAATTAAGATTATATCATACTCAAAATATCATGGTCCATATTTTGTACCCCTAGTCCGTATTAAATACCTAGTGGTCCATATTAAGTTACCTCTGTTGTAAGACTTATGTTTGGCATAGTTTATAAAAAAGAAAATGTTGTTAGAGGATTTGTTTCTTTATTGCATTTTTATTATAGGATGTAAGTACTAGATTGTTTTTCGACTGATTCACATTAATTAGACTAGTTTGACTTTAAAATTCTGTGTTTTGCACCATGGTAAATATGCTGCTGTTAGTCGTATTTAATTTTGATGGGAATATTGCTAAAAATAATGGTATTTCAAGGCGGGGTTTTAAAACATATATTTACTTGTCATTTAAGACTGATTACATGAATAAGTTCCTTATATTTTTTGCAAAATTAAGATTATATCATACTCAAAATATCATGGTCCATATTTTGTACCCCTAGTCCGTATTAAATACCTAGTGGTCCATATTAAGCTACCTCTTTTGTAATACCTAAGTACGACATATTTTATAAAAACTAAAATATTCTTTGAGGATTTGTTTTTTATTGCAATTTTGGCATAGGATGTAATTACTAGATAGTTTCTCGACTGACTGACATTAATTACACTTGTTTAACTTCAAACTTCTGCGTTTCATTTCATTAAATCCATAAGGTAGTCCATATTTAGGGAACTTACTCTAAATGCAAAAAATCCTTTTTTACAAATGCACCTATCACCATCACTATTAGTATTATTCCATCACCATTTTACATCTTAAACATTGATAATAACGGATATAAAATAAAAACAAAGCAGGACAGAACCACAACAATAGGTCTAAGTAAGAGAAAAATGGTAAATTACGAATTTGGTTACTTAACTTTGAATTTTGACGACGTCCGTAGTTTGCATTGAACTTCATGGCTTCATGAAAACCACCAAATAGCTGTGTCACTTTTTTATCACTATCATAATAAAATCCCGAACTTGGTAGCTATCTTATGGCGATTGACAACGTCTCAATAAAAATAAAATAATTCAAAGCACAAACAGAGCTGCTAGTTATAGAATATTGATCTAAATTTTGATCGCTTGCGCGGGTTTTGAAGCATTCTTTTCATAAAAAAAATATAGGTATCTCTGTATGTCTGTCACTCTTAAAAATAACTATAAGCATATAAGTTTTTAAGTGGCTTGTTTCATGAATTTGCTTATCCACGCAACAAGGTTTTTACTTTTTACGTAAACTTAACTTCGTTCAATTTAGACAAGTGCCAGCCTTGCATAGGTACTGTCACGTCTAATAATATGTGTACATATTTTTAGTCTTGACCATACAAACCATTCATAACAGAAAGCGGGCTAGCTCCAACATTTCAGAAACAGAGGTCCTAACCTCTACTTTGTGATATCCCGCCCCGTACTCTCTGTTCAGAGCGAAACCGTGAAACAGAAGACAGTTTTCGAATCTTCGGAGCTCGCACGCAGTCCGTACATGACTACCCTCTGTCTTATCGATAAGCACGCATAAGCTACTTACGAAGTGTCGTGGGCAACTTGTGAGGATTTCCCTTCTGATCATTCGGGAGATAATACAAGGTAGCTGGTTGGCTGCGCTGCACGCCGCGCTCGTTCGACTGCTGGAGGTACACATTCACCTGATACATAAAAATATATTTTAGGGCTTCGTAGTTAAACGGCTAATAACTTCAAATTTTTGAACGGTTTTCTAGCAGCTACCTTGTAACCACCGGCACTATTAGGGTCCCGGTCTTCCCGGTAAGGAGGCGTCCTAAAAACAATCGCCAGCTGCTTATGGTATAGCTCTACAGAAGCCGTCTGCGACCACCCGTGCTCGTCTTCGAATACCACATCCGGGTTCTGTCCTGTGTACTGGAATCAACATCGAGTTATTTAAACTGGCAGCTCAATTTAGCTATTTACCAGCGACCCTAACTGCGTAGGAGAGCGCAGCTTTGCATGCAGAAGAGTTAAGAGTTGCACGCTGATCGCTAGTGCCCGGTCTATCGGGGTTGGTTGAGGCGGTTTAATATCCTTTGGTTTTGGTGAGTGATTATCGAACTGATTGGAGTTTTAGTTATCAGTTCGATCATCTAGCTCAGCTATGAAAAGTAGCTGAACCCAATTATACTTAAATGCAAACGATTTGGTAAAGTACATAATTGTAAAGTTAATCTTTTATTTACAAACGAACAAAGTCACTAGTCGTTACTGTAAGAAACCACAAAAACAACGTTGAATACATACCTTTTCACACAATAATGTCATTTCATGACCTCCCGTCACAGGCCCAGCGCCGCCGCAGCTGTTAATAAAGGTGATCTTCAGATCATTAAGTTTCTTTGCATCGTATACAACGTCGGAAGCGACGGGTGCCAGTGACCTGGTGTACTTCTGTGGGTTATTAAGATCGGCTGGAGTCCAATCGGGTCCCGGCAAAAACACTTGGAAGCAGAGGCGAACCGCAGTGAAATCGATGAGGCGGTGGTCGTTTATGTGCTGAAAGCCAGCTGTGAACAAATAAAAGAAAACCGAGACTAAGTTAATTCAGTTGGGTTAGCGCTTTTCACTTTCAGCTTAATAGTAAGCACATAAAGCCACGAACTTAACAAAAACCTTCGTCATTGCTAGGTACATCATCTTATGACTTTGCAGTCTAGTTTTACTTAGCGCATGTGATGTGATCTGGATGGTAGGTAAGTAATATTTATCGTTTAATATTCAAACTCACAGAATTACTCCAGCCACATCGTACCTGGTACAGTAGATATTAATATTGAAAACTGAACAGGTAAGGTGCTCAAACAAATAATTTATGCTGGCCAAACCATACCTATGTATAGTAAGAATTATCTAAGGTGTCCGAATGTTTGTAAAGATAATGAAAAAACATTCGAGCACCTTAGATAATTCATACTATACAGATCGTGCCAAATACAGTATTGACTATTTGCGAGTTGTTAAAATTAATCTATCAATCTCCCTATTTTAGAAATTTGCCTATTCTAAGGATTATAAGATGGTCTGACGATATGGTTAATGTTTCCGGAAGTTGATAGAGACAAAAAGCGTGCGACCGTTCGTTGAGGAAATCTTTGGGGGAGACCTATGTTTAGCAGTCGGCGTCTCAAGGGTGAAATGACGATAATGAAGGATTACTAAGCCCATGCTGCTGTAATTAGACAAACGTGTGAGAAATTAAGCGATGATACTGTGATGCTAACTAACCTTCGAAAGGGTCAACGTTCATGCGCTTGCGATTTTTCAACGCCATTTTGACATCGTTCTCTGTCTTCCCCTTGACGCATAGAATGCCTATGTTTTTGAACACCACGTCAGGCCCGTCCGTGATGACGTAGATTACCCCTTGCCTACATTGGTAACGTGGATCCGATCCTGTGATGGCATGTGGGTGAACCCTGGAAAAGACAATGATAATATGTAGCTTGTAAAAAGTTGATGGAATGATTCTTCACCGGGTTTGTCTAAATTTTAACATTACATAACAAAAACGCATCTACAAATTCTACAATGACCTCGTGCCGTGAAGCTCATAACATAGCTACTCATAGCTGCCACACTATGCTCCTCGCGCTGCTACGCTGTTTCCCTCTCTGACCACCAGTGATCGGAATAGGTAGAGTATATTTACCTAAACTTCGAAGAACATAGTCGAAAATTGGAGACTCCCATACGACTAATTTTTTTTCTTAATAAAAATGTAGTCGTAAGGAATCTTATTAAAAAAAATTATTATCGGTATTCTTTCGCACATTTCTCGAACATTCTCAGTATAGCTGTCTCTTTCTAATAGTGCTGTCTCTCTCACTCCTTCGAGAACGTCTGAAAACGGGTTTTCAGATTATTGCGCCATCTGATAGAGGGTGTCCTGAAACGGACTGAAAACATGTTTCAGGCGCCTGAAAACAACGGCAGGCAACTTGGGTGAATTTTCGACCTTCTATGTGAAAGAGCCACCTCTGAAACGGCCTGAAATCACCTTTCAGCCTGCTGAAAACGCTTCTAAAGCACGGAAAATCACGTTTGAAGATTTGACCTATACCACCGGCGCAACAGTTATGTGTTGCGCCGGTGGTTTAGGTCAAAGGTCCCGGAAAAAATTTAGTCGTAAGGGAGTCTCCACTTTTCGACTATGTTCTTCGAAGTTTAGGTAAATATACTCTAACTATTCCGATCACTGCTGACCACACACTGCTCTCCTCGCGCAAAAGCGACATGACGAATAATGTTGCCACATTGCTTCTCTGCCTCCTTTTCTCGTTACTTCCCATGCCTCACGACGAGTGTGTAGAGCGCTATCAAATTCTGATGTTGGCTTTGGCTGCGCCAGATAGATACTTGGGATGAAAGCGTTCGTTATTTGCGCGCAATCAAACGCATGCTTATACCCTTACACGTTTATAATATTTTGACACTCGTAAAACATGATAAACTACTCTCGTCGCCTGGAAGAATAATGTTGTTGTGTCAGAAAACAAGCAATCCTCTCGCGTCGCTTAGCTTCGTAGCCAGAGATATAACCATAAAGCTAACCGCATCGTAATTTATAGGCAATTTCACGAGAGTTGAGGCCACGCACACAACAACACTGTCATGTAATGACAGCGGGATTTTAAATAACTGTTCTTTTTTCGTACCGATAGCAGGTTCAACAGTGAATTGCAAGATAGACCAAAAAGTTTGTTTAAACTATAGCCTTGTGTTTATTTACTCACTCATTCGTTTCATTCATCCACTTTTTTTGCAATGAGTACTTCATGTAGTTGTGTGTGTATGTGTAATCATTCACCTCAACTCTCGTGAAATTACCTATACCACTAGTATTACCAAAATGTGTGTTAAGTTATGGTTAACTTGTAAAATTTATTGGTTAAATTCTATGAAATTAAGTCATTTTAGCCAAATTTGGAGTTAATAACACAAAGCGATATTTTTTCCTCGTCTAGTACGCTGCTAATGAATCATATACATTACACATCCATGACGATTCCAACTGCTTCATTATTTTCCTTGAATTTTAGATGCAAAAGTAAGTCTTAATTGCTAAGCTAACATCCTCGGATTG